>CM049583.1:29718884-30388582 GCA_027123335.1 Amphiprion clarkii | reverse complement strand
AAAACCTGTGGAGACTCGAAGAACTCGTGGAGACTCGAAAAACTCGTCGGGCGGGGGAAGGTGTGGTGGGGGAGTCTGGGTGGAGTCAGGGCGGAGAGTAGGCGGGGAGGTGGGTGGAGTAGAGGGGCGGGAGGCCACCACCCACCTCCCCGCCTACTCTCCGCCCTGACTCCACCCAGACTCCGCCTTGGCTCCACCCATGTGGTGACTTCATCAACTACGATGTCAAAGGGACGACGAATTTATTTCTTTTTATATGATCTGTAGCTCAGTGAGTTAAGGATTTGCCTATGGAGCTGCAGGTCCGGGTTCAAGACCAGACCCTTCTTAAATTTTTGTCAAAATCCTGACAAAGACAAAGAAAGAAAACTGCCCTGGCCGGTCTTGAACCGGCGACCTTCCACTTGGTAGTCTGTCTCTTATCCCCCTGAGCTATTCGCTCAGATACTAAATTTAGTTTTTTTTGCGCATTTATCATCTATTTTTTGTCGTTTTCGAGTTTTTTTTTAACTCGAGTCTCGACTCGACCGTTTTTCTCAGGAGGTTGGACTTCAGCCTTTGTGCTGGAGGGTGGAACCCTCAGTTCCAAGACTTTCCAAAGCCTCCACACCTCCCGAGTCCTCAGGACCTGAGCTTTCACACAGTCTGAGGGCTGAAATTTTCTAAGTCCCACAGTAGTTCTCTGTTAGATTGAACCTTCAGACAGTCCAAGGACTGAAATCCTCTAAGTTCCTGAGTAGTTCTCTGTTAGTTTGAACCTTCAGACAGTCTGAGGGCTGAAATTTTCTAAGTCCCACAGTAGTTCTCTGTTAGTTTGAACCTTCAGACAGTCCGAGGACTGAAATCCTCTAAGTTCCTGAGTAGTTCTCTGTTAGTTTGAACCTTCAGACAGTCCAAGGACTGATATCCTCTAAGTTCTTGAGTAGTTCTCTGTTAGTTTGAACCTTTAGACAGTCTGAGGACTGAAATCTTAAAAGTTTCTAAGTACTTCTCTGTTAGTTTGAAGTTTCTGGTTAACAGAAGCCTTAAAACTTGTGACCATGAGTCTTGATTTCACATTTAGACCATCCATTTGAGTTCTTCTCAGACATTCACCTGTGGGTTTTTTAGAAATGCTCAACAAACTTTGATTCTCTTCACTGAACAGTAAAGTTTGTGGAGATCAGAAGGTAACATTAGTTTGATAAATGCCTTCAACTACTATTAGACTTTATCTGGAAAGCAGTTTTCTTAAATGAGTTCTTAGTAAATCTGTCCATAATCAAACCAAGAACATAGAAAGAGGAAATGTTTGAAGAAACAACTTGATGTTTTTGTTTCAGACTAGAAAACCGTTTAAGACTTTTATCTGTTTTTGCTCTTTTTGATCGTTTAATTGTCTCTTCTGTTTAATTTGAACTTCTAAAGTCGAACTGGTGTCTTTTCAAATGTTTTGTTTTTAGTTTGATTCTTCTTGAATGTTTAGTTTTGCTCTTTTCTAACCTTTTATTCTTTTCTAATGTCTGATTTGATTTTGAAATGTCTTGTCTTTTTAATGTTTGTTTTTTCAAATGTTTTATCAGCTTGTTTGAAAAATTTCCTGTTCTTTCCCATTGTTTAATTTTTTGATTAAATCTTTAAGGTTTTTCTTTTTAAATGTTTTACCACCTTTTAATGTTTAATTTTCTTTTTAAATGCTTCATTTTATTTTCTGTTTAATTCCTATTTAAAGTTTAATTGTCTTTAAGATTTAATTTTCTAATTAAACATTTAATTTTTTAATTAAATGTTTTGTCTTTTTAAAGGTTTAATAATCTAATGAAATGTTTTGTATTTTTTCAAATGTTTAATATTCTTCTTGTTTAATTGTATTTTTAAATGTTTAATTATCTAAAATATTTCATCTTTAATGTTTAATATTTGTTTAAAAAAAAGTTTAATTTCATAATTACATGCTTTGTATCTTCTGTTTAATTATCTAATTAAATATTTTGTCTGTTCAATATAATGTAATTGTATTTAATATTTAATTTTCTTTTTAAAGTTTTATTGTATTAAATGCTTTTTTCCTTTGACTTAATTGCTTTTTTTGGTGTAATTTATTTCTTTATTCTTTTTTTCTGTCAAGATTTTAACCCCAACCTTAAAAATTAAACAAACCCTTAAATCACAGTGAAAATACTTCTGTTGTCACAATCATGAGTTAGTCAATTATTCAGTTTATCAATTCAGCTTTATTTGTTTAGCACCTTTCACACAGATGACAAAACTAAACAAGCAAAGAGAAAAAACTATGCTAAAACTATGATTAAAACTCAAAAACATATTTAAAAAAAAGATTTAACATGGTAATAAAATGTGTTGTGTCCAGGGGATGGAGGGAGTTTATTGAAGTCTTCTTGGGCTCACATGGTAAATCATTTAAAATATAAACTTGATATTCAGTCTAAGGAAACTGCAGAGCGACAGAAGAACCAACAATATCTCCTGTTTTCTCCTTTAATGAGTCGACTCTTCTTGTGCTTTCAGACCAAAGAACTACAGACTCTTCACAACCTGCTCAAACTCTTGGTACAGGACCTCACCACACGGGTCAAGAAGGTTTCCATCTCATTTCTACTCTGAAGCTCACCTTCTGCTCAAACTGCTGACAAATGTTTCTGCTGCTCTAAAGTCTGCTCTCCAGAACTTCCTAAAAACTCTCAGTCTTTTCTGCTGCAGGTTGCTATGTAGAACTGTTCCAGAAAACCTCACTAAACCACATGGAGGGGCCTCAAGATAGTCGTCCAAATGAAACCGTACAAAAACCAAACTAACACAATCCAAATGCTAAAGTCTCCTGCAGCCTACCAGAGAACCTCTGAGAAGAGAGAATCAGGACAGGAACTCTTACCTTCTGGACAACCAACGCTGGTTCTCAAACAAGAATACAGAATGTGTCTGACCAGAAACCTCTGAAGACTCACTACAGCCAAGAGAAAGACACAACTCAGCTGAACCAAATCCACTAATCACTGCACACATTAGCACCATGTGCTAACTGTGGCTAAAGAACCACATTTACCAAGACAACTATCCAGTACAAAGCCCTAAAACACACCAAGAAACACATTAAAGACGATTTTACTGCTGGAAGCTGCAAGCCAACGCCTAAAGAACAAACTAAAGCAACGGAACCAAACCCAGTTCACTGGTGAAGCAGAGGAAATGTTTGTCTGCAGCTAAACAAAGCAGGAAGACACTGAGCTGCTCAGGTGTTCCTGATAACACCAAGCAGCCACCTGGACAGCCAATAGGAACACAGCTTCCTGGAAGTCCAGAGGGCTGGCTTAGTGAAGGAAATTTAGTTTAAAGTTGAAGCAGAAAGTTAACAAAGAAAGTTGAAAACCACCTTCTGATCCCTGAAATCTCTGAGTTTTCACACAAAGAACACCTGAACATGTCAAACTGGTTCCATAGTAGAACCATCATTGTAAAAACGTCATAGTATGGTGTGTTGCTCAAAAAACATTAGGACCCGGCTGTCAGGGAACAAACATGTAAGAAACATGAGAACAGAGAGAATCCAACCAGTAGGTCACAGTTTATCATCATCTAATCATCTCCTGAAGTCCATATGGTGAGAGACATCAGTATCTGGTTGTTAATTTACCAGAGGATGCTTATAATCATGCTGATGTGGTCTGTACTCTACAGTATTTTAGTGACTCAATAAATGCCTAAGTTGGTTTTTTTTAAATGCTTTTTAGTTTTTAATAAACATTTAACAGCCTATATGTAATCAATAAATGGCCTTTGCCTATCTTAAGAAAAATTCACTCAGAACTCTGATATGTTAACAGTACTAAATAAATCAATAAATACATGCATACACACATAAATAAGCTAATACATTAACTGTGTTAAGATAAGATTTAGATTTTAAAAAAAGTTGTTTATGTTTTTGCAGAATCCAGTATTGCTCACTGGTTGGTCATTACATTTTGTTAGTTTGATTTCACTGTTTAAAATGATGCCACCTCTTTTCAGACAGAACCTGTGATAATAAAACAATACAAAATTTTTAGTTCCGTGTTAATAAAGCACTTAAAGCTTTAAGTATGGCTAAATGCTTTTTTTCTAAATTAAATATATCACTCCTTAGGTGGTAGTGGCCCCAAGTTCAGTAAAGTTGGAAAGATATTCACAGATTGGGACTTCCAGCATCAATAACTCATTAGATATAGGTTGTCAGAACATAAACGGTGCCTCTTTCCCATTGTTGCAAGGCAGACAATGTGCTACAAGCCCAGTTTTATCAAAAGTAGCTGTCTTTCAAGCTACAGGAATAACATTGGTGTCTATGGAGTGAACAGGGTCCGTCTGCAATCTGCAAAACCGCTGCAACAGTAAAGAGAGACAAATATTCAATAACTTCACTCTGATACATTGTAGTGTCACTAAAATCACTGCAGCCTTCAACTGGCTCCTGTTGACAAAGTGTTTTAACAGAAATGTAAATGCTGTAATTTGATTCTTTTAATGAACCATGTAACTTGAATGGATGTGATGCTGGTGTGACCACAGTGGACACGTCTGATGTTGTTCACAGTGGTCCAAGGGACGCTCAGGGAGTTTGTGTGTTTGCTCAGACTCAGGAAAAATTACAGGGAACATTGGAAGGGAGTATTATCAAGGCATTAGGATCGAGATAGGGATCAAACATTCACAGGGAGGGGAAACCCTGGAGCACTGCAAGAGCCAAGACATGACAGGATATTTTACAGCTTTGTTTTAGTTGATACCACTGTACCAGGATCTGCCCTGATACCAAAACTAACCTCACCACTATTGACATGATGCAGCACTCACCTAATTCTAAACTAAACCACATTTTTACAACAATCAGCCTTTTAAAGGTCTGTTCCAAATTGAAAAACAGTCTAAATGTCCTCACTCTTGAGGTCTAAATCTTAAATTCACAAATACAGATAGGAGGCAGCACACAAGCGCAGAAACCATGACATACTGCTTCATATCTACAGCCCAAACAAACAGTTCAAGAATCACTAAGCTCAGCAATCCTCTGACAGGCCTGACACACTGTCTGCTCTGCCTCTCTCACATGCAGCCATCTCTAACTGCAGCAGATTTGGCACCACGTCTTCCCCGTCAAACCCTCTTCGACCTGGAGTCTCTTCTTCCCTCGCTTTAATCCTCGGCTCAGCAGCAACAGAGATAAACAGGTAGCAGACAGGCAGACAGGCCGGCGTACGGGACGACAAACAGGCAGTAAAAGATTGCGCTTTTGTGGTTTCATGTGCGCGGTTGCGGTTTATTCCAGCTCAGTAAGCATAGATACAAACTCACAGAAGAGAATGTGTGAATGAGGGGGGGAAAGAAGCGAGAGGTTGATGGAGCATGAGGGATGTGGGGAGAAAGAGGGGAGGTTAGACGGAGAGCCACATAACATTTATGTTATGTGAACAATTTGAACAATGTATTTTGATTTTATGTGTTTATTTTGTCTGTGGGGCATTGAGGCTGGCCAGGGACAAGTTGGCAACCACATATCAGGGAAGTGGGTGACAAAAACTTCAAACTTGAACTGAAAGGCTGAAAAAATAAGATAATACACCATAAGATATCTTACCAACATGCCAAGTACCGTCTGGAGAAGTTGTTTAGGTATGAAGCGGTTTAAGTCAACAAGTGTGAATCAGCCAACTGTAAATGAGAGCAGCAGTGAGACAATAGAGGATTTTAGTTCACATTTTTAGCCTTTATGAAATGCAACAACAGAGTAGAGCCTGGATGGAACGTATCACATGTAGAAGGAGGATTGTAGAATAAACAACCATAATGTTTGATTTTTTTGTGAATGTTCTTCAGAAACATTTTTAACATTTCTTTTTTTCCACCAAAAAATGTTCAAAGATTTCCCCAAAATGTTGAAAATGTGGACATCAGAAGTTTCACTGTGGAAATTTTTTTATTTTTTCCCACATTTTCAAACGTTAATACAGGTTGATTTTGACCCACAGGACAACACGAGGGTTAAAGCCCTAATGGACTAATCATTGTAAAACTGTATGACCAAAATGTAGAACTCACACACCATCAGCCACAACATTAAAACAACCCATCTAATATTGTGTTGGTTCCCCTTGTGCCACCAAAACAGCTCTGACTGGTCAAGGTATGAGCTCCACAGACCTCTGAAGTCTTATGGTGGTCAATGTCCAGGTCAAACAAATGTCAAACTCTTACTCCATAAACATCTAACCTCTCTCAGATTAGTGCTTTATCCAGATCTATATGTCCCTTCATATGTTCCTCTGTGGTGTCGGACTCCTAGATGTTAGCAGCAGATCCTTTAAGTTCTGGAAGTTGCAATGTGGGACCTCCGAAATGAGATCTGGGCAATTTGGAGGCCAAGCCAACACCTTGAACTCTTTGTCGTGTTCCTTAAACCATTGCTGTAACAATGTTTGCAGTGTCACATGGACCATTATCCTGCAATGAAAGGCTCTACTGACTCTGCTACAGTCCCATTCACAGGTCACAGTAACATCCATATGAATGCCAGGACCCACGGTTTCCCAACAGAACCCTGTCTAGAGCCTTTATAGGTGGACTGTGGTCAGCTTGGGCACTCTAGTCTGCAGATACACAGCAAGTTGTGATGCACTTTGTGTTCTGACACTTTTCTGTCACATCCAACATTAAGATTTTCATCAGTTTGCTCTACATTAGGTCCTCTATGTCGTGAAAACAGGATCCCTTTGCCATTCATCATGGTGTTGTGCAGACATGATACTCAATCGTCAATCAGTCGTTGAAATACTGTACAGATTTCACATAGAAAAGACAAGGTTTGGACACAGCAGCTAATCTGGCTATTAAATCAACTGCCGTGAATAACATCAGGACGACGCGAGCAGCGGCGACTGCAACACGAGTGTCCATGAAGGAGAGAAGAGTGTGAATGGAGGAGCGTGAGGTGTGGAGGAGATGGAGGACGGATCAGTGGAAGAGGTTATATGAAGGTGACAGTTTCATACATATCTGAGAACCTGCATTCATATTTCATTATTAATGGATAAGTCTGGTGATTTCCTCTGTTTGTCCTGACTGGTAACAAATCACAAGAGGAGCAACACCAACAATGAAGGTGTTCCACTAACAAGAATCAAATGTGTATCATAGTGTTATATTTTATTCCTCTGTGCCATAAAGCTTGAATAAAAATATACATGAGGGACTCATACTCTTGTCCAGGGTTTCAGGTTTCTTTATTGCCATGAACACACACTGTAGTTTACTTTGTATGACATATGCTGTCCTGGAGCCTGTTTCACAAAAATGATTGGCAAACACTTCTTACATGCAAATTGCGAATGCTGACAGTAACACATTGGACAAATGACTGTTGCTGGCAAACTGCAATAAATTTGGATGTGTTGAAACGGAGGAGAGGAAAATAACTTGCAGCTTGCATGTTGCAAATTTGGTGCAATTGGTCCCAAATGCAATATATAGTCAGTAGTGCACCAAATGTGTTTGATTAAAGACCACATCAGGGTGTCTGCAGACAGAGGCGAACTCAACACATCCGACTTCATGTGCTACTACACATGTGTCCGCTACAGTACACAGATAGTGGACGAGAAAACATGATGGTGACCTTGTGATAGCAAGAAGAAGGGCTGCTTTGTTTACTGTGTTTGGAGGGACAACAGGAAAATGACAAAAGAGAAAATAGAGTTTCCAACCGCATGACAAGCATCATGACATACACACTGAGCACACAACAAGCCTCCGGTTTACTTGTTTTCACGTCAAGTCAGTGTCCTTACTGTGCAGATGGCACACGCAGACTCAAATTTTGGGCTACATTTTTTTTGCCCACAATCCAATCTGAGTTATTAAATATTTATTTTCTGCCAGTTTTAAGTCCCAGTCCAGTGCCATGTTCCAAGGCAATACATACTTCAAATATTCCAGTAGATTGGTTGTAACAGAACACAGTCTGGACAAGTGACTGACAAAGGCAAGAAACAGCATAACTTTTATACAGGCACAGAGGCATGAGTTACACATCTTGGTATGTTTTATTGCTGCCGGTTAGGCCTTGGTTCCTCTTTGCAGCGGTTCTGCTGATGAATAACAAACTTTAAAAAATCTATTTCTGCAACAGATGTGGCCAAAAGTGGTGCATTTTTTGCCATATATGCCTGTATTGCCACAAATGAAGCTGTCTTCATTCATATCTCATTTATTCAGCCTAATTAAATAGTGAAGATTACATGTACAAGAGGAAAAAAGAACAAATCTGAGGATATGAATAAAAGGAATATTAGTGAAGTAAAGGATTGAAGAGTATCTCCACAGCTCTCTTGTTACGTGAATTTTTCTTAAAGATGAGACATTTTGACTAAAAACAAGACAAACAGACTGGGTAAGATTTGGAGTTGTTGCAGTGCAGCCACTCTACTCGGCTCCTTATGGCTTCTTCCTCGTCTCCCCAAAGTGAAATTCAAGTTTAGGAGTGTTGACACAGTTTAGGAAATCCAGCTCTCCTCACAGAACACACTCGACATGCTTACAAAACGGAGTGTTGCGAGACCGACAGCAGCTGGATCTCTGCACACAGAGACGCCTTTGAAGTGGATGCCAAATTTAAATCAGGCACAATTTTTGACCTCTGTAGGCACCATTTCTAAACTTTTTTACGCAGATAAGATTGTTGCACAACGTCATGCAGCTCGATTGATCCCCAGAGCTGGAGGGAGGAAGTGAGGCGTAGAAATAAGGATCCCTCAGAATGACAGCTGCAGATGATGTATGGATTGATGAAACAAAGGACAGCGTGGCACATGTATGCACAAACTCACTACACACTTGTACACATGTCAACACAGAACAAATAAACAAAATGCCCTTGGCTCACATGACATTTTATCAGCATGCATGACCACAGCATATGTGTGTGTGCTCTTCAGGATACACCCAGAAACGAGGTCCCCCAATTTATTTCTCTGCTTTCTGTGTGTGTGTGTGTGTGTGTGTGTGTGTGTGTGTGTGTGTGTGTGTGTGTGTGTGTGTGTGTGTGTGTGTGTGTGTGTGTGTGTGAGCTCATCTCTGTTATGTGAGCGTTCAGTTCAGAGGATCCAAATGCAGGAGGCAGGTTTGGAAACAACAAAGCGAGCGTTAACAACTGAAGCTGATGCAACAAAAGGAAAATCCAAGTGAACAAAAAATGCGGAGGGCAGACGAAGGCCAACAAAGATCCAGGATGGCAACTAAAAACACAGAGAACAAGCCGAGGCTGGAGAATGTAAAGTGTGACAAAAGGGTACACTGTTAAAAAAAAAAAATGAAACACAACATGTTTTTAACAGCTTTAACTTGTTTTTTTTTTTTTTTTTAAATTTACTGTATACTTTACAGATTTTCCCAGTTTGGTTAAATTACAGAGAATAACAACTAATAACTACTAAAATCACAGAAAAAAGTATTACTTTATTGAGCTGTAATAAAAAACATTAAACACAAACCTGGAAATAACATCAAAAATCTGTGATTTTAGAAATTTGTTGTTTTACAATGTTCAATCACAAAATGATGTTACTTTATTATTATTATTATTATTATTATTATTATTATTATTATTATTATTATTATTATATTATTATTATTATCTGTTATTTGAATGACAAATTATGCATATGAAGGCTTGAATAATGTTGATATTGAAATAAAAAATATATAGATATAAAATAAAATAAAATAAAATAAAATAAATTAACACTCTTTTTGTTGGTTATATTACAGATCTACCAAAATCACAAAATATTGACTGTAAAAAATAAAACAAAACAAAACAACAAAAAGGGGCCAAAAAAACTGTAAATAACATCCACATCAAAAATCTGTTTTGTTTTTACAAATTTGTTGTTACAATGTCCAATCATAAAATTACATTATTTTTTGTACATTAATCGGCAAAAAAAATCAAAATATAATTTTTTCTGTTATTTGAATGACAAATTATGCATATACAGGTTGAATAATGTTAATAATTCCAATATTAATAATTAAATAAAAATATATAGATATAAAAATAAAATAAATTAACTTTTATTTTGGTAATATTACAGATTTAGTAAAATCACAAAATACTAACTGTAAAAAACAAGCAAATAAACAAAAAAGGGATCAAAACTGTAAATAATGTCCACATCAAAAATCTTTTTTCTTTTTTTACAAAATGTAATCAGTTCTTTTATAACATTAGACTGTAGAATTACATAATTTTGTCGTATTTACAAATATATGTATATATTTTCCAGATATTTAATATTTTCAGGTTGTTTTATTTATTTTATTTTTCATTTCAGTTTTTGCACATTATAGAATTTCACCATTTTTTCAGATTTTCACTGTCATTTTACAGGATTTTTTATTGTTTTTATTTTATTTTTTTTTACAGCGTTTTAGCCGGTAATGCTGAAGACATGACAGGAGGAACTTGAACATGGAACACGAGGGAAGAACAAAGGCAAAGAGCAGAGCACAGATCAAATTCACAGGGGATGTAATCGGAACAGGTGAGAAGAATCCGGGCGGAGCGGCCGATCCAACAAAGACAGGAAGCCGACCAGATGAGTGATTAAGAAAATCAAACAGGAGATTAATATAACAGAAAGTGTGACAGCAGGAGTCACACGTGCAGACGTCAGTCACTCGGCAGCGTCGCTCCTCGCTGTGGGTTCCTCGTTTTCTACCTGAGATCACATGAGCATCCTGCAGATCCAAACAGCAGGACACGACGGCGTTCCTCAAAAGCATCTGCGTGGGCGCGAGCAACCTTCCTCCCACTGAAAAATTAGAACAAGTTAGGTGATGACAGCAGCTTGCTAAAAGCTCCTTGAGGTGATGATCCAAGCTAAAGGCTCCCTGAGGACAAATAAACTGCAGTTGGCTGTCTGTCTCTTTGCCTGACTGCCTCGCGGCTCGTTCTCATCTCACAGACATGGAGGCAGAGAAGGAGGGAAAAACGGTTTGATGAATTATTGAAGAATCCGACACATGGTTGCTCTCTGCTTTTCTTCTCCGTCTGACCTACATGAGGAACCGCCTGATCCTGGCTGCAGAACAAACCTATCGACATCCAGCATATCTGTGAATAACAGGTTTCGTGCCCTGATCTTTCTGCTAATGAAACCCACCACCCCCACGAGCACAGCAGAGATCATCTGCAGGTGTGAGTGTGTGTTGTGTGCATAATGTACATTCATGTGCGTCCATGTGAGGCATTAAGCGCCTGTCAGGGAGGCCCAAAGTATGCTGGGATAGAAAAGAACGTTGGGTCGAAGGGTAAACTGACCTCCCTCGTTTTTCTCTCCTTCACTGCGTTCCATTTGTTTCTCACTGCAGCGTCTCTTACATCTCTTCTCTTTTACAGCAAAAACTTCCCTCACTACAGGCATCCAGGGCAATGCAACCCAGGAACATTTGATCATTTTACGCAGAAAATTATGTATACTGTATATACACATAAAAACATAGCCACCACAAAAATGAACTGTTTTTAAAAAAATATTATTTTAAATAATTTGATATAAACCTAATTAGCTCCATG
The DNA here is from genome assembly GCA_027123335.1 of Amphiprion clarkii. Lineage (NCBI taxonomy): Eukaryota > Metazoa > Chordata > Actinopteri > Pomacentridae > Amphiprion > Amphiprion clarkii. Next base: position 30,376,977 of record CM049583.1, on the reverse strand, counting down.
AGGCCCTTTTCAGAGATCAGATATGTGACATTGCTGCTTCATCAATCAGGATTCTGACGTTCAGACATCAGTCATTTTGACATTAATGCTCCTCACTGCTTCATTCACACAAACCCACAGCAGTGATGCAGAAATATTTCATCCAGGCAGGATTAGGCGGCCCATCGAGTGAGGTAAAAAGCCAGATAATAGTCTAATAAACAAAAGACTGAATCTAAATCTACACTGAGTGATTAACTGCAGCAAATAAATAAACCAATTCTGTCTGCATTCTGGGCATAGTTTATAACAGTAAATAATTAATGAAGCTTCTTCAGTTGTTCCATGTGCATAAATGCATTTGGTTAAGAGGAACTCATCTAGATCCTGCTGCTGTCTGATGCTGCAGATATTTAATAAACTCAGAGGAAAGACTCCGACAAACAGCTGGAAGCAACAAACTGGAAATGGATCACCTCAGTTTTTAGTGGGTATCATTTATCTGACCTGTTACAATCAGTAAAGTTTTATTTTTAGAGACATTTCAGTTTTTAACACGTGAGCAAAGTGAGTGAGAAAGATGTCTTTAAACATTAACTGTGTTTGGATCAATAATGATGCTGAAATATTGAAAAATAATTCCCCAAATTGAAATAAGAATCAAATTAACAAGGCTAGCTCTGGACTTCTTATGTTTTATTTTGGCTTTTGAAAAATCTTCATATGTTTCAATTTCATCCAAACAAAGCCAAGCTAGAAACAACAAAACTCACGAAATTTACGATTTTCAAATGAGAAAAACTGAACCAAGCAGCTTGATGATCTGTCCTTAAAAGTAGTTTAAAAACCCTCAGATTTATGTCTGTCACTTCTTTTGAGCAATGAAATATAAGTAACTGAAGTTAGACAGTTAAAACTAGATTATCACAGAGCACCAACCAAGTGTTCCAGTGATAATAAATGTGACACTGAGAAAATGAAACTGATCAAAAACCAACTTAAACCACAGATGTACTTAAATACTTAATCTTCAAGTTAATAGTATTCAAATGACAAAGGGACATTTTAACACCTTATTAAAGTTTAACTCACTGAACTTTCAATCTCCTGCTGGACAAAAGAGCTCTTAGTCAAGTACTGAAAAAGTATATATATATATATTAGTGGTGGGACACGATTAAAAAATGTATCTAATTAATTACAGGCTTTGTAATCAATTAATCGCAATTAGTTGCAGTTTTTGTCAAATAGCAATATTTGACACAATAAGTGATGTTCCAATCCACTGTATGGCACATAAAATCAGCATAAGTAGTTCAAGGAGCTTCAGAAAGTTGAAAATCCAGAGATTCATTCTATTTTCATCTTTTCTGGGTTTGATAAATGATGTAATTTTGATGGTTCTTTTTATAGGAACATCAATTTTTATTTATGCAATTTTTTTTATAAACAAGAAGTTTATAATGAAGTTATTAAAAGTGATATTTTTGTTGTTTAGGTTATTCCTCCTCTAAGGAGGCAGAGCCTCGACGGAGTAAAAACTTAAACCACAAAAATGTTTCATTTCTATTTATCTGCATTTTTCATCTGTCTGCTACATTCACAGATTACTGCAAATCTAAGTCCAATTATAGCCATTTTATTCAACATTTTAAGACTTTCTGTAAACTCAAGCACTGTCTAGAAAAGTGGTCTATTATGGGATGTCTACACCGTTAGCCGTTAGCATGACTCGTAGCTAACGTTAGCTCTGGTGCTAACAGCAACATGTTTTACATTGAGGTGATACCGTCGGCTTGAAGTGACACAGTGATCAGAAAACTCTTTGTTGTACAATTTGCACACAACCAGGCTTTTATCCAAGCTGCCATCAGGAAGATTTTTAAAAGAAAACTTTCTGTCCAACAAGCTCAATCTGGTCTTCCTTCACTGTTCACCAGTGCCTGACTTCACTCAGTACTTCCTGTGCTGCTTCTTCTTCATGGCTACAAACAGACTTCAGGTTCATTACCGCCACCTACTGGGCTGGAGTTTTAATCAGAGTTACTGGTGGCCAGAAATGAGGGAACTGAGGAGGGTGCAATTAATTGCGTTATTTTTGTTACTTTACGTTGGGAAAAAAATGACACTTGTTCAGATATAAGACACATTGTTACAGTTTTACAACGATTGTTATGGTGAGTGCAAAGGCTGAGGTGCAGGAAGGAGATTAGAAACACAGGTAGCGTTTTTGAATGCTTTAATTTTCAATAAATAAAACAGGAAATACAACAGAACAAGAAACCATGAAAAGGAACCAGACGTATAACTAACGAGGACCTACGAAATGGAGATAGCCCCTCTAGAGGACTGACGGAACAATCAAACTATGAAACAAGACAGCAGTGGACCGCTCTCACCGGGGCAACAGGAGAGGGCTGGACTTTCGGACCGGGGCAACAGGAGAGGGCTGTGCTCGCAGACCCGGGCAACAGGAGAGCTCTGGGCTCTCAGACCGGGGCGACAGGAGAGCACGCCAGGCTCTCAGACCGGGGCAACAGGAAAAAGCACTGTGCTCTCAGACCGGGGCAACAGGAGAAAGCGCTGGGCTCAGAGACCGGAACAACAGGTGAGCGCTGGACTCTCACACCAGGGCAACATGAGTGCTGGGCTCTCAGACCGGAGCAACAGTAGAGCGCTGGGCTCTCAGACCGGAGCAACAGTAGAGCGCTGGGCTCTCAGACCGGGGCAACAGGAAAAAGCACTGTGCTCTCAGACCGGGGCAACAGGAAAAAGCACTGTGCTCTCAGACCGGGCAACAGGAGAGCTCTGGGCTCTCAGACCGGGGCAAACAAGGCAGCACGCTGGGCTCTCAGACCGGGGCAACAGGAAAAAGCACTGTGCTCTCAGACCGGGCAACAGGAGAGCTCTGGGCTCTCAGACCGGGGCAAACAAGGCAGCACGCTGGGCTCTCAGACCGGGGCAACAGGAGAGAGCTGGGCTCTCTGACCAAGGCAACAGGAGAGAGCTGGGCTCTCAGACCAGGGCAACAGGAGAGAGCTGGGCTCTCTGACCAAGGCAACAGCAGCCAGCCAGGCAGCCAGCCAGCCGGCCAACCAGTCAGTCAGCCAGCCAGCTAACCGGCCAGCCAGCCAGTCTGAGAGCCCAGCCGAGCTGGGCTCTCTAACCGGGTCAACAGGAGAGAGCTGGACTCTTTGACCGAGGCAACAGGAGAGAGCTGGGCTCTCAGACCGGGGCAACAGGAGAGAGCTGGGCTCTCAGACCGGGGCAACAGGAGAGCATTGTGCTCTCAGACCGTGGCAAAAGCAGAGCGCTGGGCTCTCAGACCAGGGCAAAAGGTCATCATTGAGCTCTCAGACCGGGGCAACAAGACAGCATTGTACTCTCAGACCGGGGCAACAGGAGAAAGTGCCGGGCTCTCAGACCTGGGAAACAGCAGAGCACTGGGCTCTCAGACCGTGGCAAAAGCAGAGCGCTGGGCTCTCAGACCGGGGCAACAAGACAGCATTGTACTCTCAGACCAGGGCAACAAGGCAGCGAGCTAGGCTCTCAGACCTGGGCAACAGGAGAGAGCTGGGCTCTCTGACCGGAGCAACAGCAGCCAGCCAGGCAGCCAGCTAACCGGCCAACCAGTCAGTCAGCCAGCTAACCGGCCAGCCAGTCTGAGAGCCCAGCCGAGCTGGGCTCTCTAACCGGAGCAACAGGAGAGAGCTGGGCTCTTTGACCGGAGCAACAGGAGAGAGCTGGGCTCTCTGACCAGGGCAACAGGAGAGAGCTGGGCTCTCAGACCGGGGCAACAGGAGAGAGCTGGGCTCTCAGACCGGGGCAAACAAGGCAGCACGCTGGGCTCTCAGACCGGGGCAACAGGAGAAAGCGCCGGGCTCTCAGACCAGAGCAACAAGGTAGAATTGTGCTCTCAGACCGGAGCAACAGGAGAGCTTTGTGCTCTCAGACCATGGCAAAAGCAGAGCGCTGGGCTCTCAGACCAGGGCAAAAGGTCATCATTGAGCTCTCAGACCGGGGCAACAAGACAGCATTGTACTCTCAGACCGGGGCAACAGGAGAAAGCGCCGGGCTCTCAGACCGGGGCAACAAGACAGCATTGTACTCTCAGACCGGGGCAACAGGAGAAAGCGCCGGGCTCTCAGACCTGGGAAACAGCAGAGCACTGGGCTCTCAGACCGGGGCAACAAGACAGCATTGTACTCTCAGACCGGGGCAACAGGAGAAAGCCCCAGGCTCTCAGACCAGGGCAAAAAGGCAGCGAGCTAGGCTCTCAGACCTGGGCAACAGCAGAGCACTGGGCTCTTTGACCTGGGCAACAGGAGAGAGCTGGGCTCTCAGACCGGGGCAACAGGAGAGAGCTGGGCTCTCTGACCGGGGCAACAGGAGAGAGCTGGGCTCTCTGACCGAGGCAACAGGAGAGAGCTGGGCTCTCTGACCGGGGCAACAGGAGAGAGCTGGGCTCTCTGACCGGGGCAACAGGAGAGAGCTGGGCTCTCTGACCTGGGAAACAGCAGAGCACTGGGCTCTCAGACCGTGGCAAAAGCAGAGCGCTGGGCTCTCAGACCGGGGCAACAAGACAGCATTGTACTTTCAGACCAGGGCAACAAGGCAGCGAGCTAGGCTCTCAGACCTGGGCAACAGGAGAGAGCTGGGCTCTCAGACCGGGACAACAGAAAAGAGCTGGGCTCTCTGACCGAGGCAACAGGAGGGAGCCAGCCAGCCAGCCAGCCAACCGGCCAACCAGTCAGTCAGCCAGCTAACCGGCCAGCCAGTCTGAGAGCCCAGCCGAGCTGGGCTCTCTAACCGGAGCAACAGGAGAGAGCTGGGCTCTTTGACCGGAGCAACAGGAGAGAGCTGGGCTCTCTGACCAGGGCAACAGGAGAGAGCTGGGCTCTCAGACCGGGGCAACAGGAGAAAGCGCCGGGCTCTCAGACCAGAGCAACAAGGTAGAATTGTGCTCTCAGACCGGAGCAACAGGAGAGCATTGTGCTCTCAGACCATGGCAAAAGCAGAGCGCTGGGCTCTCAGACCAGGGCAAAAGGTCATCATTGAGCTCTCAGACCGGGGCAACAAGACAGCATTGTACTCTCAGACCGGGGCAACAGGAGAAAGCGCCGGGCTCTCAGACCTGGGAAACAGCAGAGCACTGGGCTCTCAGACTGTGGCAAAAGCAGAGCGCTGGGCTCTCAGACCGGAGCAACAAGACAGCATTGTACTCTCAGACCGGGGCAACAGGAGAAAGCCCCAGGCTCTCAGACCAGGGCAAAAAGGCAGCGAGCTAGGCTCTCAGACCTGGGCAACAGCAGAGCACTGGGCTCTTTGACCTGGGCAACAGGAGAGAGCTGGGCTCTCTGACCGGGGCAACAGCAGCCAGCCAGGCAGCCAGCTGGGCTCTCTGACCGGAACAACAGGAGAGAGCTGGGCTCTCTGACCAGGGCAACAGGAGAGAGCTGGGCTCTCTGACCGGGGCAACAGGAGAGAGCTGGGCTCTCTGACCGGGGCAACAGGAGAGAGCTGGGCTCTCTGACCGGGGCAACAGGAGGCAGCCGGCCAGCCAGGCAGCCAGCCGTGCTCTCAGACCGGGACAACAGGAGAGAGCTGGGCTCTCTGACCGGGGCAACAGGAGAGAGATGGGCTCTCTGACCGGGGCAACAGGAGGGAGCCAGCCAGCCAGCCAGCCAGCCAGCCAGCCAACCGGCCAACCAGTCAGTCAGCCAGCTAACCGGCCAGCCAGTCTGAGAGCCCAGCCGAGCTGGGCTCTCTAACCGGAGCAACAGGAGAGAGCTGGGCTCTTTGACCGGAGCAACAGGAGAGAGCTGGGCTCTCTGACCGAGGCAACAGCAGCCAGCCAGGCAGCTGGGCTCTCAGACCGAAGCAACAGGAGGGACGCAGCCAGCCAGCCAGCCGGCCAGCCAGCCAGCCAGCCAGCCAGCAAAGCTGGGCTCTCAGTCCGGGGCAACAGGAGGGAGCCAGGCTATCAGTCCGGGGCAACAGGAGCGAGCCAGCCAGCCGGGCTCTCAGACCGGGGCAACAGCAGAGAGCCAGCCAGCCAGCCGGCCAGCCGGGCTCTCAGTCCGGGAGCAACAGGAGAGCGCTGGGCTCTCAGACCGGAGCAACAGGAGGGAGCTAGGCTCTCAGTCCGGGGCAACAGGAGAGCGCCGGGCTCAGACCGGGGCAACAGGAGAGACCTGGGCTCTCAGTCCGGGGCAACAGGAGGCAGGCAGCCAACCAGCCGGGCTCTCAGACCAGGGCAACAGGAGAGCGCCAGGCTCAGACCGGGGCAACAGGAGAGAGCTGGGCTCTCAGTCCGGGGCAACAGGAGGGAGCCAGCCAGCGAGCCAGGCTCTCTGTCCGGGGCAACAGCAGAGCCAGCCAGCCAGCCGGGCTCAGTCCGGGGCAACAGGAGGGAGCTGGGCTCTCAGACCGGGGCAACAAGAGAACGCCAGGCTCAGACCAGAGCAACAGGAGAGAGCTGGGCTCTCAGTCTGGGGCAACAGGAGAGAGCTGGGCTCTCAGTCCGGAGCAACAGGAGGCAGCCAGCCAACCAGCCAGCCAGGCAGGCTCTCTGACCAGGGCAACAGCCGAGACCCAGCCAGCCAGCCGGCCGGCCAGGCAGCCGGCCGGGCTCTCAGACCGGGGAAACAGCAGAGAGCCAGCCAGCCGGCCAGGCTCTTTGACCGGGGCAACTGGAGAGAGCTGGGCTCTCAGTCCGGGGCAACAGGAGGGAGCCAGCCAGCCAGCCAGGCTCTCTGTCCGGAGCAACAGCAGAGCCAGCCAGCCAGGCGGGCTCTCAGTCCGGGGCAACAGGAGGGAGCTGGGCTCTCAGACCGGGGCAACAAGAGAACGCCAGGCTCAGACCGGAGCAACAGGAGGCAGCCAGCCAGCCAGCCAGCCAGGCAGGCTCTCTGACCAGGGCAACAGCCGAGACCCAGCCAGCCAGCCGGCCGGCCAGGCAGCCGGCCGGACTCTCAGACCGGGGCAACAGGAGAGAGCTGGGCTCTCAGTCCGGGGCAACAGGAGGGAGCTGGGCTCTCAGACCGGGGCAACAAGAGAACGCCAGGCTCAGACCGGAGCAACAGGAGGCAGCCAGCCAGCCAGCCAGCCAGGCAGGCTCTCTGACCAGGGCAACAGCCGAGACCCAGCCAGCCAGCCGGCCGGCCAGGCAGCCGGCCGGACTCTCAGACCGGGGCAACAGGAGAGAGCTGGGCTCTCAGTCCGGGGCAACAGGAGGGAGCCAGCCAGCGAGCCAGGCTCTCTGTCCGGGGCAACAGCAGAGCCAGCCAGCCAGCCGGGCTCAGTCCGGGGCAACAGGAGGGAGCTGGGCTCTCAGACCGGGGCAACAAGAGAACGCCAGGCTCAGACCAGAGCAACAGGAGAGAGCTGGGCTCTCAGTCTGGGGCAACAGGAGAGAGCTGGGCTCTCAGTCCGGAGCAACAGGAGGCAGCCAGCCAACCAGCCAGCCAGGCAGGCTCTCTGACCAGGGCAACAGCCGAGACCCAGCCAGCCAGCCGGCCGGCCAGGCAGCCGGCCGGGCTCTCAGACCGGGGAAACAGCAGAGAGCCAGCCAGCCGGCCAGGCTCTTTGACCGGGGCAACTGGAGAGAGCTGGGCTCTCAGTCCGGGGCAACAGGAGGGAGCCAGCCAGCCAGCCAGGCTCTCTGTCCGGAGCAACAGCAGAGCCAGCCAGCCAGGCGGGCTCTCAGTCCGGGGCAACAGGAGGGAGCTGGGCTCTCAGACCGGGGCAACAAGAGAACGCCAGGCTCAGACCGGAGCAACAGGAGGCAGCCAGCCAGCCAGCCAGCCAGGCAGGCTCTCTGACCAGGGCAACAGCCGAGACCCAGCCAGCCAGCCGGCCGGCCAGGCAGCCGGCCGGACTCTCAGACCGGGGCAACAGGAGAGAGCTGGGCTCTCAGTCCGGGGCAACAGGAGGGAGCTGGGCTCTCAGACCGGGGCAACAAGAGAACGCCAGGCTCAGACCGGAGCAACAAGAGGCAGCCAGCCAGCCAGCCAGCCAGGCAGGCTCTCTGACCAGGGCAACAGCCGAGACCCAGCCAGCCAGCCGGCCGGCCAGGCAGCCGGCCGGACTCTCAGACCGGGGCAACAGGAGAGAGCTGGGCTCTCAGTCCGGGGCAACAGGAGGGAGCCAGCCAGCGAGCCAGGCTCTCTGTCCGGGGCAACAGCAGAGCCAGCCAGCCAGCCGGGCTCAGTCCGGGGCAACAGGAGGGAGCTGGGCTCTCAGACCGGGGCAACAAGAGAACGCCAGGCTCAGACCAGAGCAACAGGAGAGAGCTGGGCTCTCAGTCTGGGGCAACAGGAGAGAGCTGGGCTCTCAGTCCGGAGCAACAGGAGGCAGCCAGCCAACCAGCCAGCCAGGCAGGCTCTCTGACCAGGGCAACAGCCGAGACCCAGCCAGCCAGCCGGCCGGCCAGGCAGCGGCCGGGCTCTCAGACCGGGGAAACAGCAGAGAGCCAGCCAGCCGGCCAGGCTCTTTGACCGGGGCAACTGGAGAGAGCTGGGCTCTCAGTCCGGGGCAACAGGAGGGAGCCAGCCAGCCAGCCAGGCTCTCTGTCCGGAGCAACAGCAGAGCCAGCCAGCCAGGCGGGCTCTCAGTCCGGGGCAACAGGAGGGAGCTGGGCTCTCAGACCGGGGCAACAAGAGAACGCCAGGCTCAGACCGGAGCAACAGGAGGCAGCCAGCCAGCCAGCCAGCCAGGCAGGCTCTCTGACCAGGGCAACAGCCGAGACCCAGCCAGCCAGCCGGCCGGCCAGGCAGCCGGCCGGACTCTCAGACCGGGGCAACAGGAGAGAGCTGGGCTCTCAGTCCGGGGCAACAGGAGGGAGCTGGGCTCTCAGACCGGGGCAACAAGAGAACGCCAGGCTCAGACCGGAGCAACAGGAGGCAGCCAGCCAGCCAGCCAGCCAGGCAGGCTCTCTGACCAGGGCAACAGCCGAGACCCAGCCAGCCAGCCGGCCGGCCAGGCAGCCGGCCGGACTCTCAGACCGGGGCAACAGGAGAGAGCTGGGCTCTCAGTCCGGGGCAACAGGAGGGAGCCAGCCAGCGAGCCAGGCTCTCTGTCCGGGGCAACAGCAGAGCCAGCCAGCCAGCCGGGCTCAGTCCGGGGCAACAGGAGGGAGCTGGGCTCTCAGACCGGGGCAACAAGAGAACGCCAGGCTCAGACCAGAGCAACAGGAGAGAGCTGGGCTCTCAGTCTGGGGCAACAGGAGAGAGCTGGGCTCTCAGTCCGGAGCAACAGGAGGCAGCCAGCCAACCAGCCAGCCAGGCAGGCTCTCTGACCAGGGCAACAGCCGAGACCCAGCCAGCCAGCCGGCCGGCCAGGCAGCCGGCCGGGCTCTCAGACCGGGGAAACAGCAGAGAGCCAGCCAGCCGGCCAGGCTCTTTGACCGGGGCAACTGGAGAGAGCTGGGCTCTCAGTCCGGGGCAACAGGAGGGAGCCAGCCAGCCAGCCAGGCTCTCTGTCCGGAGCAACAGCAGAGCCAGCCAGCCAGGCGGGCTCTCAGTCCGGGGCAACAGGAGGGAGCTGGGCTCTCAGACCGGGGCAACAAGAGAACGCCAGGCTCAGACCGGAGCAACAGGAGGCAGCCAGCCAGCCAGCCAGCCAGGCAGGCTCTCTGACCAGGGCAACAGCCGAGACCCAGCCAGCCAGCCGGCCGGCCAGGCAGCCGGCCGGACTCTCAGACCGGGGCAACAGGAGAGAGCTGGGCTCTCAGTCCGGGGCAACAGGAGGGAGCTGGGCTCTCAGACCGGGGCAACAAGAGAACGCCAGGCTCAGACCGGAGCAACAAGAGGCAGCCAGCCAGCCAGCCAGCCAGGCAGGCTCTCTGACCAGGGCAACAGCCGAGACCCAGCCAGCCAGCCGGCCGGCCAGGCAGCCGGCCGGACTCTCAGACCGGGGCAACAGGAGAGAGCTGGGCTCTCAGTCCGGGGCAACAGGAGGGAGCCAGCCAGCGAGCCAGGCTCTCTGTCCGGGGCAACAGCAGAGCCAGCCAGCCAGCCGGGCTCAGTCCGGGGCAACAGGAGGGAGCTGGGCTCTCAGACCGGGGCAACAAGAGAACGCCAGGCTCAGACCAGAGCAACAGGAGAGAGCTGGGCTCTCAGTCTGGGGCAACAGGAGAGAGCTGGGCTCTCAGTCCGGAGCAACAGGAGGCAGCCAGCCAACCAGCCAGCCAGGCAGGCTCTCTGACCAGGGCAACAGCCGAGACCCAGCCAGCCAGCCGGCCGGCCAGGCAGCAGGCCGGGCTCTCAGACCGGGGAAACAGCAGAGAGCCAGCCAGCCGGCCAGGCTCTTTGACCGGGGCAACTGGAGAGAGCTGGGCTCTCAGTCCGGGGCAACAGGAGGGAGCCAGCCAGCCAGCCAGGCTCTCTGTCCGGAGCAACAGCAGAGCCAGCCAGCCAGCCGGGCTCTCAGTCCGGGGCAACAGGAGGGAGCTGGGCTCTCAGACCGGGGCAACAAGAGAACGCCAGGCTCAGACCGGAGCAACAGGAGGCAGCCAGCCAGCCAGCCAGCCAGGCAGGCTCTCTGACCAGGGCAACAGCCGAGACCCAGCCAGCCAGCCGGCCGGCCAGGCAGCCGGCCGGACTCTCAGACCGGGGCAACAGGAGAGAGCTGGGCTCTCAGTCCGGGGCAACAGGAGGGAGCTGGGCTCTCAGACCGGGGCAACAAGAGAACGCCAGGCTCAGACCGGAGCAACAGGAGGCAGCCAGCCAGCCAGCCAGCCAGGCAGGCTCTCTGACCAGGGCAACAGCCGAGACCCAGCCAGCCAGCCGGCCGGCCAGGCAGCCGGCCGGACTCTCAGACCGGGGCAACAGGAGAGAGCTGGGCTCTCAGTCCGGGGCAACAGGAGGGAGCCAGCCAGCCAGCCAGGCTCTCTGTCCGGGGCAACAGCAGAGCCAGCCAGCCAGCCGGGCTCAGTCCGGGGCAACAGGAGGGAGCTGGGCTCTCAGACCGGGGCAACAAGAGAACGCCAGGCTCAGACCGAGCAACAGGAGAGCTGGGCTCTCAGCGGGCAACAGGAGAGCTGGCTCTCAGTCCGGAGCAACAGGAGGCAGCCAGCCAGCCAGCCAGCCAGGCAGGCTCTCTGACCAGGGCAACAGCCGAGACCCAGCCAGCCAGCCGGGCCAGGCAGCGCGGGCTCTCAGACCGGGGAACAGCAGAGAGCCAGCCAGCCGGCCAGGCTCTTGACCGGGGCAACTGGAGAGAGCTGGGCTCTCAGTCCGGGGCAACAGGAGGGAGCCAGCCAGCCAGCCAGGCTCTCTGTCCGGAGCAACAGCAGAGCCAGCCAGCCAGCCGGGCTCTCAGTCCGGGGCAACAGGAGGGAGCTGGGCTCTCAGACCGGGGCAACAAGAGAACGCCAGGCTCAGACCGGAGCAACAGGAGGCAGCCAGCCAGCCAGCCAGCCAGGCAGGCTCTCTGACCAGGGCAACAGCCGAGACCCAGCCAGCCAGCCGGCCGGCCAGGCAGCCGGCCGGACTCTCAGACCGGGGCAACAGGAGAGAGCTGGGCTCTCAGTCCGGGGCAACAGGAGGGAGCTGGGCTCTCAGACCGGGGCAACAAGAGAACGCCAGGCTCAGACCGGAGCAACAGGAGGCAGCCAGCCAGCCAGCCAGCCAGGCAGGCTCTCTGACCAGGGCAACAGCCGAGACCCAGCCAGCCAGCCGGCCGGCCAGGCAGCCGGCCGGACTCTCAGACCGGGGCAACAGGAGAGAGCTGGGCTCTCAGTCCGGGGCAACAGGAGGCAGCAGCTGGGCTCTCAGACCGGGGCAACAGCAGAGAGCCAGCCAGCCGGCCAGGCTCTTTGACCGGGGCAACTGGAGAGAGCTGGGCTCTCAGTCCGGGGCAACAGGAGGGAGCCAGCCAGCCAGCCAGGCTCTCTGTCCGGAGCAACAGCAGAGCCAGCCAGCCAGCCGGGCTCTCAGTCCGGGGCAACAGGAGGGAGCTGGGCTCTCAGACCGGGGCAACAAGAGAACGCCAGGCTCAGACCGGAGCAACAGGAGCAGCAGCAGCCAGCCAGCCGGCAGGCTCTCTGACCAGGGCAACAGCGAGACCCAGCCAGCCAGCCGGCGGCCAGGCAGCCGGCCGGACTCTCAGACCGGGGCAACAGGAGAGAGCTGGGCTCTCAGTCCGGGGCAACAGGAGGGAGCTGGGCTCTCAGACCGGGACAACAAGAGAACGCCAGGCTCAGACCGGAGCAACAGGAGGCAGCCAGCCAACCAGCCAGCCAGGCAGGCTCTCTGACCAGGGCAACAGCCGAGACCCAGCCAGCCAGCCGGCCGGCCAGGCAGCCGGCCGGGCTCTCAGACCGGGGCAACAGGAGAGAGCTGGGCTCTCAGTCCGGGGCAACAGGAGGGAGCCAGCCAGCCAGCCAGGCTCTCTGTCCGGGGCAACAGCAGAGCCAGCCAGCCAGGCTCAGTCCGGGGCAACAGGAGGGAGCTGGGCTCTCAGACCGGGGCAACAAGAGAACGCCAGGCTCAGACCGGGGCAACAGGAGAGAGCTGGGCTCTCAGTCCGGGGCAACAGGAGGCAGCCAGCCAACCAGCCAGCCGGGCTCTCAGACCGGGGCAACAGGAGAGCGCTGGGCTCTCAGACCGGGGCAACAGGAGGGAGCTGTGCTCTCAGACCAGGGCAACAGCTCAGTTCCCTACTCGGGAACAGCGACTTAACTGGCTGTCATGGAGGAACAGAGTTCAGGATGTGGGGAAAGCCAGGCCGGGCCAGTCCAGGTAAGTGAATCCTCTTTCAGGTGTTTGGACCAGCGATGGAGCAGCTGAGGCAGAGGTATGGCTACGAGGCGTCCAAGCTTTCCACTAGATTATAACCCGCCTGGATGGTTATGGCGTCTCAGGTGGCGAGGTCTGGCTGACAGCAGGTGTTTCATCCAGGAGGCTGAAAGGTGGGGAGGAGGCTGGTAACCAGGCAGAGGATCCGGGAGCTGAAGCAGGCAGAAGTCGACACTAAACAAAGAAAACAAGATTACTGAGAGAACTGAAACAGAGGCGCAGACATGAACTGAGCAGAGCACCGACGGGTCAGTGTTCACAGTCCTGAATCCAAGACAGAGTGGCATCTGATTATAAGCAGAGCAGGAGCAGCTTGATTGCATGACTTCCACCTGCACACAATCACCCAATCACCAACTCAGAACACCTGCTGCAGCCTTCTGCACCAACACACACCTGAGAGAGAGAGAGAGAGAGAGAGAATAGAGCTGGAGGAGAGAGACATTCTGACCACAGCCTCTGTTCATGACAACTATGATATACACTACTGTCCAAAATTTAGGGTCACTTAGAAATGTCCTCATTTTTGAAAGAAAAGCATTTTTTTCAATGACAATAACATTAAATGAATCAGAAATCCAGTGTAGACATTGTTAATGTGGTAAATGACTATTCTAGCTGGAAACGCTTCATTTTTCATGGAGTATCTCCATAGGGGTACAGAGGAACATTTCCAGCAACCATCAGTCTCAGACTGGAGCAACAGGAGGGAGCCGCTCTGCTGTTGACCCGGTGTGAGAGCCCAGCGCTGTGCTCTCACACCAGGGCAACAAGACAGCGCTGTGCTCTCAGACCAGGGCAACAGCAGAGCGATGGGCTCAAACTATGAAAACTCACATTTGGTAGCACTAAGGCAGGAATCCTAAATAACACCAAAAAAACCCAGAATCAATACTAACAGTAATCCAACACCCAAAACAACTATTTACAAAACTACAATTATTTACCAGAGAATAATACAGGATACGACTAACGAACAGATGTAATACTAACGTTGGTCAACGATGGTCTGATACTGCTCAGGAACAGAGACTTACCTGGCTGTCATGGAGAAACAGAGTTCAGGATGGGGGAAAGCCAGGCCGGGCCAGTCCAGGTAAGCGAATCCTCTTGCAGGTGTTTGGACCAGCGATGGAGCGGCTGAGGCAGAGGTATGGCTACGAGGCGTCCAAGCTTTCCACTAGATTATAACCCGCCTGGATGGTTATGGCGTCTCAGGTGGCGAGGTCTGGCTGACAGCAGGTGTTTCATCCAGGAGGCTGAAAGGTGGGAAGGAGGCTGGTAACCAGGCAGAGGATCCGGGAGCTGAAGCAGGCAGAAGTCGACACTAAACAAAGAAAACAGGATTACTGAGAGAACTGAAACGGAGGCGCAGACATGAACTGAGCAGAGCACCAACTGGTCAGTGTTCACAGTCCTGAATCCAAGACAGAGTGGCGTCTGATTATAAGCAGAGCAGGAGCAGCTTGATTGCATGACTTCCACCTGCACACAATCACCCAATCACCAACTCAGAACACCTGCTGCAGCCTTCTGCACCAACACACACCCGAGAGAGACAGAGAGAGAATAGAGCTGGAGGAGAGAGAACTGCTCTGACCCCAGCCTCAGCCTCTGTTCATGACAACTATGATATACACTACTGTTCTAAAGTTTAGGCTCACTTAGAAATGTCCTCATTTTTGAAAGAAAAGCATTTTTTTCAATGACGATAACATTAAATGAATCAGAAATCCAGTGTAGACATTGTTAATGTGGTAAATGACATTTCTAGCTGGAAACAGCTGCTCAGGTGTTCCTGATAATACCAAGCAGCCACCTGGACAGCCAATAGGAACACAGCTTCCTGGAAGTCCAGAGGGCTGGCTTAGTGAAGGAAATTCAGTTTAAAGTTGAAGCAGAAAGTTAACAAAGAAAGTTGAAAACCACCTTCTGATCCCTGAAATCTCTGAGTTTTCACACAAAGAACACCTGAACATGTCAAACTGGTTCCATAGTAGAACCATCATTGTAAAAACATCATAGTATGTTGTGTTGCTCAAAAAACATTAGGACCCGGCTGTCTAGGGTTGCAGAGGAGCAACACAAAAACAGGACAAACGCTGGTTTCCAGGGGGTTAGGAGGATATTTATTTGAAAGAGGAAGTTTACAACAACACAACATGTGAGCAGAAAAATCACAAAGTCTGTCTTTAGTTCAGGTGAAAATATTAGTTTTTGTCTTTTTTATTGACCAAACTTTTCAGAAAGTAGATGAAGAATAATTAAAGCTCTCATGTAGAAGTCCAACTTATTTTGGATCCTTGTGGAGAGTTTAATCTTAGAGTTTGTAAAGCTGTTGAGTTTTTAGAGTCACATGGATTGTTTTGACATTTAATAACCGAGTCCTGAAATAAAATTACAGTTGTGGATTTCTGTCATTTAGTCTGGACTAAACAAATAACAGCAGCATAAATCTCAAACGTCATTATGAGGAGCCTGGATTGAGGTTTCTCACTTGATAAGGATCAAAACATGAAATTTAGGTTGATTTAAAGGAATATTCCACCTTAAATCTTTGGATGTTGACCTAAAAGGTTGGTTTCAGGAAGTATTCCACCTACAAGGTCCTTACACATCCACCTTAAAGGAACATTCCACCAAAAATTCTTGGACATGCACCTAAAATGTTGCTTTAACCGAGTATTCCATCCAAAATCCTCAAAGAGGCCTGAGGGGCTGGTTAAAAGGAATATTCCACCTAAAACCTCAATTATAGACCCGAAAGGGTGGTTTAGAAAAAATCCTTCAATGTTGACCAAAAAAGTTAGTATGGAGAAATATTCCACCTGAAATGTAGACCTGAGAAGTTGGTTTGGAAGAATATACCATCCTAAACATCCTTAAATGTAGACTAAAAGACGGTTTGGAAGAAAATTCCACCTAAAATCCTCCAATGTAGACCTAAAAGGTGAGTTTAATGGTATATTCCACCTAAAATTCACTACTGTAGACCTTGGAGGTTGGTCTGATGGTATATTCCACCCAACATCATTGAACATAAACTTAAAAAGTTCCTTCAAAGGAATATTCACCTAAAATCCTTCAATGTAGACCAAAAAAATCTTGGTGTAAAGGATTATTCCACCCTAAATGTAGACCTAAAGGATGGTTTGGAGTAATATTCTACTCTAAAGTCTTCCAATGTAGACCTAAAAGGTTGATCTGATGGTACATTCTACCCAACATCCTGGAACATTTACCTAAAAGGTTGGTTTAATGGTATATTCCCATAAAAACCCTTGAACATTGGGCTTAATGGTATATTCCACCCTAAATACTTGTACATATACCAAGAAGTCAGTGTAAAGGAAATGTAGACCTAAAAGGATTTTTTAAAGCCATATTTAAACCATTATTTTCATTATTTAATAATCTGTTATCAGTCAGAACCCTGGCAAACTTACTTTCATCATTTTTTTTAGTGGACGTCACAAATAAAGGAGCTCTTGGTTTTTCCCGGCGTTACTGAGTCCAAAGCTGCTGTTTCAACACAGAACGTTCACATGCATCCATAAACCTCTCAGCACTCAAACACCCACAGACAGGCAGCCGGCTGGGCCGAGGCTCGGCGGCGTCCTCAGACCCACGAGTCGGGGAGTTGCTGAACTTGTTGGTCCGGTTTGAAGGCCTCCGTGTGGTCCAGTAGAAGTCCACGTAGTCGGTGTTGGCTTTGAACCGCAGGGACTGGCCTCCATCAGGTGGACCGGCTCGTCCTTGTAGGACTCCTCCTGTAGCCTTGAGGGAACCACAGGAACATTCAGTAGCTGTTGGAGTTCTTCCTGTCAGGCTCGTGGTAGAACGGCTCTGAACAATCTTGTACTTGTCTTATCTGGAACAATCTAATAGCCTAAACTGTTAACAGCGGTGTAAAGAAGCAAACACTCAGGCATAGATTAGGACTCAAACTAGATTTATTTTAGAAAACAAATCAGCTTAGAGGCATTTGTTCACACATGTGGCTGAATAGGAGGCCGTCCAATCAGATTTGAGGTCTTCAACTTCTAGGTTGTTTGTTTGGTGAGACTCTTGGACCTCCATCAGCTGACGTGGATGTTTGATGGTCTTCCTCTCTAGTGCCAGATGATTCATCCATGAATTCAGCAGCTACAGACTGAAATGAAGCTCATGCTGCCGTGATTGAATTCCTGTTCCAGATCAAATGTTCAGAGCTCACCTTGAATGCAACCGTCTGCTGTCTGATAGTTTTTCTCATTGTAGTCTTCAATAAAGTCTTTTTCCTCATGTCAGGATGTGGTGAGACTCTTTCTCAGTCGCTGCAGACGTCCCTCATTGTGCATCTCCAGAGAAGAAACAGAAAAACTGCTCACTGCTTCAGCATCACAAACGCTGCTTCTTACCAAAGTTCACAACACAAGTAAAGATTTGAATGTAAAACTTCAGGGATGACTGCTGACCATAAGCATTCTGATCAATACTTCATGATCAATATCAGGACAGATGTTACAACTCCAGCTGTTCCATTAGACTGCAGTTATTCACAGAGAAATTAAAACATCACATTCCTCATAAAAACTAGATGGGACTTTTATTAAATAAAGCGTTGGTGAATAAACAGTGTAAAAAGTGCAAAGCAGCTCCATTAAATCAGGAGATGTGAGACTTCCACAGCATGGATCACCATCTGCTGTGTTGATTCATAGCTGAATGTCAGAATGAACTGAGATAGAAAAGCTGCTTTGAGCTGCAACATTACGGTCTGACAATCCAACACCATCACAGTTTTCATCTGGTTGTTTTGCTCCAACATGCTGTGAAGTTCAGTTTTTACCTGAATCAATACAGAGATTCTATTTCCAACCAAGACTGGAATAAAAATTAGAATGTTATGAGGTTATTAATGCAACTAAATCCTTTCAGATGGAAGGATTTACTTCTAAGTTCTAATTCAAGTTTCAGTTGGAGCTCATTGCATTCACAAAGAAAAACAGTGAAACCTTCATAGCAACATTTAATAAACCTAAAGCTTCCCTGTTGGCACATTGGTGGAGTTTGTTACTGAGCATCTGAACCTTAAATCCAGTGAGACGACCATCTTCAGTCCAGGCCAGTCAGAGAACTTCAAGACCTTCCATCAGCTGGACCAGATGTGGCATCATCTCCCTCTGAACATCTGGATGACAGGAGAAAAGACAGAAATCAAACACAGATCACAGAAATACAATTTAATCACTTTCATTTCATAAAAGTAGCATGAACTTTATTAAAACTTGACAACATCAGTAATGAAAGTAAATGTTTTTATCTTGTGTTGAAGCTAAATTTAAAGTCAATTTTAATGACAGTTTATCCTGAGAGGAGTGAGAATGGAGCTTTTCTTTCCTTTTTAGAATATTCCCTCAAAATATTCTGTTTATTATTGGCTTTAGAAGCATTTTTCTTATTTATTTTTAGATACCTCAGACTGATGCACTTTGCTGGTTTGCAGATAATTTCATGTACAATGACAATGAACGCACTTTATAAGAAAGGTCAGAGCAGACTCCACCTGCTCAGAAAACTGAGGTCCTTCTGGGTGCAGGGAGCCCTTCTGAGGACCTTCTGTTATTCTGTGGTGGCATCAGCCATCATGTATGGAGTGGTCTGCTGGAGCAGCAGCATCACGGCTGCAGACAGGAAGAGACTCAACAAATTGGTAAAGAAAGCTAGAACTGTCCTGGGCTGAACGCTGGATCCTGTGGAGGTGGTGGGAGACAGGAGGATGAAGACAAAGCTCTTGTCTATCGTGGAGGACACCTCCCACCCCCTGCAGGAAACACTAACATCACTGGAGCTCCTTCAATGACAGACTGCTTCAGTTTTAGCAGCATAAAGGGACCAACACAGTATTAGTCAGGTGGTCAGAATGTTCTACTGTTATATTGTCATGCTGATTATATGATCAGTAAATGTTACCATCAATTATAACGTCCACATTGATCAAGAAAAAAAACAAACTATCAGTTCATTCAGAAACTGTGGGGTTAAACCTAAAAACACAGACCTCAACAGCAGTTTGTTTCAAAGCAGAACACCAGCCGGTTTTCACTAAAGAAGCTTTCAGAGCAACAATTAAATGACAGTTTTGTTCTCATTAAGTTCACAGAGTCAGAGTCAACCAAAATAATGTAAACACACATCAGGAAAAGAAAAACTTCTATAAATATTTCATTTGTATCAGTACTTCTATACATATAGATTCCTCTTTCTAAGTTTGATCAGATCACGATAACTCTGTCCTGTTGTACGATGTTTTCCCAACAGATGGCGCTACCCTCATGACTGGAGCATCAACAAGTGACGTCTACAACACAACAGAAATGTCTGGAAGCCAGTGGCCACCACTTTGAGCACCTCTTGTAATTATAGAGGCCAAAGATAATTTTTATTAATCTGGTGATGTCTGAATAAATTTGGTATTGAAATATTTATGCAAGTTTTTCTTTTCCTGATGTGTAAACATTATTTAGGCTGACTCTGTATGATGGGTTTCTGACAGGTCACCAGGCAACATCTTTTTATAATAATGACAAACATACCTGCATTCTACAGGAGTGATTTTCCTCATGTGCAGGTAAAGATGTGGGAGGAGCTTAGAGATGACAGGAGCAGGAGTCATCCTCACTAATTCAGGTAAATTAGCTCTATGACTCCTTGACCTGCATAAATATAAATGTTTATAACGTTATAAAACAAACAGCCCTCTCTGTGCAGCCTCCGGCTCTGCAGACACATTCTATTGACTTTTATTGGAAATTAAAGAGATAAAGTCGACATGAAAAGTCGTTAATCCCTATAATTTCTTCTCTCCATCTATCTGTGCACAAATTCCTAATGCTTTCATTCACTTATTTCTGTCAGACAATAAAACAGGTGTGAACTACTGAGTGAAACGTGGTCCATTCAGATTCCCTGTTAAACTCCCGCTGTGCTGAAATCAGAGATGTTGCATCTCGCAGCTCACAGCCAATCAGGAACCGACACGCCCACTAGAACTCTCCTCTGCTGTCACTCCACGGAGGACAGAGAGGAGCTTGTGGCCGCCCACGGGAGAGAAAACCTTCACACTGGTGGACCCAACACTAGCGACACTTTTCAACTTACAGTCACTAGTTTTATCTCTAGGCGATCAGTCCTTAACGGGGTCTGAAAAGTCGCTAAATGTAGCGACAAAGTCAACTGGAAGAACTGGGATGCAGAGCTGCAGAAACGCAGATTTGATTGGCTGGTAGCGTCACGTGGGGCGCTGCGCCGACTGGAGGCAGAGAAGCGCTATACATATATATTATTTTATATATATTATATGCCTTAATGTTGCCCAGAAGATAAGGGGACAACACACATGCATGGGCATAACTTTTAACCCGTTTGCATTGACAGGGGGAGGATAAATATTTTTCCAGGATAAGTTCACCGTTTCCAGGACATTTGACCTTTTTTTCCTCATTTTCCATGTTTTCCATGACTGGAAAATTGGTCATTCATTTTCCAGGTTTTCCAGGACGCGTGGGAACCCTGTTTTTAATTGCAGATGGCTCCGAAACAGACGTTTAAAAGATACAGAAACTATATTAACTGTCAACTAATCCTATTGATTAAAATAAAAGAAGGGAGAAACCTGAATTTGGGGAACTCTGACTTCCTTAAATTATTTGAATATTTGCTCCATCACTGCAAATTCTTGACAATTATGTTGATTATGATAATTAATTCACGCTGTTTCCTAATTAATCACTTAGTCTTTTAAATACCAGGTCAGAACATTCAGATGTCAGACAAAAAGCCCAAAACTACAATTGTTAAATGTCACAAAATGGGGGGGAAAAAACAAAACATTTTTGCACGTAAGAACCTGTAAGTTGAGTGTCTGGAAATTTCTTCTCCTGGGAAATGATTTAAATTGACTTCATTTATTCAGAACGTTTTAACTGTGAATCCTCACACTGATGTTTAAAATGTACAGAAAATATATCAACTGTAAACTATAGAAATCCTACTGACTAAAATAAAAGAAGGGAGGAACCTGAATTTGGGGAACTTGGACTTATAACCTCAGGCTGTCTCTGAAGCAGGATTTCCAGAATTGGCAGCTCTGGATTAGTAGAAAAAAAGACAATTATTCAAAGAATTACATGAAATACCTGCAGCTGAATCTGTGTTCTACTAACTTTGATTCTCAGGGAGGAAGACAATGAGCTATTATCTCAAAACGTGAATTTTACAAGCCCCATCGTCACCAGACAGTCAGTGAATTGCTTTATTGAGTTTCCAGACAAATTTAACAACAGGCCCACTTTAAAAAAAAAAAACAAAGAAACAGATAATCAGGATCAACATCACAACATTACAGTGAGAGTAATAAAAAAAAGGGCTTCAATAAAATGTCCACAAACCCCTGAAATTAAACCGCGTGAAGAACCACAAGAGTCGCCTTCCCTTTTTTAAGCTCCTGCAACACAATTCATCAACAGCAAATCAGGACAAGGAGGAAGAAAAAAACGACAAAATAAAAACGGGCTGAAACTTCAAAAAAAAAGGGACGAGTATCATCATTAATAATAGTCACAGTAATAGATTGCTCGAGTAGCGTGTATTGCACATGTGTACACATATATGCACTTTATATACATGTGGGTCAGCAAGAACTAGACATATGTCGTATCTGGAGAAAAAGGACAGCACAGACAGAGAAGAGTCAGGAATGTGCTTGTGATCAGTTCCAACAAAAATGGCGTTTTTTTTCTTTTTCATTTGTTTTTTTTTTTTCCCCCTGAAAAATGTTTCAGGCCGGACGAGCGAAAGGTAACAGAGAGAACGTCTCCCCTCGAAAACAGAAGGAGGTAAGAGAGAGAGAGAGAAGGTGACAGTCACACCGATACCGAACCTCCCCCGTCTCACCCCAGAGTCCAGATAAACTCCCCCCTACATCCCCATAGCGAGACACTACGTTTACACCACAGTATCAAACATATCAAGAAATATACAGTATTAACTCATGTAGCAAAATAGTCCAAGTGTGTGTGAGAAGGTGTGCGTTTCGCCTCTGTGTGTGTGTGTGTGTGTGTGACCTCTGTGGAGCCTCGACGACACAAACGCAGCCTCTTAAAGCTTCCATCTGTGCTTCTGTACAGCATCCGCCGCCACTCAGAGCTCAGTTCTGCTCGTTACGCTTCCATCTTTGCAGTTCTGGTCGTCACTTTCATCTTGGAATACAGAAAGAATAAAAGACTGGGGTCCAAACCAAAGGGACACAGCGACTGTAGCTGATCAGAGCGTTTAGAGGAGGGCCTTCGTCACAGAGAAAGGCAACATTTGATCATTTTTTTTGTCAACGGGACGGTGCACAAAAGTGGCAAAAGAAACTTCAGGGTATCAGATAAGTGTCCTGCTTTTCCTGCTTGATAATCCAAATTTATCCAAGAGGTCACCAGGTCAAAGGAAGATGACAGAAAAAAATGGTTTTTAAAAAATCTTCAAACTTTTCTCTCATCTAATGTCAGATTTTTATGGACTGATCAAATTATTGTGAAAATTTGGCTTTGAATGCATCCAGGGGTTATGCAAAAATGTAAATGAAAAATCAAACAACTTAAACATTTGCGTTAATTTCCATCCACTAATTTTAATGCTGATATTAAGAACTGGTTGCATTAAATGTCTTGGCTATGGCCATCAGTGAAACAACAACTATCCTGTTAAAAAAGCAAACAGAATCTTTTACTAGATTAAACTTGAATAGTTTTGGGCAACCGAAAAGTTCCAGAAAAAGGCTCAGAACAAAACTGATCCATTTGAGGAAAGAAGGGCAGATGCCAACAAGAGTTTGGTGTGTTGAGATAAACAGCTGGTGGCGCTAAATCTCATTTGGGTGAAGTTAAACCACTGCAGAAGAAGACGGAACGCTGAGAGCAAAACTGATGAAAACGTCATTAATTTACACAGATGTGTTGTTCTCATCTTTTCAGTTTCAGGTAATAGATCATAAATTTTGCTCATATTGATGCCAACTTTTTCTATCTTAAGTCAAATGTGGTATTTTTTAAGACAAATGTACTTCAACTTCTTCTCATTTCCAGTGTTTTCATTGTGGTTTTAGTGCTGAAAGCAAACAAAAACAAGTGGATGTTGGTTCTCTTGAAGCCACAAATAGTTTAAGAACCTCTTAACTAAACGATTTAAATGGGAAAATAAATCAACAGGGGCAACAAATGTCAATTTGTCAGTTTAAGCTCATTTAAAGTTCTTGTGTATGGAAACACAGCGCATTCACAGAAAATGTTTCCTAACTTACTCTCTCCCAACTACAGGAAAAGATCTCACAACTACAGGATCTGGATCTGGTAAATATGATTCTACAGTTTAATTTATCCACAGCGACGTACATCTGAGAGTAGATCCAACACCAGCAAGGATCTAGTCAGGAGGAAAC
Source organism: Amphiprion clarkii (assembly GCA_027123335.1). Lineage (NCBI taxonomy): Eukaryota > Metazoa > Chordata > Actinopteri > Pomacentridae > Amphiprion > Amphiprion clarkii. The sequence goes on along the minus strand of CM049583.1, from coordinate 30,353,730 downwards.
AACCTGGAAAAGAGCCAGAAAACAAGTTAAAAATAATAGGACCATGGTGCCTCCAGGCAGCGGGAGGAATTTTCTTTCTTTTTGCAGTCTGTCAACTGAAAAGGTTGTAAATACAATCAGTGGTTGTGGTGGTTCTTAATGGTTGCTATACTTGGCGATGGCGCTACTGGATTCAATGAAATGAATAAAAGTTTGACTTGCAATTTAGGCGTTTTACTGTTTTAGGAAATGTCTTTTTTTTCTTTTTTTTTAAAGTAAGATCTGGTATTTACAAGATCCAGAGCTTGTTTATAAAGAGACCGTCTTCCTCATAATTAGGAAAAAAAGTCTCCATTTTTCCTCTTTTGTGAACGCGATGTGCTTCTGAAGAAGAATAGAGTAACTAATAACATCAAAAACAACATATTTTAATATTTTAAGACGCAGTTCCGCTGACGGCCACAAGGTGCTGCCTAGGTGACTCAGACTCCTCAACAGTCTCCATCGTTACCTGTTGGGGATAATTTTTTAAGTCTTAAGGCTTTTTTTTTTTCAGCTTCACTGACAGCTCCTGGTAGTCGGCGTTCGCTCGTCCCTCCATCTTTGTGCTTGCATGAACTCCAGTCGAGCTCAGATTCAACACCGCCCACCGCTAATCACCTCAGTCTGTCCGGCTGCATCACTCACTCCAGCCCCTAAAAGGCGAGGTGCTGCTATTACTGACCGCAGGTTCAATGGACAAAATGGCTTTAGTGTTTAACATTAGTACAAAAAGACGACACTGAACCTCCTGGAAAAACAGCTCAATAAATCAATCAATCCATCAGTACGGTCCATCTGTTCCACCTGACGAACACAACGCACAAACGGCACTCGACCACGTTTAAAAAAGGCAGAAGGAGCTCCACGGACCATGTCAGCTGTGATGCTGTCTGCTGTGTTACCATGGCAACGCTGAAGCCGCTCTCCTGCCACTGTGGTATTGCTTTGAACGGACAGGACCCGGAGGTAGCGGCGTCAGCTACAACACCGCAAAGGGTCCTGGGAAATGGAGTTAAGTGAGGTTAAGACCGTGTCGGCTTGGCGACGCCATCGGTAGGGTGTGTGAGTTGAGTTGGACAACAGGGCGGTCCAGTTCTGAAGTTCAGTGAGGTGTACTGTAATCGGCATACAGGAGAGAAACTGAAACTAAAGTATCGCTCTTACATCAATATCAACACCAACGCTGGTATCGGTATTGTTGATATTTGGATCCATCCATCCACTGGACCAAGCGGCCGACATGCAGGAGAAACGCATCTAGTGGACACGTAGCATCACTCTGGACTAGTTTTCTTGTTTAAAAAAGTTCACCTTCTGTCAACTTTTGGCTAATATTAATTTGTCCTTTTGATTTGTAAGCATTATTTCACGTAACAAACCCTCCCACAGCTCATTAGCGCTGATCCAGGAACAGCACACCACAGAGTCACAGTCACTGAGTGGAAACACAGTTTTTGTCGACTGTTAGAATCCATCTTTGCTGATTTTTCTGTCTCTGTGTCGCTTATCTGCACACATCTTTACCAGCAGGTGTCGGTTTCAACGACAGAAACCTGGAAGTTTTATTGCACGGTCTGGGAAAACAAACAGTGTTGATGGTGGTTAACAATGCTTGCAATGTTAATCCTGTCATATTGCTGACCCTGTGTGTTATTTGAAGCTACAACTGTCTCCGTTTAGCAGAGTCCTGGCATTGCACCAGGTGGATAGCAGCAGTGTGTGGTGTACAGGCTGGTAAGGTCAGAGGTAGCTGGGAGCACCCTGCTGCAGCCGTTATATAGCAGTAACTGTTTATACCTGAAAGCACCTTTACTGCTCTCATAGTGTCATATTTGGCTGCAAACACAACAAGCTCTAAAATCTCACTCGATGCTACCTGCTTAGCACCAAACTGCAGATAAACAAAACTGGAAACAAACCTGTGGAGCATTTAGCAGCCCAGCACACAGATAGTAGTTAAAAAGAGGCCAAAAGCAGGACTAACAGGAGTAAATACAACAGACAACCTGCTTTAACCCTCGTGTCGTTCCGCGGGTCAAAATTGGCCCGTTTTAATGTTTGAAAATGTGGGAAAAAATACATATATACTGTCCACATTTTCAGCATTTTTGGGAAATCTTTGAACATTTTTTGGTGGAAAAAAGAAATGTTAAAAATGTTTCTTAAGAACATTCACAAAAAAATCAACCATTCGCTGGATTTTATGTTCTTGAATAAAATATTACAAGTTTTACTGATATATATGTAATCACTTCAGATATTTTTTAGGATTTTTTTTGGAAGATTTTTACAAATTTTTTGAAAATATTTACAAGAATTTTCTTGCTAAATTTGGGGGATTTTTTTTGTAAATTTTTTTTAAATAAAATTTTTAATGGAAACTTGTAAGGAATTATTGGAATTTTCTTCTTGAAGGTTTTGCAAATTTTCAGAAATTTGGGGGAATTTTTTTGCTGAATTTTTGGCTTTTTTTCAGACAAGGAAACAATATTTTTTGGTGCCCGTAAATGAGGACAACAGGAGGGTTAATGAATCGTCTGCTGGATGTAAAAACAGGTAAGTGTTTACCATATCCACTGGAGAAGGTGACAACGTGCAAGCATTTGTATTTACATTGTTTTTTTTTTGCTGCCCCCAAGTGGGAAAAACAGGTATTGAGGGTTTAAACAAGGAGAAAATGTGACAGAAGAGTCAGAAACACCTGACTTACACTGAACAAAAAGGTCTGCTCCACTCAAGTCAATGCATGTGGCCTCACTTTGTTACGTGAAATCACATATTTCCTCATCACAGGGAGTCTCCGTGTCTTTCTTACACTCTCATGATTTTACGATCCACTCAGTGACCATCATACAGTTTGCTGTTGTTGGATCAGGGCTAATGAGCCTCTCAGGGGCTTCAAATATAAGTTACTGGAGCTGATTAGTCAGGACTTTGATATGTAGCACGACGCTGAGGGCAAAGAGCGACTCCCTGTTGGACTACAAAGACACATCATCACTGGACCGGCCTATTTACCCACTCATGACCTGTTCACCTTAACGTCCCCTTCTTTCTGTAGTTGCTGCTGTTTACCTGAGGGGGGCAGCGCTGGTCCTGCAAGAGGAACAAGAGCTGGCTGTTCCCCTCCAACAACAACAACAACAACAACAACAACAATATCCAGTCATCCTCTGTAACTGTAAACAAACAAACAGGTTATTGTCCGATGGCATCAGACCCTGTGCTTACTTCCTGTCAAACAGCCAAACCTTTAAAACATCAAATAGAATATATTCAGAAACCCAATCTGATTGGATCAAACAAATATATATATATATATATATATATACATATATATATATATATACATATATATATATATATACATATATATATATATATGTATATGTATATATATATATATATATCTTATGTGGTTTTTGCTTTTTATACAAAATGAGAAAGTAGTATTTTGTGTTTTTTACACATATATGTATATACAGGTATAGAAAATGACCGCACTGAGTCTGCTGTGACGTAACCGTGGGCAACAGGACAGGAGACAGTATTTACACTAAACAGAAAACTTTATAAAAACACAAAAAAAAGACAAAGAGGGACGCGGTGATCGTTGGGTCGTGGTGGTGTTTCAGAAACACTTCAACGATCTCCCTTCAGAGAAAAAGCTGTGAGGTTCAGGTCACTAAAACCAGTGAAGGAGAGTGCGAGGACTGAAGGTGGTGGTCTGAAGTGGGACAGTTTCATCAGTTATGTGTTTAAAACCATGAATACTGATCCTGAGACGCTTTTACCAGATTCCATAAAAGTCTGACTGAATATTATTTTATTGTTACTACGACTGGCGGTTTTTACTGGAGATTTCTAGCGTGCAACGATGGCTTAAGAGGCTTTTTGTCCTTCAGAAGAGAATCAGTTTGTTGGGAATATCTGGTGTTAATATTGTCAGACTTGAAAGAAAGTAGAATTATCATTAGTTAGTTTGCAGAGTATATATTTATATGATTCTCTCTCCGTCTCTCAGGGTTGCTAAATAGTGAGATTAGAACAAACTAAGGCATCAAGATGAAGAAACAAAGACCCAAAAATGAACTGACCGACTGAAACAACAGCAGTGTGTGTGTGTGTGTGTGTGTGTGTGTGTGTTTCTTCAGTCCTTATTGGCTGGTCAGTTTGCTGAGGTGCTGCGGTGGTGGTTTGTGGTTTTTTTTTTTGACTGGACGGTCTGTTTTTTGTGGACAGAAAAAAGGCACCTAGTTCCTCCTCCTCCTCTGCTCATGAATAAACCGGTAACTCCTCCAGCGCCAGGCGACCCCGGGTTCGCTCAGCATGGATGTCTCTCCGACGCAACAAACAGACACTCAAGAAGACAAGTCGTCCACTTGGTGTCCGACGAGATTCGAGTTCAAGCTTTCCACAGTTATCATCTCTCAGTGGAAACAGAGAAGAAGGGACGAAATAAAAAGACGAGAAGAATGATCCGGAGGGTGGAAGAGTAGAACTCAGTGGTGCTGTGTACAGGTGGTGAAGTATACAAGGGTACAAGACGTGTATCCTTCCCGACGCTTCCCTCCTCTGGTCGCCATGGAGATGCCAACAAGTCGTCTGCTCCTCCTTGGACGGACGAACCAGTAGGAAAGAGATGCGTCCACGTTTCTCCCAGGCCCCGCCCCCTCTCTGCCTCCATCGTGTTCTCCTCAGCCAATGGGAGTCCTCCACAACGGCACAATTCCACTCTGTGTGTGTGCTACTACGCACACTCCGCGGACGAAGAGGAAAAGGAAGAGGAAGAGGAGGTGCTAGAAGGAGGTGAATGTGGAGTTTTTTGTGTGCTTCTTGTTTAAGCTCCTCCTACAAGACGGGTTCTTCTTCCATTGGCTCCTCCGTTGACCTATAGAAAGTTCAGAATCAAAGGAGTGATTAATGTCAAAACATTAGCAATTAAAAGAGTGTCAAGTTTGACTTATGGGCGCATTATTGTAGCAAAACTATCTGTCGATGTGCATGGAGAGTTGTCTGTATCTGAGAGAGATTCGTATCTGAAACATCAGGGTTTCTGTTCCCTGAGCTCAGGCTTACAGGTTCGTTCATGCTGGCTGCACGTCGCAAAAGTTATGTGTAAAAAGAAAGCCAGTTGTGAAGCAGCTCGACTCGTAACTGGTGATTTGTCTGTATTTCCAGCACTTGTGTAGCCGAATACTTAGACTTTAACTATGAATATCTTTGTAGGCATTGACAAAGGAAATGTGCGATCGTGTTTAAGGATCATGAGTGATACTGATAATGGGATATGTGCAATAGTGTTAAAGGGACATGTATAGGGTAGTTATGTGTAATGTAGACAGGGATAGGCCCAATAGTGATTAAGAGAAATGTGCAATGTTATCATGTGCAATAGTGACAATGGGAAATGTGCAATACAATTATATGTAACAGCATCAGAGGGATAAGTGCAATAGCAACAAAGAGATATTTGCAATATAATCATGTGTAAATGTGAATTAATTACTGCTTTTATCTGTTATGTCCACTACGTGTTATCACTTGTTGCTTGTTTTTCTTTTTGTATGTCTTTGTCCAGTTATGGTTTTATATTATTTGTAATTTCTTTATTTTCTGCCAATGATGCTCGAGATGGAAATTACCTGTAGGGCTACGATCTCTCGTATTAACGTGGAAATGTACATTAATATGAACTGTCCCATTTAAAAAAAATAAGATAAACACAAAATAAACATGAACAAATCTTACAACATGTACAAATTTCACTACAGATTAGCAGATTTTTTACACAGTTCAAAACCTATTTACAGACAGACAAATTCTGAGAGGACTTTTGCAGATTCCGGTTCACACTGACAAATCCCACTTCGGACACACGGATTGTGATCGTAGTTATGAAGCTGTGCGCTGCTGACCTGCTGGTTTCTGTGTTGTCAGGAACGGAGCCCGGCTGCTCGACGTCGACACTCAGCGAGGCCATAGCGCTGACCGTCTCTGCCTCGTCCTTCTCTGATTGGCCCTGAGCCCCCAGGGGGCCGTCCAATAGCGAGTGGCCGCTGGTCTGAGACAAACTCTGGAGACAAGACCAGTGTTTACCTGACGGGACAGAAAGAGACAGAGAACTACGTTGAAGAGGACAACATGCTGCAGTGTCTCATCATTGTATGGTTTGTGTAGCTTCTTACTCTGGATCTCTATTACTCTCTCCAGTGAGGCGCAGGCTTTTGGACATGGCTGCTCCTGAGGCCACTGAAACATGGAGTCACACTGAGACACACAGAGAGAGAGTGTTAACAGAAATGCATGAAATGAGTGTCTTTATGTTCAACCAATACAGATACATCCAGCAAACAGACTGCTTTTGTCGTTTTGTGGGGTTTTTTTGTCTTCCACCTGTTGTTAGTCTACTTTTCTGCTGTTTTGTTTCTTGCTTTTGTCATTTTTGGTCTTGTATGTGTCCAATTTTTAATCACTTCGTAACTTTTTTTTTTTTATAATTTTTTGGTCTCTTTTTTTTGTTTTGTTTCATGTCGTTTGTCTCGTTTTTTGTCGTTTTGCATCTTATTTTTGTATTTAGTCTTTTTTGTTGTTTTTTTTGTCTGATTTTTCTCTTTTGGATCATAAAGTAAATACTATATCGTTCAGTTCCAGATAGCTGTGACTAAATGTTGTGTTCCTTTGTAGACACTCTGTGATCTGGAAGTTGTAATGTATAAATGATGAACTGAGGCTTAATGTTGTTGAAATGAAATCTATTTTTCTGAAGAAATTTCAGGCTGTTCATCATGCTTTGTAAAAAGATAATGTGAACATTTTCAGAATGTATTTTTTTTTGCACTAAAACAAGGGGAAAATTTGAAGTTGTAGTTATTTATAGGTTATTATGCTGTGATTTTACTGGAGATCAAATTGGGTTGAATGTGGAACCTGAACTAAAATGGTTTAAAGCAAAAGCTTTAAATAAGTTGTAGGACAATAACAGACTCTTTCCATGCACTTACTCAGTCACCTCAAAACCTACTCAGACTGCAGTGTTATGTTTCCATCCTGCTGAAGGGGATGGAGGACGACACCTCCAGGGTGAGGAAGTCTCAGGTTAAAACGAATCTTTATGTACTGCTGTTGAAAGCTGTGTGTCTCTCACCGGGTCTCCCAGGAGCGCAGCGACGCAGGCCTCCGATGCGTCACAGATAGCCGTGAGGTCATGACCGCCCTCCAGCGCCATAACAACCCGCCCACCCGCCAGACCCATCAGCAGCTGCGACAGCTGACCGAAACCTGCCAACACGCGTCAGTCACAGTTAAGAAACTCCACTTTTATGCCATTTCGAGATCACGTCACCGAGGGTCAGTCGCTAAGGTAACAGGCACTCTACTCACACTTGGCAGATACGTTGTAGCCTCCCAGAGGAGACTGGTGACCCTCCACTGCGTCAAAGCCAGCCGACACCAGCACCACATCTGGACTGAACTGCTGGGCGATGGGCATCACCACACTCCTACACACACAAAACGGACAGTTCAAAGCGAGACGTTTCCTTAAGTAAGATCTTTGCCTCAAGGTTTTAAAAGGAAGATCGACACAGAACAGCAACAGATCCGTCTGTGGACAGCAAAAGTACAGAGTCTGTGTTACAAAAATCTCTTTTGCAATTGAATAAACAACAAACAAGAGTGGTTATAAATGTGAACTGCTATATTTATGCTCAGATCTTATCATTATGGTGTGTATAAGTTTGATTTAGTCTTTTAAAAAGCCTCTATGCAGGAAAAACCCTGCTTAATTTAAACTGCCAAAAGCAAACTAGTCTTCACTTGTAATACACTAATCTACGCACTGACTCTGGATACATTCATGGGACTAAAAATAATATTCAACATGTGGTGTACTACTACTACCAATAAAAATAAAGGTAATGTGTACCTAAAGGCAGTGAGGTACTCCACATCACCCATAGGGGGCTCCACTCCTCCAGTCCACGCTATGTTCACATTAAAACCAACACCAGCACCTGATCCCACCTGCAGAGAACGAAGAGAGAGAGAAATATAAAATTATTACATTTCTTGGATAGTTCGAGCATCTGTTGAAGCTACAATAAAGAATCAGTCAAGGGCTCAACGGCAAAATCGGACTTTTAAAATCATTTGATTCCACTTCCCTTGTCAGATTTTTGTTTTTATGTGTATCTGAACTAGGAACAGCCAATCAGAGCATTTGACATAAGACGAGTTGATTTATTTTCTAGCATTTTTAGGAAAAGATGATGAAAAAGCATAAGCCTAATCAAAATTAAAGTTCTAGTAAAGACATTCACCTCATTCTACAAGAATACTCAACAGGTTTCAATAGGTTCACACTGCTGAGAGAAAATGCTCATCTCTACAGTGTGTTCACTCATATCTGTGTGTGTCTTTCAGTTTGTGTAGAAGATTTTAGTTGGAAACCATCATAGCGAGACATTTCTGCATTGTGAAAGCCTTCTACCAGTTATCACGACTTGAATGAGCTGTTAGAGAGTTAAGACTTTTATTCTGGCCTCATAAAATCTGCATCCACACAGTACAGAAAAGTCTATCTGGATCAGCCCATGAGTACAATACGTTATGAAGTCAGACGTTTCATACTTACTAAATTTACTATTGATCTATGGATTGTTAGTGACATTGGAGACTATTGACAACAAACCTGTCCCCAGATAAATGTGGTTTAAATGTGGTTCATTTCCCTTTTGTTGACACTGTGGTCATGGTGACGTTAAATGCTGTAGAGATCGCTGTGTGTTGCTGTTGATGTGTTCACTCATTAACGTTACATCAGAGAATTCGCTAACAGCTCCTAAACCGCACATACAAAGCGTGTATTGTTTTCACTGGTACACAAGTTTTTGCAAGTAGGGCAGAAGAATATGTCTGCGTCAGAAAAAACCATGGGATAACTGACTGAGCCTCGGTTCCACGCTGGTCCAGTCACGAGAGATTTTTAGTGTAATCACGCAGCTGAATTTCAGGCTGATGTGGCTGATTGCAGGAAACTGGGAACCGTTTTAAACCTTCTATAAAAATCAGACGTGGACCTGTGAGTGTTGAGTTTGAGAACCAACGCTTTTTTAGTTCTGAGGCTGGTAAAGGTATGCATTATGTGTGTGTGTGTGTGTGTGTGTGTGTGTGTGTACCTCCTCAGGAGCTCCACTGCCAGGAAAGAAATTTCCATCGTCATAGCGATGGAGGGAGATGTAGAGGACGTTGGGATCACTGTAGAAGGCCTGCTGGGTGCCGTTGCCATGGTGAATGTCCTGCAGTGACGGGTCACAGTGGCATCACAAAGAAGGTCAGTTATGATAGAGACACAACGAACACACTGGGTTTGGTCATCATTTTATCCACATTAATTCTCTTCTGCAGCACAAGAGACAAGATGGGAATAAAAAGGACTGTAATTAGAGTTTAGCTGCTATTGTTGCCCCATAATAAGGCAAGGAATTTTCCTATTAGGTAGTTTTTTACATGAAGTTTCTTCTAACTGTAGTGAATAAATGTAGTTTTCACTTTAAATATATACAAAAATGGAGTAATCTAGTCAAAAAACAGATACTTCACTGTCTTGCTTAGTATTAGTCTGTCATTACATGCCGTGCAGCTTGACACACAACTTTATTTTCTAGTAAAAAAAAGTGTGCAAAGGTGTCACAGATAAAGCAGCTTTAAAATAAAAACTGATTTTTCTTGTTACGCTGTGTTAGCAAACAGTCTCTAATTTGCACATTCAGCACTTATGCAGCAACATTACCATTAATTTCAGTTATGTAAGTCTAGATGTCAGCCAGCTAGGTGCAAACTGTCTGCTGCTGAGTGTCTTTAGGGTCCAAAAAACCCACTCTGAGAGCAGTAAAGGTGAATAAGGAGAGCTGCAGATTTAGCTGATAATCCCCCATCAGTTCATCATGATCACAGTGTTATTATAAAAATATTAACTAGAGCTGCTTTAAACGTACTTAAAGCTTAACGGAGAGAAAACTAGGTGTCTTTTGCATAAACAGGATGCACATCTATCACAGACCTACTGTAAGTGGTTCCCCAGCATGAGCGCTGAAAAACAGAACTAACAGGAGTTTTTACGGCCGGATAAAAGCTTTTATCGAATATGTCTGGTAATTAAATGTTCTCCCGTGGGGTTTTTGACCACCATTAACGACATGGAACAACGCCTATGTGTGGGTCCCTGTTTTGTTTATTTCACAAACACACAAGGATGATGCAAAGATCACTCCAGGTAATGATTTTACAGCATTCCAGCGATCAACAGATGGAGGTATTATGCTTAAAAAACACACTAATGCTTAATGCAGCAGCAAAAACTAGGAAGACGACTGTGAGCTGGGTAAAGACAGATGTGAAAAATGAAGGCTTTTATTTTCTGTTTTGGTGAGTAACTCAGAATGCAGCCTGAAAACCTCCACAGAGCCTCTTCAAATCTAACTTTAAGGGTAGAATATGTGCGGCCAACATTTGTGACCACATGTTAAACTGGGCCAAATGATCCTCCAGATGTTTTGTGTAACAATTCGAACACAGAGAGAAAGAATCAGCCGGGTTGTAAAAACATTAACGGTGCACATTCAACCTCATTTGTCTAATCCTGTGACTTTTATAATACTAACTGGGCACTCCAATTATAAAGGAGAGCACTTGAGAGAACGAGAATCAGGACAAACAAGAAAACATCCAGCTCTGTCAGGTTTGGAGAATGACTCAGCATTGGATTTTAATAAAGTGGAGTCAAGAATCATGTGGTTTCAGGTGAGACTAAATATTCCTCAAGTGTCTTTCCCTATTAAATGTGCCTTTGCATATACAGAAAATACACAGCAGCTGAAAGCATCCGTGGTTATTTAAAAAGAAAACCTGTTTACACCCAAAAGGATTAAATGTTCAGCATGCTGGAGAGAACAGCAGCTCCAGCAGTCATTGCACCCGGCCTCCCACTGTGTGTGCAGCTAGTTTTGGTGTCTGTATGATCAGTGCTGATCCATAAATCTCTGTGTAAACTTTATATCAGTCGTGTGTTCATGCTGAATTTGATGTGTGGTTTTCTGTGTAAATTAATGTAAATTTGGCAGCGCATGACGTCATCCAACTCAGAGTAAAAGTGAACTAAGACTGTTAAAGTCAGAGATGTACCTGCAAGTCCTGCCTGAGGGGGAAGTTATTTGGATTGGAGTACTTAAACAGTTTTAGTATTGTGGTATATTCATGACCTAATAATATCTTTAGTGAATAGTTTTATGAAAATGGACAGGAGGAATCGGTTTGGCAAGAAACACTAAAAAACACTTCAGGAATCTTGGATCATGGAACATGTGCAGCAGACCAAAATATCCAAAAAAAATTCATCAAGTTATGCCAGCATCTCATTCAGGAGTGTTGAAAAAACAAAATGTAAACTGTCATGAATAATAAGAATGTTTGATGGGAAAAAATAACTATTTGAAGCCTTAAAATTCAACTTCTCGTCTTGCTACAGGTGTAAATGATGACAGATCATTGTGGGAACATAAACTGTTTTCCACGGCAGCACTGTGGAGACTTGCCTCTAAAAAAAAAGTCCCCATATGGTAAATCATTAAGTTTTAGTATGAACATTTAATCTAAGGTTAGGTTTGGTAAACACAAGTTATGAAAGTACAAAACCAATGGAAGTCAATGTTGTGAATTGATAAAGAATACATTTGTATCAGCTCTACTTACCCAATCAACAATGAGGATCTTGCCCACTCCGAGTTTCTGTTGCAGCAGCTTGGCAGTGATGGCTACTGAATTAAAGAAACAAAACCCCCTATACGCACAAACACACAAACATAGAAAACAAGTCTTAGCCACAGCCCAGATGTCGTGAAATATCTCGTCCTGTAAGGATAATCTGGTTTGTGTACTGACATGGCGGTGGATTCCTCAGCGTGGTGGCCTGGTGGACGCACGACCGCGAAACCATTCTGGTACAAAAACAGACGCACAGACGAGAGAAGGGCAGGTCAGACGATGTGTGGAGTTTATTTTCAGAGTGAACTTGTGAGTATTGAAGCGTGTGTCACCTTCAGCTCCCCTGCAGCCACTCTGAAGGCCAGCTCGATGACTGAGCCCACCGCCATGCGGACCGCCGCTGACGAGTGCATCTCATTCCACACGGTGTCGCTGTCCACCTGCAGGGGGCAGCACAGAGTTCAGGCTACAGCTCGGACAGACAGACGGACAGTAGTGGTGTACGATACCGCAAGATTTGGTATCGATCTGACACCAAGTAAACACACGATCACTATCGCCGATATCAATCCTCCAGACTAACTTTTTCAGTAGCTGGCAGGTGTAGAACAAGGTTAGCTGCTGTATTTGGTCGTCCACATCTGGAATGAAGATGGGATTGTAAATGCTAATAGGGTTTAAGGATCAGACTAATTCCTGGGTAGGTTTTCTGTGGGTCAGACGAGGAAGAACCGGGGTTGCCCATGAAATCATACAGTGAGGGATAGCCTCCTTAAACAGTTTTCATTTTTGAGAGTTTGGTCAATATTTGTGCAAAACTTCTGTCACTGAAATAGGAAATGCTCTTTAAGATGCACTTTTACATTAAATTTTTGGCACAGTTACTTTTGTAATGATGAATGCAAAAAAAAATTCCCCCCTATGGTTATTGTCTTTGATAATAAAGTGTGACAGATATTGTCAGTTCCTCCCACCTGGTTCCAGATGAAACACTTCACTAGCTGAACATTTGCTTATGGACAGACACTACATTTACCGATGTTCCCTAAACGCCTCACAGTGCAGACTGATGCTGCTCAGACAGTGCTAGTCTTTGTAATACAGGAGACAAACTGAAACTAAAGTATCGATCTTATTACACTGGTATCATTCAATGTCTAATGCCAACGCTGGTATCGGTATTATTCATATTTGGATCGATCCACCCACCTCTAGTGGACAGACAGGAAAGTAAGAGAGAAAATCTTACCCCTATTCCTCCACAGGGAAGAACAGCATACATCTTCTGGCTGATTGGACCTGAAAAAACCAGAGCAGAGATTACAGGTCAAACCCCACCCTCCTAAAGGTTTTCATTTGAAACATTTATGACAACTACAGATAGTGATATAGGTTTTGTTTGTCATAATGGGGGATAAAACCTGTCTTCTAATCAATACAAACAAGCATGTGACTCCAAACCAACAAAAACACATTTACTTGACAGTGAAAATGGCAAAATGACTCTTAACAAACCTGAAACATCTACTTGGACTAGACTGCAGAGTGTGACTCAGTGTGAACTGCAGAGGGAGAGAGCCTCCTCTTAATAACATACAAGCTCCCCTGCAAAAGTCATTTGTGAAATTTTGAAAGATCAATCATGGATCATGGATAAAATTAGGCTGTTATTGATGTATGATTCATGCATGAGAGTGATTCATCACTAATTCATTTTAATAAGGATACCAGCGTGAATGCTACCCCCTCCCTCACAATCAAAGTGTGATGGTGCAGTAACAAAAACTACTCACTTTAACTCAGAGATCAGAAAAAAACCTTTCTTGATGCCAATCCGCCATAAAACCAAACCAACTTTCCCACTCAGCCAAATCACCATTATTCATTTCTCTGCTTTGTAGTCAGAAAACAAGTACGTCAAAAGGGAAAACAAGGCAGCCTAACTCATGAATTTTGGATTCACCAAAAATAAAAAAAATCAAAGCTAATTGTCTTTGAAGAGCAACCAGAGCCATGTTCTACCACAAGCTTGGAAAAGTGATGAATAAAAGTGGTTTTAGATGTGTGTATCTGTTGTTCCTGACCATGAAAAAGTACAAAAAAAAAAAAAGAAGCTCTCCCTAAACCTGTGGTGTGGTTCACTCACGGCTCACAGGTCTGTAATCTAGCTGAAGGAAATGTTTCAAGAAGGTTTTTCTGTTGCCAAGACATCCTGGCAGACACAAACTCTGCTTAGGACTCAACAGAGCTTCTTTCACAGCAGACATGTGACAGCAGGTGTAAATAACAAACAAATAACCAAATGAATTCCATTTAATTCCTTCAGTTTCAGTCCAGGGTCTTGGTGTTGCGCTTGCTTGCTTATTGTCGCTCTGTTACTGCCTACTGGGATACGTGGAGTAAACAATGCCAAGATCAATTCCAAGGTACCGCTACCAAAGTGTTTCAGTTTTATGTGAATTTTTTAAGACTGACTCTTTGACTCTGTTTACATTAAAGGTTTCAGATGTCTGTGAGCTCCTGGCAAGTCCACCAATGAGCCATTCTTCCTCCAAAACTCTGCGTTGTTTAAACATCTCTCAGAGTTCCAGAAAGGTCAATACTTCACAAACGACACAGATTATAGAACAGCCACAACAGAGAACCAAATTAATTTGCTCAGCAGGATCTCACTGAGCTCTGATAATGATCTCACATCCCCTAAAATCTATCTTGTGACGACACTAAGTCGAAAGTAACTGAACTAAGCCTCTTAACTGTGTAGTTAAAACTAGCTCCACATCAGTGGCTGTTAGTCTGCAGAATCAGGACTTTCCCTATATGCAAGATAGGGGTAGTTTTACAAAATGCACTGACACGTATAGTTAAGTAAAGGATCAGAGTATTTTTCGAGTGTTTTGGAATCAGTGTTTGATCAGCTCCATCTTTTTTCTTCTTTTATTTCCTCCTTTCTCCATCATTAACGCAGCGCAGACAATACTGCAAGAGACTGCACTACTTTGTTGTCACTTCTTTAAACCCTTATCGTTAGATCGGAGTGTCAAACACGCGGCTCGTGGGCCAAATGTGGCCCGCCAGTGGGTCCAATCTAGCCCACGTGATAACTTTGTAAAGTGTAAAAAATTACAGAGAAGACGTTAACCGCAATTTGGAAATTTGTAGAAAGGTAAATTTAAAGTAATTTCCAGACCATGACAAGTAAAATACTAGATTGTTCATTGTTCTTTTGTCGTTTTGTGTCTCGTTTTTGTAATATTTTGCCTTGTTTTTGTTGTTTTGTCTTGTTTTTTGTCTGACTTTTGTCGTTTGTCTCATGTTTTTGTCGGTTTATCTTTCCTTTTTGTCTCGCTTGTGTTTTTTCATTTTGTGTTTCCCTTTATTTGTTTTTGTCTCATTTTTGTCATTTTGTGTCTTTTTTTTGTCTCGCTTGTGTCGTTTGTCCATTTTCTTTATGTCTTGTTTTGGTAATATTTTGTCTTGTTTTTTGTCTCTTTCTTTGTCTGACTTTTGTTGCTTTAATCATGAAGCAGCTCCAGATACTGAATGTTTTGTGCTTTTGTGATCTGGAAGTTGTAATGTGTCAATGACAAACTGAGGCACGATGCTTTTGAAATTGAACTTATTTTTCCTAAGAAATTCCAGATTGTTCATGATGTTTTGTAACAAGCCAATTCCTTAAATGTGAACAATTTCAGAATCAACTTTTTTTTGCACTAAAACAAAGGAAAAATTTTGGGTTGTGGTTATTTATAGGTTATTATGCTGTGATTTTACTGGCCACTGGAGATCAAACTGGGCTGAATGTGGAACCTGAACTAAGATGAGTTTAACACCCCTAACTTGGACGGTTTAGTCCTGAACAGAGACCGTGTGAGTGTAGACAGACAGACAGAGACAAAAAGGTACCCAGCAGCTTCTTGTGGTCCAGCTTGTGCCGATTGAGCGGACTGGTTCCATACAGCAGAGTGTGGAACTCTGAATGGACGGACTGGATCTCATCCAGGGACGCTTTACGCCCACGAATCCTCTGCTCACACACAGACAGAGAGGGAGGCTGAGTAAGGTCTGTGCACATTTTAAATTTGCACTTAAGAAAAAAAGAATATTACACACATTTGGCACTTGCTAGAAAAAAAAAGGAGCCATTGTAAAAAATAATTTAGGCAGCGTGTGCTGGGAGAGCCTGCAGCGTGGACCAACCACCACACATTGTGGGTGTAGCTCTGCTGTGTGCACAAAGGTCATGTTTGGAAAGTGAAGTGTGAGAGTGTGTACCTCGCAACGACCCAGCAGGCCCGTCTCCTGCAGTCTGGACCAGATGCTCTGCACTCTCCCAGCATGCTCAGGGTGGATGTGAGCGTTGCCGCACACACACTGATGCTTCAACATCAGACTGTCGTACACAAGCCCTGAAAAGAGAGAAAAAGCAGACGTGAATACCACATACTGTGCTCTCAAACAAGAGCCAGAACTCCAGTAACAGCCAGAGTTGTGGGTTGTACAAATTCAGGCATACATGGAGGTGGGATGGAAAACAAACACTGTGAAATACAATTAAAAAAAAACTACACAAAGGTTACAATAATTTCCACAGCATCAAAGAGGACAACAGCAGTTGCAGTACCTAAAAAGAACCACAAGATGTCAGTAGGCACAAGTGAAG
Organism: Amphiprion clarkii; assembly: GCA_027123335.1. Classification (NCBI taxonomy): domain Eukaryota; kingdom Metazoa; phylum Chordata; class Actinopteri; family Pomacentridae; genus Amphiprion; species Amphiprion clarkii. The sequence continues at coordinate 30,337,283 of CM049583.1, read as the reverse complement.
GTGAGGCATCCAGAACATTGATGTTACAACAGCACTAGTAGTAGACATGCATGTTTTTATTCAATGTGCACTAGACTGAGAGGAGGCAGCAAACTCTTGGCACACCTTAATATATTACTTTAACACAATAAAATGACATAAGATAGTCCTATTGATCCCACAGCAGGGAAATCTGCAGTGTTGCAGCAGCAAAGGGGATGGTCCAAATATGCCTTGCACCAAAGTTTTTCCTGCATGGAAATAAGATCGATGCTGTGAATGTATCTATTGACTTTAAATAATAAGATAAAGAACCTACAGTGTCATTTATCATGTGAATTTACATAAATCATTTAAATATTATGGTTAAAACAAAATAACGTACAATATAAAATATTCCTGACTAAACTAAATAGTGTCACCTTCCTAAAATATTGGCCAAAAATAAGTCCTTTTTTTGGCAAATTTTTATTTTGATATTTTTATTTTTTTGCCTAAATCTTCCCCTCATGATGCTGGCCACTTCTGGTAAAATCATCCTCAGTTGAACAGATCTTGTGATTCTACCTCTGTAGTATAATGGATCAGGTCAAAGTTCAGTGTTTTCTGTTTTCTGAAAAACCGGAATAAGTGATAGAGGGCATTATTTCAAAATGGGGGCCGATACTATGGTAAAGACTAGATTATATATAACATCAATCAGCCTTGCTAACGTAAATGCTGAGGTTCAGAACATACAATATTACATCCGCTAAAAAATTATTGGATAAATTTAAAATTGAAGTTGATACATCACAAAATACATAAAAAGTTCAATGAATCAAAGGATTCCCTGTGAGCAGCATATTGGTGAGTAAATGGTTCTTTTTTGCCATTTTGAAAACATAATCCTTCCACTAACACATCAAGCATGCACAAAATTCCCCAAATTTGCTGTTTTTCAAGTGTTTAACCGGGGCTCATTGGCCATAGTTCTTACTGTTGACATTAAATACTGGTATATTCAAAGACCCAATGAGAGAAATAATCACAAATATAAACGACATAAAGGTCAGCAATGATCCATTGAAAGAGTCTAATCCCTTTACTCTTGCATTTAAATAAATAAAATATCCATTTTGATAAACTCTGCAGTGCAATTTCAGCTTTAGAACTGCACAAATTAATGCTGACTTTCTCTCTTTTTGTTTACAATCAGGACACGGCATGACTCTTGTTGGACCAAAGTGTATGAATGTAGAATTGCAGCATAAAGTGATGAAAGTGTCCTAGAATCTCACAGTAATTGCCTGGATCACAGGGATTTAGGAAGTCTCCCACTGAACGTGCATTCATCCCAAACTAACCGCTTTGATCAGACATCAAACATCTCGTCTGAAAACTGAAAATTAGCTACAATAGACAAGACGCTACTTAAGACTTTATGGCATTTCATTCAGTTCACTTCGTTAATGTGAATCGTCACCAAGAGAGTCAGCTCCTTGTTGCCAGGCAACAAGCATGCAGGGCTTATAGTAGGCGGGTTGAAACCGTCAAACTCTTATCCAATCAGAAACCAGATGTGGACACACAAATAAAAGGCTGCTAAAAACTGACCGGTGGTGAAGAGGTGCTTGATGGGATTGACGGTGGCCGCAGGGGAGGACTGCGCTCTTCCCAGAGGTCTGTGGGGCAACGAGGACTGGAACACACCCAGCTGCTGCAAGGCCTGATGGGACGGGGAGAGAAAGTTGTGATTCATTGCAGAAGGATGAATCAGAGATGCGCTCATTCACTGCAGCGATGGGGGACGGCGTGCATGTATGTGTGGAGAAAACAGGACAGCATATTAAACACTCAAACCCCTCCTGTCGCTGCTTCCTGCCATCGCACACACTCAAATTACTCCAATTCAAAGTGCATCATTCACAAAAATCTGCGCTGTGTGCCGCACCGGCTGATTTAAGAGGCAGAAACGGATAAAAAACTGCTCCTACTACATGCTTTATGAGGATGACAACTAATGCAGGCTAGTGGTTTGTTTTCATGACACATTGATGGTTCTGAAATGTAACTGATCACCAAACCCCCTCAGTGTGTGTGTTTGTGATTTTGAGGTGTGTGTGTGAGCACTGCAGCCTCACATACACATACATTGTGTAGTGTCTATATATAGGGAGTGTTGCTGTGCTGCCTGCTGTGAACTGGGGTGACTCATCATGCGTGGGTGGACACCAAAACACACACACTTGAAGATATACAGACATACAGGACACACACACACACACACACACACACAGTGGTGAGTCCAGTGGTTGAGTCACCAGCTGGTGATGTCACTGCAGCATCAACAATTGTGTGTGCGTGAGTGTGTGTGTGTGTCTGAGTGTGTGTCTCAGTCTTCCAGCTCAGGTTCGACTTGACACCCAGCTGAGACAGTCTGAAAGGGTTTATCTTGGTCGTTCTTCCACTACAATCAGTCCAAACATACATTTTAGTGCAACATCTAATATTATTTTTTATTGATGATTAAGACATTGATTTTTTTCTACTGATTAATCACTTTAGTTTATAAAATGGTCATCAACTGTCATGTTCTGACCTAAAAACCTAAAAATATTCAGTTTAATGTCATAGAGGACGACAGAAATTTAAAAAATTACATTTAAGAACCTGAAATCAGACAATTTTGCATCGTTTTCTTAAAAAAATACTCTAACCCCCCCTTGGTTAGAGTATTTTTCATTTTAGTTCAGGGACTACTTTTAGCCCAATTTGATCTCCAGTGGGCCAAACCAGTAAAATCATAACATAATAACCTATAAATAACCACAACATCCTTTGTTTTAGTGCAAAAAGGTACGTTTTGAAAATATTCACATTTAAGGAATTAACTTTTAACAAAACATCGCGAACAACCTGAAATTTCTTCAGAAATATAAGTTCAGTTTCAACAAAATTATGCCTCAGTTTATCATTTACACATTACGACTTACAGATCACAGTTGATCTACAAAGGAAGAAAACATTTAGTCACAGGTATCTGGATCTAAACGATACAGCATTTTACTCTAAAAAAGACAAAAAACATCAAAAACGAGACACATAACAAAATGAGAAACAAAATGACAAAAAATGAGACAAACGACACGAAACAATAACAGAAGACAAAAAATTAGACAAAGTTACAAAGCGACAAAAAATGACAAAAGCGAGAAACAAAATGACAAAAACAATACACAAAACAATGAATAAAGCAAAACAAAAAATTACAAAAATGAGACAAAAAACACAAGCGAGACAAAATGGAAACACAAAACGACAAAAACATGAAACAAACGATAAAAGCCAGACATGAAAAGACAAAAAACAACAACACAAAATACTCCAAACATGAGACACAAAATGACAAAAGAGCAATCTAGTATTTTACTTCATGATCAAAACAACATGTCATGGTCTGGTTTACAAATTTACAATTTGCAGTTAAAGTCTTCTCTGTAATTTTTACACTTTGACGGCTGGACTGAACCCTCTGAACCCGCCGGCCGCATGTTGGACACCCCTGCTCTAACCAACTAACCGATTATGAAAATAACTGTTTATGAATTCAATGCTTGACATTTAATTGAGTAATTGCATAACTGTTGCAGCTCTAAAGCAGTCTGAGCCATATAGAACGATCTCAGGCCAAAAAACAACAAGGAGCCCTGCAACAGATGGTATGGCCCCCACAGAGCCATGATCTCAACATCATGTAGTCACTCTGGGATTACAGCCTAAATCCACAGAAGATGCTTGTTGTGTGCAAACGTACCCAGGAAGCATCCTAATGCTGATATTAGTGCTTTCCGCATTACTGTAAATGCATCACAATAATGACGTGTAGCGTGAAGGTTTTATTAAAATCCCACCTTTTTGCAGTTCTGGTAAAATGTCAAACCTTTCTCCTGATGACTCATCCTCTCAAAAAGAGGCTGCTTCATCCTCAAACACATGCACCACCCACAGTGCACACGGGTTGTAGGTGTGTATTTGGGTACGGTGAGGCGGGAGAAAAAAGCAGATCACTTCAAAAAGCTCTTCAAGTGTGTAGGTTAAGGTTTTGAACACCATGCGACCGCTCCTGCTGATGTTCAAGGGGGTCTTAACAGGTTAAGAAAACCTCAAGGAGCTCAGCAAAGGTTAGATGTTGCATCTAAACGCACTGCAAAGGCTAAAGCCAGGAACCAGCTGACTGCCGACTCACACGAACATCACACATATGCCATCTATTTACAATGTTCTGCTCCAAGACACCCGAGGCAAGCGTCACAAGGCAAACCGAAGACACTTAAAGGGGACATCCATCTATTTTTGACATCAAAGTCTGTTTATGGGTCTCGTTGGCTACTACTGCATACGTGAAAAAAGGCTGAATGAAGCCATTTGTGGCTTCAGATGGAGCTGCATTAATTATAATAAATGTCCTTAAGTGACGTCAGTTGAGTCGGCGTCAAGTGAAGACGAGAAATCTGAAGTCGAAAGAAAGTTTCCAGTGTGGAGTGATAAAGAAGTGAGCTCATCAGACCTTGGTAGACCTGCTTGACGCACACCTAAATCTCCAAATAATCCATCTGCAGTTTAGCTGTGCAGTGAGTAATACAAATTAAGTTTTCAAGCTAAAAGTCTTTTCTTTTTTTTTTTTTATCTACCGAAGCAGGTACATCTTTCGTTGCATGAAGGTTAGTTGAGCAAACTAAACAAGTATGTTTTCTAACAGCGCAAAGACAGGGGTTACCAGTCTATCGTAGAGCTACACAGAGAGACAAACAAGCACAGTCACATCTACAGACAATTCAGAATCACCAATTAACCTGAGCATGTTTTTGAAAACTGTGAAGAACTACGCATGCACAGGGAGAACATGCAAACTCCACTCAGAAAGATCCCAGGCCGGGACGCAAACTGAGGATCTCCTATATCTGTTCGCCCTTTGTGATCGAAGAAGGCCACGAATTCAACATCCGTGTTTTGAAGTCATGACTTGTGCTTGAGGGAGAGTTGTGCAAATCGTCAGCCTCATTCTCTCGTCCCAGCTTGTCTGGATCCAGTGGCAAGACGTGGTAAAGACAACTGGAGACAGGTTAGGAAGCAGTGGATGGCCAGCAGTGTCCTTTGTCTCACTGTGCCCTGGCCTTGCTGGGTCTGCCTTCCTGCCCGTTGAACCAGTCTGGTGGTTTCCTCCACGCAGCCCGCCGGTTCCAGTCTTCTCTTCTTCGCTCCTGAGCCGACGCCCTTTAATAGATCTTGTTTTTGTTTCCATCGTGTGTCTAGCCACCCACCTCACCAGCCCCACGGGGGGACTGGTGGGAGTGCCAGCTTAGTTGCCGGCGACCCAAAGGCAGGGTAACAGTGGAATCATTTATCAAAATGACAGGAAGACCAACTAAAGTGCAAAGAGTTTATGTGCTGTAAATATAATTTCTCTTCTGAAAAAAGAGCTCCACTGAGTAAGTAAACTTTTTGTTATGTCCACACACAGTAAGACGTCACTCTTCAGACTTCAAGCATACAGTCAAGAGGCCACTCTGTATGCGGCAGTTATTGAAGAAAAATATGCTTTGTCACATTTTGGTAAATTAAACGCATGTACTTTTATGCAGGGAGCAGATAAGACACGTTATGTAACGAGCTCACCAAGGCGTAATAACAGAAAAGCCCAAAAGGAATACTCAAGAGTGATACGCAAATGCACTGCAGCTCAGAACCTCTATGTGTGAAAACAGTTGTGCGAGGGCGAGAAGCACCTAAAGCCTTCTCAGGTTTAGACTGAAGTAAGAGGCCAGCCATTAGCCGTGATGAGTCAGATAGCTAACACAGAGCAACCGCTGTAACAGAGCAAACACAGTGAGACAGAAAACAGCAGGAGGTCGGTTGATGATGCATCCGAATGATTCATCCCTCTGTGGGATGAGGCTGCGTAACCAACATGTCCTGAGTTTAAGACTGACCTGTTTCAGAACCTTTTATCGCCTCACATACGCCCCACGTCCCCATCAGATGAGCTGAAGCGCTCCTTAATCGATTCCAACCATCATGTTCCAAGTGTGTTTACATCAACTGATTTTGAAGTCAGTGTAGGATAACGCTACAAAAAGTCTTTATTTTTACTGTATTTTTCTCAGACAATTGAAATGTTTTGGTTAATTGTGTTTGCAGCCATCATTTATTACCCTGAGTTTATTATTTTCACTGTTTATCCATTGCTTTTGTCTCATTATTTAAACTATTATTATCTTTTAGCGACTTATAATCTTCAACTATGAATAATTTCTGTAATTAATAAACACATATCTATTACTTTGAGCTATTTGTTTCCATGGCTTTTAGTTAATCATTTCTAAGGCTTATCCATGACTCTTAATTAATTGTTTTAAACTGGTTATCTACTGCTTTTAACTAATCATCGTTTCAAACGTTTACATAGTATCTTGTGGTAATTATTTCTAATGTTTATCTGTTACTTTTAGTTCAACATTTATCAAACATTTGTTGCTTACTTGCAGCTAAATATATAAACTGTGCTTGTTGTTTTAAGCTAATTACGTATAAATGCTTAGACAATTTTAGCTAATTAATCTATTACTTTTGCCTAATTATTTCTATTGTTTTTAACTCATTACTTCAACCATTTATCTGTTACTTTCAACAAATTAATTCAACTATTTATGCACCATTTTTGCTAAATTATTTCAGCTATTCATCTGCTAGTTTTAGCTAATTATTTCAGCCAAGTTTTTATTACTTTTACCCAATTAATTCAACAGTGTCATTGCTTTTAGATAACCATTTTAATGATTCATTCATTGTGTGGGAAATGAGCGGAGCTGCTTTATGACAAACCTGTGTGTAGCTCCCCCTCTCCTCTTCATCGCCCTCCCTCAGCTGGATGACTTCATCGTCCTCCTCCTCTTCGTCCAGCTCACTCTCTGTGCTCTCCCCTTTGACGTGAATGCTCCCGCGCTCCTCCTCACCCTTCACATGCACACCGAGTCGCTCAGATGAAGGCGTGCTGTCGTCAGACCCCTCCTTCTGAAGCCTGATTGGACGAATAACAGGGCAGGCTTCAATAAACATGTCCAGGTGTTTGCAAAAGCCTACATTCTATAGATATGGATACCAATCGATCAGTAAAAATGGTTTGCTGTCAGAGATACCACACCTGTGAAGGCCCGCCCCTATGTCATCCTCCTGCATGTCATTGGTCTCTGTTAGCTCCTCCTCTGTCTCCTCTGGGTGGGTGGGTGGTGGCCTGGGAAGCTCCGCCCCCTTTGAAAGCATCTACAGACATGAGCTCACGTTAGTGTGCAGATATGTGTATGTTTATGTGTCTAATATGTGTGTGTGAGCATGCGTACCTTGTAGTGTTTCTCCAGGAAGTGCTGGTGCTGCTGTTGCACCACCAGCTGCTGCAGGGCCTGGGGGGACTGGGGCAAAGGTGCACTCTGGGTACGAGCCAGCGGTCGGTGGCGGGGCAGCTTGTTGACCGACCGCATGCCGCTGGACACGCCTCTCTCTGCCGTAACCAGCGGCGACTGGCTGTACATGGGGACTGAATGGGTGGCAGCAGAAAGTCAATGAGCTGGAAACTCTGGGTGAACAGATATGAGGGCGCTTGTGTGTGTTTGTACCACCTAGCATAGCAGTCTGCTGTCTGGCCTGCTCCAGCAGTAGTACATGCTGCAATAACGAGGAATGGGCTGAGTGAGAGCTGGGGGGTGGAGTCTCCACATCATGTCCTACACCTGCAAAGGCACATGTTGTTTTATTTTGCAGTTTTCAATCTCTAATGTGTATCAAGAGCCACAGAAGTCAAAAGAAGTCGTTTGCTACGACTCATGATTCATTTTGCAGCACGAGTTTAACTGGTTGGACAGCTGCAGCTTTTATGTTACAGTGAAGACAGCACACATGGAGATGGATTTCATTTTCTTCAAAGCATCAGAAGTGTCTGAATTATGCTTGGGTTAGAATAATGAAGGGCAAAAAGGGAGCAAATGTAGCACAATCCAAGGTGGCGTACAACCAGAGATTATAAACAAAGTCAAGGACGTCGTAACCCGAGGACCCCCTGTAATATCATATATAAGGCTTTCATACAACAATAATGTAAAATAATTTACTGAATTCTGTGATATTAACTGCTTACCTGCAGGGAGGGAAGATGTGGAGAGAAACTTCCCTGTTAGAGCTCCGCCTCCTCGCAACGACTGGATGGCTTGAAGCTCGGCCTCCTGCTGAGTGGACAGCTTCTGGGAGGTCTGTAAGAGGGGAATGATGGTTACTACACAACATCGCACAGTCTGCACAGAACAGTGGACCGTTGTGTGTCTTGTTTAGAAAAATAGATGTTGATCTGATGTCTTGTTTGGGAGTCATACAAAGTTTGACAAAAATTCTCTTTTTTTAATAATTCATGCATGAAAGCACTGGGACTAAAAAGCTCCAAGCAGCAACATGAGGACAATGCTGCTCCTTGTTTCTACGACTTTCATATGAATCATCAGCTGGGGAGGACACTGACGCCTTTCCGACTCACAGGTCTTTAAGGATCTGCTGCTCAAGTCTCGGTGCCAGATACCACAGGGCACCTTCAGAGGTCTTGTGGACTCCACGTCTTGGCAAGTCTGGGGTGTTTTGATGGCACGCGAAGGACTAGCAGCAAATTACGCAGGCGTGGCCTTAATGCTTTAGCTCAGGGGTGTCAAACTCATTTTAGTTCAGGGGCCACATTCAGCCCAATTTGATCCCCAGTGATCCGGACCAGTAAAATCACAGCATAATAATAGATAAATAACCACAACTCCAAATTCTTCCTTTTGTTTTCGTGCAAAAAGTATGTTCTGAAAATGTTCACATTTCGAGAATTAAAAAGCAAAACACAAAACGTCAAAAGCGAGAAACAAAATGACCAAAAATGAGACAAACGACATGAAATACAACAAAAAAGAGACAAAAAATTCGACAAAAAAGATACAAATCGACAAAAAAACTGTCAAACGACATAAACGAGACAAAAAATGATACAAGTGACACAAACGAGACAAAAAATGACAAAAGCGAGAAACAAAACAGGAAATAAAGCAACAGAGAAAATGACAAAAATAAGAGAAAACACAAGTGAGACTAAAAGGAAACACAAAACGACAAAAACGAGAAACAAAATGAGAAAAACATGAGACAAACGACAAAAGTCAGATAAAAAAAGAAAAAAACAACAAAAGCAAGACAAAAGATTACAAAAAATGAGACACAAAATGACATATGAACAATCTAATAGTTTACTTTGTGATCAAAACAACTGGTCTTGGTCTGGAAAATATTCTAAATTTATATTTTTACAAATTGACAATTACAGTTACTGTCTTCTCTGTAACTTTTACACATGACAAAGTCATCCCGCGGTCCGGATTGAACCCTCTGGAGGGCCAGTTTTGGTCCACTGGCCACATGTTTGACACCCCTGCTTTGGCTCATCAGTGAAAGTCCCTGTATGAACTCGCAATTTCAAAAACTACTTCAAATTTTGAGATTTTTTGCAAGTTTGTCAGAATAAAAAACAGAATTAAAAAAATGTTGTCTGTTCACTGAGCCACAAAAAGGAAAAACCTCGTAAACTTACATTGTTGCTACTGCGACTAGACAAGAAAACCATCAACAGTTCTCCGAAGGAGCTAATGTTGCATATGTTCAGTGTGCACGTGTGTCGGTGCATGTGTGTGTTGCGTTGACCCACCGTGATGTGTGTGTTGGCAGGGAGTCCCAGGGAGATGTTGGGCAGGGAGGGTGAGGTGTAGAGACTCAGAGGACTCAACGTCCCATCAGCCCCCAGCGTCTGATGCAGAGATCTCAGCTGCAGGCGGACACACAGACAGACGGGTCAGTTTACATGTCCTACTCCGTGGAGTCTTTGCAGTAGCTGAAAGGGTGAGCTAAGGTTTAGACAACAAACTGGCAAGTGAAACTGTCCAGCTGTTTCATCCGACTTCACATTTACACAACACTGCAGATATCAGTCCTCAGAAACGTGGAAGCCAAACAGCGCACACTGGGATAAATGATAAGACTCGTGAGCCAGCAATTTTTGCTTATTCCTGTTGGTATAAACAGGCCATTTCCCAGAAATGATGTTTCTGTGCAGCAATACAAAAACAGGAAACCTTCACAACATTTGTTCCACGATTACTCAAATTCAACAAACAAAAGTCTTGTAAGCCTTAAAGGTCACCATTTCCCCACCGCACATAACTCCAGGCAGCCTTCTGAAAGGAATATTGGCACAGTTGAGTCCAGTATTTTTCTGTATTTAACACCACCCAAGTGAATGATTATGTGCCTTCAAGCAATGAATTTATTATAAAAATCGAACTAATTTTACTGGACAACTTCTGGCAAAAAATCAGTAAAATGTATACTCCTGGATAAAAATGACTTCTCACAACTGTACTGTTATCACGCTTTAGACAAACTGCACTCAGGTTTCAGATGTCCAGTATTGGGCCAACGTTGCAAAGACACAAATCAATAGAAGTAATGATTAGGGATGTTTCATTCATTACGTGATAATTTGCGGTTAAAAATTTGAATGGACTAAAAGTACAAATTAACCATTAAGTGTTTAACCATGACGGACAGGCTGTCGGAATTTATTGTAGAATTGCTTGATTTTGAGTCTAAAGACATTTTAGAGTTAACAGTAAATACTGAAAGCTTTCCTGGACTAATAAAGTGGATGCGGGAGCATCTGTGGACAGCTGTTCCAGCTGAGCAGCTGGACTGTCGTAAACAACACAAAACAAGTTACTCCATCATGTAGATTATTTTAATATCAAACCGCTGTGAAGAGATAAAAGATTAAAAACATTACTAGTTATTTACTGTGGAAGACTGCAGCTCGTCTGCTGTTTTTAATACTTTCGTCAGGTCAGTCCTTGTATTTCACGTGAAGTCTATCTAATTCATGATCCTGGTGTTTCCTGTAGTTGCTCTTAATTCCTAATGGGGCTGATTGACATTAAGTGTCAATGGTTTGAAACAGTTTTTATCAGCCTATGGAAAAACATCCACTATATTTCAGCTATTTAACAATTAATCTATTATTAATTGTTGACATGGATGACTATCAATTAAGTAAACTGTTTCAGATTTGCACTCCTAGACAGGACATATACGTTTTTAACTTGTTTTCTTAGTAAAGAGCTCCATTTGCAGTTGTTTTATTTGCATTTTATTTGGATTTTTTTTATTTTTATAAAATGCATCCCTTGCAATCACAAGGCTGACATACAAAATATTTCTTCTTTAAACTGAGCAAAACATTTTTTTCTACATTCTGGTCTATTGTTAGAATAACAGTGGCTCTAGAACAGCGGTGTCAAACATGCGGCTCGCGGGCCAAAATCCACCCTTCCGACCCGCGGGACCACTTTGTAAAGTGTAAAAATCACAGAGAAGACATTAACTGCAGATTGTAAATTAGTAAAATACATTTAAAATAATTTGTGGACCATGACAACTTGTTTTGATCATCAAGTAAAATACTAGATTGCTCATTGTTCTTTTGTCATTTTGTGTCTCAGTTTTGTAATATTTTGTCTTGTTTTTGCTTTGTTTTTGTCATTTTTTGTCCATTTTTTTTCCACTTTGTAACTTTTTTGTCAAAGTTTTTGTCACTTTGTAACTTTTTTGTCAATTTTTTGGGTCTTTTTTTGTTTTGTTTTGTGTCGTTTATCTCATTTTTTGTCATTTTGTTTCTTACTTATGCTGTAATTTTACTGGTCTGGCCCACTTCAGAACAAACTAGGCTGAATGTGGAACCTGAACTAAAACGACTTGGACACCCCTGATCTAGAAGCTCAACTAACTATAAATAAAACGCATACAATCTGGTAACATATGCACTGCTTTTAGAAAAGACAGCAGTAAAGTTGGAAAAATCTAACCAAATATAAAATGCATCATAATCGCAGACAGCACAGCAAACATAACTAGATCCAGAATCATGCCACAAACTCAACCAAATGCAAAAATCCAGCAAGTGGTACAAGACACAGCTGACAGAAGTTCAAACCCCTCAGATTCTCCAGTCAGTTAGTCCTCACTGTTTTTTCATCGTTAAATGTTCCCCATCAAGCTCCAAAGGTGACCAAGCATTTCCATGGCTGTCCCCACACTGTGGAACAGTTTACCTCCCACTGACAGGTCTCTCCCATCAATCACCACTTTTAAACCGCCGCACCTTTTTAGAACTGGCCTGACGTCAAATTAATTACTAACCGAACTATAAAACCAACTTCATTTCATCTGGTACAGTTAATTATCTATTTATTATTGTTAAATATTAAGTTGCATTTTACATTTTCCTATAAAACGCTTTGCTTTCAAAGCTCACATAAAAACTGACTTGACCCACGATGAACTGCAGGGGGCAAACTCAGGCTGTGTTCGGTCTGAAGGAATAAAACCAGCCTATGTGCTGTACAGTCAGTCCATATAGCTTATTTTAATGTGTGTCTGTGAGGTTGTGTGCGTACCTCAGTCTGTATGTTGGGGACGGATCCTGTGTTGCCATTGGCGATGGCTGTGTTGGAACTGTTGGGACTGCTGGGACCCGAACCCGGAGCGCTGCTGCAGAGAGAGGAAACTGGTCGGGAGACAGAGACGCACAGAAAAGCAACGTTAATTCATGTAAATTCATTTTATTAAAGAAGTCACTCAGATGGGTTTTACCTGCTATGCACATTATAGCTGCGTTTTGCACAGAATGAAAAGGTGTCTGAGCTCACCTGATATCTCTATGGCTCTCTTCTTAAAGGTGCTGATGACGGTTCCATCCTTCCTGCGGAGGAGAGGGGAGCTCCGCCTTTCCGCCACCTTCTGCTTCAACCGTGAGCGCACCTTCAGGTTCGGCTCTGAGACTGGATGGCAGACCCGGAGAGACAGTCAGAGAGCGGGCCAAAAGCAGAGACACAAACATCACTGATCACACGAACTCTACTATGTTACGTTACAGTCTATTTGAAATAAAGATCAAACAAGAATGTACACTTTGTGTCAGTGTATTTACTCCTGTGTACTGTTGATCTTCTAGTTGTCACTTTCTATCTTGCATTAAATGTTTCAGTGTAAGTGTCTCAGTAAAGTGCAGTGTTTTGTTGGGCGAAGTATGTTAGGGCACCTGGTGATTGACCTACAGGAGACTCTCCAGGCTAATCCTACATTACACTACTGCTGGCTAGTTTGTTGGTAAATGAGCAGTGACGTTGGGAGTATTTTAAGCTACCTTTGGTCTAAATGTTAAGGTAAAGAGGATGGGAAGAGGAAGAGGAAGAGGAAAGATATACAGGTTTTATTGGTTCCAGCTGCCGGTTACTTATCAAGACAGCCAGTGATAGATCTGACTGAGCAAGATGGTATGCTATAAATCCATCTATTTTTGTTATCCTTTGCATGTATAATACAACATATGATGTATATTTACAAAGTGTGGCACTGAAAATGCTTATTTTTGGACTACAGATTTAAATGAGTCAAATGAGGTCTGATTTATATGGGTGCTGTTGAAGAACACTCGTGCTGGGCATCTCTAGAAAGCAGTAGAGCTCAATAGAAACTGCTCTGCAGTGATGGATTTTAAAAAAAAGACTAAAAAGGAAGAAACTTTTAGCTCTTGGAAGGTTATACCATGTGTGAAGAAACTTTTCTTAACCCTCCTGTTGTCCTCATTTACAGGCACCAAAAAATATAGCTTCCTTGTCTGAAAAAAATCAGCAAAAATTTCTGAAAATGTGCAAAACCTTCGGGAAGAAAACTCCAATAATTCCTTAAAAGTTTCCCTTAAAAGCATTATTTAAAAAAAAAATCCCCCAAATTTGGCAAGAAAATTCCTGTAAATATTTTCAAAAAATGAGTACAAATCTTCCAAAAAAAAAATCCTAAAAATATCTAAAGTGATTACATATATATCAGTAAAACTTCTAATATTTTCTTTAAGAACATTCACATAAAAATGTTCTTAAGAAACATCTTTAACGTTTCTTTTTTCCACCAAAAAATGTTCAAAGATTTCCCAAAAATGTTGAAAATGTGGACATCAGAAGTTTCACTGTGAAAATCTCCCCCCCCCCCAACATTTTCAAACATTAAAACGGGTAAATTTTGACCCGCAGGACGAAACGAGGGTTAAACACATCTGATGGAAAGTCAGGAAAAATATATTCAGTAGTTCCAGCTATATGTCAACAGCACATTCAGCAAACTAAGTGACAGTAGCAACTCACTTCCAGTGCCAAGAGTTATCATATCAACTACTTACTAAGCTGTAAGTAGGGTTTGTGGGATTACAGCTCATGATAAAGATAAAGCCTTGAACATCCAATGTGTAGCAGCAACACTTCTATCCTGCTACTAATAAGATCTGGGGAAGTTTAAAGTCCAGTAACCTAGCCTTAATTCCATCAAACATGTCTGTAACTCGCAGAATGATCCAAAAAACTGCAAACATGCCTTTTCAAAATAATATTAATTAGGCTTCATCTTCTATTTTTTACTAAAATACTAAAACCACTTGGCTCCACATGAATGCTGTTCCTTTATCATCATATCTGCTGCACTGAACATCATTCGGTATAATGCTACCTTTCCAGAGAGACGTATCTTTAGCCTCAGGATTACAGCATGTTCTGTATGTAGCAATCATTTGCATATTTAAGACAAGTTAACATGAGCCAGCTGGGAACATTAGAAAGTCTGGAAGCTGATGTGATGTTAACAGGCCAGCTGTTAAAGTCTTCCAGAAATGAGAAGCCTGCTTTTCTCTACCACTGTGTGAAATCAAGCACTCCATCACTCAAGATTCTGTTTTAATATCACAAAATCGGCCAGAAAATCTGCAAAAGAAAAGTGTGAAGATGTGGTGCTGAGGTCCTGCCTCCTTCCCAGCACAAATGTGAACATGCACCCCTTGAACCTCACCGTTTCCACCAGCTTGGCTGTCATGGACTGTTGTGGGTGTTTGGGTTTTTTTGGGACACTGCTGGGTAAACAGCCTAACTGGAAATACATACATACACCATCCAGGATCTGCCTAGCTAGCTATGTATCAACTATCCTGTCCCACAAATTAATAATGAAGGTAGACTCCCAGATCCCTCAGAATATTGGATAGTATAGTCGAATAGCTTCGCAAAACAGATTTAATAGAAAATGAACACTTGAAACTAAGAGGAACCTAATATGACAGAATACAAGTTTGAGAAAAACTGACTTTTCTAGTCTGAGTTGGTGAAATTTACCACCAGGGGGCGATCAAGATATATTGGCTTCACTTGTTAGAAGCTATGATGTATCTCATCTTTCTAAACAAAGCATGACTGTGATAAACACTAGAGCTTTTGCAATATTTGAACTTTACTTTTGATTAGTTTCTGTTGCAGAAATTGAACATCTGCAAAAAGCAGGTGAACAGAAATGAATCTACAGACAGCAGATCACATCTGACTGTGAAAATGTTGCATAAAAATAAATATTTCTATGTAAATTTAAGTAATTTTCTTATTTTCTGAGTGAATTTGTACATTATACAAGCACAGCAGCTCCTGACTGCGCCTGAAAATGGTCGAGCACAGTAAGAACAGGCAGAATAATGAGTTAATTCCACTACAGGAAAGACCTGATGTTCTCTCTAGTTAAAAAACCAAACCTATAAGCTGCATATGTTCCATGTCAAAACGTAAAGTTTGACAGATGTAACAATAGTAACTAAGGCGGATGGGATTTAGAACGGACAGAACCAGTTCCACACCCACGATCTGTCACCTGACGAGTTAAAAGAAAAAACTTTCACATGGTGTAAGATGCATTAGAAACTGTGTGTGTCTCTGTGTTTGTGAGTGTGTGTGTGTGTGTGTGTGTCTGTGTGTGTCTGTGTCTGTTATCTCTAGCTTTGGACAACCTCTTCCTTGATGAGTCAGACTGAGTCATCATGCACACACATCCAGACACACACACACAAGTATATGTCTAAATATATATAGAAACACAACACTCCACCTTCGCATAGTCCTTCGTCAAACGATTACACCGCAAGTGACAAATAACACACACACACACACACACACACACACACACACACACACACACACACACACACACACACACACACACACACACACACACACACACACACACACATCCTCCCACTGTCTGTATCTGCCTCAGTCTGTGTCTCCTACCCGTCTTGCGAAGCGGGAAGTCGTCTTTGCCCTCGTAGTTCCCCAGCAGCGGGGGCAGTTTATAGGAGGGAGGAGTTCCTGGGGTGTTACTCTGCGGAGGAGAGCTCTGCTCCAGGGAGGTGTGCTGGGCTCCCCTGCAGACACACAACACAAGGAAACGCCACATTAAAACCCTCTCACAATAATAGTGTTGCGTTACAGCCGGCAGGCCGAGTGTACTTCTGCATCCTATAGTCATTTCCTACATTTCCTAGAATGCATTTCTTCCATTGATTTCCTCCAGTGTTAGAGCTGGTGAAAATGGATTTAGGTAAAAGCTTCTGACACTGAAACCTGAGCTTTTCTTCTGTTGTTTTAGATCAGGATTGCATCAGATGAGGAATGCATTATAATCCTGTAGCTGTTAAAGCACGGGTGTCAAACATGCGGCCCGCAGGCCAAAACCGGCCCACCAGAGGATCAAATCTGGCCCACAGGTCGACTACGTAAAGTGTAAAAATTACAAAGAAGACATGAACTAAAAGACACAGGTGCTGATCCAAACATCATATCAAGACGGAAAAAATGGCATCACGTTTACATAATGAGATGTTTACGACTGATCTGTTATCCACAGAAAAAAAGGAGCAAAATGAGCTTATTAAAAGACAGACAAAAACTAAATTATCTGTCAGGGTGACATTTTGCAGGATGTAAAGGAAAGAACAAGCTTTATTTATCTCCTTTACACAGTAGGAAAAATGCAACTGTGAAAAAGTGATGGCTGTGTTAGAACGAGCAATTCCAGCAGCAATAAATCAAACTTTGATTGCTGTCACAGCGCCTCATTAAGATAATGCGTTTGACTGAAGGATCCTCAGCCGGAGCAGACTCAACTTTTGTTTTGAACACACCAGTCTGGATGTCATGTGCTTAAATGCAATGAAGAATAGCTCACGTTAATTACAGGTATAAGCCTTTTTGTGAAAGTGCAGAGGAACTATAATATTTGAGAGATGTGTTCATGCTGTAAACATTTACCCAGATAAGAGACAAAAAGCAAAAGATTCTCCTCCCTTCATAGAGAAGTCAACTCCAGCCCACAGATGGTTTCTCAGCATCACTGCTGCATGTGTAATGCTGCACCATACATGCACTGTTTACAGCTGAGTCACATTACCTAAGCAAGTTACCTAAGTGAAACGGAGAGGCTTGCCAGCGTTTACTCTATTACATAAAAGCCATACTGTAAAAATGAGACTAAGCTATTTATTCATTTTGGCATTGTGATCCTTCTGATATATATACATATATAGATGACCTTGTAAATACGCTGAACATTTAAACCACCTGGCTAAAACTGTGTAGGTCCCCTCTCTAGGTATGAACTCCACGGACCTCTGAAGGTGTCCTGTACTATCAGGCATGAAGACGATAGCAGCAGATCCGTTAAATCCTGGAAGTTGCAAAGTGGGGCCTCCATGGATCTGATTTGTTCTTCCACAGCATCCCTCACATGCTCAATCGAACTGACATCTGGGGGATTTGTGTTTGGTCTACACACTCTGCAGCAATGTTTAGCTAGGCGTAATTTGTCAAAATAACATTCACATGAATGCAAGAGTTCCCAGCAGAACCTTTTCCAGAGCAGCACACTGCCTCCACTAGCTTGCCTTCTTCCCATAGTGCATCCTGCTGCCAGGCCACCATCTTCCACTGCTCCATGGTCTATTTCTGACACCTTTGTGTCCACTGCAGGTACCCTTAACAATACCGTTATAAAAGTACCCTTGCTTAATTGTCGCCATTGTTGTTTACATTCCTCCTACTGCACTCTTAAACTGGAGAGACCAGGTCGACCATCTCCTCCAACCCAAACTTCTACCTTCGTCCTCTCAAGCTTGCCCTTCTCCCACCAGCTCTAGGACCTCCATCAGCTCAGTCCCACCTCCCCTCACTCCTCCTTCTCTTCTCTCTGTTGTCTGCTGTTACAAAATAAGTTCCTATTAAGGACCAATAAAGTATAGATTCTATTCTATTCTAATAGTGGACGAGTGTGTGTGTGTTCTGACACGTTTCTATCACAGGAGAATCGAGGTTTTCAGCAGTTTGTGCTGCAGTTGGTCTTTTGTGGGATCGGCCTTCACTCCCCACACACCCATAACCCTTTCACCAGTGCACTGGTTGTCCTTCACTGAATTACTTTTGGTAGTTTCTAACCACTACATACCAGGAGCACCCTACTAGACCAGCCGTTTGGAGATGCTCTGACACAGTAACCAGTAAAACATCACAGTTTGGCCCAGAATCACTCATCCTTTGGCTGCCAAAGTTTCCTGCATTCAATGCATCAACTTCAAGCACTGACTGTTCCATTGCTGCTTAATATCTCTCTGACAGGTGTCATTAGAACAAGAAAATCAATGTTTTTCACTTTACCTTAGTTTTATTGTGGGCTGATTAATGTAGTTGACCTTTATATATGAGTTATTTACCTAAACATTTAAAGCATTCACATAAAAAGTGGTGCAACTTCCTGCAAATCATTTTTTACCCTTGTCTAAATCTCCAAACTGCAGCTGCCAGAAAAACAACACGTCATCATAATTCCTACTTCGCCGACTATGCAAATTAAAGCATCCTAAAACAGCAACTTTACAGCTTCCCTGTTTCCTTGCCGTGCTAAGTGTAAGGGGCTTCCTAAATATATAATATAAGCCTGACCTGCAGGTGGAATGTTTTTAGTTTTGTGTTACCTTTCAGAGTTGAGCATGTTAAGCACATGTCATGTAAAGGCCAAGCAAATCTAGGTTTGAAACCTAATCAAACACTCTCAGGCTGCTAGTTTAAGTCTGGATTAAGTGTCACATTCATAAGGGACACATAATGCAAACACCAACACAAAAATAGGCTTCCTCTGTGTAATCCTCACCAGCACTTTGGGGAGAAGGAATGGTTGAGTCCACCGGGACCAGGCTCTTTCTTACTGAGAAGGAACTCCTGCAGCTTTAGCTTTACCTCTGTGCTGGCAATGGCACCTTAAAAACACAGACAGCAATCAGGATAAATCATCGTCTTTACACCAACAGCTGGTAGACACAGAGCGAGCATGCACATAGCAGTGACAGCAGAGGTAGAACCTACTCTCTTTGCCTTTCTCCTTGTTCCTCAGCAGCAGCAGTTGTTGCTCCAGTCGCTGTTTCTCCTGCTCTTCGTGTCTTTGTTGCTCCAGTTTCCTCTTCTGCTCCAGCTCCTGCTGCCGTTTCGCTGCCAGCAGCTCCTGTTGTTGCTTACACACACACACATGTATATCCATGCCCAGGTTACTTAGTGACTCTTGGGTTGACTGATCAACCAACAAAGCAGAGATGAGAGTCGGTGAGGAAGGTTGCAGTGCTGTCATCTCGCCTACCTTTAAATGTTCCTGCAGCTGGACTTCATGCTGTCTCGTTAACACTTCGTGCTTTTTCTGAAACTCGGCGAACAGGAGCTGTTTCTGGAGTTCCTGCTGCTGTTTGAGCAACACGAGTTCCTGCTGGAGCTGCTGCTCTCTCAGGGCGGTGTCCACTGCTGCACCCCCAGACAGAGAGCCCACCCTGGGCTCTGTTCTCAGGTCCATTGGGCTTCCTCCTCCTCCAGGGCCTTCTGCTGGACCCCCACCTGGAAATGAAGCAAACGGGGGGTCAGCTTCATTGACCCTGATTGTCTGTCTGTCATCCATCTGCTTTTAGATTTGCTTTCAATTTTGTAAATACTGTCTTTTGCTTTTATCATCATAACTGGTCTGAGAAGATTCTGGGGTAAACTGACATGGTGGCGCCCAAAACATTGGAGACTAATTAGTCCAACCCTCCTGGAACCACTGCAAAGACCACTGGAACCCATTCAGTTTACTCTTTATGCACAGAAACACCCCTAAAACTCCATGAAGGCCAAGAGAGACCACCTCCTATAAAAACCTTTCAGAGGCCTCACAAACCTTTGAAAGGGCTTCTATCGCAGCGCAAAACCAAACCTTTGTGATCTTTTATCTCCTTACAAGCCTGAACACAGTTTGACATCCTCTGGCAGGGACCTTTGGACAGTTCCTGAAGCTCGCCTTGTGACAAAAGGTCTTCACAGTTCGTGCCCCTAAGTGATGGAATTCCCTGCCAGAGAATCTCAGATTGTCTAAGTAAGGGTCTTCTTTTAAAACATTACTGAAAACCCTCTTTTATCAAAAGGTCTGTCTTTAAATAGAGCCCCATTTTACTGCGGCTATTTTGTCTTGTTCTTTACTATATTGTTGCTTTTGTCTTCTCAGTCCTTTGTATTTCTAATGTCTGCTTTGTGCAGCATTTTCCAACTTTGCTTTACAGAGGTGCTTTCTAAATAAAGTTATTATTTTTATCAATCAATGTGAAAGGTTATCGACAATGATGGTCTGACAAGCACTTCAAGGAAGCATCCTGTGGCCTTCACCATCTCAAAGAACCATTTAAAACAACTTCAATGCCAAAATTAAAAAGGCATGTAGACGGCAAACTGATTTGGTAACGTCAGTTGCACGGCTCAACATTAGCTAATGCTAGCTACCACACATCGTACACATTGACAGTGGGACTTCACAGATTTAGCATTGCACTCAAAAGCTACTGCCTACTTTACCCACAATGCACTTACAGCCACGTGGCTATACTAAATGCGTAACATATGGGAATATGGAGCTGCTGTATTACTTTGCTTCCACAATAATCAGTGAAAGTGGTGACACCAGGAAGTAGTGCTGGGCGATATGTCGATACATATCGTGAGAACGATAGAAAAGTGTCTATCGTGCCATTTCTCTTCTATCATTTCTATCGTTTCTCACCTAATTTTATCAATTATTACAGCAAATTTATCATTAAATAGCCTGCAACGAATGTATTAGTGTTGTCTTATCACTATGCATACTCTAACTTTATATACGTGAAAATAAAGAAGAATAAAAAAGATTTTTCGCAAAGAAACTCCGTCTTGTGGTTTTTGCGACATGACGCTGCTTTACGTTCTTTGATTCTCACGCGGGTTGAGCGATGGATGCGCAACAGGTAGGGCTGGCCGGGTAGCAGCTTCTGGGCTCCGCATTTTCGGTCCCCTCCTTAACGTCCGGGGGGTAATTTGACGGACGGACGGAGGAATGACTTGAATATGCGGTTCGGTCCGTGAGGTCAGAGGCGGTGAGCTAACTGAGGAAAGAGCCGAATTTTCGTCTCGGTTCGTAACGCCTGACGGGGGGGTGGAGGTAGGAGGGGCCGAATATTCGGATCTCAAAATGAATATCCGCATACCACCATCGGACCGGATATCCGGGTCCAGCCCTAGCAACAGGTTAAAGTTTCATGGAGAAAAGTAAGCAATGAAATTTTTGTCAAACTTTTCAGAGAATAACTGAAAACATACTTTGTTGTGGTATATCATCATATATATCGTTATCGTGATATAAAATAATCCATATCGTGATGTATGATTTTTTCCATATCGCCCAGCACTACCAGGAAGTATGCATAGGCAAGGCAGTCCATTTTAATGTTTTACACAAAGGGTCCATCATCCTTTTACACAGCAATGGGACATAAACAGTCTGTCATTTTCTAAATTAAACTACCTGTATACATGAACTGACTACTTTGTGTCAAACAGGGCTTTTATTTTGGAGTCTTGATCATCTTGTTGGCATTGAATAACTTTATTCCTCACAGTGTCTAATGTAGTCTGTAGATGTTAACTTAAACGTTTAGTTCAGGGGTGTCAAACATGTGGCCCGCGGGCCAAAACCAGCCCTCCAGAGGGTCTGATGCGGCCTGCGGGACGACTTTGTAAAGTGTAAAAATTACAGAGAAGACATTAACTGCAAATTGTAAATTTTTAAAACTATAAATTTTAAATAATTTCTAGACCATGAGAAGTGGTTTTGATCATAAAGTAAAAGACTACATTGTTCAATTCCAGATACCTTTGATCAAAATTTCAATTTGTGGTTATTTATAGGTTATTGTGCTGTGATTTTACTGGTCCGGACCACTTGAGATCAAACTGGGCTGAATGTGGCCCCTGAACTAAAACGAGTTTGACACCCCTGGTTTCGTTTGTTCCCTGGTCCAGAAACTAAAAAAATCCCCTAAATGACAGCTCACCCTCTTATTCTGCCACAAACCTTCACTGTATGTGTGCAACAGGTGTAGGTGGCATAAAGGTACATTCCGTGGTACATCCACCCTGCTGCACATCTGCTCTGCAAACAGTCTGCATACGTTACACGCTCAGCGTCATCATGGCGCAACTGTTGACAGCTTGGTCAGAGATTCTGGTGTGTTATGTTAGCAGTGACTGATGTAGCCTCGAGCAGAGATGAGGAGCACAGCTACAGAGGCCTGGAAAGCTCACTTCTTTCTAACTCCACACTACGTTTTTTTTTCCAATTTCAAACTTGCAGCCTTCATCTCCAGTTGACTCAAGTGACATCACTCGAGGCAATTCATGCAGCTCCCTCTGAAGCAACAAAAGGCTTTTACAATTTTTTTCACGTATGCAGTAGTGCTCCCCTCTTAGGTCGCTCCGTAGTATCACCTAAAAACTCCTGGGGAGTCTGATGATTCAGCTTTGTGACGCAGTGCACCCACACTACACCGAACCATTTTAGAGACATGGAACCCCCCCCCCACACACAAGGTCTCCTAAAGGACTCCCTACTCACCACCTTCTCCACCTCCTCCTCTCTGTTCGCTTGCTGTTCCTACTGGGCTCTGCATCCCTGATGGGAGGCTGCTCTTCACCTCCACTACTGCAGGAGAGAGAAAGAAAAAAAACAGTGATTGATTAGTCTGGCAAACGATGTCAGGGACACGGCAGATTATTACATCATTCATCACACACACACACACACACACACACAGCTTCCATTTCATTCAGATGAGCTGTGATAGCATTGTAAGAAAGTGAGGGACACAGCGTCCTGCCACCTAAAAATAGCCACGTCTAGCATTAGCCTAGCACTGGACAGACTGACTTGTAGTGTTACCTTGGCATTAGTCTAGCCTATATTCAGCACGGCCAGGCCAAAGGACACTGCGCAATATGGTAACATGTGCCATACATATTAATAGATACAAATTATCTAAGAAGGTTGCTGTTATTCATAGTAGTACGGAATAAACTAAAACAAAACAAAATAAAGGAAAGAGGATCACAGGACCATCCTCTGCACTCTTTCATTACAGAAATGAGTTTAATAGGAAACATTAAAACTGAAAACGTTTCCCTCCCTCCCTCCTTTCAATCAGTGACAACTGCACCGCCTTGTTCTGCTCTCAGGCTGATCAGTATGACAGATTAATATTGATTTCCTGCTCCAGGCACCGGAGTGGCGCTGGCTGACATTTCACCCTGTGAAATGACAGATATGGGAACTCATCATCTTTTCAAGTCTGTCAATAGAACCGGAGCGCAAACCAATAATGTGCAGCGTTTGGGGAAAATCCCTGCTCTGATTGGCCGGCATGAAGTGGTCACCTAGAGGTCAAGGCAGCATGTCTGTTTGACGGTGACCTACAATCACAGTCAGCTTCGGTACACTGACTACTGTTTAATGAGCAGTTTGAGCAGGATTATACTTTTTGTTGGTGGAGGAGACACAGTACAGGTGTTTGACAGATGGTGACAGAGGTGAAACGTGATTTGTACCAGTGAAAAATAGACCTCCAGACTCAGTTTGTCAAGCTGACTCCAACACACGCTCTCTGTTTGCAGTAATGTATGTATTCACAGTATTGACGTATAATCTAAAGACTCAACAGCACTCAGATCGGAAGGTTCCAATCAGCTTAGCTGCTGCAATCAGCTTACACCGATCGTGTGTGTGTTGTGTGTTTGTAAGAGAGAAAGTGAGTTTGTATGACACTATTTGGACTGTTTCTTCAGTTCAGCTCCTGGCAGCGCAAAGAGGAAACACGTTAAGAGTGAACAGGTTAACACGCGGAGTGATATGGGAAAGATATAGAGAAAGAGAGGGCAGGGTCTCAACATCCCATTTCCATCAGCAGCTTTCAAAGTGCCCTCGAGCGGGGCAGTGACCCTGACCTACCGCCATCCTTTGGCGACTATGCTCTCCTGGCCTCTGGTGACCCTCCTGATATAGGATCAGGCTACTTCCTGGAAAATGCCACACACTGCAGCATGTTGAGACGTCAGGATATTTCCTGTCTGCTCGTCACAGAGGAAATTCGATTAGGACTTACCAACCGTGTGGCCTGACATTTCACCTCTCTCTTTGCTCTGATTGGTCATCCCCGCTCTTTGACACACCTCTTCTGTTTCTGCGTCCCACGTGAGGCTCTAAGCTAATCAAACAGCAACACTTACAATAAGGCCAAGCCTGTTAGCCCTATCCTGGAGGATTGTGACTAGTTTGGCCGCAGACTCTTGACACATAAAGAGAAACACGTACTGAGCCTATAGTAAGTAACGGGGCTGCCTTACTGATTCAAATCCATTCCTAAAGCTGAGGTGTTTTTTTCGTGTCACAAACACACAAAGCAGCAGTGCAGTTTCAGGTTTGCTGGCTTGTGACGGTGTAGCAAGATCGGTGGGTGCTGAAAAGAAAAAGTTGGGGAAAAGCCCAAAAACTGAGAGCTAGGAATAAATAAGCCCGTGTGTGTGTGTGTGTGTGTGTGTGTGTGTGCATATGTGTGCAGCCACTCACATCTAAATTACCTAAACAAATATTCTGGCGTTTCACTGTGACGCACGTGTCTCCCCTTTCACTACAACACACACACTGTCTGTGTGTGTGTGTGTGTGTGTGTGTGTGTGTGTGTGTGTGTGTGTGTGTGTGTGTGTGTGTGTGTGTGTGTGTGTGTGTGTGTGTGTGTGTACGTGAGAGACTGGTCTGTGAGTGTGTGTACAACAGTCCGTTTGGCAAGAGAGCTGCATTCCACAGCAGCCAGCGTCTGACGTCAAACTGAAGACATTTATAGTCTGGTAAACACACACACACACACACACACACACACTAACGTACAGTCTGACAAAGAGGTGGGGCCGAGGCAACATTTCAGTCAATCATATCAGCCTCTAACTGACTTCTGCTCGCTGCCGTTACACACGGTAATTCATATAGCAGGACGGATGCATGAAAAAGACTGAAAGGCAGACTGTGCATCCAGTTTGTGAATCCGGATAGACGTGAAAACAGACCGGTGATTATACGTAGCCTCGTATGCATCCCATTAGTGTAGCACAGAGGACTTAAAATGACACAGACAAGCTTTATCGCACTGCGATTATATCAAGATTATGAATGAAGCATGTATCCTAGAGTTGGGTTGCCTGTTTGGAGCAGTAAGGTCAATGCCTGATAGCGCTCAGTGATAAACAACACGTTTGGTTTATTTATATTTTCAGATCTGCTGATGTTTGGTTGAAACATGAGCTGAGAAATTGTTTGGTCTGTAAAATGTTGAAAAGTAGTACAAAAATGTCCATAACCAAATCTGAATTAACTGAGAGGCCAGAACTTGGAAATAGAAACAACAATGCAGCCATCTTTGTAGTCTTAATTTAGCGCATTAGATTACTCATATTTGCTAAGTTGCAATAAAAACAAAGCACAGCTGAGGCTGAGGGGATCGTCATTAGTTATCTGATTGATTACTAACCAAAGTACCGAACACATTCAAATTACATTAATACATGAGTCAACACATTTCAGATTTGTTGAGGCATGTTATGGCTGTTGAAGTAGAAAACTGATCAAAGAGCATTAAAGTTCATCCTCTGGGTATCACGAATAGTGCGTGTCCAGCTAACAGATTTTGGAACATTTAACAGGAAAAAAGTGAAAACTTTCAGCTGCTGGTGGTGCAAAAGGAAAGTCAGGGTTTTGCGAAAGTCAGGAGTCTTCATCATCTAGGGATCATGAATGTGCAAAAAAATAATAGCCATGGTTTTTAGGAACAGTTAAACATTTTATTGACTGTCAAAAATTATTATAATAGTTTTTTTACTGATTGTTCGTGTTTTACTTGTAATGCACTACAATGTGGAATAAAAAGGCTGTAATTTTCTTAAAATAATGCACAATTAAAGGATGCTTAAGCATAACTGTGTAAACATGCATCCAGTGTCAACGTTTGGTGCTTGACTTTGTCCCTACTCTGTCCTACAGTTGATAAGTAAAAAGCATTAATGTCATTTTCCAAGCCTCTAAACAGTTTGCAACAAATTCAATCATTGTTCAAGTAATCATTCAAGCAACATGCCAAAACTTGTTTGTTTCAAGCTCCTCAAATGGGAATAATTACAGCTTAAATTCATCTTCCATCACTTCAGGCTTTCAGAAATTGTAATTTTTCAAGTGAAAATGTTCCATAAATCATTGAAAAATATATAAATAGAAACAAAAATACAAATTATTAGTTGCAGATACGATGCTAGACAAAGCCAGAGAACCTACCATTAAAATAAACCTTCACATTTCTGGTTTCATGCACATCTGGTAAAGATGCTACATAATGCAGCTCGTACAAGTCGGTAGCTTGTTTACTCAGCAGGGGTAAAATATGATCTAGAGCCTGCAGTCTGGTGCTTCCTAAAATAATCCGCATGGACAAAACATAAATTATCCACAACAGCTCAACCTTAAACGAAGAGATGGAGATAAGGCCGTGACACTTAATGCACGTACAGTTCCAGTTACTGGAGAGTCTCCCACGGGTGAGGTGAAGACTCCTTTTTTTTTGATCGTACCACTGGAATGCACCACTTGTACACTACAATCCACCAACTGGGAATTTCCCACTTCTGCCTTTGACAGGAACACTGAATGTGGCTGATTTAAAGCTACTGTGATGCAGCTCGATATCCAGACCTTCAGAGATGCTACAGTAAGTGCTGGCCAAGATGTGTCACCGCTAATAATGTGGCGAAAAGGAGAAGAAACTGGGGGATGTAGTTTAAAGTACAGTTTGATGACTTTTCGCTCTCCGTTTCCCTCTTCCTCTGCATCTGTCGCTTCTATTTCCCTTCGCTACCTCAGCCGCTGGGAGGTATTTATGGAAACCAATATTCGTTTTTTTTCTTTTCTCTATCTCTCTCTCTCCCTGTCTTGTTCGTTCTGCATTGCTAAAAGAAAATAGGCACCATGACGTCAGCCCTGCAAAACACTCTAAAAAAAGCCAGGAGACAGGGAGACAGAGAGAGAAAGAAAAGACAGAGCAAGAGAGAGAGTGAGGTAAAAATAGTATAATGGCTGTGTGTGCTTTAGACAAATTAGAAGCTTAGAGAGAGAGAGGAGTCACATGTGTGGTGTTGCTATAGAGACTGAGGGGTGGGCCAAGTATTATGGGCTGGCAGACTGTAGGTCATCCACAGTAGATGTTGTCTGTTGTGGTACACCAGGCTTAAAGTCTTTGACAACATCTGGTTTGATCAACTGCACGGCAGGTAAACACAGTTTTAAAGCTGCACGAATCAAGATTTTCACATTTAAAACGAGTACAAAGGGTATGTGTGATGTTAAAGGGATCCGCCATAGTGATAAAACCACAACAAATCAATGCCCAACTTTGCAGGACCCGTCAGCTCTCTCTAGCAGCCTTTGCAGCTTTAATATTCTGGTTTAGTCTCAATACTACTGTCTCCGTCAGCAGCAGACAGAAGTTCTGCTCAACACACAAACTATCTTGTGAACATTTTCCATTGGGGTTAATGGAGACAAAGCAGACCTAAACAGACAGGTACAACTACTGTTGGACAGAAACACGATTCTGAATGAATGTTAATGTTGCTCTGAATCTGATGTCTATAGGTAACTTTGCTAGTTTTAACAGTAGCTAGAGACATCAATTGCTAAGGTATATTCATAAGGTTTCATGTCGTTTGTCTATTTTTTTGGTCATCTTGGGCTGTTTTGGTCATTTTCCGTCTCATTTTTGTTGTTTTTTTGGTCTTTTTTTCATCATAAAGTAAAATACTATATCATTCAGTTCCAGATACCAGTGACTAAATATTAAGTGCATGTGTAGATAAACTCTGATCTGGAAGTTGTAATGTGTAAATGATAAACTGAGGCAGAATGTTGTTGAAATTGAACTTATTTTTCTTTAAAAAAATTCAGGTTGTTCATGATGTTTTGTAAAACAAAAAAAGATAATTCCTTAAATGGGAACATTTTCAGAATGTACTTTTTAGCACAAAAACAAAGGACAGATTTGGAGTTGTTGTAATTTATAAATTATTATGTTATGCTTTTCCTGGTCCGGCCCACTTGAGACCAAGTAGTGCTGAATGTGGCCCCTGAACTAGAATGAGTTTGACACCCCTGACATAGAGAAACTATACATCACATTGTTTTTTTTAATTCATGATCCCTAGATGTGTGGATCAGTTTCTTTATAGAACAGACACACGCATATACCCTGACTTGGATTCGCCAGCGAGCCAACACTGTAATTGCAGCTGAAAAGAAGATTAGAGTGAATGTATGTCCTGCTTATACCATCTAACAACCTGCTGGCATCAAGAGGTGGCATCAAGCCACGCTCCAACCTCAGTTCACCTCACTTTGGCAGCCACATTGTTCAGCAAACTACATTACACCTAAACCTCAACCAGCATAAGCGATTTGGCAGCCATGTTCCCTGCTAAGAGCACCGAATCTCTCTGCTCGCACACTACATGTGTTTCAACATTGCATAAATTACTGATGCACTGCAGTGTGCAAAAAAAATAAGAAAAATCTCCCAAGCAACAAAAGTTTCTAAAGCAATGATCATCTCTTAAGTTAAGATTACAATCAATAGGAGTTTGAAAACCTGTGCAAAAGATCACAAAAGAGTTCAAAGTGGAGAGCTTACAGAGCCTTAAAACTGTCAAAGAATATTTGTAGATGTTGTCAGTTTGGGGACATAAACAGAAGGTACAATGTCACCACTGTGTCAGTTAGTTAGCTTTAGGCTACAACTTGTGCTCTATTTTTACATTTTGGCGTATCTGTACCATCACGAGCATGCCGAATTACTGATTTACAGCCACTATTTGCAATGCACCCATGGATGTGCAGACAACCATCACTTGATTCTGATAAGAACAGCTGATTGTTCTCTGAAAGTCCCGTAGTTCCAAGGACACTTTCGGATGTCAGAGACAGTGATATTATTGGGAAATCAAAGCATGCTAAAGCTAAAAATATGCGTGTGATGTGTCTTTTGTACTCTAAAGCACCAATTTTGCAGCAGTTATGGTTCTAAAGTACCCTAATTTCCTCTATGAGTTGCATCGCAGCTGCTGACTGTGCTGATGAGCGCGGCCACATCAACCATGCAAACTTCAATAACTAACTTTCTGATATTTCCACAACACCTGAATGCACCTCTCTCTTTCATCTCACACATTATCTTTGCTTCATGTCTCTCCCTCTGCAACCCCACCCCCTTCAAATCTCCCTTTCTCTCTCTGACCTACACCCACCGACTACATCCTCACATCCTCGTCTACCAACAACACCTCAGAGCCCCCCGCCTCCGTCACACACGGCGGAGAGCTTCCTTCACAAAAACACAAAATTATTAATCAATTTCATCAAAACCTCCTGCGCACAGCATCCCCCCCTCCTCTTCCTCCTCCTCCTCCCCACCTCTACCTTCCCAGAGATGACTCACATGCGGTGGGCATGGCAGCGCCGGAGCCCCTGCTGTCACTCAGGAGCTCCAGAGGCTGGTGATGGCTGTCTGTGCTGGCAGAAGAAAAACAGGACTCAGTCTCATAGATGGTCTGCAACATGGCGCACAATCCTGACACCGTGGGATGCAACAGCATGCCAAGACAAGAGCCGGTGCTTTGTTTTGTTATGAAAACACCAGTCAGTTCTTCTTCCGAGACACGGCCATGGCTTAGTTAGGATTTGAGTAGCCAAGGAGCAGGGAAAAGACAATTAAGTGGTTAAACCGAAAACTTCTAAAATGGAAACTGTTTTTTGTGTTCTTATTTTGAAATGGTCCCTTAAAGCGACTTAAAAATGATGATAAATTCCATTTAAAAAATCGATAAAGAGCTCCTCTCTGCTTTTATTATGTAATCCACTCCACCAGTTTGATTCACAGGTAGCCTCCACCTCTCTGTTTCCTGGAGCTTCCCCTGTTTCGGGCTGTTCAGCTTGTGTTGTGATGACCAGTCACTGACAGTTCAGACAAAATCCTCCTGTTTAATATTGTAGTCCCAGCTGCAGGTTCCGGGAAGTCTTCCCCTCCGCTGGGATTGAGGAATGAATCAAAATGCAAAAGGAAATGAGGAAGCACAGGCTTCCCAGAATGTGACTTTGTAACCGGTTTCTCTCGTCTACATCACCTGGAGTCCTGATTCATGCAGAAAGACTTCGCTGGCTCCTGAAATAGTGACAGCGGCCGGTGTGTTTTGGGACGATGTGCCGATCGGTGCGGCAGATGGAAGAAGAAAGTTTGTTTCCTCCGGTGCACTGAACCCTCGCAGAGTCTTTACCAAGCAAATCGGGACGGAATCGGTGAAATGCGGTCACTTCGTAGAGCCTGCAGGACGGCGAGGAGTGATGGAAGGGACAGTTTCAGGAGAGGAGCTGCTGCAGCCTCTTCACCACTTCCCCCAGCCGACAACACAACAAAAATACAGAGACGAAGGAGAAGCCGAAGTCTCCCGCTCGGGTGCATCAAAGGATCCTCGCACTGTTCTCCTCCTGGCCGACGAGAGGGAGAGGAGAGGAGGAGGAGGAGGAGGAAGAGGAGGAGAGGCGAGGACATAAATAGCTTTGGGAGAGCGCTCCCCGAGGTTCCATGTTTCCAAAATTAGAACGCAGCGCTGAGAGAATGACAGAGAGAGAGGGAAATGGAAGAAAGGAGGAGAGGAAGGCTGGGCTGGAGAAGAGGAGCAGTGACTTCAGAATCCTCTCAGAAAATTAAAAAAAAAAAAAAAAGAACAGTCAGGGATTGCACGCTGTCCTCTTATCCCTTCGATTTAAAACAACACAACACAAAGTGGAGCTCCGTACAGCGACCAGTAGCAGCTGCTGGTCAGACGACTAATATTCACTGTCTGAGAGTCAGTGGCGAATGTGTGTTCGCGGGTGTGTGTCTCTGACGCTGTTTGAGCTGCTGAATGAACGTCGAGAGAGAGGGAGGAGAGGGAGGAGAGGGAGGAGGGTGAGATAGAAAGAGGCTGAAAGTAGATCACTGGGTGGAAAGGAAGTTAGACGGATGAAGAGGAAAGTCAACAACAGCTCATTTCACTTCACTGTCACATGTAGAAGGAGGACGGCAGGCAACAAGGACACTCGTTCAGCCTCCGTCCATCCCTCCGTTCACCTTCAAACCCCAGGCAGATAGAAGAGAAGAGACGAGAAGAGACGAGAAGAGACGAGAAGAGAAGAGAAGAGAAGAGAAGAGAAGAGAAGAGAAGAGAAGAGAAGAGAAGAGAAGAGAAGAGAAGAGAAGAGAAGAGAAGAGAAGAGAAGAGAAGAGAAGAGAAGAGAAGAGAAGAGAAGAGAAGCATTTACTAACACAAGAGATGGGGGGTTGATGGAGGGACCGGAGCTGAAAATAGCCTGCCAGGGTGGAGGAGGAGCAAGAGATAAAAATAGAAGGGAAAGAGAGAGAGAGAGAGAGAGGGAGCAGTAAGCCTACAGCTCTGGGTGGGGTGGAGGGGGTGGGGTTCACTGCTTTCATGTTTATTCACTGCACTTCCCAAAGATCGCCTGTCAATCACAGATTGTGGGCGGAGACTGTGGCCTCCTCTTCCTGTGAGTTTGAGCTCCTGTTGGTGGAGCTCGTTTGCTTTTTAGCCCCGGTTGCTACGACTACTACTACCATATTGTACGTGTACACTTCATACAACAAAAGGTGGTAATGCAACGTGTAGCGTTGGCATTGCGGGTGATTAGTTGGTGAAATAGCTCAGCGACGGCTGATTGGATTGTCGTGAAATCTGGCACAGACCTCCATGGTGTCTGAAGGGATAAATCCTCCTGACACTGGTGATCTCATGAACTGTCATCCAGCAGCACTAGCAGATCCAAGTCTCTACATATCCAGTGAAATACCTCAACGTTTTCTGCATAAACGGGCACCAAACGTTTGACATTCATGGTTTCCTTGAGCGCCACCATGAGGTTGGCATTAGTTATTTTGATGAAAACGTATTGATGTGAAACTCGTTTTGGTACGCACATTTAGGATGGATTGCATTTTCCTTCTAGTTGCATTATGAGGTCAGTTTCCTCCATTTTTTTTGACGGAATACAGAATAAAATCAGCTTCAAGGGTTTATTGACTGTTAGCAAATGCTAGCATGCTAACACGCTAAGATGGCGATCATTATACCAGTTTAACATCTGCATGTTTTCAGTATGAAGTGTGTTTTCATCCACCTGGTTTTATGCCTGTTTCCAACTTTCACAAAAAAAAAACAGAAATTCTGAAAATAGCGTTTTTGTTGTTGTTGTTTTTTTTAATCTAAATAAAGGTTTTCACATTTGATAAGGAGCCAGTACCACCAAAAATTAATCAGATTAATCTATTTCAACATCAAGTCACTTAAAAATGCACTTGTGTCACTTTAGGGTAATTTTGCGTAACCCTCAAGTCATTTTGCATCGCTTTCAAGTCATTTCTTGTCATTTTCAAGAGTTTTTATGTCACTTTATACCCATTTAGTCTCTTTATAGTCATTTTATAGTAATTTTGCATCACTTTATAGTCATTCTGCGTCACTTTATAGTCATTCTTCATCATTTTATAGGCATTTTGCGTCACTTTATAGTCATTTTATGTCTCTTTATGATAATTTTGCGTGTCTTTCTAGTTATTTTGTGTCACTTTACAGTAATTTTGTGTCACTTCATAGTCAGTCTCTTTATAGTCATTTTGTGTCATTTTATAGTCATTTTGTGTTACTTTATAGTCATTTTGTGTCACTTTCAAGTAACTTTGTGTCACTTTCAAGTCATTTTGTGTCTGACAAATCGTACACATTATATTTTGACAGAATGAATGATAATGGCGGGTGCTAGTTAGGAGTAGCTAGCGTTGTGCATGGAGTATTACTACAACAGATACAGCTGCTGCAATTCACAAACTGCAACATTTTAAGGTGTGAACATTTCCAGGATATGTTAAAATAAAGCTAACAGCTGGAATTCTCTCGCTTAGAATTTTGTGTACTCATCAGGATGATTGTCTATGAGCTGCTTAGACGTGTTTGAGGGGTTTCCTCCTTTAAATTAAAATGAATTGCTGTTTGCATATTAGCAAAATTATCATATTCCATTATTCAACTTAATTATTTAATGGTCCAGTGTCTACAGCATCTATGGTACAACATATAACATATAATATACTATTACGTTTTCAGAATTCTGGCATTGTCTCGTTACGGAAACAGACTCAGCAAAAATGTATGACATGAAACGTGAAATGACTGATAGGACAAAAGAACTGCAGCATACAAAAACAAAACGAAAAAAATCTGATCTGTCAGATGTGATGAAGAGAGTGAAATGTTTAAATAACACATCACACACTGCTACCATATTTTCAGATAGTTTGTGTTTAGCATGCTGACATGTACACATTTTGCTGTATTTACCAAAATAAGCTATAATTCTCCACAAAATCTTAATTATTCCAACAGAAATTGTGAAAAAATATATATAAAAATGTGTTCTTTTAATTATATTCAAACAGCAAACCATTTTAAACACGGTACGAATCTGAGCAAGCATTCAGAGTCTTGACAGTTTTTGCTGAAGCTGGCCAAGAAAGAGTCCAGGACATAATCCACAGTAAAAAAAAAAAAAAAAAAACCACAAAGTGTTGTTTTAACACTTCTAATGCTTCATCTAACATTTACAAAAAGCAGCATTTTAGAGGTGTGTCGCATCACATAAATGTCAAACAGAATCATGGAAAGGTCGTATTCGAACCAAAAAGCTGCACTGCTCACTCCGCTGTCAGTGCAGATATTATTAATTGAAAGTGCTGGCAGCTATTTATAGTATTTGTTTGTTCCATTCAGCAGTTCAGTCCGAAGTGAAGCTGTGTTTTACGAATAGTGTTTTAACAGAGCATAATGGGATGTCTCTGGCTGCCGGGAAACCCAGAGTGCAAGAATCACAAAAAAAAACAAAGGATCAGAAGGAATTGGGCTTTATGTAATCGATGCTAATACATTGCACAGATGTACAGATCCAGTAGATGAGCTCAGGAATATTCTAATTCATGGATTTGTCAGCTTCTCATCTCTGGACTGACCGTTTTTCTTTCCAGAAATGATAATGTTTCTTTGAATCATTTTATCATCACTTACATCCCACCTCCTCCTCATCACCTTCATCTCCATCATCATCCTCATCTCCTGTGTAAACAGCTCCGTGTGTCCTCAAGCGGATTTAGGGCTGCCTCAGTATGACTCACAAGCAGAGACTAAACACGTAGCAACAGAACGAAGCCTAAATGGAGAAAGCTAATTTGCAGCGTTCTATATTGTTCTGCGCTGACTGGAGGTGCTGCCTTTGCTTTTCTATTATCCAACACTGTGATCATTTATTTAAGACTCGTCCCTTATCTGAAGTCATCCTTTCAAATCCCTCCGGCAGCAAAAAGAGAGACAGAGAGATGTGACTGACCAGGCAACATGTCTGACATCTCAATGGTCTAACATGCTAAACACATCTGTTAAATGTGTGTGTGTGTGTGTGTGTGTGTGTGTGTGTGTGTGTGTGTGTGTGTGTGTGTGTGTGTGTGTGTGTGTGTGTGTGTGTGTGTGTGTGTGTGTGTGTGTGTGTACTGCAGCAGCTCAGCGGATGACTCATCTCTGCGTTTCTATTTGAGGCGCATCAACCCCTGGAGTCACACTGCTGTCTGTGTGTGTGTGTGTTTGTATGTGTGTGTGTGTGGGTGCATGCATGTGTGTGTGTGTGTGTACTATATCTGTATCCATGACAACCAAATTACAGTCAGTCAGTCAACCAGTCACTCAGCCCAAAACAAAGCTGTCAAAAATACCTAAGGAGCACGTACAGGTGTCCTGACAATGTGCTGCCCAGTTAACACACACATGCAGGAATGCAGCTAATCAAAGGATTAAATTGAATGCTGCAGCTAAATGAGAGTGAATACCGGACTTATATTCACCAGGTGGCTGGACGCACAACCGCTAACGAATGCTAGGGTTCATCCACAGCTGTGTAAGTAAGAAAGTGTTTGCAAACAACCTCACCATATCGACCATTTATCACAGGGGTGTCAAACATGAGGCCCGCGGGCCAAAAGCGGCCCTCCAGAGGGTCCAATCCAGCCCTCAAAGTGTAAAAATTACAGAGAATACATTAACTGCAGATTGTAAATTAGTAAAACTATAAATTAAAATAATCTCTAGAACATGACAAGTTGTTTGGATCATGAAGTAAAATACTAGATTGTTCTTTTGTCATTTTGTGTCTCATTTTTGTAATATTCTGTCTTGCTTTTGTTGTTTTATCTTTTTTGTCTGACCTTTGTCTCGCTTTGTTTCCCGATTTTGTCGTTGTGTTTCCTTTTTGTCTCGCTTGTGTTTTTTGTCTTATTTTTGTGTTATGCTTTAGTCATTGTTTTGTGTGTCATTTATGTCATTTTGGGTTTTTTTTGTCTTGCTTGTGTTGCTAGTCTATTTTTT
Organism: Amphiprion clarkii; assembly: GCA_027123335.1. Taxonomy (NCBI): domain Eukaryota; kingdom Metazoa; phylum Chordata; class Actinopteri; family Pomacentridae; genus Amphiprion; species Amphiprion clarkii. The sequence goes on along the minus strand of CM049583.1, from coordinate 30,301,377 downwards.
TTGATGTTTTGTTTCTCGCTTGTCATTTTTTTGTCTCGTTTGTGTCATTTGTGCAATTTTTGTCTCGTTTTTGTAACTTTTTTGTCAAATTTTTAGTCTCTTGTTTTGTTTCATATCGTCTGTTGCATTTTTTTTAATCATTCTGTTTATTGTTTTTGTTGTTTTGTGTTTCCTTTTTGTGATTTTGTGTCTAATTTTTGTAATATTTTGTCTTCTTTTTGTTTGTTGTCTTTTTTGTCTGATTTCTGTCATTTTGATCATAAAGTTAAATACTATATTGTTCAGTTCCAGATACCTGTGACTAAATGTTTCATGCCTTTGTAGACAGTCTGTAATCTGTATTCTTCAGAAATTTCAGGTTGTTCATGATGTTTTGTAAAATGACAGTTCCTTAAATGTCAACTTTTTTGCACTAAAACAAAGGAAAAATTTGGAGTTGTGGTTATTTATTGGTTAATTATGTTGTGATTTTACTGGTCCGGATCACTTGAGATCAAATGGGCTGAATGTGGAACCTGAACTAAAATGAGTTTGACCCCCTTGATTTATCATATTAAAATTGTGGCTGCTGCACCCCAAAAAATCATTTATAGCAGATTTCACATTATATGTTGCAAAGCCATTGTGTAATATGGATTAAAAACAATAAAGACAAGCTTTGAAAACCACTTTGGCTCCGTTAATTGAGGTGATGCTCGAGCTAAATGGATGCCAACATGGATGCCAATGTCCGTGTGTTGTGCTGGAAACCCTTTTGAATTAATAATGTAAAATCCACTGCTACTTAAACATGTGACACACCTGAAGATGGTCTGAAACCTGTAAACACTGCACCAGACCAATCAGAAAGAAGCACACTGTGACTGTGTAAATATATTCGACAACAGATTGAATGACTAGAAGTTCTGGCTGTCGACCACCCTGCAAATCCCATGAGAACTCCCCATTCTCACGTGTTCTTGAACCAAAACAAACATGAACAACAACCGGCAGCTTGTGCTGTTTCTGTGCGGGATGATTTGCCATGAAAAGGCCAAAAGAGGAGGGAAAAAGCTCGGAGTCTGGCTGAGATCCTGAACTGAGAAACGTGTAGGACTGTGCAGTCTACAGAGAGAACTGCAGGTGAGTCAGTTTTGAAAAACAAAGCTAACTTCAGGTAAGGCTGTTTATTTACAGATACTGCATGTCGCCCTCGATCAACACACAGGCAATGTTGTGAGCTGCAAATATCCAACATGGCTAAACTAGAGGTTTGCTGCCAGGCTATCAGGCAAGTTGCAGTTTATTTCCATTGCGGACCATATTCATACAGTATATATATTGCAGACTGTAAAGTGCGTAAGTTCATTGAGGGAAATAAAAACTGTTAGATTCCATGGATGCGTTTGTATCTGATAGATCACAACCTGGATAGTAGACAATGCAGCAAAGGGATAAACAACAAACTCTCATGCATCTTTAATGCTCCAGTACAGACTATCTACACAGTAAGAAATTTCTCCACTTCATCCTTTTATCCTTTGTGTGAAATTTATTGTATAAATTCTGTGTTTCTGTTTTAGGAAAAAATTTAGTTTTCCTTCCTTTTCCTTTCCTTTGACCACCAAATTCAGATCAGTTTATTCTCGAGTCCAAGTGAATGTTTCTGCCAAATTTAAAGAAATTCCCTGAAGGCATTTCTGAGGTATAACCTCCATCAGACAACCCAAAAACCTGAGTAATGCCATGACTGTCACAGGCACGGAGGCATTTAAATATCCATGAGAAGAAGTAGCAGGGGCTGGATCTGAAAACCACAGACCTGGTCCGATTTGGTCCCATCAACTTCCCATCGAAATCATGCTCATAGTTGATTCAGCTGTTATTGTGTGTACCGGCTTTAGTGTCCTTAAAAATATACCGCTCAGTGATGACACAAAATTATCATATATAATACATGTCCACAAACTTGATGCTTGGAAAAAAAATACCCACTGACTGAAATTATGGACAAAAAAATGGCCCCTATTTACAAGAAACAAATTATTGTGCCTCAGAGTTTATGCTGTGTCGCTATGTAACTTTAGGCTCCTGTGAATTCATTCATTCTACACACAGTCACAACTAAATTTAGTACAGACATTCATGGGTGATCCCTATTGATTTTGTTGAACCCTTGATCTTTCTTCCGGTGCCATCATAAAGCTGACATTTCTTTTGAGATAAATATTTCAACAGCTGTTAGATGCCATTCAAGTATATAAATTAATAACTTTGACTACGGCTGCAGGATTATGACTAAAACGACAACCAGGATTATTCTGATTAATATTGAGATCACAGCGATTGTTCATTGATTCTAAGTATTTTCATTGCACCTTGACAGAGCACTAATTTCACTTCCATGCAGAAATACATGCCAGTTTAAATCTTTGCATCAAAGTCAGATCGGTCCTTGTTCACGTTGCATATTCTAGTAGCAAAACAGAAACAAAATCACACCAAAACTTTGAACTAGGGCTGGGCGATTTTGCCCCCCAAAAAATCTTTCTTCGTGTCGAAGCCGCTTGCTCTTCTCCCACTCATCTGGGTGCTTGTTTTTTAAGTGCTGAAACAAGTTTGTCGTGCTGCTACTTCCAGTTGCTACAGTCTTAAAACAAGTTTTGCAGCACGGCTTGGTCTGTTGATCGTCGCTTGAATCAAATCCGAACCAGTTCCAAATGACAGAATTCCAATTTCCTTTCTTTGAACAGAGTTGTTTTCTACTCGCGGGGGCAGCCATGTTGTCTCTTTCTGTGCAATGCACGGGGCGCGCTACGGAAGCCCACGAGTGAAGTGAAGCCTGAAACGCGAAAAAAGAAACTAACGGGGAAAATATATATCAGATCAATGGGAAAACGCTCGAGTTAGTAAAATAAAAATCGATTTTAGTTATAAAATCGATAAATCGATAAAAATCGATTTTATTCCCAGCCCTACTTTGAACCCAATATTAAATCAGCAACAGCGCTGCAGGATACAATGACGCACTGTATAGCATTGCTGTTACGGATGCCTGAGATGATGCCGGACGAGCAGGTAACATCAGCAACGTTATTCTTCTTGGCTTTCATACGGCAATTTGTGGTGTTTTAAAAGGTGGTTGAATAAGTTAGTCATTCCAAAATACTTCCAAACAACGTACAATCATCCGTTTTGTGGGACTAGCTCTGCATCTCCTGCTCCAGACATCTGATTTTTATTTTGTCTGTCTGTTTTGTGTTGCACATCACTCTTCTACTCTGGACTGCAACCACAACATCTGGGGAATTTGTGCACAGCAGCAGCAATGAAGGCTCATAAGTTTAGTTTAGTTAGTTCAGGAAACCACTGGTTGGAGTAAAGCCTGCATTTTAAACATGAATTATTTAATCATATTCATTCACTTGCCTAAATCATGATGGAGATCGATATTTGATTCATTGACTAAAAGGCCCTAACCTCATCTGTCCCTAACTTCTCATCTATTGCCATCAATCAGATCAACATTTCATTCTTCTTTTGCCTCCAAACCTGCAAAACTAATGACCTTCCACGAAGCCTCAGCTGTACAAGTGTGAATTAGCACTAAGCACAGACTACAGCTGAGCCTGACTGGAGTGTCATTAGTTCTGCGCTTGGTATTATATGATAGATTTAATCTGAAATGTTTGCTGTAGAGAAAAATTGACAGGATTACAAAAGTTATTGCAAATCCTCCTACCCGAAACATGAAAGCCTGCACCAAATTTCATGACCATCCATCTGACATGTTAGTCTGGACTAAAGCGGTGGTCTCACCTGCATCTCTAGAGCCACGGCATTTCTAAACCACCATCATCACAAATGTTTGATTATTATCTATACATCGTTTGTCTGAAACTCCTGTGTGTGTGGCGTAGTACAGGGTTCAGAAAGCTTAACATGAAACAGTTGCTACAGAAGCATTTCTCACAAATATCCGTTTGTCCCTGACGGGCAACAGCAAAAACAGCACCACGCGGCACGATGACACGACTGCTTTTGTTACTGACAGTTACGTTGAGCCATATATCAACTGGAAAGTGCTGCTTGAAAGCCAGAAAGAATTTCAGTCCTCCTCGCACTGTTTACACAGCACCTTACCGAGCCAGCGCTCAGTATAACCAACTGAGCTGACAAGTACAACAACAAACCACACAGCAGAGTAACCAAACCCTACAAAAAAATGCCAAAGTTTGTGTTGCTCATTCAGCTGGGAGGTCAAAGCTTTGACACAGTAAATACACACATCATGTAAAAATGTGTTAGCTGCATATAGGTCCACCCACCAGGAAAAACGGTGAGGTTTCATGCTTCTAGGATACCAAACAAACAGAAAAACACATCTTTGACAGCCAAGTGATCGATCACTGATGTCCACCTGTACATTTGTTCCACCAGCATCAACCTCAGCAGCTGTTTGAGACGGACGGCTGGATAGAGACTCACCTGAGGGGTGTGATGAATTCATGAAGGTTGAACCTGGAGTTCCCTCCCCGACCCTTCCACCGAGTATATGTGTGTGTTAAAGTGGATCCTCGGAGTCGGCCATGTGTTGGAGGACAGACGGTGGACAGGCGGACAGATGAATCAGACGTTATGTATCAATGTGGGCTTTTCTGCAAAATGACAAAAAAAGACAAAATGACATTTTTTAGTACTCATTCTACCCTATAATCATACAGCCGGCCAATCTTGCAAAAATAACAAGAGTCGAATCGTAGTTTAGAATCATATTGAGGTGCTGGAGGTTTGTTTAGATTTGTCCACATTTTAGAACAAGAAAAGCAGTCAGGCGGGAATTGATGGGACTCGGAAACACCCCCACAATTTAATCAATTGTTCCTTGTATGATTGTCCCAGTGGATTTGTAGTAGGATCGCAATCATGTGCGTCCACTTGTTGTCATGGTTACAGTGACGCTGTGCCTCTATCTCACAATACAGAAACAGGAATCTTTAACAAACTCGTGGATCCAGACTATAAGCCGCATCACTGCCAAAATCTAATCACTTGGTCCTTGAGTCATTTCTGACCTTCACTGAAAATTTCATTCAAATCCTTTGTCAATTTTGGAGTAATGTTGTTAACAGAAAAACAAACAAACATACGTCGATCGTCACATAACTCCATCACGTTCCTTGGTGGAATAATAAAGAATGTGTTCAATCTGTTGTAACGTACGCTGCACATATTAGCATGACTGATACTAGCAGCTAACTAGCTCCAAAGCTATAATAGCGGCTCCACCCATCTGTACATCCAAGGCCAAGGAACTTTTTTTTTTTAAATGTGAAAAAACTCTGAACATCTACATCATAATCCACAGTTTTAACTCCGGTCACGTCCAATTCGGAGGCATTTGTCTGCAAAGTTTGTGCAAAGTTGTCAGTTTGTCTAACTCCAGAGCAGCAAAACACTCCAGTATTCCCAGTCCCATGTTTCACTGTGGGTTCTGATCCACTCATTCTCTTTCCTGTTAGTTTCCTTACAATCACCTTTCTGTTCCTGCCACTAATCTGTAACTGGGACTCATCAGTAAATCCATAGACTTGTTTCCCCCATCATCTACTCTGTAATGCTACGTCTGAGTGCAACACAAGTGTTTGTCCTTGTTTCCTCTCCTGAGAAGTGGTTTAGAGACGCTACTTGTCCTCGGAGACCACTGCAGAGGACGGGATTTGAGCTTTTTGGAGTCTTATGTTCTGTATTTAGCAAATTCTGTATCTGTGATGAAGTCACTTCTGAGTCTCTCAGTAAACAAAGCTTAATGTTTTGGGTACAAATGATCCATCTCGAATAAAGTTAATTAGAATAACTTTAGAATAACAACAATTTCACTTAGTTCTGATGCCATGTTTCCCACTATCACAACGCTTCTTAGTGATTAACGTTCTGCTGGAAACTCGAGGCTGATGAGCCGATCAAATCCATCTGAGTGTCATCTGAACGCTGCTGTCATGAAACAAAATCTGACATACTGCACAAAAGAAGTTAATGTAGATGGTCAGTGCTGCTAATCTGCTTTAAATCCTCGAAATAGTGCAGAATGTGAAATATTTCTTTCAAACTTTACATTTCAGAACTTGTACTTTGAAATTTTTCTAAATCCTTATATTTGTCAGGTTAACATAAAGTTCTAACATATTTGATGTCTTTTCGAACACCCTGTATCTGTATGCATAGTATTGTTTTATTATTGTTCATGCAAATACTGTATATAACATATGTGGAACAATCTATACTTACATTTATGTCAGTAAAATGTACTATTATCAATATCTTTAAACATGCACCTCATCATGGCTAGTTTTAATGTAATATGTGAAAAAATTGCAGCTTTTTTTTGCCACACTAGTGAGTGTCTCATAGAATGTAAATTTCCTCTCAAATGTGATTTCATCTGATCATACCTCATGTTTTATCAGAAATTTCGTTCATTCGCATTTACTGAGGAATTTACATTTTACCTCAACTCTGTTTAACTTGAGACCTGCAATGGTTTCCGTTTGGGACTTAACCAGGCTGTGTCCTCACCCAGCGCCGTGTCTGAGCAGCATTTTTATTTACATTTTTTTTCACTTTCAGGAGAAGAGCTGCACCCTGTAGTCTGCTGTGGCTTCCTGGTCCTCTGGCGCCACCTACTGGTCTTACAGTACCAGAGAGACAGGATGCAAGGAAAAAAACATCACACGCCGACATCCTGAATAATTGTCTCGAATGAATGTCAAAGGGCATTTGTGTTTGTGTGTGTGTGTGTGTGTGTGTGTGTGTGTGTGTGTGTGTGTGTTTATCTCAACATGCTGCAGGTAAGGCTCCATCTACTTAGCTGCAATGTGATTTAAAGCAGCATATTTAGCTCTGTTTCCCCCCCACCCTACACACAAACATTCATTTATTTTTATACACACCACACACAAACACACACACACACACAGCAGGTCTGTCTGAGGTCTACTGGCTCTCAGCCCAAACTCTGATCGCAGCCATTTAATAGTCTTAACTGATGAAGCACCACCGCATCTCACTGTGGGTGGATTCCTCACCATCATCATCATAATCATGTCACCTCCATCCAACATTTACTGGTCCATAACTGTGATTGAATGACTATAAAATGGCTTTACAATAAACCATTTCTACATGTGCTGTTAACTGTATAACGGTCCGGACGGTTGATATGCACACTGGACTGCTTTAGAAGAGCATCAAACAGGCCTAAAATCATGCTGGTTTAGTGTTAAGTAACTTGATCTACATGTACCGTAGTGAACTTTCTATGTAAAATAAACTCATCAACATATGCAGAACACCAGATTTCTAGGCTACAAATGATATCAAATAATACAACCTACAAATGGTACAGTAAGCGAAGTAGTCAACTATTATTAGTAGTACTATAAGTATTGCATAGCTGATATTGAACTGATAGGATTATAATATATACATTAAGTCAGGGGTGTCAAACATGCGGACCGCGGGCCAAAAGCAGCCCGCCAGAGGGTCCAATCCAGCCCATAGGACGACTTTGTAAAGTGTAAAAATTACAGAAAAGACATTAACTGCAAAATGGAAATTTGTAAAACTATGAATTTAAAATAATTTCTAGACCATGACAAGCTGTTTTGATCATAAAGTAAAATCCTCTATCGTTCAGTTCCAGATACCTGTGACTAAATGTTTTCTGTCTTTGTAGACACTGTGATCTGGAAGTTGTAATGTGCAAATGATAAACTGAGCCATAATATTATCGAAACAGAACTTCTTTTCTTAAGAAATTTCAGGTTGTTCATAATGTTTTTTATGAAGATAATTCCTTAAATGTGAACTTTTTCAGAATGTACTTTTTACACTAAAACAAAGGAAAATTTTGGAGCTGTACTTTATTAATTTAACTTTACCTGTGATCATATGTCTGATAAGTGTTCACAGCCTACTTCTGCAGGACTATCATGATTTAAAACAAGAATCAGTTACTGCAGCTTACTTACCTTCAGTTCATTTTCACAGCAAAAATGTCAAAGCAGGAAAAGCACAGGTGTATTTATTAACATTAATATTGATTCTTCCTGTACATGTGGCTCACGGGAGAGGCTTCCCGGACGACTAAATGGAACCGAGCCACTGTTGATGTTAGTAGTTGCACCTGTGTTTTTGCTGCTAAGATGAGTCAAAAAATGTCTGCTGTGAAAAAAGGTCTGCGATGGCATTGTTCTATTTAGGTTTAGAAACACTTTCAGCCTACGGTAGTGGATGCGGAGAAGCTGGCTCTGCACCAAGTTATTATTGTGCTGCAACACAGGTGCAGATGTGTTTCTCTAATCACAACTGAAATCACAACAAAGGAACTGAGACGAAGCGACGAAGAAAAGAAAAGCTGCCGATGTAAACAAGAGAGTCCTACTTTCACTGAAAATTGTCTCAGTTTCAAAAAAATGTATGCTGATGGTGTTCATTAAGAATTATACTAGGTTTGTGATAGATTATTAGGTTATTTATTGATGGAGTATTTATTGGACAAAAAAATTTAACAGAGCAATTGTGAATTTGGGCATTTGTTGCTATTCTTTGACATTTTATAGACCAAAACAGCAGTCAAATAAGTGTGAAAAGAATTATCAGACACATGGATAATGTAAGTAATCACAGCATCAGAATGCTCAGGCACAACTAAGCGAAAACTGAAAGCTACACTGAACAAAATCAAATAAAAATACATCGAAACACCGCAGTCTATAATTCGTCTGTGTCTATTTCTGGCGGTGGACCAACGGGACTGAAGCTGCCTCTACGGCTCCTCTCAAAGCGAGCTAACTCCTGAAACAAGTCTCAGGAAGTCCGTGTCACTACAGCTACCGGGCTGGCTGCCGTGGTAACAGTATCAGGGCCTAGATAATGGGATGAAACGCCGTGGGAGTGTGCATGTTTGTGTGGAGCTAACCAACTGTGACAGACTGACCTGCTGGCCAACTACTCCATCGGCCTTAATGCACAGAAACACATGGAAGGCATTAGGAAGGAAGGAAGGAAGGAAGGAAGAAAGGAAGGAAGGAAGGAAGGAAGAAAGAAAGAAAGAAAGAGAGAACACTGGGCGTATTTGAAAATAGAACAGAACAAGCTACCACTTGAGTCATGTGTCTCACTGTTGCCCAAACATCCAGAGATATAAATTTCTCTCTCTTTCTCTCACTCTTTTTCTCTCTGCCACCTCCTCCTCCTCCTCCTCTTCACACCATCATTTCCTAAAATACCTGGCCCCGCCCATTCTGGAGAGGAGCAGGAAGTGCTGCCTGGCAACCGGGAAGCTGGCTGCCGTGGTAACGGTTCACCTGAACACCTCTTCCCTAAACAAACAGCAAGTGTGAGCGAGAAGGAGAGAGAGGGAGGCAGAGAAGTCACAGCCGATCTCCTGTAGTGTTTGTTTATGATGCCTTTTTCTTGCTTTCTTGGCTATTTTTTTTTCTGTCACACACACAAACACAACTGTTCGACCATGACTGTCTACAACAGGGGTGTCAAACTCATTTTAGTTCAGGTTCCATATTCAGCTCAATTTGATCTCCAGTGGGCCGGACCAGTAAAATCATAACATAATAATCAATCAATACAAATAACGACAACTCCAAATGTTTCCTTTGTTTTAATGTCAAAAAGTATATTCTGAAAATGTTCACATTTAAGGAATTATCTTTTTACAAAACATTATGACTAACCTGAAATTTAAAAAAAAAAAAAAAAAAAAAAGTTCTATTTCAAAATTATTATGCCTATTCCATTCAAGACATTATTTTACAGGACATGTCTAGAACATATTCCTCTACACAGGTCTGAGAATCAAAAACTTCATCCAGCAGATTCTCACCCTTAACTTAACGTCATCAAAGAGGCATCTGATGGCACTAAATTCATTCTGCTACAAAGACACAAAACCAGACATCCAGCCAGAGTCACAAAGAGCTATATTCAGCCAAAGGAACAACAAGGAGCCCTGCAGCAGATGGTCCGCTTCCACAAAATCCTGATCTCACCATCACGGAGTCAGTCTGGGATCACATAAAGAGACAGAAGACATCGAGACAGCTTAAATCCACAGAAGAACCATGGCAAGTTCAACAACCTGGCTGCCAAGTGCTTTGAAAAACTGTAAGTGTACTGAAGAGAAGTGGAGCTATTTTAAAGGCCAAGGATGCTCAAATCAAACACTGCTCTGACTTTGGCTTTTCTCTGTGGCAATATTTTCCAAAGCATTCCCACTTGCATTTCCACAGCCCTGTTGATGTTCATCTGTGGTTCTGCAATTATAGAACAACAAGAACTGATCACTGTAGGGACAACCTGAATCTCTTAAATTTAAGCAAAACTGCCAAATACGTGAAGGTTTACGGCTTTTCGTTGCCTTATTATTATCATAAATTGAATTTAAAAAATGAGGACAGATCCTAAGCGGATTAATTTTCGAATATTAAAGGATAGGTACCATATTCACACACTATTAGTAAGCTTAAAGAGCTATTAGTCACTGTGTTGAATCCTCCTATCTGGTCATGCACTCATTCCTTCTGCAGAAACACAGGGAAAACGCTCCCTCATCTTTGAACAAAAGCACTCAAGTCCAGCCAAAGCTTAATTCTCCTGGCAAGCACACGCACTGCTATAGCTTTACTGTCAACCTCCATCACGAATAGGGAGCATTTAGAAGATACACTGCAGCTGGCTTTCCTCAGACTGCTGTTTTGCCTCCTATTTATTACAGCAGGGGTGTCAAAATCATTCTATTTCAGGTTCCACATTCAGCCCAGTTTGATCTCTAGTGACCAGTAAAATCACTGCATAATAAGCTCTAAATAACCACAACTCCAAATTTTTCCTTTGTTTTAGTACAAAAAGCACATTCTGAAAATGTTTACATTTAAGGAATTATCTTTTTACAAAACATCATGAACAAACTGAAATTTCTCAAGAAAAATAAGTTCAATTTCAACAGTTTATCATATAGATCACAGAGGATCTATAAAGACACAAAACATTTAGTCATCTGGAACTGAATGACATAGTATTTTACTTTAAGATCAAAATGACAAAAGTCAGACAAAAAAAAGACAAAAAATACCAACAAATACAACACAAAATATTGCAAAAATGAGACACAAAACGACAAAAATAAGAAGCAAAATGACCAAAAATGAGACACACGACATGAAACAAAACAAAAAAGAGACAAAAAATTAGACAAAAAAGTTACAAAGCAGCAAAAAATGGACAAAAACAAGACAAGAAATTATACAAGTGACACAAACAAGACAAAAAATGACAAAAACCGAAGCAAAGCGACAAAAAGTAGACAAACAACACAAGTGAGACAATATGAGACAAAAAACAACAAAAACAAGACAAAATATTACAAAAGCAAGACACAAAATGACAAAAGAACAATGAGCAATCTAGTATTTTACTTTATGATCAAAACAACTTGTCACGGTGTAGAAATTATCTTAAATTTATGGTTTTACAAATTTACAATCTGCAGTTAATGTCTTCTCTGTAATTGTTACACTTTGAGGGCTGGATTGGACCCTCTGGAGGGCCGGGTTTGGCCCGCGAGCCGCATGTTTGACACAGTGTAGTCACAACAGTCAGGGTTCACTTCATGGCCAACAAGACCCTGAGATGTGGGTGAAAACTTTAAGGAATGAAAACTGTTTCCAAGTGAGTTGAATTTCACACATAGTTCAGAGCAAGACAGAGCAGGATAGCCCTCCTATAAAATCCGGACCCTGGAGGTAAAAGTCAGCGGAATGGCCCCTAAAGCTCTTATATAACTAATGGACTGACCCTTGGCCTTGAAGGTCAGACCTCCTGGCTTTAATAAAAACCACACTGCATGATAGAGCTGCAAATCCCCCAACACGGTCCTTCCAACCAGACTATCACCAGCTGGAACGATGCGGGGGTCACGCCCTGCACATGCATGTATTAAACTGAATACACTGTTCAAAGATGGAGTCTCGTTCTCACTGGCACATATGCTAAAAGGGCCTCCATATTTTTTGGGCCTTCTCTGTTTAAAGCTACCGATGCCAGAATAAACATCTTGATGAGAGGATTTTATATCAAACCTGACGGCTTGAAGCAGCACAGAGTAGTTTATCAGCGAGTGCTGTGTTCAGTATTGTAACGCACTGGAACGAAGGACAGGCAGAAAGAAAGAAAGAGCTATTAATAACTGTATCCTCCTCTCTATCCATCTACCTACTTATCTATCTAGTGTATCTGTCTAGGTGCGTGAAGGTTTAGTGCCTCGCAAAATGTCAAATCTTGACGGACTGGTTTGCTATGATTCACTGCAGCATTTAAACGAGTAAATGTCACCTACTGAATCAACGTGCTCCTCGTTGCTGTCCGTACATGTGGCTTGTTATCGCTAAAGCAAAACTTTCAAAGCACTAATTCATACCACGCAACAGCGCTGCGAGGCGACAAAATGATAAGGACGATATCCCACAAATCCTGCATATTTTTGATGTCAGTAAAGTAGTCTGTGATGTCAAAAAGAAGTAAGAGCACAAAACGATTATGTGACATTAGCATTTAAACCCGGCCAGTCTTAAGTGCTTTGCTGTTAGAAAGTTGCAGAACTATAAATGGTAAATGGTCTGCACTTATATAGCACCTTTCTACCTTAGTGGTCACAGGTATCTGGAACGGAACGATAAAGTATTTTACTTTTAAAAAGACAAAAAACAACAAAAACAAGACTAAATATTACAAAAAGGAGACACAAAACGACAAAAGCGAGAAACAAAATGACAAAAAATGAGACAAACGACACGAAACAAAACAAAAAAAGGGACAAAAAATTTGACCAAAAAGTTGGAGCGACAAAAAAAATGGACAAAAAATTCCACGAATGACACAAACGTGACTAATAAAGACAAAAGCGTGAAACAAAATGACAATAACGATGCACAAAACAATGAATAAAGCAAAACACAAAATGACAAAAGTGAGACAAAAAAACACAAGCGAGACAAAAAGGAAACACAAAATGACAAAAATGAGGTTTTTGAGGATGTGCATTTAAGCCCATTTTCAGGAAATGGGCTTAAATGCAAATTTGTCTCCTCTCTTGTGAAGGCGTTAATTGGGAGCCTGTGGTGCTAATGCTGGAGGCTGCTAAAGAAGACGGTGTGGTGAGACAACGAGATTAAAAGAGCGTCAATCTGATCTTAACCTATGTTGAGAAATATTGCACGGTCCTCAATCGAAACAGATAAGGTCAATAAATTTAACATTATGGAAAACGATGCATATTACTTGTATTACACAGTTTTGTTGTTGAACCTGTGCAGTGACAAGTCGGTGCCTGTATAGAGTAATAATAGTATATCCGAACACAGAATGTGCTGCCGGAAATCCCCAACAACTCCTCAACCATTGGCTCCCCAAATTAGCCAACTGTCCAAGCAAATGCCAAACCAGCGGCTTCAACATGACCAGCCCACGACAGCACCCTGGAAGCCGACTGAGTTTGATGTCCAGCTGGAGAGCACAGTGCCACGGCTACAGAGCGAACCACCATCAGGGAAGATCCTAAACAACATTCAACAGCTCTGGATGGCTCGTTTCTGAAGGCGAAGCTGGCAGAATTACAGTTTTTACCCTATTCTCAGGACTAAGACTGGGTCTTAAATTGGTACCAGAGCTAAACCTTTAACACAGTAGGTCAGGGGTGTCAAACATACGGCCTACGGGCCAAAAGCGGCCCTCCAGAGGGTCCAATCCGACCCACAGGACGACTTTGTAAAGTGTAAAAATTACAAAGAAGACATTAACTGCAATTTGTAAAACTACAAATTTAAAATAATTTCTAGACCATGACAAGTTGTTTTGATCATAGTTTTGTAACTATTTTGTGTAGTTTTTTGTCACTTCTGTTTGTTTCGTGTTGTTCGTCTCATGTTTTGTCATTTTGTTTTTTGCTTTTGTTGTTTGTGTCATTTTTGTAATACTGTCTTGTTTTTGTTGTTGTTTTGTCCATTTTTGTCTGACTTTTGTTGTATTGTGTTTCCTTTTTGTCTCACTTGTGTTTTTCATCTTATTTTTTCCATTTTTTGTTCTGCTTTATTCATATTTTGTGTATCGTTTCATGCTTTTGTCTTTTTTGTCTTGTCTGTGTCATTTGTGTAATGTTTTTGTCTCATTTGTGTTGCTTGTGCATTTTTTTTGCAACATTTTGTCTCTAGTTTTGTTTCGTTCGTCTCATTTTTTGTCAATTTGTTTGTCACTTGTCATTTTGTGTCTCCTTTTTGTAATATTTTGTCTTGTTTTTGTTGTTTTTTTGTCTTTTCAAAAGTAAAATACTATATCATTCAGTTCCAGATAGCTGTGACTAAATGTTTCATGCCTTTTTTAGATAATCTGTATCTCTTAAATGTGAACATTTTCTGGTTTCTTTCCTCAATGACAGCAAATTGAATATATTTGGGACGTGGAAAAACAAGACATTTGAGGACGTGATCTTGGGCTTTGGGTAACACCGATCTCACATTTTATAGACCAGACAACTAATCGAATAATCACCATAACAAACGAACAAAGATAACCTGCTGATTCTAGTCATGTGATGTTCATTATCACAAAAAACAATTGCACTGGTATTATGTTACAACCGAAATTAAACACAGTAACTTTAGAACGCTACAACGCTAGCTAAAGTTCAAACACTAACATTTAAACACCATCAACTGTAGCTCTGCTGGCTGTGGTGTCCCTTCACTCTCCCGTTGGCACTACTTAGAAACCGTCTGCTCTGAAATGTATGATGTATCGTTCAAACGCTTTCTCACGCGCGATGTGTCACCTGTTACCTGTGCACATTTCCTGGCTCACTGCTCTTAACACATGAGTCGACATCTGTTTGGAGGTTGCTGTTTTTTCTACACCAACGACATGTAAGATCGACAGCCAAGCACTGATGGATCCCACACACGCTGAATAAATCAACAAATCCAGCTTTAACTCTTCATCCCTGCCAGTAAACAACAATTAAGAGGGAGTCATCGTCAAGATGTAATCTGTATAAAATAAAATGGCACATTAAGAAGCTTTAGTTATTAAAGGTGCATTAATCAAGGAATGTGAGCATAAAGAATCAATACAGAGAAGCAGCACCGTCACTATGCTCTTCCTAAGAAAATCCAACGTTACAGATGACATCAGTCCTACTTGAGCTTGTGTTTTGAGTTGCTGGATCATCTGTGGTTAAAGAACTCGGCCTCCAGCTGTTACTACAGCACCTGCATCTGCAAATCTGTGCTCCCACTTGGGAATAGGACCGTTTTCCTCCCTCAGCCAGGCTGCATCAATGCAACAAACTGAAATCCAAAACAATCTGCTTTGCTTTCAGTTGTTTTCACCCTGAGATGGTTCTGTGGTTGGTTTGGAGCGAGCTTGGCGGTTTGCAGATGGACAGTCGGCAGTATTTGTCATCAAATTACTACATCTCTTGCATTGAACTGTGTGTCGTTTGATTGGTCAAAGCTACTTCCGCGTTCATATGAATATGCTACAACACATGCTGAATGTTTGTTACTAATGCAGGAACAAAAAATAAGGCGTTTCTGCATCAAGCCACGTCAGTCAGCGTATCAAAAGGTAACAGTCTAATTGCAGGATGCATTTGTTTTTTTCACCTGCATGCCCTTGAAATGCCTATTACTGTTAGACTATATTTTTTGCAAATTAACAAAAACAAGTGACATATCAGCCTTTTACTGTACATGTCACTCATGAAAGCATAATTTCCAGGATCATACTTTCTGTGGGATGTTTTGAAATTTGCAAACATCACCTCATTCTTTAAGGGCAAATAGTAAAAACTATGCGTGAGTTTCATGCGACAGACAACATGGCTGCTGAAATGCAGTTTGATAGCAGAGTACGTGTGAAAAAGCACAACGTTTTTAACCTGGCAGGAAACACAATCAGGACTGCTCTGTGCAAGATTTGGTATCGATCCGATACCAAGTAAATTCAGGGCCATTATCGCCGATACTGATACCGATACTCCAGACTAACTTCTTCAGTAGTGGTTTAAAACAAAGGTTAGGAGCTGTATGTGGTTGTCCACATCTGGAATGAAGATGGGGTTGCAAATGCTTACAGGGTTTGAGAATCAGACTAATTCCTGGGTAGGTTTTCTCTGGGTCAGACGAGGAAGAATCTGGGTGGCCGATGAAATCACAAAGTGAGGGATAACCTCCTTAAACAGTTTTCATTTTTGACAGTTTGGTCAATATTTGTGCAAAACTTCTGTCACTCAAACAGGAAATGCTCTTTTAAGATGCATTTTACATAATTTCTTTTGCACAGAGTTATTTTTGTAATGATGAGTATGAAAAATTTCCCCCCCTATGGTTATTGTCTTTGATAATAAAGTGTGACAGACATTGTCAGTTCGTCCCACCTGGTCCCACCAAACACCTCACTAGCTGAACATTTGCTTATGGACAGACACTACATTTACCGATGTTCCCTAAACGCCTCACAGTGCAGACTGATGCTGCTCAGATACTGCTAGGCTTTAGGTAAGTATCCACTCGATCCATTAATTTCCTGCATCCCATTCAGTCTCTATGTGAAAAACGCCGGATTACTCAGCATGCTCATGTGTCAGGGTCTAATAAGGAACTTCATTCATAGTAGAGGTGGGCGGATCGATCCAAATATCAATAATATCGATACCAGCGTTGGGATTGATATTGAACGATACGCATAATGGTTCGTATTCATCGTTACAAAAGCAACTCTGTGCAAAGAATTTAATGTAAAAATGTATCTTAAAAGGGGCTGTACAGTGGCGTAGTGGTTAGTGCTTTTGCCTTGCAGTGAGAAGGTCCCTGGTTCACGTCCCAGCTCGAACCTGGGATCTTTCTGCATGGAGTTTGCATGTTCTCCCTGTGCATGCGTGGGTTTTCTCCGGGTACTCCGGCTTCCTCCCACAGTCCAAAAACATGCTGAGGTTAATTGATTATTCTAAATTGCCCGTAGGTGTGAATGTGAGAGTGCTTGTTTGTCTTTGTGTGTGGCCCTGTGACAGACTGGCGACCTGTCTCGGTAGTCCCCTGCCTTCGCCCGAGTCAGCTGGGATAGGCTCCACCCCCCCCCGCGACCCTAGTGAGGATTAAGCGGTGTATAGATAATGGATGGATGGATGTATCTTAAAAGAGCATTTCCTATTTCAGTGACAGAAGTGTTGCACAAATATTGACCAAACTGTCAAAAATGAACACCGTTTAAGGTTATCCCTCACTTTGTGATTTCATCGGCAACCCAGATTCTTCCTCGTCTGACCCACAGAAAACCTACCCAGGAACTAGTTTGATTCTTAAACCCATGTGGACGAGAATATACAGCGCCTAACCTTTGTTCTAAACCTACCAACTACTGAAAAAGTTACTCTGGAGTATCCGTATCTGTATCGGTATTGGCGACAGTGGCCCTGTATTTACTTGGTATCGGATCGATACCAAATCTTGCAGTATCGCACACCAGTAATATCTGGATCGATCTACCCACCTTTACTCTTTGGTGACACTGCAGTTGCAAGAAAAACGCTGGATTAGTCAGCGTGCTCATGTGTCAGGTTCTAATAAGGAACCTCATTCATAAATGCATGTGTAGACTGGATAACAATTACAGCAATGTTTCAAGCTTACAGGGGGACCAGTTCTGGCAGTGGTAGTACCAAGTGCTGCTAGCAGCTGTTGTGTTATTCACTGGTTGTCATTGGTGAATAACTGTTGGCTCGTCGCCATCCACTAACCATCAGTATAGAGTTAATTGCTGCCCTGCTAGCTTCGGGCTTCCACTGTAAATGGTGGCTGGTTAACTTTTGGCTGTCAGTCAGCTGGGCAGCTGCTAAGTTGACTCCCAGGGGACGGTTAAAGCAAGCAATAGGTACAGTGTAGTTACCTGTGTGGTGGCTAGTTAGCTGTCAGGTGTCAGTTTGTGTCCTTTAGCTAGCAGTAGCACCAAACTAAACTGTCTCCAAGTTAGCCGCTACGTTAACTGTGAGGTCCAAGTGAAGGCAGCGGTGTAGCAAGGAGCGAAATGTCAGCTCTCAATAAGTCTGCAGCAAAATATAAATAAATAAAAATGAAATAAAACAGCAGTAAGTGTGTAGATATCCTGCTCGGACGGTCACGCACACACACACACACACACTCTCGCTCGGTACCGTGGATGTCGGCGGGTCCTCCTGGAACGCGTATTAGCACAGAGGTCGCTTCTTCCCCCGGCTTCGGTTCTCCGCCGAGGCTCGGTGTGTGTGTTCCCCCCCAGGTGGAGCTCCTCTGCGGCTTTACTTCACACGAAAACGCGTAATTTTAACAGGCAGGACGCGTCTCACCTCCTACCGCTTCACCTCCTCCATATTTACAGTCTCTCTCTCTCTCTCTCTCTCTCTCCCACCAACAACAACATTATTGACGTCCTCCTCCTGCCACGTGACCAGTCTGCTGGGGCTAAAAATAGACTCAATAGGAACCAATGGAGGCAGAGAGACAGACAGGCAGCACACAGACAGCTTAGTTTGGCGACTTTACCTGACTTTTACGTGTGTTTTTTTTTTTTTTACTGTACTTACTTTGTACCTGAAGACAATAGATGAGGACTGCAAACTGACACTTTCAGTGTGTTCCCACTCAGTTCTGCAACACAAGCAGCGCAGAAACAATGAGAACAAAATGTAGATGAATACATATCCCATCAGATGCTTAGTAATCCAACCATATTTTTACCTTTTTAACAAGCAAAATGTCACATTCTTGCAGCCTTTTCTGTGCTTTTTTGCAGAGCTTTTTAATAGCGTCTATATCTGTGCTTCTTATGTATTTTACAACAGGTCTGCAGAACAATGCATCCCGTTTTGGAAAAAATAAACAACAAAAAATCTATGTTGAGCCATTTCAAAAACCTATAATGTGTTTTAGCAACTCCTGTCACTGAGCTGTAGGTATTTTCAGACTCATAAAAGATGTTTTTACCCTGTACAAAATCTGCATGAATGCATATCCCATCAGATGATTAATAATCTAACAATGTTTTTGCCTCTGTTTATTGACCCTTGTTGGACCCGCTGCATTTTGGGGGGTTTTGTTTCAACACAGTCAAACTATTTTATGCTGAAATACTCAACAGATGTTTACTTCATCCCAATTACAAGCAATTTAAACAGCATATATGATTAATATTTACCCTTTACCTTTGTTAGATCACATTTATGAATTGAAGTGCTGCTCGTTTTTTGTTTGTTTTTTTAATAAGACGTAATAAAAACAAAAAATCAATTATAATTTTTTTTTTTAAATCTACGTTCAGCCATATCAGAAACCTACGATGTGTTTTAGCAACTCCTGTCGCTGATCTCTAGGTATTTTCAGACTCCTAAAAGATGTTTTTACCCTTGACTTTTTTTATTGTTTTTATTAAGCAAAATGCCACATTTTTGCAACCTCTGCTGTCTTTTTCTTTGAGTTTCATTTCCAGTGGTTATATATGTACCTCATGTATTTTACATTAGTGCTGCAGAGCAAAGTTAAGCATCCAGTTTTGCAAAAAAAAGTAAAGAAAACAAAACCAAAAAAATCTTATTAAATACTTACTAATCAAACAATATTTTCTAACAATATTTTTGCTTTTTTTCTTAAGCAAAAATGTGTCTCAGCTACTCCTATTTTTGTCGCTGATCTTAGGGTATTTTCCAAATCTTCAAAATCTAGACAAATGCATATGCCATCAGATGTTTAAAAATCCATCAAAACCTTTGCTTTATTTATTTAGAAAAAGTATTCCCAGGTTCTCTTCTGCTTTTGTCAGGCCTTCATTGTCAGTAGCTAAATCTATGCCTCTTATCTATTTTTACATTACTGCTACAGAGCTAAGCATCCAGTTTTGAAAAAAAAACCAAAAAACTCTACCAAGCAACCTTTGTCAAATCCGTAGAATTAGTTTCAGCCACTCCCATCGCTGATCTGAGGGTATTTTCAGAATCCTCAAAGATGCTTGTAATGGATAATCTGGATGAACTCATATCCCACTGGATGCTGAGCTTTGGGACTGGAATCTAATAGTCGTTGACGTTTGCGTTTATTTGAACATCGGGGAGGATGCATTAAATGGGAGGTCTGGGGGTTCCATAGCTGGAAAATGTGAGAGTCAAACACTTCATTTCTAGCACCTTTATTTGCCATTTTTCATCAGTTTACGGTCAAGTAAAGGAAAACAGGAATTTCAGGCATCAATGCAGTAAGACTCCCAGACATTCTGTAATGCTTTCCGATGTTTATTTTACCAGTATATTAACAGTTTTTATTTAATATCGTCCCTGCTTTACCAAACCATAATTCAAAATAAGTCCTCTGTTCTGTCATGCCTTTATTGCGGGGATATATGACTGTCGAGGCCCTCAGAGGCCTCCAAAAGCTCCAGGTTTAATGAGACAGTTGGTAACTTCGTTTGGGAATTTGTGAATATATATGTCCAAAGCATAATATACAGCTAAGTGACGTGGCTTTATTGTTTGAGCTTACAGTGACAACAAGTCTAAAAGTGAGTCCCCCACCGACATCAATATCATGTTCCAAGAATCTTCATTGCTTTTGCTGTTTATCACAAACTGAGTGTTCTTGGGTTTGGGAGGTTTAATGCATGAAAGAACAGTGCAAATCTATGAGCCAGGATCCAGATAGAAACCTGCAGTACACATTACAAGGTCACATTAGCTTCATCACTCTGCTGTCTATTGTGATTAAACAAACAGAAAGCTGAGAAGGAGGAGAAAGGCCTGTCTGATTTATGACTGTACTGCATGCTATGTTCGTTTATATACCAGCAATAAACACATGCTGTAGCGATGAGCAGTTTACAGAGGTTTAATGTGATGCTGGAGATAAATATGTGACTTTGATGTTGGAATGTTGTATTACTTGTGCTGCTGTGATGCTGATTAACACATCTCTGGTCAGATTAATCAGCCAGTGAGCTCCTGTTAACCATATTACTTACGCCCACCCAACCTTCGGTGCGGTCATTTCGAGTCAAGAATAAGAAATGTTTGAGATATTTTAACTCTTACAGCTAGATTTGAACCCTCGTCAAGACGGGGCGGCAAGATTAGAGAAGCAGGGATCCGCTATAACGCCACTTATGGAGGTTATTGTGCAGTTTAGTGGTACATTTTCAAAAAAAATACATCAATTAAGGTAGCAGAGACTAAATGACACACAGTAAGACTTGAGCTTTAAAGGGCTCCTGCAGTTACAGGGCGGCTTGAACATTTAGCTCAGCTGGTAATCCAGTAATGGTAATCACCTCATTACTTGTTCACTAACAAAGCAGTGCAGCACACTGTAGTTTAATTCACTGTAGACCCTGTCTTAGACCTGCTTTTGTCCTCACATCTCTGAAAATCATTAGTTACATTTAAAACAAAAACAAATTAAATTTAACAAATTAAAAACAAGATGAATAAAATAAAAATACCTAAAATAGATGAAATTAAAAATTTTGTAAAAGCCAGCCTAAAAATGTAGGTCTTAAGTTTGCTTTTAAAAGTATTAATATTAGGAGTCACCCTCAGATCTTCAGGCAGGCTATTCCATATCGAGGGGCATCGTAATAAAAAGATGCTTCACCGTATGTTTTGGTTCTGACTTTGGGTTCTGTTAAAAGGCCACTTCTGGAAGACCTGAGGGTTCTACTGGGTTTATACGGTAAAAGTAAGTTATATAAATACAGAGGAGCAAGACCATTAAGAGCTTTATAAACCAATAAAATAATTTTGAAATCAATTCTAAAAGGCACAGGGAGCCGATGCAGAGACTTTAGAATCGGTGTAATGTGAGCTCTCTTTCTGGTCTTTGTCAGCATTCGAGCAGCTGAGTTTTGGAGTAAATGTAGTTGGAATATATTCTTTCTAGGGAGACCAGAAAGAAGAGCATTGCAGTAATCAATCCTGCAGGTAATAAAGCATGAATGAGTGCCTCTGCATTGACCTGAGAGAGACACTGACGTACTCTGGCAATGTTCTTTAAATGATAACATGCCTTTCTTGTGACGTCTTTTATATGAGCTTCTGTGTCAAATATTACACCAAGATTTTTGGCTTTTTGGCATAGGCTAAAAGAAAAGGTTTGTAGTTTGCTAGCTAGTTTCTCTCTCTGTTCCCCTGTACCAATAATTAAAACCCGAGTTTTTTCCTGGCTGAGTTGAAGAAAGTTATCTGCCATCCAGGATTTATACATTTAACCCGTGGGAGGTGTATACACATGTATGATGCATTACTGAAAGTAAAAATCAGTGAGGAAGGAGTAGAATAGGAAAAACAGAAATAGGTAAGCTAAAATAAGACTAGGATAGCATAGTAGAATAGTTCATATAACCGTAACCTTGACACAAACACATTCTGTACACACTGTAATTGTGCTTCAGGGTTGAGTTCAGGTCTTTTGGTTCATTCTGTATATGTATGTTTATATGCACATGGATAAATCTGTCACTGTTATCTATGTGAACCGCAGAGCCTTTGTCCTTTTGTCCTGTATTATAATAGAGAGCTTAACATGTGCGGCACAATAATGCAGGGTAAAAGGTCAGTCATCAGTGGCTTTACACTGACTGAACCAGTGTGTTTTCTCTAGAATTATAATCAAGATATCCATAATATTTTGAAGCTTATGTAACATGCAATAAAACATGCACAGGGAGACACAAAGTGTCATATTAGAGTCCAGATTTTCATGCCTTAACAACCCTATTACCAAAACCTCACAGAGCAGAAGCGCAGTGGCTCCACATGGGAATAAGCCAGTGAAGATTTGTCTAAAAACATCTTTAAATATAATGCAGGCAGGTAAAATGAGCTGTGACAAGATCCAGGATGGAAGGAAAATGCAAAATCTTGCTTTCATTCACAACACAATATATATACAGTATATAAGGAGGCAAGAGGAGAGGAAAAGAAAGGCGATGAGGAATCATAGTTGAGGCTATAAATATCTTCACTCTTAGCACAATGTGAAAATGCAAAACAGATACATGCGGAGGAGGAGAAGGGAATAGAAAAAAAAAGGTTGGGGAAAAACGAGGGTGGAAGAAGCCAAGGGAACGTGACAAGGCAGCGAGGATGGAGGAAAAGATGGAGGAAGGACAGACAGAAATAAAGGGAGAGAGAGAGATGGGGAAAGAAAAGAAAAAAAGAAGTTCTGAGGAAAGATGGGGGAAGGAGATGGTAGAGAAACAGGAAAAAGAGGAGAGGAGAGGAGAAATCTGCATGAAGAGCGAGAAAAGAAGAAGAAGAGAAAGCAGTGGGTGCAATGAAAGGACGGAGAGAGTGAGGGACAGAAATAGAGAAATAAAGAGCTATTCTGGTAATGATGTTGTTGCCATGGAGACGCTATCCTCGGTCAGACTACTCCACAGGTGCCTCGTGGGTATTTTTAAAGGACCGCGCTGATTGGTGTGGGTCTTTAGAATGAAAGGCCATTGATTGGTTGACACAGGTGAAGGTCAAAGGTCGTCCCATCCCTTTCATTACCCTCCTAATGCTTTCCCATCTCCTCCTCCTCCTCCTCCTTTTCTTCCTCCTTACAGCACTTCTCTGTCTCTGAACAGTCATGACATGGATTTGAATAGAGCTAAAAATAACATACTGTATACAGTCTAATGTAAAATACAGGTTAAAAATAATAAACTGAGGTCTGTTTGATACAAAGCCCCGAGCCAGAGATCTCTGTGTACATTAAAGTGGATTTAATCAGTGATTTTATATCAACATCGGATCAGATTTGTACTGTATGTCTATTTTTTTTTCCTTTTTTCCCTTTTTGCTGCCATTGGCAAGGCTGGATTACCAACTGGATAAAGCAAGCGACTGCACAGGGGCCCCAGACAACAGCATGTCTAAGTGCTGCAAGCCACCATAGTTTGTGGTCATAAAACTGATTATTGTTTTTAATATCTCTGCACCACTAAGCCGATCTGAAATTAAAATGATGCAACTACAGTCTATGTTATTAGCTAATCTAATGGGCACCACTGACATAAGAGATGATAGGTTATTATTATTATTATTATTATTATTATTATTATTATTATTATTATTATTATTATTATTATTATTATTATTATTATAGAGAGAAATGAGTTTTCAGGGTACTAATCATCAACCAGGGAGGAACTTTAAAGTATTGTAGATGTGTGACACCTTTTAATGTTTTAGTTTAAATGTATAAAAATTTAATTTATAATAATTCTTCTTCTTCTTCTAGTGAGTTATTCCGGCCCTGGCAGCTGTTTTTAAATCTACTATGTGCTGTTTGCCTTAACATTAACTGCAGGCAGACTTAGCAACCAATAGAATTTAGCAGCTGATGAGGTAAAGATTTGTCTTTGGAGTTAACAGAGACCAAACAGAGAGCTAAAAGGAGATATTAGCTGTAAGCAAGAAATGGTATACTATGGTGTTCGAACAGTTTGAGGTGATTGTGCTTATAAGGTAAAAACATTCCAAACCTGAAGAGAAATTTAAGTTTAATGTGCCCTGTCAACAATCAAGTTAGTGAAGACCAAATATAGAGCTAAAATTAGATCATTCCATATCAGTGTGCCGACAAAATGTTTCCAAGAATCCCGCAATCATTTCACTTTTTTGTTTTTGGCCACTTTGGTTTGAGAAAACCGCAACTTTTTATTTATATTTTCATTTGTATGATTTCAACAAGCTAGTTTCAACATGCTAGCTGCTTCACTCCTTTTCTAGTATTTGTGCTAATCTAAGCTAACAGGCTGCAAGCAGTAGCCTATCTAATTTAGCATACAGGCATCAAATATAGAGCTAAAATTAGATCATGTTAAAATTATTTGATAGTTTATTTATTTAAGCTAACTAATTCAAAAAGCTAGCTTCAACAGGCCAACTGTTTCATCGTTATTCCAGTATTAGTGCTAAGCTAAGCTAACAGGCTGCAAACAGTGGCTAATTTAGCGTACAGGCATCAAAATGGTATCAGTCTCCTCATCTGGGCCAGAAAGCCACCATCAAATTCAGCATGAAATTAAAAAAGACAGTTTTACTTTTTTGCTCATTGGGGAAATCAGTGTTTCTTTAATTGTGACCTCATACTGCACCAGTGGGTGGGTGTAAAAAATCTCAGACTAATAGAAGTGTGACAGGTTCAAGCCCACACAGGTGGAAATGTGTCCAGTCACACTGAAGGAGGGCCAGAGAGGCTTCATTATTACGCTGAAAAAAGAGGTGCGAAAAACGGGCCCACTGGTGTCGTTAAAAGTTATAAGACGGTAAAAGATGAAGAGGGAGAGAGAGTGATGAGAAAAACAATGCTGGGTATGTAACACACACACACACGCACACACACACACGCACACACACACAGACACACACACACACACACACACACACACACACACACACACACACTCAGAGCAAAAGGAGCAGTGGTGAGTCAGCCCTCCTGTGAGTCACAGGAGAAATCAGAAATGTCAGACAGAAAAAGAGCACACACACACACACACACTTAGAGCAAACACACACAAAGCAAACACACACACACACGGCTGCAGCCACCAGTTTCTGACATTAATGAAGATAGCCTTGACAACTGTTCTCCTTCCACCTTCTAAAAAAGTAAAAGTGGAAGGCTTGACGCACGCAGAGAAACTGAAGAAACACGTACGCATCCATTCCCCCTGAACGCCCTTTCACCAAATATTCCTCTTTTATATCACAACGCAGCAGCACAGTTCAAAAACTGAACAATGTGACGGTGTTTGGATCATGCAGGTCATCGAGGAAGTAATCTCTTGGGTACATTTCCATCTTCTGTTGTCCCCCAGTGAGTCCTCAGACCACAGGGTGAACACCAGTGATCCTGCTGCTCTATTCAATGCCCGGCTGAAATATCCAGGACTGCAGCGCCCCCAAGAGGAGAACAAGGCCTGGTGCACTGATGCCAACAGAAGGCAACTGCTGGATAAACTTAATTGACCTTTTTGAAAGTTAGAAAATGTGGAAAAAAATATATATATTTTCACAGTGAAATTTCTGATGTCCACATTTTCAACATTTTTGGGAAATCTCTGAACATTTTTTGGTGGAAAAAAGAAATGTTAAAAATGTTTCTTTAAAAACATTCACATAATCAACCAAAATCCAGCGAATTTTGCTGGATTTTCGTTGATTTTTATGTGACTGTTTTTAAAGAAAATATTTTAATATTTTTAGGATTTTTGGGGGGAGATTTTTACTCATTTTTTGAAAATATTTACAAGAATTTTCTTGCCACATTTGGGAGATTTTTTTTTTTAAATAAAAATTTTAATGGAAACTTTGGAAATTTGGAATTCAAAAACTTCTTCAGGGTGAAGGTGAGCAGGTTTTCCTTGTCAAGGGAAGACTTCGAGACCAGAAATACACAAACACATGGTAACAGATATTAACAGAAAATCCAGGTTTAAATTTAAAGACCGTAGATAGAAAGAGTTGAGAAAAAGGAACAGCTTGTAGACCAAAACACTGCCTCATCCATCAAACCCGGTCTGTGCTCTCCTGGGCTCTCATGGCTGCCAGTGGAAGTGGCACACTGGCATTTACTGATGATTTGACTGGTGGCAGAAGCAACAGGATGACTGCAGACGCACACAGGAGCTCACATCCAGACACATCACAACTGATTTAGCAGGACAGTGAACCTAAACGACCAACAAAAGCAGCCAAAGAGCTGCACAATCCAGCCTGAAGGTCTGTCTGCAGTAAAGGATGGAAAAACACTGTATCATAGATAGATAGATAGATAGATAGATAGATAGATAGATAGATAGATAGATAGATAGATAGATAGATAGATAGATAGATAGATAGATAGATAGATAGATAGATAGATAGATAGATAGATAGATAGATAGATAGATCCCAAGGCAAATTCAAATTTCATGTCAATGTATTATCCCTTATTATATTTTTATGTTAAAATCACAGTGCAAAGAACAGTCCAAACACTTAGGATCTATTTGCATAGATGCATTATCTAAATACTCAAATACATCTACTGCATGAACATACATGAAGAGGGCAAAATATTGGGAACATTTCTAGTTGTAATGCAGCACACGTCACCTCAATAATAAATATAAAGTAATATCACGGCTGTTGCATTAGATTGCATTACATTTCACAGACGTTCCTAACAAAATAGTGTATGTAATTTAATTATTTTTATTTCACGTGCAATGACTCTTCTATAAATACTGTGAAATGAGCAACAGCCACTGACACAAACCTTCCTCCTGATAGAACAGCGTTTATTTTGAGTGCAAGGAAACACTGCCTGGATATTTAACTTACAATAATTGTAATAGTTGTTTTGCAAACTCCAGAAGTGTATGAAACAGCTCATGGAGTGCTGTGTTCTGTGTGAAAAGCTGAATAACTATCGATTGTGGGCTACCCACGGTGCAGCTTGTGCGTAAAATTACGCACGGTGCATCACGGAAGTGGAGGCAGCAAACAAATGGCACATATTCCTGTTACTCACGACTCTGCGTATTCAACTCAAACGTGACTTCTTTCAGCAGACATGAGCATGCTATTGTTTATAGATAATCGAACTGGCATGGTTTGGAGGTTTTTGAATTTGGAGAAGGCTGCGGCTGTGCGTAAAAACGCTTGCCAAACGATTAAAAAACACCACCGTGAGTGCAATTTATCCGCAGCATTAAAGTAAGAATGATGGCAGCGGTGGTCGCTCTAATTAAGTAGCTGATTGTTTTGATTTGATTCTTTCTCCACTAATGAGCAGCTACGAGTCAAAGACAGACGCTCCTTCTCCTCCTCCACCTCTCCATCCCTCTACTAAAGCGTTGTCAAGGCAACAAACCATTACACCGGGGCTGTTAGTCATCAATCCACGCAATCTCCCCCCTCCATCCTGTTCTGTCCTGACGTTGTCGTGACGTTGCACTCAAATCCAGTGGCTCCTCTTTTCTTTTTTTTTTTTAATAATCCTCACTGTGTTTTAAAGTATCTATGATTTTACTACATATGTGGGTTTTAAAGCTGATAATATAATAGTAATGTTCAAATTATTACTAATAATAATGGTATCCCCTCTTTTTCCCACAGTCCTACAATCACATAGTGTGGGCTTGTAAATAAGGGCATCCAAAACACACACACACGCACACACGCGCGCGCACACACGCACACACATCTGCACGGTCAGGTCAGAGGGAGGGGAGGAAGGCGGATCAGTCAGTCCAGACTCCAGGACTTCCTCAGCAGAGCTGAAGCAGAGCCAACAGCGCAGTAAGTATTTCACTCCACCGCCTCTTTTTTAAGGTCATTTTCCCACACTGCCTTTTAAAACCGTGCGTAAGGTAATTAAAAGTGAATCAGGCCGTGGAGTCACGTTGATCCCAGGTAACAGGTGACGGCGCGCGGAGCGTAAACATTACAGCAACCTGTCATTTGGCTGTAATTTTCCGCCAAACCTGCAGTTGTGGCGGTGCGATAATAGCGCATGTGCTGCGTCTGGATCGGGAGCTGTGACACTCGGGAGTGATAATTGACTGCGCAGAGGTTGTAATAATGGACTTCAGCTGCGGTAATGAGGCGAACAGCAGGAGAGCCTTTTGATTGTGGCTCATTTCTGCTCATGTCCTCCTTAACTCCCGTCAGCTCGGTGCGACACTTCCTGCTATGTGTCCTCAGCGTCATGGTCGCCTTGCATGACTCGTAGAATAACATGCCAAAAAAGAAAAAAAACAAAGAGGAACAGATGCGGGCTCTGTGTGTTTGTTTTTATCTTTGCTTAATTCTAAATCAGCTGCATGTGTTCCTGGTAATTATGTTCTCACAGCTGTTTAGTCCGTGGATTTTTACTGCAAAATGACAGTATTTGCTCTTGTCAGTTAAGTAGCCAATGTTTAATTCATTTATATCTGTCAATCAGCAGGTTAGAGGCCTGCAAGTGCAAGTATCTATAGTTTCTCAAGTAATGTTTTGAATAACTGTACCCAAGTCTTTTCAGATATTGCAAATTTATACTTAAATATCCTCACACTCCATGAACAACTAAGAACTGAAAAAATCCTAAATGTAATGCATAGTGGTGGCATCATTATAATTTGCCTTACTTTACCCAAGTCTTTCGGTTTATTGCAAATTTATACTTAAATTTAATCACATTTCGTGAAAAATTAAGAACCGAATACCACATTTAAAAATAAATATATCCTGAATGTAAAGCATGGTGGCGGCATCATTATCATTTGGGGTTCCTTAGCTGCCTCTGGGCCTGGGCAGTTCGCTATCATTAAGGCAAGTGACCAGAACATACAAAGCACATTTAAAACCTATTAAACCAGCAAACTTTCCAACTCCAAAGACAAATCTTTGCTTTCCAGCAAACAGATAACAGCAGCATTGTAAATTTACTTAACAAGCCCAAATGTTAAGGTCAAGGTCCTGCAGGGTTATCTACTGTGTGAATATACCTGAGTGATTTGAATGTTATTGTTAAAGATAAAGCGCGATAATGTTATCTATTACGGATATCCTGATCCAGATCATATTTTTTGCCCCCAATCTGATCCAAGTTATTTAAATTGCACTGTCAGTATTGCTTAACTCAATAATACATATTTAACGTGTAGTTGATTAACTGCAGTAACTGGTTGTGCCACCAGGTAAAGTCTCTTTTTTTTTTTTATTACTGTAGTGATCAGAGAAGGCTGTGTTTTCCATGAGCTGCATGTTTTCCTTGTAGTTATGTTCTCACAACTGTTTAGTCAGCAACCCATGGATTTTATTTCAAAATGACAGTAGTCAAAGAATGACTATATTTTCTCAAGAAATGTAATCACTGCTATGAATAACTTGTACTTTACTGAAGTCCACTTTTGGCAAATTTATGCTTAAATTTCATTACATTTCACTGAATATTGAGCAGCCAACATCAAAAACGTCATCTCATGTGGAGCATGGTGGCGGCATCATCATTATTTGGGCAACAAAGCTATCATTTAATCAAGCCACCGCTATTTATATAGTACGTTCAAAGCAACAGCTGTGGCGCCAAAGTGCTTATCAGTAGAGAAATAAAATGGGCTTTGTAAATTTACTTAACAAGTTTAAATATTAAGGTGAACGTGCCCTACAGTGTTATCTATTGTTTGTATTTACCTGAGAAATTTAAATATTATGGTTAAAGCCCAACCATGTTTTATGCTAGGGATGTCAAGGTCAAATTCATTTGCGCCCAATCTGATACAAACTGCTTAATATATAGTGTATGCGTCCCAGTCTGTACCATTTTCCTACATAATACATCCTTCAGTATTGTAGCCTAGCTGTAGTACCTGGTGGTGCCACCAGGTGGAACATCTTACTGTTTAACCCTCCTGTTGTCCTCATTTACGGGCACCAAAAAATATTGTTTCCTTGTCTGGAAAAAATCCAGAAATTCAGCAAAAAAATTCCCCAAATTTCTGAAAATTTGCAAAACCTTCAGGAAGAAAATTCCAATAATTCCTTCAAAGCCACTTTATCTCCATCTCTCACCCTTGTATATATTGTAAATATTATTACTATTGTTCTATTATTTTATTCTTATAACTACACCTACTGTTACATAAGCTGCTGTAACAATGTAAATTTCCCCTGGCATGGGGAGAAATAAAGAACTTTTATCTTATCTTTATCAAAGTTTCCCTTAAAAGTTTTATTTAAAAAAAAAAAAATCCCCCAAATGTGGCAAGAAAATTCTTGTGAATATTTTCAAAAAATGAGTAAAAATCTTCCAAAAAAATCCTAAAAATATCTAGATTACGTATATATATCAGTAAAACTTGTAATATTTTCTTTAAGAACATTCACAAAAAAATCATTCACACTTTTTGTGAATGTTCTGAAGAAACGTTTTTAACATTTTTTTTTTTCCACCAAAAAATGTTCAAAGATTTCCCAAAAATGTTGAAAATGTGGACATCAGAAGTTTCACTGTGAAAATATATATTTTTTCCACATTTTCAAACTTTAAAACGGGTTGATTTTGACCTGCAGGACGACACGAGGGTTAATACTGTAGTAACCACAGAAGGCAAGTTCTGTGTTGGCGCATGACAACATCTTCTCTTGACCTCTACTTACTGCACATATATTAATTCAATACAATTTAGTTTTCACATCACTTTTGTAATTGTGATTTCCGTTATATTGCATCACGAACAATAATACAGCAATATCACAATACAACACTGTTATACTTCATAGGTGCACATTCTTCATCAGCATTCATCTCTCTGTTCCCATCTGTCAGGTCATGGAGGAATCTGCCCCCCGTCAGGGCCGCTCTGTGTTTGTGGGGCTGGTAGGAGCTTCGCAGCTTCTGGGTCTGGCCTCGGTGGTGCTGACGGGTGTGTGGATGGGTCACTACCGCCAGGGTTTTGCCTGGAACGGCTCGGCGCAGGAGTTCAACGTGCACCCTCTGTGCATGGTGCTGGGCTTGGTCTTCCTGCATGGCGACGGTGAGTCCGGATTAAAGCTGCAACAACTGCAGACTCAACTCTAATTAGGATCCGGTTCAAAGTAGGTTCATAAACTGGATAAAAAATGATGCATCTGTGTAAAATGATTTTCCCATTACAATCATTTTACTGCCAATTGTTTATTTGAAATTAAACAACTGGCTTAATAATATAAGATACAGATATTTATCTCCTGTTTACTTGCAAGCTGTTCTTTCTCCTCACTGGTGTAGAAATCTTCCTGTTCCTCTTTAATCTGCAAAGGCTTTTGGTCCTCCTGGTCCAAACTGGTGCAGTGTTCTTCTTGCTCCTTTTTAATCTCTGGAGGTTCTGGATCCTGTGATTCTGTCTTAATTTGTAGAGGGTGTGGGTTCTGCTCAAGGTTTCTTCCCGTTAAAAAGGAGTTTTTCTCACTGCTGTCGCCTTAGGGCTGCTCTGGGGGTTCAGGCACGGGTTCCGTAAAGCATCTTGAGACAATTTGAATTGTAATCGGCACTATATAAATAAAATTGAATTGAATTGAATATTTACTTCTCATGTTAGTGTATATTGTGTCGACTACTATGAAACCATGCTAGTGTGCAAATATCAGCAATAATCCTGGTGCTAATCTCAGTATAAAGCTGAGGTTGATGGGGAATGGCCCCATTTGCTTTCATTGGGCTGCGATTCACTCTCAAAGATTAGAAGGATAGCACACATAGGAATGATTAGAAATCCAACAAAGAAAAGAAAAAAAGAAGTGAAAAATGTGAAATTTGCCCAGACATGATTTAGTGGCGAACCAGGGATTTTGCTACCCTGCTGCATGAAAACTCAGGTAGTAACCAAAGTAAAATTCAGAATCCTTATTTACAATAGTTGTGGATATTTTTGTTTGGACCATGGTTGGGGTTAAAATACACCTTTCAACAATATCTGCGGCAACATTTGGAGCTGAGAAATGAAGCCAACATTGCAGTGTAGTTCCTTAAATGGCCACTTGAGGCTGGCTCCAAAAATGATTGAATCTCTATAAAACCCTTTGTTAAATCGCCCAACTTTACAGCAGACATAAACATATTTACAACCTCAAATACAAAATATTTTAGTCTCTATAGCTTATTTTCAAAATCATGGCAACTGTACAGAGTGAATTTGAATAGAACTCGTGCCTTTAAACAGCTGTAAGACTAAAGTTATGCTTAATATCGTGGATGCCTTGAGTGAGAATTGAGCGTTCACTAGCATCATGAGGATTTATCCTGGGTCAGGGATCTTGGATATCTGTTGCACATTTCATGGCAATCCACCTAAAAATATTTAAATCTGAACCACAAATGTGACCCTAATGGTAGCATCAATGGGTCACTAAAATCATTAAGATTCATCCCCAAGGAAGCATGAAATTCACACAGCAATCCGTCCAACAGCAGTTGAAACATTTCAGTCTGGATCAAAGTAGATCTGCCAGCAGTGCCATCCTTAGAAGATGCTGCAAGTAGAGCTAAAAACATTAAAATAGATTAAAGCACTTGCAGGAAGTGAGCCTTCCTCTCTGTCACATGGCACTGATACCACTGGTATCTTCCATCAGGTTTGTTGTCATGGTTACGAGAAGTCATTTTGGATAATATTATGTAAAGTGAAACAGAAAGCAGGTCGGATTCTGTAAACATCCGTGCTTTGTACATGTAAGTAGTGCTGTTGGTGTGTGTGTGTCTGTGGTTGTGTGTTTTAGCCTGAAGCCACTGTGCTGCTGACCTGCTGCATTAAGCCAACACTGACCAGACATCTTTCAGTCTCCCTCCCTCAACCGTCCAGTCTGGTTTATACATTTAGAAAAAAAAGAGAGAGAAATGGTTTGCATCATTGAATGTGCGTCTGTGTGCGTCTGTTTCTGTGACGTGTCCAGTGAAGCTCTGGCAGAGCGACCAAACAGGGAACTGAAAAGAGTCACACAATCAGCAACCGGCAGCATCTTTTCCAGTTACAGAGCAGAAACACTCCACTCTTTCTGTCTTTAAGTCCTCTTTTGGCCAAATGTATGTGTAATTTGTCTATCCCTTGTGAGCACTAACTGGATTCTAAAAGTTGGTACCGATGTTTAGACAATGTTTGGTCCAAATTCTATTTTTATCCTATTTTCAACCAGCTAAAAAGTGGTTACAGCATTAAAGTTAAACATTTTGATAAGATTTTTTTTGTTTAAAAAGACTCTTTCATGATAAATTGAAAACAGATTTCTCCCAAGTAATGCAAGCTAATTGAAAAGACAGTAAATTAGGTGTTTGCATCACCTAGAAGTTGCACAACTAGTTAAATACAGAAAAGTAATACTTCCCTCCCTCCATATCGTGACAAACACAAACCTATGTCTATATTTAGGGGAATTAGAAACACATCAGCTTTTCCTCAGGTTTGATTTTCATGTTCAATCAGGGTTCCTACAGCTTAAGGCAAGTTAAATTCAAGACTTTTTTATTGCCATTTGAAAAAAATTTAAGACCAACTTCACAATAAACACAAATGGAAAAAAAAACGCCACCACATCAATTACATAGGGTCAGGGACAATTTTACCCAAATGTTTATTTTAACATAAAACATGACTTTTTGGTCAAAAAAAGGTTGTTTTTTTTTTTCTTTGACCACACCTCCAGGCAAAATTCCTTCAGTTGCAATATGTTCTTGTTGCAGTAGCTCCAGGAACTTCCAATTAACGTTTGGTCCATCCATGGAGACGGACAGCAGCTTACGCCTATCCAGGTCCTTGGCACCTTCCTATAAAAATCATACTGGATTAATCCAGTATAGATTTAGCAAACTGTTATACAGCATATTGTCTTTGTAACAGATGGAAGACTGACACAGAAAAGATATCAATAATAACACCTTAAAGTGATATTCCACTGTTCAAGAATAATCCACTCAATGTGTACTCACCTCTATGCCCATGTGAGGATGGGTGAAGATCTTCAGTTCACAAAACAATCCTGGAGTTTCGGCAGAAAACAGCCTTGCAGCGAATTAGAGTGAATGATGACCGTGGATTACTCAACTACAAGTGAAAGTTGCTCAGTCAAAATTTTAACTTGAGTTAAAGTACTAGAGTTCTTGCTTTTAAAAATACTTAAGCATTCAAAAGTACATGTTTTTAAAAATACTTAAGCATTCAAAAGTACATCATAAAATTAGATTGAAGCCAACTCTAAGGAGTTCTCCAAGTCTATTAAATAACTGAGATGTCTTTCTGTCTTCAGGAGCAGTATATACATGAATTATGAGGTATTTTTCACCCCAATAAAAACAATCCAACTTTAAAAGCTACCTGGAATAATGAATAATTATAATAACATCTTGAGAATTCATTTTGTCTTTCTCCTGCTGTCACTGTTACTGCTTTTTGTTTGAATAACAGAGGGAGAGCTGGCTTGCTCTTGTTCCAGAGTGCACCTGGATGATGTATTTCCACTTTTACATCAGTCCCATCTGAGAGGAGCTACTGTGATCGCTTTCCTTTGTGAGGAACACAGCATGTGACCAACTGCATTTTAGAAAAGAAAAAACAGCAACAGCTGACTTCAAAGCTTAGTCAAAAAGTAACAACAACCTTCCTAGAAATGTAGTGGAGTCAAAAGTACAGTATTTGTCTTTGAAATGTAGTGGAGTGAAAGTCAGAAGTTTCCCAAAAAAACAAATACTCAAGTAAAGTACAGATACTCACAAAATGTACTTAAGTACAGTACTCAAGTAAATGTACTGCACTGCTGTCCACCACTGAAGACCACACAATATAAACAACACTTGTACAATATAATGTGATCAATACAACAGCCATGACTTCTACCTTTACAAATATAATAATGTTCAGTTTTGATTGACACTTTCAGAGAAGATATGAACTTCATTACTGATATTATAATTTGCAGTGGTGTTGAAGTGGACTGCATTATATTCAAAGTTTAGGTCGCTACATTTACATGCATGAGATAAGCAGAATGATGTTTCTAATCTTCTGCTTCCATAATAATCTATGTTTGCCGCCTACTTACTTTGAAATGACGCAGTAAATCCTCAGCTGTTCCATGTCCCATCAACTGCGACCCTGAATATCTTGACTGGACGTGATCTTCGCACCAACAGCGGATATGCAGATCCAGTTGTTCTGTTTTCATGGTCTGGTTGAGGCTCATCAAACATTAAAACAAACGCGTCCTTGTTAGCATCCAGCTGCTCTGAAACGTACGGGGTTAATCCAGACCTGCTGATGGAGGCCGTCTGGTCGGAACCGCATGCAAACGAGTGGACAGAGTCTGGGAACACATCACGGAATAAGCCTCCAACTCCCTCATTGACTGGTATGATTGGTGTTTTATCACGGAGTTCAGAGACCCAGTACCTGTGCTTTCAGTGCAGGCGTCCACCCGAACGTAGTCCATGGATGCGGTGCTGCGGTCCCGGTTGTTGCTATCGGGGCTGGAGGTGGAGACCAGAGTAGAACAGAACTGGGAAACACCTGGCGTTTGTTGGCAGCTGGACTTTGAGGCTTTGTGTTTGTGTGACTCCACGGCCTTGACTCCCATCGTGCCTCGTACACACTGCCTGCTACCGCTTTCAGCCGCGAAGATACATCTTGGTTGGACAAACAATTTTCGTTGAATTTACACTTTCCCACGTGGTCCAAAGTTGCTACATGAACGACGTGCGTCTGCTCTTAGAGTCCCGGCTGCAACCACATCACTGTTTTGTTGGTTCCGCTATTGTGACTGTGCGATGTTGCGAGAGTCATTCTGTACATTATTTAAATGAATAAATGTTACCATTTATTTTGAGATTTGAGACTAATTACAATCATAAAATCATACTTATCACATGTCAATATTTTTAAGACGTTTGAAAGATTGATTTAAGACATTTTAATGCCAATTAAGGCCTTGTTTTTAGATTCATGAATTCAATGCCTTTTAAGACTTTTTAAGGAACCACGGGAATCCTGTCGATGCATCCTTTCCATTGCCGAGGCGGGCATTCATCACAATGCAACTAATCTGAACTTTAACCTGCACTGAGTGAAGCAGCACACCGCCCACTTAGCTCACGTGTGTCAACAAACTATTGTGGTGCAGCACAAGTTGCTGGAATTCATGGATTTCAGAGTGAACTGAGCCGTTATGGCGTCCGGTCTGAAAGGCCCTTCATTGTCCTGCTAGCGACCAAGCTACCTGGCTGGGTACCTGACACTTAGCAAACAAATTTGTTAGCGTGAGAAGCTTTTTGTCTCTTTTGTCTAGTAAGACACACCAGCTCCTGTGACTAGCATGTACCCAGCTAGCTGCTGTGTTAGTGGTTAGCCTGTTAGCTGCTGTAGTTCAGTAAATGAACCTGCAAGGAACACAGGACCGAGGTTTCTGCAACAAATATTTCAGAAATGAATACAAATTAAATTTATTATGCCACGTTTTTGTATAGCTAGGTATTGACTTTGCCTTTTCTCAATAGAAGTTGTTCATTTCAAGCAAAGCGTGATAAAGTAGACTGAAATGACTGAAAACAGCAGGAATGTTACTGTTCTATGAGAAGGATCCTCACTCCCTTGCTTCTCCCAGTTAGCATAACATAACCTCCACCTGATCTTTTCTTCTTGTCATCTTGTAGCTAAAAATCCTCCAGCTCTGATCTGACACCGTGTTCCTTAAAGAACACACCGTGAAGGAAGAACCTGAACTTTCTGGAACACACCTGCTCTGGCTGCAGCAGATCACTGTGAAATCAAGACAACGTGAGGTTTCCCCCCTCTGTGGTTTGCTGCCTGCAGCTCTGGGAACTTTTGCTAATCACAGTAACCACATTAGCTCGGCTGGTTTGGAGCTAGATTGAATTAGAGCAATAAAAAGCAAAGGTCAGGGGGACATTAGACCGGGACTGAGATGAGGGTTAGTGTGAGATCTGAACACCCTGGGGGGTGTTTCTGCACACAGACACACACACTGATGTGGTTACATTTTACAGCATCTTAATCAGCATTTTGGCCTCTTTTCAACATGTTTCAGTTTGATGTGAAAAACAGGAAAAGCCTCATATTAGAACAGTTTTTAAGAAATCTGGCACACTTTGGTCTTCGTGCTCACTGGTAAAGAACAGATGTGTTACAAGCTGCTTATTAGAAACAGAATAAAGCTGGTGGCTCAGGTGGCCAAAAGAAAGGATTAAAACTAACACAGTTAGCAGCTGTATGTGTGAGTGTGACCTTTTGCTCCAGTCAAAGCAAACACAGGCGAATGCTCAGTATGAATGCATGGTTGTAGACCTTTCAGCATATCAGCAGAAGAAATGGACAGTGTTGATCTGATGGACTTTAGACGGCTGGGAAGCTGGATCAAATGTGCAATGTGTTTTTTTTGCCATAATATGCATGATTTCCTGTACACCAACACTACCTCACATAGTTCTACATTTTGATTTAGGACATAATTCCATATGTGTTATTTCATAGCTGTGATGTCTGTAGTTTCCTTCTACACTATAGAAAAAAGTCAAAATAAAGAAAAACCCTGCATTAGCTGATGTGTCCGTACTTTCCACTGCTAATGTGTATATTTCTTCATTCATAGCAGCTGACTGTTGTCTCAGTAGATGAAGAGGGTTATTTTTCTTCCTCTTTCTCTCTCTTTCCAGCCATCCTGGTCTACAGAGTGTTCCGTAACGAGGCGAAGCGGAACGTGAAGCTGCTTCACGGCAT
The DNA here is from genome assembly GCA_027123335.1 of Amphiprion clarkii. Taxonomy (NCBI): domain Eukaryota; kingdom Metazoa; phylum Chordata; class Actinopteri; family Pomacentridae; genus Amphiprion; species Amphiprion clarkii. The sequence goes on along the minus strand of CM049583.1, from coordinate 30,263,037 downwards.
CATTCACCTGCTCGCCCTCATCATCAGCATCATCGGTACGAGACAGAAACACGTGTGCGTGTGTTTGAAAGTTAACAGCAGAGAGAAACATGCATTTACATGTGTGTGTCTGATGGTGTGTGTGCAGGTTTTGTAGCTGTGTTCGACTACCACAGAGCAGCTAAGATTCCAGACATGTACTCTCTACACAGCTGGTGCGGCATGGCCACCTTAGTGCTATTCTGCATACAGGTACATATACACTCTGTGTTTACACAGTGCACTAAATGTGTGTAATGCGGATTTGAACTCTAACTATTTACCCCTCCGTGTTCCACAGTGGGTGATGGGTTTGCTGTTCTTCCTGTTTCCTGTCGCGTCGTCAGGGTTACGAGCCGCGTACCTCCCCGTCCATGTGTTCTGTGGCCTGGTTCTGCTGGTGATGGCCATAGGAACCAGCCTGATGGGCATCACAGAGAAACTCCTCTTCAGCATCATGTACGTTTCTCTGACTGTGTCTCAGGATCTGGTCATTTATCTTATTTCATTTCTTTGATAGAAAGAAGAATCTGCTGCTGCTGCTTTGCTACTACGCTGCTCATGCTACGTGTACTTTGTACGAGACATGGTGGAAGTCTTGAAAGCAGGTAAAATTTTAGTGTCCAAGTAGCTACTGAAAGCAACTGAACTGCAAGCATAAGAGGTGAACACGATTGGAAAAGAAGAGGTTATAGAGGCTGAGATTTTAGTCAATGGTAAGTTTGGGATTTCTGCCAGGATGCAGTGAACCAAACCGAAACCTCATTCCCGATCCAAACATCGGATAGGGAACAGACAAATGCTTGTCCAAAGTTAAAATTAAACCATGATGAAAACTGTGCGCTAGTATTTGTCCTGTGAATCCTTTAAGCATGTGAAGGGAGCTTGACTCTTTAGTAAACTCTGCCACTAACACAAAAATAAAGAGGTTTTGACAGAATGTAAAGACATTTAATTGGGTCAACCATTAACAGATCAAGAAAGTCTCAAACATTTATGTTAGCCTTGAAATCTACAGAAAACTGTTGATGTTTGACGAAGGTGATGAGATCCATAATCCAGCTCTGATTTATGACAGATTTGTTGCTTATTCACAAAGGGCAAGATGGGGCTGGACATCATATTTCCTTCAGTAAATTAAACTTTCAGCTGAAAAACTACATTTTGTGTTTGTTTAGCTTATCTTCGTCTTACATCTGAAACATTTAAGTGTGACCAATGCACAAAAATAGAAGATATCTGTAGGGGTGGCCGATACGTTTTCCCTCTACTGAATGTTTGTCATTTGGATCGTATATCCTGAATGTCTCCTCTTCTGTTGGTTCCCAGGCCGACCTACTCCCAGTTTACCCCAGAGGGAGTGCTGGCCAATGTCTTAGGGCTCCTGCTGGTTTGCTTTGGGGTTCTACTTGGTTATTTGATCACCAGGGAGGAGTATAGACGTCCACCAAACCCGGAGGAAGAGTCTCTGTCCGTCCACTTCAAGACCCTGACCGAGGGAGGCTCACCGACTTCACCCTGACCTCCTTCTGCAGCCTGAAACCTCCCCTTCATCTGGACGCTATCAGTGTCCTGCTAACCAACTCTTGTGCCACCAGTCTCTATCACTGCCTACTTAAACAGTCATCAATTTAAAGGCCAGTGACAATGAATGTTAGAAAAGTCAAAAACTACCAGACAGAAAGCTGTAATGACAATCTCTCTGCAGTTAACACAAAACGTTTCCATTTGAATAGCTTTACCCAAACTTATTTCGCTACAAGAAACAACAACAATCTCTCAGTTACCAACCTGAATATTTAAAGTGGCTTATTCATTTTAATCACAGTGCTCGTCTTCCTGAATGCAAATATTCCACCAAAACTATTCCACCTGGCACTACTCTGTGAGCCGCATCCTTTGATCAGCCCCATCTAAAGAAATTCAAACGAGCCAGGACATTTTTTTCCCATACTAAAATGATATTGAGGTGCAGCCAGACTATTGTGTGCTACAGACTGTGATGGCAAAGCCAGATTACCAAGAGTCCCACTGTGGAAACTTTAGGCGTAGGTTCTGATTTATGATTAGGATTTCACCCACTGATGAAATCACTAGACAGATGAATTGTGACATCATGCTGTAGTTACTGTATATTCCCTGTACTGTTTCACTTCCCTCAGTGGAGCTTCATGCATATTTACATCACTGGAGTTAGATCCAGGTGGTTTTTGTTTCATCCACTGCTGCTTTGCAATCTCGATGCTCATTTGCCTTAAACGTTTCCTTGGTGATCTCACTCCCATCTCATCTTCTGGTCTTCACCGTTTTGACTCAGAAGTTGTAGCAGAAGCTTGAAAATATAGAAATGTACTTTCTGTAAGGCCACATTATAAAATAGGATGCTATAGGTGTTTGGGGTCAGGAACTGAAGAGTCTAGAGAGTTTAGTAATAGTTTTTGAGCATCTGCTATGATCCTGGATGGAGAGCTGTGCAGGAAAAAGACCAACAGAAGGAACTGGAGGAACGTTTTATTTACCACTGGATCTCCCTCCAATAACACACAACCGACATCAGCTGTGGATGCCAAATTAGAATCTTTCCATGTAACACACTGTATGATTTCCTGCTAACATTCAGTGCCAGATCATTCATGATCATTTCAGCAGTCGATCTTTCTGTGGCCTCCAAATTTTAGATCTGTTTCCAAATAAGAAAAGCACTCAGAGAGTGCAGTACTCCGCCAAGCCTACTCAGTCGTATGATTTCTGATGGATAAGTCCTCAGCGGTGGATTTGTAGTAGGATCACAATCATGTGATCGTCAGCAGGCAGCTGATGTAGCATTCACTTGTTGCCTCTATCTCACAATGATCCAGAAATCTTTAACAAATCTGTGGATCCAGACTATAAGCTGCATCACTGCCAAAATCTAATCACTTGATCTTTGTGTCATTTCTGACCTTCGCTGAAAATTTCATCCAAATACGTTCGTCTGTTTTTGAGTAATGTTGCGCACAGACAGACAGACAGACAGACAGACAGACAGACAGACAGACGGCGATCGTCACATAACTCCACCGTGTTCCTTGGCGGAGTAATGACAGCTTTTGGTAAAATGTATTGTTTTATTTCCAAAATGTATATCTTTCATGAATACAAATAATATATCTAATGACTTCTAATCAAGTTTCAACAATGTCAAACTCGTCCTTCAAACAGATCAAACTCTGAGTGTGGTGTTCCTCAAGGCTCTATTCTTGGCCTCCAGTTGTTTTCTATCAACATGGCTCCACCAGGACACAATATTCATGAATTATTACATTGAAAACAAGTTGCAGACTGATTAAAGTGAAAGCATGTCCAGTCTCTCAAACAGGCACGAGATGAGAGACTGAAAATTGTGGCTGAAACACGTTCGTTGTATATAAAACTTGCATCCCTGTGATGTTAGAAGTGAGAAAAAGATGCAAGAAAAACAGTTCAAGGAATGATGATCTGAGAAAACATCTGAAGTCTGTTCCTGTCCATTAGGAACTGATTCATTTGTCCAACCACTGGGGCTGTTTTACTCTGAATGTAGGATAAGAAGACAGCCAGCTAGCAAATATAGATGGAAATAACACTGAATTTAAAGAAAATCTGATTTGCCTGAAGTTTTAAGAGGGAGAAAATATATTTAACACATTTGTAAGAGCTCAATTAGTATGAAAACATGAGAAAGTTCCTTCTGGCCTTTTAAAGGGAAAGTTTGATGAATTGATCAATTCATTCTACTACAGTTCATACAGTCGATGCCTAATCACCGAAGCTACTAAGCCAAGAATTTTTGATCTATTTATTAATAAGTTGATGTGATAATTTATTTTATGATTAGAATGTCTCCTGAAAATGTATTTTGGTGTTGTGTATGTTTTAAAGAGAGCAGCGATGCACTCCCATAAACTCCATAATGTTCTGTTATCAGCATTCTACAGTATCTGTCTACCAGTTAGATGTTTGTATTTAAAAGAAAAAAAACTATTGTGTGTGTGTTTAGATGTGTGTTATTAGAGTTTGATGCACTTTTACATGAAGGTGTTCCATTCATATAGTTGAATGTGGTTTTTGAATGTGCTTTTTTTATTATTTGGCTTGACTTCAGGACTCAACACTAGTGCCTAATAGAGCTCTGGCAGATTCACAGTAGTGTGTGTTGTTTATCTGTACCGTCTTCTTGACTGTGTCTTTGTTCACAAGGAAGTTCTGATGTCATCGGGACGAACTGAAATAAAAGTGTGTGAAATGACTGTTTGTTTTTTACCTGATGGAAACATCTGGCGTAGTTCTAATGTTAAATCTACAAATATAAAAGCAGCTTCCACATCTAATAATAACTTTATTTGTATCACACCTAAGAAGAACATTCACAAAGTGCTTTGACAGGTAGAACGGAAAAAATGACAATAATGTACAGAATGGACAGCTGATTAAACAGGACACAAAATGACCAAAAGGGGACACAAAATGTCAAAAATGAGACAAAAATGACAAAAACGGGACACAAAATGTCAAAAACGAGACAAAATGACAAAAAGGAGACACAAAATGTCAAAAACGAGACACAAAATGACAAAAATGAGACAAAATGTCAAGAACGAGAGACAAAATGTCAAAAACGGGACACAAAATTACAAAAACGAGACACAAAATTACAAAAACGAGATACAAAATGACAAAAACAAGACACAAAATGATATAAAGTAGACACAAAATAATAATAACAAATTAACTTTATTTGTATAGCACCTTGGTCCGTGTACGGATCTGGTAATTGGATTTTCCGTTCTGAAACGGGTATTGAAAAACAAAAAACAAGTGGTTATTTGATTTTCGTTTTAAAATACAAAAAATAAAATTGAAATACAAGGCGTTTTTCCTTTTCATGATCAAAAAGGGATATACGAAATTTTAAAAATGCTTTGATTTTCATTTTATATTTGGAATAACAAAAAAGTAAAACAAGTAAGAGACAGAAACGAAAAAAGGTCAGTTTTTTCATTTTCTGAGACCGGAAGTGGTCATCAGGAAGTGTGGAGCCAAACAGTACGGTGCATAGACTGGATATAATTTTTTTCGTTAGTTTTCATGGTCAAAATGAGATATCAGGTGGCTGATCTTAAAATAAATCAATATTGAATTTTTTATAGAACGTTAAAGTTTTACGAAGCCAGGGGGCGGGACTACTTGACTGACAGTCCGGTCTGGAATGATTGACAGGTCCTATGGAGGAGGCAGCAGAGACTCTGCTCTCCTCGTTTGGATTAATTCTGATATAATAACTGTTGGTTTATTTATCGGTGGAGCAGCAGAACATTTTCCACAGTTTTCCTGCCCGTTGGCTTGTTTTAACCAGTTTTCTGCCTTCGGCTGATTCTACCAGCAGACACTGAAAAGGACTCTTGATAGTTCAGTAAGTTAATGTTTATTTTCGTATCGGTGCCGCTTTTAATACACTTTATATGCAGCTTTAGTGTCAGATATAATGTGTGCCATGCACTCCAGATGTTGGTGCAGTTTATTTCTGTGTGTGTTGACCAGAGAAGAAAGTTAGCATCCAGTAAATATTAGCTTTAATGTTAGCGATGCTAACCGAGCTAGCTGCGGGTCGTAAACTGATTAAAGCTAACGTAGCATTAAGCTAACGATGTTTGTGTTGAGTTTCATGTAAACAGCTGAAGTGTGTTGTGTTCGTGTAATGTGGTTCATTAAGTTCATAAAACTGTGGCTAGTTGACATTAATGTAACGTTCAGGAAACTTAAATGTGATTAAAACAGTAACGTTAATGTTCTAGTTATTAGTAATCAGCTTTAATTTGACACTAAAACAGACTCTGATAGTTTTAAATGACATCAGTTTCATTAATTTGTTGAAAATTGTCTCATTTGTTGTTGTGATGTTGCTGCTGATTCATTAAAACTAGACGATCCGTGTTGAAGACACGTTTAGTTCTAGTATCAGAAGCACAAGAAGGAAAATGGAAGTTTAGTTCTGCTACGTCAGAGATTTCAGGAATAAAATAACAAAATGAGTCTTTATGCCTCGAACTTTATTTTACAATAAAGAAATAATGAAATAATCACAGATAATAAAAATATAAATAGCAGAGAAAACCTGAGAGAATAATTTCCTGAAAAGTCTGTGAAGGAAAAGCAGCTTTTTATCCTGAAAGATCAGAATCAGCTCCAACATCTGCATCTGACAGCATCAAGTCAACCAGAAAGAAAAGAAAAAAGAAAATGACTTCTTTCTGATCACATCTGTTCAGCTGCTCACAGGCTGCTGCTGCTCACATTCTTCACATTTATAATCCACTTTTAAAAGTTCAGCAGACAGGTGCTCTGCTTTGGAGTGTGACGATGTCGTTTGTGATGTGGAGTGTGAAGTTTCCGTTTCACCCACAGCGTGCTTTAGGGCAGCCGGGTCGGACGTGATGTTTGAAATACTGACCGACAGCTCAGATTTAACTGTCTGTAGTTCTGTTTTGATGGGTATTAAACTTTCTTTCAAAGCTGACAGGAGCTGGGTCTTTAAAATAACCGCCGTCTCGTTACAGAGTGAAAGTAGCAGTTCCTCCTTAAGGTCAGAGATTGCAGCATCTGAGGGCCTCTTCAAAAGAAGACATAGTTGATGAAGGCGTTTTGGAGCAGGACCAGAAAGACCACGACCAAGCAGCCTTAAGATCTTAGACAGCATCTCCCTCAGGTAGGTGTCAACGGTGTTCACGGTCAGGTCTGTGGTAATACCGTCAAAAAACAAAACAGAAAAAAATCTAGATTATAAATCAACATGTAACCAAAGCACTCTGTGTATAATGCCACAGTATAGGATGTAGTTCAGAAAATGTCAAAGTATAGTATGCTTTACTCAAGAATAACATAGTATGGCCTGTAGTTCATAGTACAGCATGTTGGCAAGGAAAAAAAACAAAACATAGATTATTATGTGGTTCAAAAAGCGCAAAATGATAGGATGTTGCCTAAAATTGTCATGTATGATATGTGGTTCAAAAAATGTCATAGTGCAGTATATTGTCAAAATAGTATGTTATTCAAGAAAACATCAGAGTATATGTCGTCTACAAAATGCCATAGAATAATAATTTCATTGCACAAGTAAAAGTATAGTAACTTTTAAAACTGTTCAAATTCTTATATGTTGCTAAAAAAAAAAAAACTAAAACAAAAAAAGTCATAGTAATATGTCAATTAAAAAAGCCTACAGTATAGCATGTCACTCTAAAAACATCATAGAAAAGCCTTCAGTCCACAAAACGTTGTTTTGTCCCGGCTGTCTGAAGTCGGTGAGGAGCAACACAAAAACAGTCCAAACGCTGGTTTCCAGAGGGTTAGACGAGTATTTATTTAAAAGAGGAAGTTTACAACAACACATGTGAGGGGGTTAAAAACAAATGGGTGTTAGTAAAATAAAAATTAATCAACAGAACTAAAAGTGAACTTCATGTTGACATTGATGGACATTCCAACCAGGAACAAAGTAAAAGATAATCAATACGAAAAAAAACTCTTCCTGTTCACCTATTAAAACCCAAAAACACACCGCAGTAGCAGCCTAAACTGAAACTACCAATGGGTTCCCTGTTTTCCTTTGTGAACAATTCAAAGGTCCCTCTCTATCTCCCCACACATCCACCAACCACTGGAACACATCTCCAAAGTTCTGCCGGGCCAGCTCAGCTTCCCCTCAGAAGAAGTGCTGCCACCTGCCAGATGAAGGAGCCTTTTGAGAGGCAGCTGGCATCGTGATTGGACTGTACTTTGGTCTGTTCCAATCCAGCTTCAGCTCCAGAGACGGCAGGCGGGACGAGTCAACGGAGGCCGGATGGACGAAGGCATGAAGCTGAGTACAATCCAGAAAACAACAAAGGAGGAGTGCAGCAGCCCAGAGCCAGAACAAGCAGAGTAGCATGGTATGTCTCCTAGAAAACATCATAGTATAGCCTTTGGGATGAAAAAACACCATCATATACATCGTAGATTGTACAAATAACAAGTCAAAGGAAAGAGACATACATTGTAGAATTGTAGTAATTGTGGCCTGACTGATTTACTGATTATCAGTATTTTATTTTTTACTGATTTACAGTAATAAATAAATTCAAAAATGGCGCTACTTTGGCTCTGAACCTTTATCTACCTGTGGTCGCTCTGTCTTCTGGAGTAATTTGATTGGTTATACGTCATGAATAAAACTCCTTTAACTTAACATCTGTAAACAAAACAAAAACGTATCAACAAAGTTTTCTGTTAGAGTTTGTGTTCTTCTAAGTTTAACGCCAAGATTTTAAATACTTTCATTTACTGCAAATGAATATCTACTCCAAATGTCTCTAATAATCATTATCAGCCTTAAAAACCCACAAAACACCCCTCTATACTGGACCACACTTAGTACAGTCCGGTTCCCCCTTCTATAAATCTGCTTGGAACCTTCCACTTCCTGTTTGTCAAAGTGGCCTTCTACCTGGACAGGTTTTGTTGGAGCTCATGCAACAAACATTTTGGGTAACTGCACTTTAATATGGATGGATGACACTGAATTAGAGTCTGTTTTAATGAGACTGAGTTAAGATGTGTAGCTCTGTCATTAAATAGTAAATTATTTCTCAGAATTCACAGAGAAAAGTCTGAAATGTTTGCTAGGTTAGCATCCCACATGTTCTTTGGCTCAGCTAAAGCTAACTCTCTCCAACTTCTGGATCTCTTGAGTTGCTTGTTGTTAAAATATCTTGCTAGAGATGCTGAAGCTCAGAAAGTCTGAGATGTTTGTTCAGAATCAGCTCATTCTCAAGTCTGATCTGAACTGTCCTCTTTTGTTTGAACTTTCCCTAAACTTAGGAGTGTGACAGAGAATGACAGAGCAGCACATCCAGACTCAGTCTCATTTATGTAGAGATTAAACTTCAGTGTCATTCATTGATGTTCAAGTGCAGTTTTTCAAATGTTTGTTGCACATGCTCCCGACCAAACCAGTCCAGGTGGAAGATGATGTGAAGAGAAAGCTCCAGAGGATGAATATCACACATTTACATTGGAAATAAATGTCCTTTAATTAGACATTGTCATGCAAAAGTTGGATTTCCCTTTAATGATGTTCAAATCTTTGTTGAGTGTTTTGTTGATGTTGATTTCTAAATGTTTTTTGACACTCGGCCCCAAAGATTAAAACCTTTTACGACTCACAAGCTGCAACAATTCAGACATTATCAACTATCTTTCTGACTAAACTAAGATAAAAAGTGAAAAACTGTCTGATTCCTGCATAATGAATGTAAATCATTTTGGTTTTTATGACAGTAAACTGAATATATTTGGGTTTGACATTTTATAAAACAAAACAAGAAATGAATTAGTGGAGAAAACAATCAACAGATTAATGGACAAAGAAAATGTGTTTTCCAACATATATGGCTGAATTACTCCAACATTACAAGATACATACAATTTTAATTCAGTTTTATTTATATAACGCCAGTTACAGGTCAAATTGTCTAAAGACACTTTATTTTTAGATTTTTTTGTCATATTTAAAATATGACAAAGTAAGAAATTTAAACCTCTTGACTAATCCAATTTATTATTTGGTTTTTAAGAGACTAATCGACAACTAAAATAACTTTCTCCACTAAAACTAATAAACATGAGGTCAAATAGAAGGAATAGTTTTAAATACTGCAGTCCCACGACGACAAGAATAAAGTTTGTCAACAAAAACTAAATCTGCTGGTGGATTCCATTAAAGTCCTAATAAATGATAATAAAGTGTGATACTAAAGGTTTGTGGTACTAAAAATCTCCAAGTAAAGATATCAAGTTGAACATCTGGATGGAGGTTGATAAAAGTTGACCTTCCTTCATTTCTCTGGAGCGACTCCATGGATTTTATGGATGGTGGTTAAAGACCTGCTCTTCTCGTGGTCTTCCTTCTAGTCGCTGTAAAAAGTCAGTCCATCCTGGCCGACTTGAACACCTCTTCATGACAACTTGTTCTACCTCAGACCACGTGGAAACTCCAGAAACTCGGGAAAACCTGTGGAGACTCGAAGAACTCGTGGAGACTCGAAAAACTCGTCGGGCGGGGGAAGGTGTGGTGGGGGAGTCTGGGTGGAGTCAGGGCGGAGAGTAGGTGGGGAGGTGGGTGGAGTAGAGGGGCGGGAGGCCACCACCCACCTCCCCGCCTACTCTCCGCCCTGACTCCACCCAGACTCCGCCTTGGCTCCACCCATGTGGTGACTTCATCAACTACGATGTCAAAGGGACGACGAATTTATTTCTTTTTATATGATCTGTAGCTCAGTGAGTTAAGGATTTGCCTATGGAGCTGCAGGTCCCGGTTCAAGACCAGACCCTTCTTAAATTTTTGTCAAAATCCTGACAAAGACAAAGAAAGAAAACTGCCCCTGGCCGGTCTTGAACCGGCGACCTTCCACTTGGTAGTCTGTCTCTTATCCCCCTGAGCTATTCGCTCAGATACTAAATTTAGTTTTTTTTGCGCATTTATCATCTATTTTTTGTCGTTTTCGAATTTTTTTTTATCTCGAGTCTCGACTCGACCGTTTTTCTCAGGAGGTTGGACTTCAGCCTTTGTTCCGGAGGGTGGAACCCTCAGTTCCAAGACTTTCCAAAGCCTCCACACCTCCCGAGTCCTCAGGACCTGAGCTTTCACACAGTCTGAGGGCTGAAATTTTCTAAGTCCCACAGTAGTTCTCTGTTAGTTTCAACCTTCAGACAGTCTGAGGGCTGAAATTTTCTAAGTCCCATAGTAGTTCTCTGTTAGTTTGAACCTTCAGACAGTCCAAGGACTGATATCTCCTAAGTTCCTGAGTAGTTCTCTGTTAGTTTCAACCTTCAGACAGTCTGAGGGCTGAAGTTTTAAAAGTTTCTCAGTACTTCTCTGTTAGTTTGAACCCTTAGACAGTCTGAGGACTGAAAACCTAAAAGTTCTTGAGTAGTTCTCTGTTAGTTTGAACCTTTAGACAGTCTGAGGACTGAAATCTTAAAAGTTTCTCACTACTTCTCTGTTAGTTTGAACTTTCTTGTTAACAGAAGCCTTAAAATTTGTGACCATGAGTCTTGATTTCACATTTAGACCATCCATCTGAGTTCTTCTCAGACATTCACCTGTGGGTTTTTTAGAAATCCTGAACAAACTTTGATTCTCTTCACTGAACATTAAAGTTTGTGGAGATCAGAAGGTAACAGTTTGATCGATGCCTTCAACTACTAGTAGACTTTATCTGGAAAGCAGTTTTCTTAAATGAGTTCTTAGTAAATCTGTCCACAATCAAACCAAGAACATAGAAAGAGGAAATGTTTGAAGAAACAACTAGATTTTTTCATTGCAGACAAGAAAACACTTTCAGACTTTTGTCTGTTTTTGCTATTTTTGATCGTTTTATTGTCTCTTCCGTTTAATTTGAACTTCTAAAGTCTAACTGGTGTCTTTTCAAATGTTTTGTCTTTAGTTTGATTCTTCTTAAATGTTTAGTTTTGCTCTTTTCTCACCTTTTATTCTTTTCTAATGTCTGATTTTATTTTGAAATGTTTTGAGTTTTTAATGTTTAATTGTTTTTTCAAATGTTTTATCGGCTTGTGTGAAAAATTTCCTTTTCTTTCCCAATGTTTAATTTTTCGATTAAATCTTTAAGGTTTTTCTTTTTAAATATTTACCACCTTGTAATGTTTAATTTTCTTTTTAAATGCTTCATTGTATTTTCTGTTTAATTCCTATTTAAAGTTTTATTGTCTTTAAGATTTAATTTTCTAATTAAACATTTAATTTTTTAATTAAACATTTTGTCTTTTTAAGGGTTTAATAATCTAATTGTTTTGTATTTTTTCAAATGTTTAATATTCTTCTTGTTTAATTGTATTTTTTAAATGTTTAATTATCTAAAATATTTCATGTTTCAAGTTTAATACTTGTTTAAAAATTTTTGTTTAATTTCATAATTACATGTTTTGTATCTTCTGTTAATTATCTAATTAAATATTTTGTCTGTTTAATATAATTTAATTATATTTAATATTTAATTTTCTTTTTAAAAGTTTTATTGTATTAAATGCTTTTTTCCTTTGATTTAATTGCTTTTTTTGGTGTAATTTATTTCTTTATTCTTTTTTTCTGTCAAGATTTTAACCCCAACCTTACAAAAAGAAACAAACCCTTAAATCACAATGAAAATACTTCTGTTGTCACAATCATGAGTTGGTCAATTATTCAGTTTATCAATTCAGCTTTATTTGTTTAGCACCTTTCACACAGATGACAAAACTAAACAAGCAAAGAGAAAAAACTGCTAAAACTATGATTAAAACTCAAAAACATATTTTTTAAAAAAAGATTTAACATGGTCATAAAATCTGTTGTGTTCAGGGGATGGAGGGAGTTTATTGAAGTCTTCTTGGGCTCACATGGGAAAACATTTAAAATATAAACTTGATATTCAGTCTAAGGAAACTGCAGAGCGACAGAAGAACCAACAATATCTCCTGTTTTCTCCTTTAATGAGTCGACTCTTCTTGTGCTTTCAGACCAAAGAACTACAGACTCTTCACAACCTGCTCAAACTCTTGGTACAGGACCTCACCACACGGGTCAAGAAGGTTTCCATCTCATTTCTACTCTGAAGCTCACCTTCTCCTGCTCAAACTGCTGACAAATGTTTCTGCTGCTCTAAAGTCTGCTCTCCAGAACTTCCTAAAAACTCTCAAAGTCTCTTCTGCTGCAGGTTGCTTTGTAGAATTGTTCCAGAAAACCTCACTAAACCACATGGAGGGGCCTCAAGATAGTCATCCAAATGAAACCGTACAAAAACCAAACTAGTACAACCCAAACGCTAAAGTCTCCTGCAGCCTACCAGAGAACCTCTAAGAACAGAGAATCAGGACAGGAACTCTTACCTTCTGGACAACCAACGCTGGTTCTCAAACAAGAATACAGAATGTGTCTGACCAAAAACCTCTAAAGACTCACTACAGCCAAGAGAAAGACAACGCAGCTGCATCAAATCCACTAATCACTGCACACATTAGCACCATGTGCTAACTGTCGCTAAAGAACCACATTTACCAAGACAACTATCCAGTACAAAGCCCTAAAACACACCAAGAAACACATTAAAGACGATTTTACTGCTGGAAGCTGCAAGCCAACGCCTAAAGAACAAACTAAAGCAATGGAACCAAACCCAGTTCGGTGGTGAAGAAAAGCAGAGGAAATGTTTGTCTGCAGCTAAACAAAGCAGGAAGACACTGAGCTGCTCAGGTGTTCCTGATAACACCAAGCAGCCACCTGGACAGCCAATAGGAACACAGCTTCCTGGAAGTCCAGAGGGCTGGCTTAGTGAAGGAAATTTAATTTAAAGTTGAAGCAGAAAGTTAACAAAGAAAGTTGAAAACCACCTTCTGATACCTGAAATCCAGAGTAAAGTGTAAAAAGTGCAAAGCGGCTCCATTAAATCAGGAGATGTGAGACTTCCACAGCATGGATCACCATCTGCTGTGTTGATTCATAGCTGAATGTCAGAATGAACTGAGATAGAAAAGCTGCTTTGAGCTGCAACATTACGGTCTGACAATCCAACACCATCACAGTTTTCATCGGGTTGTTTTGCTCCAACATGCTGTAAAGTTCAGTTTTTACCTGAATCAATACAGAGATTCTATTTCCAACCACGACTGGAATAAAAATTAGAATGTTATGAGGTTATTAATGCAACTAAATCCTTTCAGATGGAAGGATTTACTTCTAAGTTCTAATTCAAGTTTCAGTTGGAGCACATTGCATTCACAAAGAAAAACAGCGAAACCTTCATAGCAACATTTAATAAACCTAAAGCTTCCCTGTTGGCTCATTGGTGGAGTTTGTTACTGAGCATCTGAACCTTAAATCCAGTGAGACGACCATCTTCAGTCCAGGCCAGTCAGAGAACTTCAAGACCTTCCATCAGCTGGACCAGATGTGGCATCATCTCCCTCTGAACATCTGGATGACAGGAGAAAAGACAGAAATCAAACACAGATCACAGAAATACAATTTATTCACTTTCATCATTTCATAAAAGTAGCATGAACTTTATTAAAACTTGACAACATCAGTAATGAAAGTAAATGTTTTTATCTTGTGTTGAAGCTAAATTTAAAGTCAATTTTAATGACAGTTTATCCTGAGAGGAGTGAGAATGGAGCTTTTCTTTCCTTTTTAGAATATTCCCTCAAAATATTCTGTTTATTATTGGCTTTAGAAGCATTTTTCTTATTTATTTTTAGATACCTCAGATTGATGCACTTTGCTGGTTTGCAGATAATTTCATGTACAATGACAATGAACACACTTTATAAGAAAGGTCAGAGCAGACTCCACCTGCTCAGAAAACTGAGGTCCTTCTGGGTGCAGGGAGCCCTTCTGAGGACCTTCTGTTATTCTGTGGTGGCATCAGCCATCATGTATGGAGTGGTCTGCTGGAGCAGCAGCATCACGGCTGCAGACAGGAAGAGACTCAACAAATTGGTAAAGAAAGCTAGAACTGTCCTGGGCTGAACCCTGGATCCTGTGGAGGTGGTGGGAGACAGGAGGATGAAGACAAAGCTCTTGTGTATCGTGGAGGACACCTCCCACCCCCTGCAGGAAACACTAACATCACTGGAGCTCCTTCAATGACAGACTGCTTCAGTTTTAGCAGCATAAAGGGACCAACACAGTATTAGTCAGGTGGTCAGAATGTTCTACTGTTATATTGTCATGCTGATTATATGATCAGTAAATGTTACCAGCAATTATAACGTCCACATTGATCAAGAAAAAAAAACAAACTATCAGTTCATTCAGAAACTGTGGGGTTAAACCTAAAAACACAGACCTCAACAGCAGTTTGTTTCAAAGCAGAACACCAGCCGGTTTTCACTAAAGAAGCTTTCAGAGCAACAATTAAATGACAGTTTTGTTCTCATTAAGTTCACAGAGTCAGAGTCAACCAAAATAATGTAAACACACATCAGGAAAAGAAAAACTTCTATAAATATTTCATATGTATAAGTACTTCTATACATATAGATTCCTCTTTCTAAGTTTGATCAGATCACGATAACTCTGTGTCCTGTTGTACGATGTTTTCCCAACAGATGGCGCTACCCTCATGAATGGAGCATCAACAAGTGACGTCTACAACACAACAGAAATGTCTGGAAGCCAGTGGCCACCACTTTGAGCACCTCTTGTAATTGTAGAGGCCAAAGATAACTTTTATTCATCTTGTGATGTCTGAATAAATTTGGTATTGAAATATTTATGCAAGTTTTTCTTTTCCTGATGTGTGTAAACATTATTTTGGCTGACTCTGTATGATGGGTTTCTGACAGGTCACCAGGCAACATCTTTTTATAATAATGACAAACATACCTGCATTCTACAGGAGTGATTTTCCTCATGTGCAGGTAAAGATGTGTGAGGAGCTTAGAGATGACAGGAGCAGCAGTCATCCTCACTAATTCAGCTTCCACCTAGAAACAGAAAGACCACAAACAAACACACTGATAGACTCTCAAACGTTCAACCTCACAGCCTCAAAATATCTGTTCAGGAAGTGTTGTGTTTCTAAATTCTGCTGAAAGCATTGACAGACATTCTCTTACAAGGTTGTGTAAAAAGCAGCCTGTCCTCTGAGCTACTGAGAAATCTTCCTGAACAAAGTTTCTACATGTAAATCAGCTCAACAAAAGCTAAAGCCTCAGTCAGAGATAACAGGTATCGCAAATTATAAACAACGTTCTTTGTTAACTAAGACTTTGTGCTTCAACCTCACATAAAAAGAGGAGTTTAACTCGTCAGGTGACTGAAAATGAACGGCTTGTGCAGTTCTAGATCCAAAAGTAGGATGTTTCAACTCATGTTTTACTACAAATACATGCAATAATAAATAAATACAATGGCTGGTTGTTAGTTTATTCACTATTAATGTCACTTTTTATACTGGATTGAACTTGAGCAGTGGAAGAGAGAAGGAATTTAATGAAATTATGGAGATTCAGAGCGGTAATGTTGCACAATGTTAAGTTAATTGAAACCAGCTGAATGTTAAACTTCAGTGCAGCTGAACGGGTTTCAGTGAACCTTAAAGAAAAATAACTTTTCTAAAAGCTAAAATACACAGCAGAGAAATACAGGTTGAGAAGTTCATTCTAATGTTGAGGACAGCTGCAGCAGAAACTAACACAGGTGTTCAGCGGTAAGTTAGCCACCTGTGTTAATTAGCCCGCTAGCTAACTTAGCCGCCTAGATAGCTAACGAGATCAGGCTCGCCCAATCAGTAACTTCTTTTAAATCACTTTTATAGACTGGCTTTCAGGTAAAGTTCTCATTTATTTCTCTTTTATCACTCTCTGCCCTTTTATCCTTTTTAAAATGTTCACTACTTCCTGTCCCTCTTTCTAACCTCCTGATCTTCATCTATTTCTGTCTTTTATTTTCTCTTCAGCTTCTCTCTGAACCCCTTAATGTCATCCTTTTAACCAGCTTTTAATCAGCTGTCCATTCTGTACATTTTTGTCATTTTTTATGTTCTACCTGTCAAAGCACTTTGTGAATTTTCTTCTTAAAAGTGCTATACAAATAAAGTTATTATTATTATTATTATTATTATTATTATTATTATTATTATTATTATTATTATTATTATTATTATTATTATTATTATTATATGCGAAGATGTGCTCCACTGTAAACTGATGAGAAAGTTTTCTCAATGTTTTCTTTTTACAGTGTATTCCATGAGATGAATGCGGCAGATGGACTAAAGATCTAAAGACTCAAACTGGTAGTTTGACACAAAAAGATGTAGTTTTGCAAGTAAGACAGTCTGTTTGAAAAGTCTTGATGTGCAGTTTTGAACAGCGTTCAGCTAAAGAACCAGATTTAGTTTCTAAATATTGTACTGTTTACTCATCTACATTTATCTGGTTACTTTGCTGGTTAAAAGCAATGGCAATTTACTGATCACGTTAAAATCATTTTGCTTTATATAAAAACGTTTCTTCTTATTTTTTAAATTATTTAATTTATTTGTCATTATATTTCTACCTTTATTAGCCATTTCTTTTATGGATTAATTTTTTTGATTAATATTGATATATATTGCCACATTATTTTTTATTTTATTTAGAAGCACATTTCTTATTTTATTTATTTGTCTTTATATGTCTACCTTCATTAGCCTTTTCTTTTATGGATTCATTTTTTTATTAATATTTCTTTATATAGCAACATTATTTATTTTTAATTTTATTCATAAGCACATTTCTTATTATTTTAAAAAAATATTTGTCTTTAAATTTCTATTTTTATTAGCCTTTTATTTTATGGATTAATTTTTTGGATTAATATTGCTTTATATAGCAACATTATTTATTTTTAATTTTATTTAAAAGCACATTTCCTTCTTATTTTTTTATTATTTATTTGTCTTTATATTTCTACCTTTATCAGCCTTTTCTTTTATGGATTAATTTTTTGGAGTAATATTGATTTATATTGCCACATTATTTTTTATTTTATTTATAAGCACCTTTCTTATTTTTTATTATTTTGCTTATTTGTCTTTATATTTCTACTTTTTTTTTTTTTTTTAGCCTTTTCTTTTATGGATTCATTTTTGATTAATATTTCTTTATATAGCAACATTATTAGATTTATTTTATTTATTCATCTTTATATTTCCACTTGTATTTGCTTCTTCTTTTACAGATTTATTTTTGTAATTTAACTCTCACAACTCAATTGTATTCAAGAGGCAAAGTAAATATGGAATAATACAGCTTTAATCTGTCTGTACATTTAGTGAATCCACCATCATCCATGTCCGTGGAGGCTCACACCAAAAAACAGACACATATACGGACACATCTGTGTTCCATTCAGCTTTATTCCTCTTTGTAACTTTAAGTCAGCAGTCAGCAAGTTCACATGAGCTGATTCAAAACACATTCATGTTGTTTTACATGTTTAATAATGATGTTCTTCGTATTGTGGCAACCGTCCTGGGTTTTAAATATTAACTTATCTTACACACAGTGAAAAAGCCCACAGCAGCCCGGCCGACAGGGAACACACTGACCCAGCGGCAATCCAACGTTTCCTTTAAACGTCAGCAGGCGGAGGGCAGAAATCCTACATGTACAGCACAACACACCGTTTTACCGGCAGACGACACGTCTCCCATCCAGCTCATGAAACATTTAAAGAAACACCGATGCACCATGACAACTTGTTTCCACGCTTTATCACTTTGATCATTTTTTTAAACTAGTCTCGAACATCCGATCAACATTATTCTAACAGAATTCATGTCCACTTCCTGCAGCTGCACTGTGAAAATGGGTATTCAAACGACTTCTCACAGCTGGAAACTCCTGAGCAGTAAGAAATAAGGGCAGTGGTCGGAGAAACTGTACCGCGACAGAGAGGTCAGAGGTTCCATCAGCACCGGCGGCTCTGAAAACAAGATGCTGATTTGCTGGAAAAAACATTAAAAAATCTACAAAAAACAGGCATTCATGTGCATAAAATACATCTTAAAAAATAAAAAGGTAGTCCTACTTTTTGAATACCATCTGTTAGTGTGAAAAATGAACCTCAGGACTGACTGTGAGCTAAACCCCTCCCTGTTCACAACAATGGAAGGAAAATTTAAACAATTTTTGGGCCTTTAATTTCAGACTGAGGTAGACAAAAGCATGTGTCTTATATCAAGCTGTAAACTGATGCTTTTGTCTACTTATTTGTCAGTTACTTCTGGCACAGGAGATCTTAAATGTGCCCCCGATGGCTCTACACGATACTGTCTAACATTTGTAGGCAAACATTTAGAATCCGGAGCAGCTGGTGATCCTTGTAGAAGAGATGTAAATAAAAAACTGCATTTCTCTTGTTATTTCATTCCAATTAGAGCCTGAGCGATAACTTGGTTGGCCAAAATGATTGGCCGAAATTGGTTTAAAACAGATCTGTATTGGTAGATGTCCGATATGCACCGAAAATACACCAAAGCACTATGTTAACTATGTGCAGCACATGTAGCAGAGAACACATCACCACTAATCCAATGGTGATCAAGCAATGTCTTCATTGTATGTTTCCAAGTAATTTGTGAAATTCAAAAATTAAAACCCATCTTTTTCCTTTTTAGTATACTGCAGATATTGCAATTTTTACTCCCTAAAAATTCGTACCCAAAAATCTAGCATCAGTTGGGTTTATTCTAAGACACCAATTTTTATGTTTCCACTTAAAGCATTAAAAACTTTTCAGGGGTCAACAAAATAATATGTTTGGGAAATGTTTTGTTATCTTGGCTAGAATTGCTAAAGTTGTCTGAAACTCTGATAGCATTCAGTACTGGCCTCCTGACTGTAGGAAGTACTACACAGCGAGTTTGGTGAGATTTTATTGTCACATTTTCAACTTGTAGCACTATAAGCTAATGTAGTTAGCTAATGATAAGCTTCTGGGCCTCTTTTCCCACTGTTGCTAGTTAGCTGGGTAAGCTAACAACCGAAGCAGATGCACAACCCTTTCAATTTTAGCTTTGGAAAGGCTACAATACAACAGCATCCAAAGTCCTTGAATGCAGATTGTTGATCTTGCTATACTTTAATGCACACCAATTCATTATGCTGCATGCTAATCCATACATTTAATGTTCAGGGGAGAGGATTAACAGTCAATCAGCATTTTTGCTGACAGAAGGAGAAGTTAACAGCTAACTCAGGGCTGGAATGAGCATGAGGTGTCAGTTGGGATCATTGTGGTTTGCATAAATTAGGACCGTTAGAACTACAGAATACAAAAGACCGTCATAGAAAAACAGAAAATTCTACTTGAAGTGAAAAAATCCCAAACTCTTAAAAGGCATTTTTACAGGCTGTTGACTACAGATTGATGCCGTTGTACCCATGCAGAAAAACACGTCACCCAAAACCGAGTTTTGCTCTAAAGTTCCAGTTTCTATGTTCAGACTGTAAACCCCCCAAAAATAAAAACATGAAGGCAAATCCAAATGGAATATACAGCTTTAAGAAAAAACAATATTTATACAGTTTAATACATACATAACTTAAAAAAAGAGATAAATATCACCTATTTTTTTTGTTTTATGTACAACAAGTCAGTGCTTATTCAACGACAGCATCGTCCTAGCTTCTCAAACTCGGGTCACTGTGTCATTTAAGCGCTTCAAACTTGAACTCTTTATTAAAGGTGTCAGCAGCAGGCAAGGTAACAGTGGTGCTTTTGTCTGACCGGATATCACCATATAGACTTGTTTGAAAATGTACTTTAAGCCAGAGGTGAACAGTAAAGGGAAGGAAGGATTTTTTGAGTGTTTATTTTGGATTTCCTCCAGTCTTCTTCCTGCTTGTGCTTTGTTTCAAAAGCTGCCTGCTGTCTCAGACTTCTAGACATTTCTCTCCTTTCTGTGGACATTGCTTTTACTCTTTGTCTCCAGCTGTTTAACTGGCAGACCCAAAATGTGTGCTCCATGTTGTACTTACAGGTGACACATTAAAGGAAAAAACGGAATCCTAATTAGTGTCTTGTTGCCAGAACAGATTCAATGCGGCTTGGCACTGATTCTCTAAGTCTCTGGAACACCACTAGAGGGACCATTCTTTCACATTGGGTCTTTTGATGATGATGGTGGTGTCTAACAAAAACTTCAGGCCATAGTATATGATTCACATAATTTTCATTCTCGTCCAATCATTCAGTGACCCTTTGAATCGATGAGCGCTGTCATCCTAGAAGAGACGACTCCCATCAGAAACGTCAGTCAGTTGAGCAGTCTTTATGACTGAAGCTCCTGCCATCTGTGCCCCAACAGTTAACCTTCTTTAAAGTCACTAAGATAGTTTCTTCTTGCCAGCTAGATAAAAAAAAAATCTGAATCAACTGGGTGTGCTCAGTATTTTATATATGTCCTGAAGCATAATTTAATGTCGATTACCCAACTGTACCATCCAGTGCTGTGTGGAAACGTCTGCATTAATTGTATTTCTTCACTCATTTCCTTTAGTTTCCTTTGTTGAACTTCTTCTGGATAATAAAAGAGTCAGTATGCTTTAGATTGAGTGCTTCTCATTCCAACACTGACAATAAGTTGAGCACTTAATGCTGCAGTTGACCAGGTGTCCTCTCAAGCTCTCATTTTTCTTCAAATGACTTCAGTCACTTGTTGTGTACTTCCGAATACAGATACAACCAAGTACAACATCCTTTAAGGTGAGACTGACAATGTGTGCTGCTTCCCCCTTTTTGAACTATCACCATAGAAGCTTGTTTGTTTCCGGCATAGCAGAGCTTTAGTAATTCCGCAGCCCTGTTGAATCTTGGGATACACAGGCACACTCGCTTCTTTTTAGCCATTAACCGTTCTTGGTTGTCTCTACACATTCGACTCCACAAAGGGTCTTTTTGGTTTGACGGGGGAGGTAGGACCTGTACGTCTCTCAGTCGGTCTGTCGGAGCAGCTGTGGATCACCGGCAGTGTTCGGGCCACCTTCACGTCCAGGTAGGAGGGGTTCTGACTGGCAACGTGGACTGAGCCTTCACCCTGACGAATGTTGCTGGGCACCACTTCGTAGTAGTCGAGCTGGTTGTCATGGAGGAGGTTACCGTTGTGGGCGTTGTTGTTGCTGCGGTTGTGGTAGGCGATGGACGACGGCTGGGGTGGAGCAAAGCCTCCCTGGTTGGTGGGGTTCTTGCTGGGCGAGGTGACGACCGTGTCCACTGAAGACACCGCCCAGGAGCGAGAGGGGCTGAGGCAGGAAGCTGAACTGGAAGGAGCTTGTTGCTGATACTGCTGGTTTACCCTCGCCGTCTTATCGTTTATGCCCATAAATGGAGTGTTCCTAGACGAGCGCCCCGCCTCTCCTGGGTAAGTACCACCTCCCGCCATGCATATGTCCGACTGAGGGGACGAGATCAGAAAGAGATCGTCGTGATAACCAGTAACGCCTCCCACAGAGGACAGCTCTGAAGATGGATCCATGTGCTGGGCGGAGGCTGAGGTCCTGAAGCCTGAGCCATGATTAGCCGACGGCCCGCTAGCAAGGCTGCCACTGCTGGAGGAGAAACGAACGCTGACGCTTTGGGAGTGCATAAGAGGTCTAGGGGGAGCAGATGAGGATGTTGGGTGGGCGCTAAGCGGGCGTCGAAGCATGCCCTGGTGGTGGTACTGGTAATCATGCGATGACTGGAGCCTATCAGCAGGTCCCATGGTTGCCTCTGTAACTTCCATGGGGTAGTAGGCTGCTTTGGACTGGTTGCGGCTGAACTGACGGGCCTGGCTGAAACGATTCACCCCTGCCCTCTCCGCTTCTGCTCCTCTTCCATAGGCAGGTGTAGGTCTCACCTGACAAACCAGGTCGACATCAACATCATCCAGTGAGTATGGCGCTCCAGAGCTCAGACCAGCCTGGACCTGCAGGCCAGACCTGACATCTAGGGGGCCTGGGCAAAAGCCTTCCCCCAGCTCTGCTAGTTCTTGGGGCAGATGGGCAAACTGGGAGTAGACAGAGCTTCCTACAACCATGCTGGAATGGGCAGAAACACTGGGTTGATTGGTCCGGACAACCTGCACTTTGGCTGGTTGGAGCCACTGGCCTTGGACAGGGTTCTGTCTCTGGAAGGACCTCTGATTGGCCAGATGGTGGTGCTGCTGCACTCCTTGGTTTTGGTCTAAGGGATGGACAGCGGAGATAGACTGTGGATGGTGATGCAGACCTCCACTTCCTGACAGTGCGGGCATGTTTTCAGACATTGGGCTGGCTCGCTGCTGATGCTGCATTGGGGAAGACGGAGGGCTGAAGTGGTGATAGGAGGACGAGGGAGGAGGAGGTGCAGAGTGACTGGGAGAAGAGAGGGAGGCTGAGTGGGTCGGACTGGGAAGGTGATGATAAAGGTGAGTGGGGGAGATGGAGGATGGTGACGGCCCCCCAGACCGGCAACGGGTGTCCAGACTTTGAACTGCAGGTGGAAGGTGAAAGGAGGAGTCTTGCCGGAGACTCATCTCCTCCTCGTTCTCCTCTTCCTCCTCCTCTTCCTCGGTAAGCCCCTCCCTGTCCTGCACCTGCAGACAACCTGAATCTCTGCTCCTGGCCTCGCTGATGGACATGGCTATGTTTTGCTGGTAAACATGATGAGCTGAAGGAGGAGGAGACTCTTGTTGCTGTGCAGCCTGTCGACACTCTTCCTTGACCCGAGCCAGCAGGCGCTGGATCTCTCGGTTGGACGGGCAAAGACGGCTGGCCTCAATCAGGTCCTCCAGGGCTGCATGGAATTGTCTGAATGGTAAGAAGCAACAGCAAAGACAAAGAGGATATTTCAGAAGATGACATAAACAGATAGTCAAAGCATAAGCATTATCACGTGGTTGTGGCAATAACAGAGCTGACCATCTCTGCTGACAGGTTTAACAGATATTCAACCCCCCGACTTACGGTCACAGATATGTCATAGGTCAAATTTGTTGGTTACCAACCTTCACGCCTTAGTTGAACTGAGAAAACCAGAGAGCTGGACCCCAAACCCAAAATGATTCGATTGTCAGCAAGAAGGTTGTCAAGTTCCCTAGGGTCAGAAAAAACTCTCACCCCTTTCCTGTCGACTTGTTTACCATTTAGTAGATATTATGGCCTGTTAATTACTGGTACAGCCAGTAAAACTACCAACTATCTCGTCATTGTCAGAAATGTGAAAAGGAAACCAAATGTGCAACGCTTTCCCTACAGCCTTTCTTCTGCCACGTCTTCTACAGCCATCACCTGGACAACACCCAGTCAGGCTAAGATACAAGACACTCAGACTTGATTTGGCTCATATATACAGATATATTGCACATTATCATGCAGACGATTCCTGTACCAGTGGTCCAAACCTCTAGCTATGAGTCAAACAGCAGTGTTCCCTCACTGTCAGTTCAGGAATGTGGTGGACAAAAGGCAACATCCAATCTGGTACACAAGTCCATACATTTTCTGCTTCACTTTATCTCAAGTTTTCTTGGCAGTGCAAGTTTTTGTCACATTAATCATGTACAAATATGTAGTGAACTAAGCAGATTGCTCAAAAATGGATGAAGAGTAACATCAGATACTACTACTGTACCCTAACCCTAACCCAAAGTCCTGAAAGATGATGAAAGAAAACAGAATTTTCGGGTCGTTCATGTTTTCAAGACTCTTAGCAACATGTATGTTTATGCCACTACACACCACCTACTGGCTAACTTATAGTAACCAGATTATGATGCACATCCTATCCTCTTTAAGCTTCCGACTGAATATTAGCATACAGAATAACCACTTAAAAATATATATAATACAAGCAGCATGTGTTGACTCAGTTAGGGTTGTATTAGTTCTGGTTAGCTGTTCTTCCTTATGATACCATGGTTACCTGCGGCTGCGTTTGGCTCGGGCTCTGGCATAAAAGGCTTCATAGGATTTGGCTTTCAGCTCCAGAGCCTTGGTAGCAAACTCCTCAGCAGTGCTGAAGTCCTGCATGCAAAAAAAAAAAGAATTTACGACAGTGAGTCAAGACTGCAGGCAGAAAACTGTGAGAGGTGAGATTTATTTCAAAACACAACTTTCTTGGCCCCAGACTAAAGAGCATCACGGCTGGTTTGACTCACGTTCATCTTGCGGCGGCAGCGTGACAGGTTGAGCAGCACACACACTCTCAGCTGTCTGAACGTCTTCAGCTCGTCTCCTGGAAACTTCTGAAGCGCTGACTGATAAGAGTGAGCAGCTTCCCTCACTTTACCTTGCTAGAAATATACAGAGAGAATGCTTACGATATCATTTATGCATGTGTGTGTGTCTGGTTAAATGTGTGTGATGAAGTCGGCTTGTATCTGAGTCTGTTACCTTGTACAGTCTGTCTCCTTCCTGGATCAGTTTACTGAGTAGAACCATTAAGATGTCTGGCTTAGAGGTTGCCATGGCCCAGGTTGCTGGTCCTAAACACAAACACAAAAGTTCATTGATATGTTCACTTCTATTGTCGGAATTTTTCAAAAACCTTCACTGAAAACACATTAAATGAAATGAGTCAAGAAGGTAATTTGTTCTTTGTTAGGACAGATTTGACTTGCAACTGAAATCAGATTCCTCTCAGTTTTACAGTTTTTCCCTTTACTACCATTTCATCTGAAATTTTGGGAAATATGCATTCTTGGTGAGTTGCACCGTCATGGTGCCATTCTATGAGCACCCATTTGAGATTTAATCTCTCTATGATAATCCGGTAAATAAATAAATCCTGTCGATCAGGGGTGTCAAACTCATCTGAGTTCAGCTCAATCTGATCTAATATAAAATCATAACATAATAACCTATAAATAACCGAGAAAAAATGCAAAACAAAACAAGAAACAAAGCGACAAAAACTGACAAAAACAAGACAAAAAATGACAAAAATGAGGAACAAAATGACCAAAAAATAGACAAACAACGCAAGTGAGACAAAAAATAACCAAAACGACAAAAATACTACACAAAAGAATGAATAAAGCGAAACACAGAATGATAAAAATAAGAAAAAAACACAAACGAGACAAAAGAGAAACACAAAACGACAAAAACAAGAAACAAAATGACAAAAACATGACACAAACGACAAAAGTCAGACAAAAAACAACAAAAACACGACAAAATATGACAAAAACAAGACACAAAATGACAAAAACAAGACACAAAATGACAAAAGAACAATGAACAATCTAGTATTTTACTTTATGATCAAAACAACTTGTCATGGTCTAGAAATGATTTTAAATTTACAGTTTTTACAAACGTACAATCTGCAGTTAATGTCTTCTCTGTAATTTCTACACTTTGAGGGCCAGATTGGACCCTCTGGAGGACCGCTTTTGGCCCACGGGCCACATGTTTCACACCCTGCTGTAGATGCTCTGATTAGTGGTGAAGCTGCTTACTGTATAACTACAAGAAGTGCAGTTTTATTCTGGCTGGGGACCTTTATTGCACATATTCTGATTGTCCTGTGTCCACCTTACATTACTACTAAATTAAACCAAACAATAGAATGGTAGGAATAGCACTGCTGCATCATGCTTCTACCTATTTGGGCTCCCTTCTTGAGCAGAGCGATGACTGCTGAAGTGTTTCTGCAGCCGACTGCTCGGTCCAGAGGACGCATGCCGCTGCAGTCCACGTGCTCCACGGACGCTCCGTGGTCCACCAGGAACTGGACCTACCACACAAAAGGACACAAAATAGGGCTGCATTTAGCAAATTCCAGTTCTGTAAGGTTTATCACCAGCTTTCTTCACTTTTGCTCGAAATAAACAACACTAAAAAACTATACGGGCAATGCATATTGATTTTTGATAGCCGGTAGATTTGAAACCAGAGAAGACAGATCGATCTTTCTTTTTGCATATAAAATCTGGGGAGTTATGCTAATATTTCACACATTCACCAGGTCTCAGAGCGCTTTTTAGTTGCAGTGATGGGTTTGTAAAAATTCCCCATAAAGCGCACATAACAAAAATCTTTTTAAACAGACACAGGATATTGCGCAACTTTTTTTTTTTTTTTTAACAAAATTTGAGGGATACAGCTATGCAGTTTCTGTATTTTGAAATATATGTGGAAAAAACGAAAACTATTTTCATTTTTCTTTAGCTTTATTGCACTTTTAAGCAATTTATTGTAGTAGTTAAGACATAAGTCAACACATTATCAAAACTTGGAATATAAGGGTTGCATTGATGTAAAGCAAATAAAAATATTCTAAAAAAATTGCACTACAGTCTGTAAAAATGTAAGAATATGTCCTGGCAGACTGGCACAATAGTAGGTCTTTAACCCTCGCGTTGTCCTGTGGGTCAAAATTAACCCGTTTTAAAGTTGGAAAATGTGGAAAAAAAATATATATATATTTCCACAGTAAAACTTCTGATGTCCACATTTTCAACATTTTTGGGAAATCTTTGGACATTTTTTAGTGGAAAAAAAAATGTTTAAAATGTTTCTTAGGAACATTCACAAAACAATCAACCAAAATCCAGTGAATTTCACTGGATTTTGGTTGATTTTTATGTGAATGTTCTTAAAGAAAATATTAGAAGTTTTACTGATATATATGGAATCACTTTAGATATTTTTAGGAAGATTTTTACTCATTTTTTGAAAATATTTATGAGAATTTTCTTGCCAAATTTGGGG
The DNA here is from genome assembly GCA_027123335.1 of Amphiprion clarkii. NCBI lineage: Eukaryota > Metazoa > Chordata > Actinopteri > Pomacentridae > Amphiprion > Amphiprion clarkii. The sequence goes on along the minus strand of CM049583.1, from coordinate 30,235,737 downwards.
GATTTAAAAAAAATAAACTTTTGAGGAATTATTGTAATTTTCTTCCTGAAGGTTTTGCAAATTTTCAGAAATTTGGGGAATTTTTTTGCTGAATTTTTGGATTTTTTTCAGACAAGGAAACAATATTTCAAAATGGCAGACTATATCACATTGTCCTCTGCAGAGACACTTGTTCTAAAATACTGTCACAAATGCATCCATTTAACGCACCACTTCCGGGTCACCGCAGAAGGCGGCCAGATCCAGAGGTGTCCGTCCGCTGCGATCGGCGTGAGTTGTGGTCGCGCCTCTCTCCACCAGCTCCCTGACCAATGGGAGCTGGCCTTTTAGGCACGCCCAGCTCAACGCCGTCAAACCTTCTCTGTCGTTCTGCTCGAGAGAAGCTCCTGGAAGCAGAGAAAGGCAGAGATGTTCATCTCAGTGTACGTTAGGGTCAAAGATCCTGCTGGAATCAGTGGAGGAAGCCACATTTCAGTCACAATATTCATATTAATGAGCTTCAGTGAAAGTCAATCAAAAGCAACACTTCTGCAGAAGGTTTTAATTATCTTAATTTCCAGTTCCCCTGCATGTTACAGTCCACTGATCAATTTCGAGATGATAAATAATCATCAATAAAAAATTCACAACAATCACACTTTATACATTTCTTATACAATTACTCCTTGATAAAAACAATAAATGATCATACACACAGACCATAATGTGTAATCTCACAGCTGACTTTAGTAGCAAATTAGCAATGGCAATCTTTTGTCCTAATCCGTCATCTCAGCTTTGAAACTAATTTTCTGAAACACAGATTACTTAAATCTCTAAACCTGGCAGACAGCATCAGTCTGTGGTTGACCTTCACATACACACCCTGTAGATAACTTGCCAGTTGTTCTGAAAACTCTGATATTGACAAGATATGATAGATGAAACTGCCTAAATAAAAGGTAAACATGGAGGAAATGTTAAGGCATTAACAGTCGATTAAAACTACTAAAACTAAGACTTTTTTTTACTAAAATGTAAAGGCCAGTCTTTAGTAAAGGCCTGTTTCAGCTAAAGGTTTGCCTTTCTCTAGGGTGAGAGACATAGACTACCATCTGTGAAGATTATTTTAACATTTACTCTGCCAAGGAACCTGGTGGAGTTCTGTGATGATCGGCGTACGTTTATCCTTCCTTCTGTCTGTGCACAACATTCCTCAAAAACGGACTAATGGATTTGGATGAAATATTCAGGGAAGGTCAGAAATGACACAAGGACCACCTCATTAGATTTTGGCATTGATGCGGCTTATAGTCTGGATCCATTAATTTGTTAAAGATTTCCCGTTGAAATAGCGTCACAACGTCACTGTAACCATGACAACAAGTGAACACTACGTCAGCTGCCTGCTGATGATCACATGATTGTGATCCTACTACAAATCCACCGCTGAGGACTTATGTGGAAATGATACAAGGAACAACTGATTAAATTGTAGGAGTGTCTCTAAGTCCCATCAATTCCCGTCGTCCGCTACATATTTAGGTCACGTGATTCTGTATCCGTACATAAAGTACACATGCAGAACACACACCTGTGCTCAGCGCAAAGTCATAATAGGAATAAACAGTCTTAGAGGAGTACTGCGCCCTCTGGGTGCTTTTCCTGTTATTCAATGTGGTAAATACAGATAGAAACTCAGAAGTGAGTGCTTACCGTGATCCAGCAGCAGCTGGCCGGTGGTCATATGTCCCTCTGAGGCTGCCGTCATCAGAGCTGTCCGCCCCTGCTGGTCCACCATGTTCACCTCCACCCCGTGGTTCAGCAACAGCTCCACCACCTGACGCATGAGGAGGCAGAGACTGAAGACATCTGCAGCAGGAATCACGTGATCACGCGTCTGTATGTGTTCGGTCTACCTGCCAGTGGCCTCGCTTCACTGCACTGAAGAGCGGAGCGACTCCCTGCCTGTTGCCTTGCAGAACAGCAGCCCCCTGATCCAACAACAGCCTGCAGACGGACAACCTGCCACGTCCTGCTGCCGCCGTCAGAGCTGACAGAGACAGACACAGAGGGACGAGTCAGAGGGGTATAAGAGGACAGGCTGTCTGAATGTCAGCAGCATCAATCAACAATTAGTGACCCTTTACAATCTGATCGTTTTAGTATCAGTACAAACATTAACATGGAAATTAGGGGCGTCAAACTCATTTTAGTTCAGGTTCACATTCAGCCCAATTTGATCTTAAGTGACCAGTAAAATCACAGCATAATAACCGATAAATAACCAGAACTCATAATTCTTCCTTTGTTTTAGTGCAAAAAAATACATTTTGAAAATGTTCACATTTAACGAATTCTTTTTACAAACAACCTGAAAAAAAAAAAATTCAATTTCAACAACATTATGCCTCAGTTTATCATTTACACATTACAACTTCCAGATCACAGTTTATCTATAAAGATACAAAACATTCAGTCATCTGGTATTTTATTTTATGATCAAAATGACAAAAGTCAGACAAAAAAGACAAAAAACAACCAAAACAAGACAAAATATTACAAAAATTAGACAAAAAACAACAAAAGCAAGAAACAAAATGACAAAAAATTTGACAAAAAAGTTACGAAGCAACAAAAAAATGGACAAAAACGAGATGAGAAATTACACAAATGACACAAATGAGACAAAAAATGACAAAAAAGAAGCAAAGCAACCAAAAAGTAGACAAGCGAGACAACAAAAAACACAAAACGACACAAAAAACAACGAATAAAGCAAAACACATAAAAAAATAGGACAAAAAACACAAGCGAAACAAAACGGAAAAACGACAAAAACATGAGACAAATTACAGTCAGACAAAAAACAACAAAAGCAAGACAAAATATTACAAAAATGAAATGCAAAATGACAAAAGGGAGAAACAAATTGACAAGGAATGAGACAAATGACACAAAACAAAACAAAAAAATTCGACAAAAAAAGCTCCAAAGCTCCAATCTAACACTGTGACGCCCTTTATGTCTGCAGCATTGACCTCATGAGAGCGTTCGGTCCTTACGCCTGATCGGATCTGTCCCTTCTAACATCACTGTTTTCCTCATGGAGTGTTCTGTTCTGGGGACACTCTGTCCTTTCCTTTCTATCATCTCATCTTAGTGCATTTATCAAACTGAGGCTTGTCGCTACACAGATGGTCTGGGAAGGACTGACGCAGTGTGTGTTGTTTTAACACATCTTTGCTTAATAATTTTGGCATGGACATTTTTTTAATATTAGATTTTGGGTTTGAGCCTGCCTTCCCCTGCAGGACAATGCGCCCTGCCATACCACAAAACTGCTCATGAGTGACGTGAGGAATGCAGCAAAGAGCCCACAGAGTTGGCCAAGCCTCCAAACTCCCCAAATCCTAATGCAACGGAGCAACCACAGGATTTAAAAACCCAGTTCAGCCCACAGGATACCCCCCCGGGTGCTCTGCTGATGGCCCGTTGGGTCACTATGCAGGTGAAGATTGCTGTATCTGTACATAAATACTGACACTGATCAAGATCAGAAGTATCAATAGCAGGTCTGAGCTATAAAAATGCTTGCAGTGGCAAAGAATACTCTAGTACTGTACATAAAAGATAGATGTAATAGATAATAGATTTAAACATGCATTCTCTCGACTGACCAGCAGGGGGAAACTCCTCAAGTCTGAGAAAATGACTCTACTTCTCACTTGATTTACTAACAAAGTAAACATTTCTTTCATGAGTTTATGGTCTCAGCCACCAGTTACAAGTCTCTGTCCATACAGCATGATGTTTATTCTGTAAATTCTGGTTCCATTTATGGTAAAATACATACATACAAGTACATATGGGAGCAGATACAACACAAGTCAGGATCTAGTCAGGAGAAAACAACCTGGACAAGAGCCACAAAAGAAGTTCAAGTGTAATAATACGACCGTGGTGTGTACAGGCAGGGCAGATGCAAAGGTGTTGAGTGAAGCTTTTCTAGTACCTGTCTCTCCCCACAGACTGTCATAGATGTTAATCTCAGGTCTCTCTTCTTCTTCCTCATCTTCTTCTGGAAGATCCAACAGGTACGACACCACCTACAGACACAAGCAAGCATTCATTAGAACCACACACACACTGTAAATAGTGCATGTGAGAGAGGCTCTGACCTCTGCGTGTCCCATGCTGGCAGCTGCAATCAGAGCCTGCTGCACCGCCTGGCTCCGGCCCGCCCCCCTTTCACCGCAGCAGGAAGCGCAGCTCCAGTCAGCGCGCCGCAGCAGGAAGCGCAGCACCTCGAGGTGGCCTCGCTGGGCGGCGTGAACCAGCACGCACCGGCCGGAGCTGTCCACGTGACCCACCTGAGTGCACAGGAAGACAGAACAGGTGTTACGACTGCGGTGGGTGTTTTTCTGTGCTCTATACGTCTCCTTCGAGTTGCATCCATCTGGTATGCAACCAGAGCTGCGCTGGTTGGACGCCAGGATGTCAGGTTGGCGCAGGATTGGTCGGGCAACCGTGAAGGTTCCTAACGCCGTGAAGAAGGCGGAAGGATGACATCGTCTCTGGGTCAGAGGGTCAGAGGACATGCCATCCATCTTACGTTACATTAGGGAGGTAAGACTGTTTTTCTTTTATCAATTTCTGTTTCGTCAGGCCAGTCTGGCTTAACAGATTAGTGGGTTTTTCTTTGTTATTTTGGTTTTGCTCACTCTGAATTTAAGTTAAAACATCACCACTGCTTTGTTCTTTTGTTCAACTACATCCTTTGTTTAGCACAGGGGTGTCAAACAAGCGGCCCGCGGGCCAAAACCGGCCCTCCAGAGGGTCCAATCTGGCCCGAGGGACGACTTTGTAAAGTGCAAAAATCACAGAGAAGACATTAACTGCAGATTGTACATTTGTAAAACTATGAATTTAAAATGGTTTCTAGACCATCAAAAGTTGTTTTGATAGTAAAAAAAAAAAACATGTTTGCTCATTATTCTTTTGTCGTTTTGGTCTCATTTTTGTAATATTTTGTCTTGTTTTTGTTGTTTTTCGTCGTCCAGGTTATTATGCTGTGACTTTACTGGTCACTTTAGATCAAACTGGGCTGAATGTGGAACCTGAACTAGAATGAGTTTGACACCCCTGGTTTAACATTTCTCAGTTATTGTAAATAAACACTTCAGCGCTTTGAGAAAACGTGTTTTGTGGCTAATTGGATCAGTGGAAGATGGCACTTCATGTTATGTTCTAGCACCTGTAGGCTGAGCGGAACAATAAGGAACAATATCCTGTCACTCCTAGATTAGATTCACCGTTCAGCTTTGACAACTGTTGCATCAATATCGTGTAATTCCAAGATTAAGATAAAAAGCGTCATGCAGGAATCACATTACTTTCCTACAACGTATTATTATTATTGTCTGTATTATTGCTATTGTGTATTATGGAGATATACACAGGGGTAAAAATGTTCTGAGAAACAATCGTATTGCTGCTGCTGAACGCGCTGCCGACACTTCAGATCACACTTTCACGGTTCACACTTCAGGAACGGTGTGACATGAGGGGGTTTCAAACGCTGTGTGACGCTTTGACAAACAGCCTTTTTTAGAACTTCTACTGCGATGCCTTTTGTTCATCCTGGTGTTCATTTGTGCAGTCGTGTGTCCTGCTGATGTCCACCGTGGTGCTGTTCTTTATATTACCACCGGGTGGCACCGGATTACACAGTTTGAGGAAGAAGATGAGGCAGGCCGAGCTCCAGACGGATACCTTGGCTCTGTGCTGACTCAGCATGGTGATGATGTCCAGATGACCGGCTGCTGCAGCGAATCCCAGCGCGGTCAATCCGTCCTGTGACTGAGCATCCACCTGGAAATGCAACACAGGAGCCTCATTAACCTGAAACCAGTCTTCGAGTTAAAAGTTTCATAACGTTAGATAAACTTTCTGATGTGTTTCTACCTGAGCTCCATGGTCCAGCAGCAGCGCCACGGCGTCAGCGTGGCCCAGGTGAGCGTGAACGCACAGCAGGGGGGCGCTGTTGAGGACGTCGCTACGGTAATCCACATCAGCCCCGCCTGCAATCAGCAACCTGCTCACCTGCACAGGTGGAGAAAGCCAAGTTACAGTCCCCCTGTATGAGCAAATGTACCTAGATGAGTGTGTGTGTGTGTGTGTTTTACCTTGATGTTGGGAGTGTAGAGGTTGCGTAGCGATGAGAGAACAGGGCTCAGACTCTCTGTGCTGTAGGACATCCACAGCCCCTGCAGAACTGATGAGGAAACCCCAAGCTTCTTACTCAGACCCTGGAGGATGAGCAGAAACCCTTTTCAGACATGGATACGTAACATTGTTCTTCATCAGTCTGTTAAAGTCACAGCATTCTGTCAGTCAGACGTCAGCCACTTTATGTTCCTGTTCCTCACGGCTTCATTCACACAAACCACGAGATTCAACAGTAAATGAATGATAGAACACATAATAATGCACTCATCAACAAAACACTATAGATAGCAGCTTATCAACTTGTTCAAATAAACAATAGCCAAGATCATTATTTTAAAGATGACTAATTCTAAAAGAAAAATATCCTGACAGCTATGCTGGACCCAACTTATAGATGGCTGTGAAAAGTACAATTAATCCTGATGGAACCTGTCTCCACATTGGGAATCATTTATAACAGGGGTGTCAAACTCCTTTTAGTTCAGGTTCCACATTCAGCCCAGTTTGATCTCCAGTGATCCGGACCAGTAAAATCACAGCATAATAACCTTTAAATAACCACAACTCCAAATTTTGACACTTTGAGGGCCGGATTGGACCCTCTGGAGGGCCGCTTTTGGCCCACAGGCCGCATGTTTGACACCCCTGATTTATAATTCTAAGTATTGAATGAATTTGTGCTCATGTGTGTAAATGCAAGTCTCTCTATTTGGAGACACTTTTGTATTTTGTTCACTTGTGACCCAAAAACTACATCTCCTCATGTCGGTCACCTTATGAGCTTTCAGTCGTTCTGGTTTCTTTTCCAACCCAGAGTGTTTGAACATGTGTGTCGCTAAGAATCCTGTCTATAACTGAGCCATTCTTTGTGTGTGTGTGTGTGTGTGTGTGTCTTGCCTTGTAGATGTGAGCCTTCAGGATGTGATGTCCGAGCTCCAGTGTCTGCTGTCGGTTCAGCTTCCCCTCTTGTCTGCAGAGCCAGAAGGCCAGAAGAGTGTGTCCACTCCTGGAGACAGACAGACAGACAGACAGACTCGGTAAAAACGTCTCTCTCTTCTTTCTCTGTCGTCCTTTCTTCCCTCCAGCTGCCCGTCGGTGTACCTGGGGTCGCAGAGGAAGCGGTCATCCTGCCCCTCTTCCCTCCACATCAGCCACTCTCTGAAGGAGGCGTGGTTTAGCATCCTGCTGCCGTCGCTTCGCCGCAGGAGGAAAGAGGAGAGCTGCTCCAGACGCTGCGAGAACTCCGCCCACTGCAGGGTTCCTCCAATCACAGCGCCCGCATTCACCACCTCAAACAGCTGGAGGAGGAGTAGGAAATAGCTTTGATTGTGTTCTTTTTATGAAGCTGAGATAACGATGACAGATATTTCTTTTTTGGCAATATATCAAATTTTATATGGAAAACAAGTTGCATCAGTGTCCTAGAAATCACTTTCAGCTAAGTTCCTCATTACAAAAACACCTCTCCAGGAAGTGTTCCAGATCACATGACCTGCTCCACATGATGTCATTTCCTCCTGAAGAAAAGCCTGGCCAGACTCCAAGGCTTTCTGACTTATTTAATATAAAGTAGTCAACAGGTTTACTACAATATCTTTATAAATAACTTTACATTTCAATTTCACTCAATTGTAGATATAATATCTAGAAGAATCTTTCTGTAAAAATGTCATGTGGTGTTTGGTTATAGGCGGCCATGTTGATTTTAGGCCTGAAAACAGCAAAAATGTCAACTATGACATGAAAAGTCCCGCAATTATATATTGACCCAACTGAGGCTGATGAGGAATGTCAATTTTTGGAGGTATGCAAATTAACCCTGAAAAAGAAAGAAAGGAGACTGCGACTCATTGTTGGGGGACACGTGTTTCTAAACACAACCTCAGAGCAGGTGATGGATGATACCTGCTGGTCGGTCAGAGGGTGAAGCGACGCCACGGTGACGTTGAGTAGAGGCAGAACTCTCTGGAAAGACGACTGGGTGGGAAACTTCATGTTGAGCTGCAGCAGGTAAACCTCTGCTAGACTCACAGGAACCACCTGTACGCACAAATACACACCAATTAAAAGACTAAATAATTCATCGACTGTACTAGAACATGACTAAATGATTACCTACATATCTACATTAGTCATTTATTTACTGTCAGAATAAATACATACATAGCAAAAGCATAAAAAATAGCAGTTTTATCAGACTTAAACTGACACAACTGCTGCCACTAAATAACAAATGTCCAAGTATTCTCCAGCTTCAATATTACTTGGATTACAATGAAAATGACATTTCAGCTACTTTCAGCTCTTACTTTTCAACTGACAGCTTCCAAACTGTCAGAGCTCGTGTAAAAATGGACTTTTAACCTATTTATAGAACTATTTCCAGCACTTGAGCTGAAATTTTAACAGCTATTATCCATCATAATACCACCGGCATTTATTTGCTTTCTTCCCTGACTGCTGAACTGCTTTAATCTTCTTAACTTCAAATAACAACTGAACTGCTTTCATCCTCCTCACGTCAACTTTCACTGTCACTGCTCGCATAGAAACTGACACTCCGGCTGTTTATAGTGAACACACATGCAGCTGACGTTTTAAAAGCTTTTCACAGTCATTAAAAAAATGATTTTCAACTCCTTTCAGTGTTTACCTTGATTGTTTAGACACTGAACTTGCATTTAAGTTTCGTTCAAATTAGGGCCAAATATTTAATCCAATTCATTCCGAGATCACAGCCTAAGAGAGCACATTTCCATTTCCTCTAAAATGTTTACCTTGATCAGTCAACTTTAGCATCACCACATTCTTTCTGCCCTCTTTCCTTCCCTCACCTTGAAGCTGGAGCTCTTTAGGACCAGATATCCTCCTTCTATCAGGTCCAGGGTCAGCTTCAGGTAGAGGTAGGAGCCTCTGCTCAGGCTCTTCAGGTGGCTGATCAGCTTGGCCAGCGCCGCGTTGTCAAGGCGGCCGTTGCTCAGCGACACGTTGCTCTGGATCTCAGCGCTGCTTTGGATACGCTGCATCAGGTAGCCCTGAGAAAACACAGACAAAGATGCAGTCCAGGTACGCAGACAGTCAGATAAACACGTGGATAAACAGGTCCTGGTGTTACCTGCAGGTCTCTGTCTATGGCGCTGTTGTCCTCCATCCTGTCCAGAGAGATGCGGTGAAAAGGCAGAGAGCGAGTGATGTCCTGGTGGAAGGAAAACACAGAATAACAGATTCTGTTAATTCAGAGAAAGTTTTGTTTGTCAGCGAAGCCGATCCCAGTTTCTGTTTTGCTCACTGTGGTTTTGGCAGCGCCGACAGTAAATTAGCCGGAGGCAGACGTCATTTCAAGCAGGCTGAACATCTTTCCACACTTCCACAGCAGACATGCAGCTCATAGCGACAACACTCACAGATTTACCACTCAACATTCTCTGTAGCTTTCTGTATCAAGAGACTTTGAATTGACAAAGACAAAAACAACTTCTCATTTCTAGCCAGTATAGCAGCTAGACCAGGGGTGTCCAACATGAGGCCCGCGGGCCAAAACCGGTCCTCCAGAGGGTCCAATCCGGCCCGCAACACGACTTTGTAAAGTGTAAAAATTACAGAGAAGACATTAACTGCGGATTGTAAAACTGCAAAACGATAAATTTAAAATTATTTCTAGACCATGACAAGTTGGTTTGATCATAAAGTAAAATACTGGATTGCTCATTGTTCTTTTGTCATTTTATATCTCATTTTTGTAATATTTTGTCTTATTTTTGTTGCTTTTTGTCTTTTTTGTCTGACTTTTGTTGTTTGTCTCATATTTTTGTCGTTTTGTTTCTCGTTTTTGTTGTTTTGTGTTTCCTTTTTGTGTCATTTGTGTTTTTGTCTTATTTTTGTCATTTTATGTTTCGCTTTATTTGTTGTTTTGTGCATTGTTTTTGTCGTTTTGTGTTTTTTTTGTCTCGTTTGTGTCATTTTGTATCTGGTTTTTGTAATATTTTGTCTTGTTTTTTTGATTTTGTCATTTTGTTTCTCGCTTTTATCATTTCTTGTCTTGTTTGCATCATTTTTGTAATTTTTTGTCCCGTTTTTGTTCTTTTTTTGTCATTTTGTAATTTTTGTCAAATTTTTTGTCTCTTTTTGTTTTGTTTTGTGTTTTTTGTCTCATTTTGTCATTTTGTGTCTGGTTTTCGTAATATTTTGTCTTGTTTTTTTGTTTTTGTTGTTACTGAACTTGACTTTCTTCATAAATTTCAGGTTGTTCAGAATATACTTTCTTGCACTAAAACAAAGGAAACATTAGGAGTTGTGGTTATTTACAGGTTATTATTCTGTGATTTTACTGGTCTGGTCCACTGGAGATCAAACTGGGCTGAATGTGGAACCTGGACTAGAATGAGTTTGACACCTCTGATCTTTGTGCTTTGACTCTTTGTGTTGTTTTGTACCTGCTGACTGGTCCTGACAGTGGTGATGACCTTCAACCAGGAAGGAAATTTCTGGATGTTTCGGGTCAGGAAGGAAGTCAGTGTGTCACCGTAGTCCGGTCGGTGGAACTCCGCCTCGTTTAGCCCATCAATGAGCACAATAAGCCCCGCCCCCTCCACATGCAACTTTCTCTCTGGGGAAAAAAAAAAAAAAAAACAAAAAACACAACAATGTGGATCATTAAGATTGAGCGCCGTCTCTGATTTCCCAGCATACCGGCCACCAGAACGCAGCAGAATCTGTACCTCTGTGGAGAGCATCCAGCGGCTCCAGGATTCCTCTCTGCAGGGCAGAACTCGGGTCCTGGATGCAGGAGCGCAGACTGAGCATGCTCTGCAGGTGTGGCGACCGGTGCAGCAGCTCCCGATACGCCGCCAGCAGAGGCGCTTCGCTCAGCATCGCCGCCATGTTGTGGACGAACTCCGGAACCAGACAGGTGTGACAGTTGTCAGCCTGACAGAAGTGATACGAGACCACCTGCAAGAGACGGACAGGAAGAAGTGTCTGCGTTGCTGGGACATTCTCAGTTCATGGGCCGCTGACATTTCAGCTGGAGAGAAATGTGGTGCTTAAATTAAACAGTTGTTTTCTGTATTTAAATCAGCAAAAAAAATGTGACTTTTTACAGATTTTAATGATAAATCCCATTATTTACAAACATAATAATGCATATAGAAATGTATTTAAAAATGCAGTATTTAAATACTTTTTTCTTACATTTTTTTACTGTTACTTTACAGATTTGTCCTGTTTTATATAGTCACAAATAATATATAATAACAGAACAAAACTGTAAATACTGTCCACATGAAATATCTGTACTTTTATGAATAGTAATCTGCTCTTTTACAATGTTTGACCTTAAATCTATGCAGTTTGTACTGTATTTAACTGAGAAAATATCATTATTAGCATATATTTGCGATTTTTTAAAAACTGTTTGTACAGTTTTTTAATAATACAGTATTCTAGTTAGTTTTCTTGCACCTTAGAGGGAACTTTTTACAGTTTTTTTGGAGTTTTTTTTCCTTTTCTTCTTTTTTGCAGTTTAGCAACCTGCTAATACACATCAGATCCACAGTAAGGATCAGTGAGGATGCTACCTGTCCAGCGAGCCTCCTCAGCACCTCCTCCTGCCTCCTCCTCATCTCTGGAGTTCCTGGACAGCTTCCTCCTCCTCCTCCTTCATCTCCTCCTCCTCCTCTTCCCAGGGAATCGTGTGAGAAAGAAACAGGCTCCACATCTGGAACAGCAGCAAACATGTGAACACACAAACAATCTCCCTCTTTCTTCTTCTCCTTCTTCTTCTTCTTCTGCTTCGCAGCAGCAGCAGCTGCAGCGTTCTTCGTTCTTCGCTCTCAGCAGCTTGCACCCTGCTTTGGTGTGTTTCTTTTTGTTCCACTGCATGATTTAAGTGGCTTTTTCTGGTGGTTGGCTCAGCTACGTGTCTGGTTGCTGGTCGTGAGCCTGGAGGGTTTTATTAGCGTTCTGTATGATGACTCAGCTCTTTCTTTTCTATGAGTAAGTGTGTAAATAACGTTCTGTTCATGATTGGAGTAACTTGCTGGGGGTCCTTTGGCAAGCTGCTGCCAAAAAATTGTGTATGTCCCCTTCAAGCTCTCACAAAGTCTTTTTGTTCCTGGGTCTGGATTGTACACAATATTCTTACGCGTGACAATTTTTTGGCTTTTTCTACCTTAACATTCCAAATCAATAGCAAAAGGTCACCATGAATTAGGGCTACAACAGAAAGTTGCTTCAGAAAACATTCAAACCGCTCTGCATTTTGCACATTTAGTCGAGTTTTTTGTCCACCAATCTACACTCAAAAGCCTGTAATGGCAAACGCGTTTAAAAATTTGTGAAACCAAAAAATAATTATTTATGTACATCAGTCAATTTCAATTTCAAGAACATTATTCCTCAGTTTATCATTTACACATTACAACTTCCAGATCACAGAGGATCTATAAAGAAGCAAAACATTTAGTCATCTGAAACTGAACGATATAGTGTTCTACTTTATGATCAAAATGACAAAAGTCAGACAAAAAAAGACAAAAAAAAACAACAAAAATAAGACAAAATATTACAAAAATGAGACACAAAACGACAAAAGCAAGAAACAAAATGACAAAAAATGAGACAAAAATGACAAAAGCGAGAAAGAAAATGATAGAAAAATAGACAACCAACTGAAGCGAGACAAAAAGGAAACACAAAACGACAAATGACACATGAAAAAAGTCTTACAAAAAAACAACAAAAACAGACAAAATATTACAAAAGCGAGACACAAAATGACAAAAGAACAACAAGCAATCTAGCATTTTACTTTATGATCAAAACAACTTGTCATGGTCTAGAAATTATTATAAATTAATAGTTTTAGTGCTTTACAATCTGCAGTTTATGTCTTCTCTGGAATTTTTACACTTTGAGGGCCGGACTGGACCCTCTGGAGGGCCGCTTTTGGCCCACGGGCCTCATGTTTGACACCCCTGGCTTAGACAAGTTGTCTGGTATAATACTGTGTTGGTGGATGTAAAATACAAAGTTTTTCTTCTTACGTTTGGGTATGGTCTGACTCCCAGCAGCGCTTGGCCACATGCGGTTGCCGTGACAACTGAGCGCCACCAGTCGGGCGACGATGGCCGTTTTGCCAAAGCCCATGTTGCCGACGATCACCGCGCCCCGTCCGGTCGCCGGGTTGTCGCTGCGGAGGCACGCGTCCACCTCCTGGAAGAGCCACCCCCTGCCGGTGAACAGCCAATCAGACGAGAGGCCGGGAACCTCGAAGTGCAGCGGCTTCAGGTTGAGGGAGGGAGTGAAACGAACTGCAGGAGGAGGTGACAGGAGTAGAGTTACATCACTTAGTACAATAAATGCATTTGAGAGTATATCTGCACACTGCAAAAACTCAAAATCCTACCAAGTTGATTTGTCTGTATTTTTAGTCAAAATGTCTCATCCCACTCGATTTAAGATAAATTTACTTAACAAGTTATATTTCAGCAACTTGTTTTAAGACAATGCATCTGAAATATCTTGTTCAGTCAAACAATCTGGAAATTATCTTGTCTTGAGTTGAATTTTACAAGAAAACTCAAAATAAGTTTAATACATCTCAACTTAGGAGGGTACATGAAAGCAAAAATCTATTTTTGAGGGAAAAACTGCTATTTTTTTTAAAGCATGTCTGGCTTATTTCAAGACACCTAAGCTTGACAATGTTGGTCAAATATAGCTTAAAATAAGTTTTCCCAGCTAATTTTAAGATTTCTTATTTCAAGAAATCTTACCAAGACAGTTTTCACTTGTTCTATTGGCAGATTTTTTCACTTATTTCAAGGTAAAAGTTCCTTGAAATAAGTTATTTTTTCTTGCTTTGAGAGGAGCATCTTTTTCCAGTGCATGTGTGTTCACCTCTGTGGTCTGGCTGACTACGACTCCCAGAATTCTGTCTGGGCATTCTGAGGGACGTCCTCGAGGGGATGTGCCTCTGCTGCTCATCCAGGTAGGCCAGGTCCTCAAGGTGGGCCGAGCTAGTGGCTGGAGACGGAGAGGATGAGGAAAAAGTTCAGTAGGAGGGAGAAGCATTCTCACATGCAGGCTGTCCAAAGAGTCATTGAGACTGCAGAGAAGATTATTAGGACTAAGCTTCCATCCATGGACTCCATATACACCCAGCGTTGCCGAAAAAGAGCAGAGAGCATCATCAGACTCTTTCCATCCAGCTCAGCCTCTGCTCAGACACTAACACTGTTCCTACAACCTCCGACACAGTAGAGAGAACAGCATCATCACACACAAAACACGTTTCCACAGCACAGTGAGACTGATGGCAAAAACTAAAATGTAAACAATGTTTTCTGTGTTGTAACTCCTCTCTACCTCACCCCGTCCATGTGCAGTATGTGATGTACCTGCAATGCGGGGGAATGGGGAAACACACTTATACACATTTTTGCCACATGAAGGAATGAATCAATGAAGATTTTCCCCGTTATTTTACATGTTTGCTAATTATGGAGCTACGCCTAAGCAACGGTTAGCTTAGCTTAGCATCAAGACTACAAACTGGGAGAAACGGCTAGCTAGGCAGCGTCTGAAGGTAATAAAGTACTTTTAAGTCTTCTTAATTAACACATTCTATGCTGTTTGTGCAACACGTACACAAACCTAAAAATGACAAGTTGTCGTGTTGTGAGGGGGTCAGTGTTAGGAGCAGCGGCTTCCTGTTGTTTCCTCTTGTTGCCTGGCAACCTCATGGTTAAGTCAAGGCACCATAAAAAGGTTCCTGAACGGTGCATAACATTACTTGGTCTCAGCCCTCGAGTGTCGACTGTAACTAATTAATCCTCAACTGTACGAACACATCATAACATCTGATCACAACCACAAAGAAATCTACAAACACTGACATTCTGTTCCAGCTTGTACGGTATTCGTACAGATTTGTGGTTAAAAGTAATGAAATGCTACACTTTTGTTTGTGTTGTTAGTGAAGTGAAGTAGAGGCCGTATCAGCAGGATACTGTCCAAGGAGTGCTGTTTCTGGAGCTCCCGCTTCAGCTGCCCTGACGCTGGTTTGAAAGCTAACAAAGCGCTGATAATGTCCGAAACTTAAAGCTGCCTCGACTCCAGATAAAAACAGAGAAACGTACCCAAAGTTTGATCCCATCAATCCAGTTAGATTCCTCTTAAACAGCAGAGAATCTGAGCGCTGGCTGTGCTTTGTATCCTGTCTATAAGTGTGTGTGTGTGTGTGAGAGAGAAATGACATACATGTCACTTCCTTCCTTTCCCAAAGGACTCATGGTTTCTAGTTTTTATGAAACACAGAGTGAAAAAAAGAAGGAAAGGAGGATGAGGCGAGAACAGACACTGTGTCTGTGTTTCAGCTCGGTGGTTTTGTGTCGACAGTCTGAACAACAGACGCAGTCAGAGCTCATTATCACCTCGTTTTTAGATTTCAGATCAAACAAATGAGAAACAAGTGTTAATAAGTGAGCTGTAGGCGTGTTGGAAGGATATTTTTTACGTGTCAGTCTCAGTGTTAACACACTTGACTGGCATCAATCTTATTTTACTGTAAGTATACTTCTGAAATGGTAAACTGTGTAAGTTTAAAGTGACTATATGGTGACTTTTGTGCTGCTAAAACTAAACTGGGTAAGCTACAGACACGGTGGTTTGTAGAACAGACACCAATGACTAAGTGTTTCATCTGACTGAAATGGGTTCATTATTTAGTGGTTGCAAATGAAAGCTGCATATACTGAACATTTTTGGCCTCTTGGGGGTAAACAAAACATTGGCTTTACCATATAAATATATATTATCACAGAAAATATCGATTAAAGCAGCTTTAACAGATTTAGCAGACATTTCTTGCGGCTGTACTTTTTTATCAAGGTCAGGAGGTTTTCTTAACATGCACCTCATTATCACTCTTCTATAGGGAGAAAAACACTCTGGCTTGTTTGTATTTCTTATAACAGCCACAATCATATTGGCGGAAGTAAAGCAAAGGTTCAAGCATGGGGAAATGTTTTGGTATAACATGAAATACAGCTGGTATTGTTTTACATCATATAAAAAGTAAAATACTATGTGAAGTTCTGCAGGATTAATTACAGATTTTACATACATCTTGTAAAGTTTCCATTAACATTGATATTACTAAAAGAACTAAGCGTCGGTTGTGTATTTCAGCCCTGAGTACTGTCTGCAAGGATTTCTTTCCGGCTAAAAAACAACCCTGACAACCTTCACTGATGAGACAAACAGGCAGTTGGAAGTGATGGAAAATGAGCATAAACTGCACCGAGGCAACCATTGTTGGGATTCTTGTTGGAAATAAAGTTAAAAATTAACCACAGTTGTAGTAAAACTACTGTATTATCATCATCCATTCGACTGTAAATGTGGTAAACTCTGAACCCCCAGCGGAGACACATTTCTCATGGTTTTCTCGCTATCAGCAGTGAGCTCACTATAGCTAAGAAAGAGTGATGCGTTTCCTTCCTAACAGGAAAGCGTGTGTGGGAGCGAAACCACTTGACTCATATACTGTACACACACACACCCACCACATCCATTTGCCATCTTACCGGCGACTGAATTGGGGCGGGGCATGAGGTAGAGGGGGATGGAGTGGGTGGAGCCAGGACCTCGGCCCGGGTGCAGCTTGTTGAGGCTGTAGGTGGAGGCGGCCATGCTGTCCTCCGCCCTGTACAGGAAGCCGTCGTTGGCGCTTCCTGCTGCCACCATACAGGAAGACGAGGTGGAGGCCACCACCGGCCGACCCCCCTGCTGCCAGAGGTTGAGGCTGCTGCCATGGTAACAGTCGCTAGGATACTTGGGGCTGTCGTCCCTCTCGGCGGCCGAGTCAGCGGAGTAGCTGGTCAACGTGGCTGAAAGGCAGACAGGACGAGGGCGATGCGTGAAATGTCCACAGTTTTAGCGGTTTCAGGCTCGGACCGTTGAAGAAACTCACCTATGATGCCGCTGTCTCTGCTCTCCAGCGTGGAGGAGGGGGAGGCGACAGAGGCGTGGCTGGGGGAGGCGTGCTTGTTGTTATTGTTGCCCTCCCCTTCAGCAGGAGGCTGCAGTGTGGAGCAGGGGGAGGTGTTGCTGCTGGCCAGACTGGAGGAGGGAGAGATCCTCTGTGGGGAAGAGACACAGAGAAATAATGTAGATATGACTGTCTCCAACCTCCTACACCCCTCCCATAACAACCACCTGAGGTCCAGTGGTTTCATAACACTCTCTGTCCCCAAGGTTCACACTGTCTTTGGCTGGAATTCCTTTCGCTTTGCTGCAGCGATCGATTGGAATTCCCTCCAAACATCTCTGAAACTGTCGTCTCTTCCATCACTTTACATGTTTAAGCAGAAGCTGCAGCAGATCCTAGCTGATCGCTGCACATGCTGACTGTTTTCACTGAACTGCTAGCATTCATTTAGGCTGTTTTAATCTCTATTTAAACACTTGTACCTGGTAAAATAAAGAATAATAAAAAAAGACAATGGTTCTACACTTTGATTTTGTGTCTGTAGAGGCCTCTTCAATTATCTGGCTCGGTAAGTAGTGTGCTAATTAAAGGTTTAAAAGCTAAAGATGTTTATTTTGTGTGCCTGTTTATTGAAAGCAACAGGTTTCAGTTGGCTGAGTTACTTTAATGTTGTTGCTGCTTTAGCTTAGCGGGTTAACAGACTAAAGGGTGGCAGCTGTCAAGTTTGGGCTCTCAAGAAGAAGGAGACGCTTAATTAAAAACAGAATTCTGAAAACAACTGGGGTTGAAACAGCATTTAATCAAAATGAGTATTCTACACATGTTTAATCAGTTCAAGAAAAACATCAAAGATTGTCTACAATTGGGACATTGTCGATCAGATCATGCTTTAGGACCAATTAATGAAGAGAGTCAGGTCATTACAAAAGAGTTTTTCGTTAATCTTTTCAGTATAAAAGTGTTCAGAAAGTGAGGCGGTACTAAACTCAACCCAGACATGTGTGAGCTGATTACCTGTCCATCGTCCTGGCCGTGGTAAGCAGAACCCGGCTCTCCACTGATGACCTTATCCCCCAGCAGGAAGCCCAGTCTGGTCATCAGAGCATCGGCTGCCTCATCAACAGAGGGAGGCGGTCCCAACTCCTCATCCTCACCTGGAGAGAGACAGGTGAAGAAAAAGAGTAGAGCTGTAGAGCTGCAGAGCTGTAGAGCTGTAGAGCTGAGGCAACATCCTGAATTAATTCTCAGCAGGTTTGTGACTCCAAGCAACTCGTCTTCCATACAGCTAGTCATGTGATTTACTATGAATGCTAATTATACCAGCTTTAAATTAATAATTTAACACTTTGCAAAATATGCATATTGGCTTTCCTGCTGAGAATCAAATGAGAAAAAATGTGGAGAAAAGCTTGAAGCAGGTTAGCTTAGCACAGAGACTAAAAATTGGAAGAGTTTGACCCTCTTCCAAAGCTAACGACATCCACCAGATCAGCACGTCACATATAACTATGGGATTTACTATTTCTTACTTGGGAATCCTGAAAAAGACAAGACTAAGCAACAGTAACCTTGGGAATCACTGCAAGGAAGATTCTCTTATCTTTGGATGGAGGAAGACTGGCTGATGAGTGAAGTTCCAGCCTCTCTGCTCGAGCACACCAGCTCACCTACAACTCTGCTCAAACACTGTCAGTCTATTCTACACTACACACTGGTAAGTCGTAACACTGGAGTAATTTAGTCATACTGAAAGACAGATCTTGCTAGTTGACAGGACTGGATCCTCAGGATTGTTACGTAGGAAATCAGGAAACTTTAAATCTGAAAATGATCACAGAAAAAAAAATATGTACATGTTAACAAGGTAAAACCTCATTCTCACTAGAGCGGACTTTCGAGCTAAGCTAAGAGAGTGTTATCAAAAAAAAAAACAACTACAAAGATAGTGAACTATTTGTTAGGTATGTCCGATAATATCGGCCCAATATTGGCATGAAAATGTAATATCGGTCAATATCGTTATTGGGTTTTTTTTGCCTATCATAACAACCGATAAAATAACGCCTGGATTTCACCGGCATTTACCGGCTTGCAAATGATCACATCATCAAACTGCGTCATGAAGCGTGTAAACAAGTGTGGCTGCAGTAACAAGCTTGCTGTGCCTAACTAACAATATGTCTGTTGTTTGAAATTATTTCCAAGTCCACATATATCGGTATCGGTCGATATCGGAATCGTAAATTGAGAGTTAGACAATATCGGCATATCGGTTTTTGGCAAAAAGCCAATATCAGACATCCCTACTATTTAATATCAACTTTGCTAACATATTTTTGTCCAGAATATCCTTGCTATCGAGTTGCTGTGATGCTAAAAACACAACCTGATCAGTGGACGACCCAGAAAGATCATCCAGCATGTATTTCACTCTGGTTAACGACCACAGACACACTGGAAGATTAAACCGTGGTCCTGCCTCTTTACACCAATCAGGTTGAAAAAATGGCTTTAAATCTGTCCAATCAAAAGAGATGATAAAAGCAGAACAAATCATAAGAGAACCTAACACCACACACACACATACACACACACAAAGCATGAACTCAAGCCAACTGTGAAGACGATGTGTGTGAACATGTGCAAAACAGTGATTGATCTCCATAATAATATATTCACTATCATGACCTAAATATGCCAAGACTGCTGTGAATGCACACACACACGCGCGCGTGCGCACACACACACACACACACACGCACACACACACACACACACACACACACACACACACACACACACACACACACACACACACACACACACACACACACACACACACACACACACACACACACACACACACGCACACACGGAAGAATGTGAGCCACAGCATGAAAGCTCATACTCTGTGTGTCTCCCGACGGTCTGTAATTACAGCTATAAATTGCTGACTGACAAAATACTAGAGAAGCATCGCACACACACACACACACACACACACACACACACACACACACACACACACACACACACACACACACACACACACACACACACACACACACACATACACACACTGAAAGGACAACCAGCCAAACACAGAGCATGTGTGTGCCGGCGCACATACATACATATGTGTGTGTGTGTGTGTGTGTGTGTGTGTGTGTGTGTGTGTGTGTGTGTGTGTGTGTGTGTGTGTGTGTGGTCAGTCAATGACAGGGTGTGTGAGTCTTTTTTAGAAGAAGAAAAATAAAATGGAAAGATCAGATACAGACTTTTCCATTTCTGTCTCGTTAACTAGTCCAGCTTCTGATTCCTTCTGTCAGCCTCTCACTCCTTTCCTCCCTCCATCCTCTCATCTCCATCCTCTCTTCTTCTTCTTGCTTTCCTTTATTCTCTTTTTACTTCTATCATTTTCTGTCTCTTCCTTCCTTCTTTTGTTGTATTTCTTTCTTTCTTTCTTTTGTTTTTATCTCATACTTTCCTCTCTTCTCCATTCTGTCTTCTCCTCTTCTTTTCTTTCTCTTCCGGTCATCTTTTATTTCTGTCCTCCCTTCCTCTTCTCTCTGATCCTCCTTTCCTGTTTCTCTTTCCTTCTTCCTTTATTTCTACTATATCTTCTTTCCTTTGTCTTTCTTTCTTTCTTTCCTCTCTCTCCTCCATTCTGTTTTCTCTTCATCTTTCTCTCTTAGCTATTTGCTCCTTCTTTCCTTCCTTCTGTCCATCTTCTTTCTTCCTCCCTTATGTCCTTTCCTTCTGTCCTTCCTCCCTTCAGTCTTGTCTTCTCCACTCCCTTTTTTCCTCTTTCTGTATTTCTACTTTCACTCCATCCATTCTTTTTTCGTCTTCCTTTTTGTTTTTCTTCCCTGTCTTCTGTCCTTTTTCTTTTTCCTCTTATACTTCTTTAACTTTGTCTTTCACTTTCTTTGTCTCTTATTTCCTTTTATCCTCTCCTCCATTCTCCTTTCTTCTTCTTTCCATATTCCTTTCTTTGTACCTTCTTCACATCCTTTCTTTCTGTCAGAAGTATGAGAACTTTCTGACATCACTGCAGCCTCATAGAGAAAATGATTAGATCTGGAGTTAATGACAACAACAGCAATAATAATGTAATTTCTCAGCTTACTTCAAACAAACTGGTTATCATTTGGTCCACCAGTCTGACACCCACAGGCAAAAACCTTCAGTAAGTCATGTGTTTGGATCATTTTAGCCTCGTCTGACAGCAGGGAACCTCAGCCAATCTTGTTTCCATATAAATTCATGTTTTAATCTCTTTAAACTTGTAACACCATCTCTGCTTTGAGACTGAATATGCAGCATGAGCTCAGTGTTTCCCTGCTGAAAGGCATCATGGGAAACATAAACTGTAACTGGCAAACCGGCAAGTTAAAAAGCACAAGTTCACCTGTTGATACTCCACATTACCACTCCTTTCCATGTGCATTATTTTAGTCTTAAATACGTTTATTAAAGTATTGACTGAAATGATTCCACCTCCTCAGTGGCAAAGCCCTCTGATGGATTCAAACTCAGCCTTTAATTATCGGGGATTTTCTTCAAGCTGATATTGATCGTTGTTATCGAGGCGGACAATAATAGCTAAGCAAGACATATTTAAAAAAAAAAATCCATGTCTGTGGAAATATGAGGTCAACCAAGCAACCTGACACTCAGAATGTCCGATATGGTCACGGAGGCTGCACAAATCATTCTAAGGAAAAGTACATATGCATACAGCTATACTTATAGTGCGGCTAAATCTCAGTTCCACCATGAACAGTCATGCTGCTCAGCTTGCACGTTGTGGTTCTAGAAGGAATTTAAAACCATAAAATTGCACAGTTATATTCATACATTCCAACAGAATGTGGTAAATTTGTGCTAATTTTGCACGTTGAGTTCAACTTTAGTGAAAACTGATATGTTATTTGACGCTGTTGACCATCCACAAGCCATAAAAACCTAAATATGGTGATCTCTGGCACATTCTAATGCCAAAATCATTTACACTGATCTTAATTATTGCAAATTATAATGAGTTTTCCAACCGGATTGTAAACATGTAGGGAATTATTGGAAAGGAGAACTTGGCTTCTTGTGCAATTTAGTAGTCTGTAAAAAGATAATAATATTTAAAGGCACCACAATTCCAGACACATCTTTAACCCCCATGTGTTCCCAGTTCATCTATTGGCATTAATTTGAATTATTCATAAAAATAACTCCATAATGACAAAACATGTGAACCGTTCATGTGACTTCATTGAATCAACTGAGCATCGAGGCATCCTCTGCTGTGTAAAGCACACTGTAAATCATTCATTTATTAATCCCATAAACTTTTGTGTGTGGCATTAAATATTAATAGAATAAAGCAGCCGGCTGGATGTAAATTAGTCATCAGCTGTTTGGCTGTCAGCCGGCTCTTATGCAAAGCTCTGCAAGCGTGGATGAAATCGGCTCAACGGCATTATTTAGCATCTAAAGCGAGGGCCTTAAAATTTCATGGAGCCATTACTGGATGATTTCATTTAGTGAAACCCCCCACTGTGAACTGCAGATGCTCTGTTCTGCTCACTGTGCTGAGTTAGATACAGTTAGTGTGATCTGCTAAAGATAGAGGGGTGAAGAGCTACATAGACATAAGCCTAACATAAGAAAACATTCAAACTAGATACTAATATTACAGAAAATGTCAGCAATCCTTTAAATAAGTCGATCATGGTCGCATACTCTGATAATCAGTTAGAGCACAGACAGAAAAAGAATGTGGTCATTCATGCGTGAAGACATTAGTCTGATAGCTGCAGACAGCTGGCTAACTAGCATGATGCAGCAAATATGAAACTGCACTCAATCAACTCCAAAGGTTCCATCTCTCATAACCGGACATGATAGTGATAGAGTCAGTTAGCAAGACTCAGTCCTGTAAAGTGCAGCAGGTTTGCACATAGTGGAACTATTTATGTTGTGCAAACCAACTTTTGCATGAATCAAATGAACTGTGTAGCATCCAGCCCGATTAAAACTGCATCAATTGCTTGACCCACACTCAAAAGTGTCTTTAAAGAGCCCATACTGTGCCTTTTCTGTGTCCTTCTATGTGTTATATAGCGGCTTTTTGGTGCATGTAAAATATCAAAAAAGTGTAAAAAGTCCATGCCAAAGGGATTTATTCTCTCCCACAGAAAGCCCACAGCTCTTTCAAGCCTGAAACACCATGTTGAATGTCCAAGCTTCACTTCCGTACCTTATCTACATCACCATGTGACACATTTGCATAATGCCTGCCTCCAAAACGGCAACTTCTTCACAGTCTGCCATTATTTCCTTACATATGAGAGGACTGTATCTCTCTGTCTATACTCAGAGATTTGGGGTAACAGGACATAACCAATGTTGCTTCACTTGATTCGACCAGCTGACCAATCAGAGCAGAGAAGCATTTCAGACAGAGGGTGAGAAGAGATGCTACAACAACATACGATATGGGAAAAATTATGGGTTTTTTTTCTTCATTAAAGCATGTAAACATACTCCAGTAGAACCTAAAAATTAGAAATATAAAACTATAAATGTGCACAATATGGGTTCTTTAACTTTACGACAGTGCAATGCTACATCTCTGGAGTACCAGAAGTAGATGTCCAGATACAAGACAGGTTTCATAAAATAAGATTTGTTATTATTGGTAAATATGGAAGCAAACTGTTCCCCCAACACTGGCATAAAGACAGCTAATTTAGAACTCTGTGTAAAGCCGTCTGCCTGTCCTTCACTCTCACCTTCCTCTCGTCTTCTTCCTCCTCTGTCCACTTCCTCAGCGGGACGATCCACCCATTCCCGACACAACTCAAAGCTCTCGTCGTGGAACCGACAACAGCACACGTACAACAACAAGCGCCGCAGGACGGACGAGGCGTGGCTGATGACGCCCACCGCCACCACACCTCTGCCACAGCCGCAGCCGTCCGTCGGCCTCCGTTGGTGACGGACGGACGACCGCCGGGGCCGACACCACTTACTTCTGGACCGGGCACATGCTTTCAAAATAGCCGCCGTGCAGTCCATGGCTGGCTGGCAGGAGGCTTCTGATTGGTTCAGAGCGTTTCCATGTAGGGGGCAGAGTGAATGGACTCAATTACAGCTGTACGCTTCATTCTCTCTATTAAGTTTTCTTGGTAAAAATTTGATGACATCAGTATTCGGTCTTCTCTTCGGTCCTGAGCTCCTCCTTCTCCACCGTACACAAAGGAGAGAGGGAGAAGAAGATGAAAGAGGTGCAAATGAAGAGATAAGACGCTCCAAGGGAGGAAAAAACACCAGAGGAACTCCAACTTCTGAAGCAGAACGACTGCAGGAGTAAAACATGAAAATGCAGCGGGAACAAGCAAACTTCTCACAT
Organism: Amphiprion clarkii; assembly: GCA_027123335.1. Taxonomy (NCBI): domain Eukaryota; kingdom Metazoa; phylum Chordata; class Actinopteri; family Pomacentridae; genus Amphiprion; species Amphiprion clarkii. Next base: position 30,211,123 of record CM049583.1, on the reverse strand, counting down.
GTTCAGTGAAGGTTCTTTGTTACTTTTTTAGAGGTGAAACTAGACTAGACACACAGACTCCAACTCCAAGCTGATCTGGATTATGTATTTCCACTGGTTACTGTCCTTTTCAGCCAAAATAGCTCTTATTTTTCATTCACAGGTAGAGCCCAATGAAACAGAGAAAACAACAGCAAAAGCACCGAGTGGAAAAAAGTCAGTCTTCTCCAAGATGATGTCCAGTTTTGTCAGAAATACAAGTAAAGTTCCAGCGCTCAAAGAGTCTTTCTTTCAACAGCAGAGTCTCCATATCTGGTCTGAAAGACGACCTCCCTCGTCTGACTGCACCGCAAATCAAAACCTCCCCTCCTCCAACCCAAAAAAAAGAGAGAAAAAAAAGAAAAACACACTCACACAGGAGAAGGAGAAGGACTGCATGAGCATGGACTTCAGTCCTCCATACGGGAGGAGCTGAACCGACAGAGTAATCTGTTACACGTCGAGAAGCACGAGGAAAGTTTCCAAAGAAGGTTCACTCTTGTTACTTCTAAAAAGAAGAAAAACACGAGCCGAGACCGAAAATGAATGAAGGTCGGCAGAGCAAAGAAATGCTGCAATTAAAGCGAGACTCCTTTTTTCCAAGAACAGAGGAGCGTCTGACCACAAATCACAGAGAAGACGGAAGATTGTAATCCACTTTAGACCAGAAAATGTGAAAAATGTAGAAGGGAAAAGGACGAAATAAAGAGGAACAAAGATGCTCCGATCTTTCGCTGAAGTCTCTAAAAATTATTTCTGAATAACAGGCTTTAAAAGACGAGGAGATGAAGGAAGACTGGGTTACGGTTAAGACTTAAAGAAACCGCTGGACTGAGATTTACAGAGTGGTCATGAAATAATAATAAGTGAGAGAAGTAGCAAAGAAAATGCCCTAAAAAGGCAGAGTGCTGGTTGGAAGGTGTAACAGACAGAAAGGTTATAATGCCTTCAATCTGTGCTTTCTATTACAGATTACCAAAAAATAAATATAAAACATACAGTCCATAGACTATGAGGACTAAATTCATTCCTGTTTTGCTTGGTGTCTGTCTCATAACTAAAAATCAAAGCTGGTTTTTACATTTTTACACTTTACAGTGTAAATGAATCTGTACCATCTGTTCATCTTTTGCTTCAAGTTTGTTTTTATGCTTGAGTCCTATTTTCCTCTGCTTTGTACACATAACTACCGACACTGTTGTGTTACTGTAAGTTACAACTCATTGTTTAGCTGACTGTCCCTCAGCTTTTTACTTTGGTTTTGGTTGACTTTCATAGCTCCCATAGTGCTGTTTTCAACAACAGCAGGCAACTGTTTCCACCAAACATCAAAAAGACGCAGTCAGCAACTAGCTGGTCAACATACTGGAGCATTTAGCAGCTAAAGAGGCAAACACGTCCCTGAGGGGTTGATAGAGAGCAAAAACACAGCTAAAGGAGGGCAAATATTATAAACAGGAGGAGACATTTCACTCCCCCCTGGTTCCAGGTGTAAAAGTCTCATTTGTTTTTCCATATAGAAAATCTGTCGTGATTCACAGCCATCAAACATTTTCTTTCAAATTTCTGTACATGAAAATGTTGGGGGGGGCATTTCAACGAAAAACATCCAATCACAGAGCTTAAAATGATATAACATTAACAGCTAACACTGACTAAAGATTACACTGTTGAGTCAGTATAAACACACTCTGCAGCTTAAATCAGTTCATGTCTGAAGGCCGTGTCTGCTGGTATGACAGAACTCAGCTGCTCTAATGCTAACAACTAGCGAGGAAGCTAGTATTTATTTCCGTATAGGTTGTGTATTTAGACTTGCCCGGCGTGTAAAAATGATGGAAAAACCGCCATTTGTAAGAAACAGTCGCACCTGCTTCCATATCTCAGCTGTAAAGACTTGTTTGTCCAGCGGCCAAAAACACAAATGCAAGAAAAAAGAAAATTTTCCTTGTGAAGAGCTGGATATGCTGGAAGCTATTTGCTAACTAAAATAATAAAATAAAATATCAACACAACAGATGTTTAAATATCATTGTTGTGTTCGCAGCTTGATTCCGCTGACCCCAACAGGCCTAAAAAACAGTTAAGGAATTTGACTCTTTAACTCGAGTAAAAAGCGAACATGAGATGAGTCAATATATAATTGTGGGACTTTTTGTGTCATAGTTGACATTTTTGCTGTTTTCAGACCTAAAATCAACATGACCGCCTATAACCAAACACCACATGACATTTTACAGAAAGATTCTTGTAAATATTATATATACAATTGAGTAAAATTGAAATTGAAAGTTATTTATAAAGATATTGTAGTAAACCTGTTGACTACTTTATATTAAATAAGTCAGAAAGCCTTGGAGTCTGGCCAGTGTTTTCTTCAGGAGGAAATGACATCATGTGGAGCAGGTCATGTGATCTGGAATTAACACACTTCCTGGAGAGGTGATTTTGTAATGGGGAACTTAGTGGAAAGTGATTTCTCAGACACAGATACAATTTGATATTTTCCATATAAAATTTGAGATATTGCCAAAAACAGAAATATGTGTCATGATTATCTCAGCTTAATAAAAAGAACACAATCCAAACTATTTCTGAATCAGCTCATTTTATTATTGTTTAGCTCATTAGAAGGTGGTTGGTATTAAATTCAGACGGTTATTTAGTTGACATTTTAGTGATATCCAGTCATTTTTTATTAATAAGTGATTGTTTCCATAATAAATAATTATGGAATTTGTAAAGACATGATCATAATGAACATACTGCTCTTGCTTTGTCTGGGCTGCTGCATCAATCACACAACCAGAGTGAAGTTTCTATGACACAGTAATTTTTAATGCTGTAAAATGACTGTCAGTCGCCAGTGTTGTGCAGAAATGACAGCCAGAAGGAGGAAGGTGAAAACAAGGCAGGACTGTGGGAAGGAGGCAGAGGGAGGATCGGCAAAACACAGAGAGAAAAGGAAAAGGAGAGAAGAGAAATCAACTGAAATCAGAGCTTGTGAGTGTTTGTGTGTGTTGACATGGTGTTCTGACTCTGAGAAGTCGCCTTGGCTCACAATTGAGTTTGTGTTTTGACAGAAAGCGAGCAGCAGAGAGACAAAGGCAGACAGAGACACTCCACATGGTAATGTTTAGGAGAAGTGTGTCAAACCAGCCCTGAGGAGGAGGAAGAGGAGGAGCAGCGGGAGGAGAGGGGAGGTCGGCAGGGGGTTGGGGTGCCACATTTTTTGTGCTTTCTCCCTCACTAGTGCACATAAGGGCAATCAAATGCAGAGTGAAAGGTCAACTCCCCCCCAACCCAACTCCTCCTATTCAAGCAGATTTCTTCAGGTTTGTTTGTACCAGAAACCACTTAGTGCAGTCTAGCAGGGATAGCGATGTGCACGAGCGTTAGCTCAGAACCTGGGTTTCCAAAGTCCGACACTGTGCAGATATAACTATAACACTGCTATACAGTGAGTTACATTGTGGGATACAAATTTAGCCTTGTTTTTGTTGACATTTAGGGAAACCGGTACCAGTAAAAGTATGCACACTTCCCTTTCCTTGTCTGTATACCCGTTAGAGATGTTATTGCTACAACATTACGCTTCTTTTTAATCAATTCATTGCTATTAATAATCTAACCGATTATAATTTACTGTCCAATAAGGCAGGAGATAAAGGACATGCATGTCAGAAAACACACTGTAGAGTAGATGTAGTACCTGTTGCACCCGAGTACCTGAGCTGCTGGTCACTCGGACTACTGGCAGATAGATAGATAGATAGATAGATAGATAGATAGATAGATAGATAGATAGATAGATAGATAGATAGATAGATAGATAGATAGATAGATAGATAGATAGATAGATAGATAGATAGATAGATAGATAGATAGATGATAGATAGATAGATAGATAATAGATAGATAGATAGATAGATAGATAGATAGATAGATAGATTATAGATAGATAGATAGATAGATAGATAGATAGATAGATAGATAGATAGATAGATAGATAGATAGATAGATAGATAGATAGATAGATAGATAGATAGATAGATTATAGATAGATAGATAGATAGATAGATAGATAGACAATAGATAGATAGATAGATAGATAGATAGATAGATAGATAGATAGATAGATAGATAGATAGATAGATAGATAGATAGATAGATAGATAGATAGATAGATAGATAGATAGATAGATAGATAGATAGATAGATAGATAGATAGATAGATAGTCCTACCGGTCCTCTTTGTCAGGCGAAGGTTGAGGAGGGGAGAGGAGGGCAGTGAACGAGTGAATCCTTCCATCATCCTAACTTCAGACCCCTCTGAGTCGATACTACTGCCACCTATAGGAAAAGAGACAAACATTTACAGAGAATGAGCAGGTTGCAGTATGAAACCATGGATCAAATCACCTGTTTCAGTCTGTGTGTAATGTATAAAGTGAACAAGAGGTCCATCCTGTGAACGGAATATGAGATGATGGGAATAACATATGCAATCATACATGGAGATACTGACCGCTGTTGTTGCTCTTGCGACTTTTGCCTCCCAGCAGCATCTTCAGGCTGTTTCGGAACATGACTGCTCACGACGACGGGTCGCACACCTACGCACACTTCTGGTCAACACCCTAAACAGACACAGAGAGAGAAAGTTTACGATTAGAATCCATTTCCAGTCAGATTGAACTGTGATCCTTCTGTAGTGGGTGTATGTGTTTCTTCAAGAAAGTTCTCCGTCGTGTTGTCACCTCCAGAGACTTTTCTGCCAAAGAGTTTAAACACTGATTATGTGTCTGAGTATCTGAGAGGGATGCAGATCGACAGACCATCATAACCTGAGGGTGGAGGAACAGCAGCATTAGCAGCCGCTGTGTGTTTGGTGACCTTCATTCTTCACCAATGTACACATAAACTGTATACAAATTGATGTCTTTTCATTGTTTTTTCTGAATTAAGTCTTACTCTAAGCAGTGACTGTGAGGTGGTAGATGATAGGTATCAAGACATTTAATGAATGTTATCGATTTTGCATTGAATGTGAATGTCTGCATTCCACATTTCCTACAGATTGAAGAGGTAATTGTATATTTCTGGGATGCGTAGTGTGAAAAAAATGACAGGAAAAGTACAGGAAAGCCTGAATAATTTTGCTTGCTTTGAGAAGCTTCAGAACAAAATGCATGCTTTTAAACTTCCTGCCCTGTTTCATCTGTCTTTTACTTCTCAGTTACAGAGTGAGCACATTTTAGTTACTGCAAATGAATCCAAACATTACAGAACATTATGGAAAGAAGTGTCATTTACAGAAAGTTCATGTGGATACAACTGACCCGGATTTAAAAAAGAAATAATTTCATTAATTCTACGTAGAATTTAAAAAGGACTGTCATCTTGGTCCCATAGTGAGGGAACATAACACAAAAAAGTGCATAAAGTAAACATTACACTAAACCCACATTTCCACCAATCATCTGCAGGTTTCCCTTCATCACTATGGTTTCTGTTTTCTGAGGAAGACTGTAGACTGTGATGGAGCTGCTCCAGCATCAGCGACATTATTTAAAATTCTACACAAAGCAGCTTTAACCTTCATGTCGTCCTGTGAGTCAAAACTGACCCGTTTTAAAGTTTGAAAATGTGGAAAAAAATATATTTTCACAGTGAAACTTCTGATGTCCACATTTTCAACATTTTTTGGTGCCTGTAAATGAAGACAACAGGAGGGTTAAGTTTGCACATGTCAGCCTTTATTTATTAGTTATTGATTTCTAGTCTGTTCTGTGTGAGATTATTGTCCTTCCTGCAGTTTGCCAGCTGACAAAATGATATTAATCATGTCATTGATTTTCAGTGGCATCGCCAAGCCCTTTGGAGGATGTATTCGTTCAAGGACAAAGGAAATAGAAAGTGGTTGAGATAGGTGTTGATGGTCCAGTGCTACTATGTTTGATGTTAGCGGGTGACTGAGCTGTTTGTTCGCCAGCTACAGTGGTTTAGCCACTAACTGGTCCTTCTTACACTCATGCATCAAGGATCTTTCTGTGCAGCTTTCTGAGTTGATCTGGCCCTCAGCCATTATAATTCTTCTTTTTTTAAAGCTATTTTTTGGCCTTTTTGTTGGCTTTATTTGACAGGTTAGTAGAGAGGATGACAGGAAAGAAGGAAGAAGAATGAGGGTCAGACCTGCAGCAAAGGAATGGAACCCAGACCACTGCATCGGGGACTACAGCCCCTGTTCACCCGACATTAGAACTCTATTATAGTTCAACTCACCATTGACCTGGATGCAAGAAAAGCCTACGAAGAATCAACACTGGTTCCAACAGTTTGTGAGTCTATGAGCATCGTTTCTAACACATACTTTATGAGCATGCTGGAGTTAAACGGCTGACTGTGCAGAATATCTAATATGTCCTACAGGGACTATAATTATTACACACACACACACACACACACACACACACACACACACACACACACACACACTCTCTATCTCCCTTCCTCCCTCTCTCTTCTTTTACTACAGTGTGACTTTCAAACACACCCAAATTGCTGGCTGGTAATATTGTTGCTAGGCAACCGTCTGCCGTTGCTAAGCGATGCATATTAAGAATGCGTATTAGATATAACCCTGTGTGAGCGTGTGTTCCGTTCAGAGGCTACAGGACTCGATATGTGGGTCACTACAACAGCGCAAGTTGATTTAATTAGAGAAACAAAGAGGCTCCTGAACACAGTTCACCAACTGAGGAAAGGTACAGAAGGGCTGTGGTGCAGATTTAATCCCCCCAGAAATGTGACAAATCTAAGCCTAACCCTATCTAACTGGTCCAGTCAGACAGTAATCCTCATGTGAAGTTATTTGTCTGATGACTTGCGCCGCTATTTCTACACTTTTCCTGTCACATACTGCAGCTGATAGTGATTTCAATATGAGAGAAAACATGGTTGTGTGCGTGTGTGTGTGCGTGTGTGTGTGTGTGTGTGTGTGTGTGTGTGTGTGTGTGTGTGTGTGTGTGGTGTGTGTGTGTGTGTGTGTGTGTGTGTGTGTGTGTGTGTGAGAAAGAGCTGATAATGACATGATCAGAGTCAGAGCAGTGAACAGATGGCAGATTAAAATAGTGCGGACATCACTTCCGTGTTTTTCATTCAGACAGGGTGGTGTCACACCCCGCCCTTAGACCACACACACACACACACACACACACACACACACACACACACACACACACACACACACACACACACACACACACACACACACACACACACAAGGCTTAGACACACACACATAGCAGGGCTGGATCCGAATATCCGAATATTCGCTCGTCCTGATGGTATCCGAACATTAATATTGAAAAATGTACATAAAAATAACACAGGTAGGCTACTAAAATGCCCGTTCTTGTAAATATATACCGCTGTTTCATTGCACTACTTCTCTTGTTTACATTTGTTTTAAAGAAATGTCCATTCTTGTAAATATTAAATATGTTTTGCACTATCTGTCTCATTTATATCCTGTATATCTGCATTAATATTGTTAATATAATTCATTGTGTCATTTTCTAAATTAGTATTTAATTTGTATTTCAATTTGCTTAAATGCCCTGTACTGTTTGAATAAATAAAGAAATGAGTAATATTCTGTCATTTACCAGCCAACCGCTCCATAAGTAAATATATTCTCTAATATCAAATATTTTCCGCACTCTAAATCAAAGGATATGTTTATCATTCTATCTGAAGACACATTAGCTGACTAGTGTTTAAATGCTTGCTGCTGTTCAAAGCGAACGTTGGCTGCAGCACAAACATTTTTATAACACACTAAAGTTATATTGGCCAAGCAATAACTGTACATAAACATTTCTTACACAAACACATGTAAAAAAAAAAAATCTGCAAATTAATACAGCTTAAAGACTGTTTTTCTGAAATTCATCTTAGTTACAGAGGATGCCAAATCCATATGTCCTTAAAATCATAGATGATGTAATAAAAAAGATGTAATCTAGACTGCATCTGGATAATAAATGTATTTTTCAAGCATCTTACAGAAACAAAGTGACAAAATGTTGGAAAATAAAAACATACAATAACATAATGAAAACAACAGCCATTATCTGTTAAAGACAAATAAAAAATAAATGTGAAAAATTGTTCACAAATACTTAAAATGTGCAGAATTGTTCAAATGTGTTTTTGCTCCAAAGAACCGCCTTTGTGGTCGATGAAAGCAACACCTGGACTGTTGTTGTGGCTGGTTGTCATTATATTTTAGCATTCAGGCTTTGGTTTGGTTGCCAGGTTGTGTTGGGTTAAGCATGTGCTGGTTATGGCTACATTTAGGGTCATTCTCAGCGGTTTTTATTAACATCAGTCAATTTAATTTCCTGCAAAATAACAGAACTCGCTGACAATAATGTAGGAAATCCTCTTGTTCAGCGTTTTGAAAGAAAAAAAAGTCCTCAGATCATGACGGCTCGTCCAACTTTCACTCTGATGTAATATTTTCTCTCTTTTCTTGAGATCTAATCAAAGCGCAGCAACTTCACTTCTGTCTCTAATTAACTGGATGGCAGTGTCACCCATCAGAGCAGAAAATTAATAATCTACTACAGACACGCAATCCACTGCTGAGAGAGAAGAAGAATATCTGTGTCTGAGTTAGTGTGAGAAACAGAGAGAGTTCAGCATAGTGAACATTCAAGAGTGTTGCATCCACTTCATCAGGGCTCTGAGTGGCATCAGAAACGCAGCATGTTGTTGTTTTCAGCAGCGTTACGTAAGCGCTGACCTCTGGCCCCCTCTGTTGACCGTCAGTGATTACAGCAGCATCATCATTACTCTCGTCTCCCCAGAGGGAAAACATGCTTTCACAGTCAAATAATTCACTAATACTGTCATTTAATTCAGCTTTAATCAGCTACTGGTGTGTGTAATGTTGACAACGCTGCATACCAATTAGCATCTCTCAGGACTGAAGCTGGTTTGGAACACGAGTTAGTTTTGACGCCTCAACATTATTTATCTCTGTACTCGGATGCAGAAATTACAAGTATCTGACTTTCACTATGGTTTGCTGATTATTTATTCCATTTATAAGGAGGAAAATAATAAATTACAGTAGCTGATGCCTTCAGTGTGTCTGGATAAAAGCAGCAAAGCAATTTAAATGTCTTTAACTGCTGAACAAAACAAACGTTACATATCAGTTGTTCCTTTAACGGCTTCCTATAGCTTATTGATTGGAGCTGAAATGATTAACTGAAACCATTTTGATCGTCATGTCGATCATTTTTCCAGCCAAATATTTTTTTCTTCCAGGTTCTCAAATGTGAAAATGTTCCCGTTTAAAGTTGTGTTGTTCATAGTAATGATAATAATAAAAAATAATAATATAATAACAATGAAAACTTAATAATTACAACAATAATAATAACAACAATAGAAATCTAACATACATATAATATAAATATAAAAAATATAATAAACATAATAATCCCATAGTAGATTTTATCCAGTTATTATATTTATTGCTTCCTCCTTATCCCAAATAACTAGAAGAAATCTAAAATGCAAGACCAACCAAATAAAATGAATATTTTGGGTTTTTCGACTGATAACGGACCAAAATAAAACATCTGCAGATGTCAGTTTATGCTGTATGATTTTGTGAGAGGCGTTGCTCACTGTTTTTCTAGATCAAACAATTAAAGTAATTGATAACTAATAATGGAAATAATCAGTAGTTGCAGTCCAATATTTTACTTTTCTTTTTTTTGATTATCATTATTATTTTTTCAACCAATTCCCAGTGATGCAATAAATTTAATAAAGTTCTGTCTGTCTGTAGTCACATCTTTGTGGTAAGAACCGTCTGATTGGTTACATGGCAAGTTATAACCAATCCAGACTGAAGGTTAAATGTTTAAAATTTAAAGCAACAAAGTTTTAATAATTGACGCTAAAAAACCGTAACAGTCGATCCCCAGACCAATAATATCCAAAGAGGATGTTGGTGTGAATGTACAGGTGCAGGATGGTCTGACTGACCTCAGCATGCTGGAGTTAGGTCTGTACATTTGTAGATCTGGAAGATGCATCATTTTTCTAGCCTTTTGTGCAGCTGAACTAGGAGACTGGAGGTGAGGACACACCTACGCACACAGAGCTGTCACATGTCGTCCTGCTAGGAGTCTGATTGGATCATGTGACAGGTTGACTGCATGGAACATGAACAGCTCATTGTTATGCAGCAGTTTGAACCACAGGACAGCAGGAGTCACTAAATGAGATTTCCAGTTAATGACGCTGACAGTAAATACAGTTGGTGCTTAGAATCTTCTCAATATCAGGAACCAGATGCAGAAAATGTAAATTCTGTGTGAAAGCTCAAAGACAGAAGTATGTGTACACATTCTGTTAGTCTAATTTAAAAATCTGTCACTGCTATTGTTTTAACTAACGGCATCTTGGCCAGTATCTTCCTTGTTTTGCTGCTCTGATCTTTTACTATAAGATATGATTAGGGACGTCTGATATTGGCTTTTTGGCCAAGAACCGATATGCTGATATTGTCCAACTCTCAATTTCTGATTCTGATATCAACCGATACTGATATCAATATATGTGGGCTATTTAATTTTAGGTAACATCTCATACCTCCTGTCATAGAATTAATCATGTCTAATTTTATTGTGACGCCCCACTGGATGCATTCTCAAATGCAACAAGGCTTTCCAAATGTAAACACTGTCTGAGCAAAATAAGAAAACTACTTGAACTTAACTTATGGAAAAAATGCCATATTTGTCATTTCTATTTTTATATTGTCTCTAACAGCAGTTCACACTCTCCCTCCTTCTATGAGTCGGTAAACGCTGGTGAAATCCAGGTATTATTAAAAGAGTTCTTCAGCCTCACATACTTAAACTGAGGGACTCTAAACTGCCTGTTTGTGGACAGAACCTGGTATCCTCTGTTCATAACATGCCAGGGATCAGAAGAGATACTGTTTGCAAGTCTGAGGTTGGCCAATAAATCCTTGAACAAACACGATTTAGGTTCTATAGTTGGGTTTTAGGTTTTACAGGCAGGCTGCTGAACAATCACTGATTTAATAAACAGCTGTCTCACTAAACCTCAAGAAAACATTTCTTTGAGCACAACCTGAAATGCTACTATATTATATATCATTTAAAAGTAAAACATAATTTGGAATTCTTTGATTTTTATCAAACAGTATCAACCGAGTGCCTCCAGTGAGCTGAAGAGACAGTAGAGTATAAAACTAGATGTTAGCTTTCAGAAAAGAGAGAGTGGGTTTGTTTGGCAGTGAAATGCAGCATCACAGCTTTTCTGAACAATAGAGTGAGTGTCTGAAATTAATTATAAAAAACTCTTTGCTCTTCCAGCTGGTGGTGCATAGACACAAAATGGCCTCAGCCCCAAAATATAACAACAAACACTGCAATGCTTCTGATAAGATCAGAAAACTGGTCCTCCAGAGGGTCCAGTCCGGTCCTCAAAGTGGAAAAATCACAGAGAAGACATGAACTGCAGGTTGGAAATTAGTAAAAGTATACATTTAAAATCATTTCTAGACCATGACAAGTTGTTTGGATCATAAAGTAAAATACCAGATTTGTCATTGTTCTTTTGTCACTTTCTGTCTCATTTTTGCAATATTTTGTCTTGTTTTTTGTCGTCCGACTTTTGTCGTTTGTCTCATGTTTGTCATTTGTGTTTCCTTTTTGTGTTTTTTGTCTAATTTTTGTCATTCTGTGTTTTGCCTTACTCATTTTTTTGTGTCATTTTGTGTTTTTTATTGTCTCGCTTGCGTTGTTTGTCATTTTTGTCACTCTGTTTCTTTTTTTGTCATTTTTTGTCTCGTTTGTGTCATTTGCATAATTTCTTGTCTTGTTTTTGTCCATTTTTGTTGCACTATTATGCTCATATTGCACAGTTTCTGCTCCTGTTTTTTTTGTAGCTTTATAATCGGTTCATGAACAGGCAGGCATGGACACACACACACACAGACACACACAGACACACACACACACAGAGAACATCCAGGTAATGATGGATGAGGCAGCCCCACAGTGGATCATCATTACAATGTGCAGCATGTGGCAGAGGGACACATGTCCCCCAAGCCTCGTCCTTTATTCCCTCCGTCCCTCTCTTTCTATTGTTCACTCCGTTTCCTCTTGGGGAAAGCAGCCTCGTGTGTGAATGTGTGTGTCGGTGTGCGTTTCCCCAGTGAATCAGACCCTTTGAAGGCTCTGCCACCAGGTGCAGAGCGAGCAGGAGAGAGGCGACTCCACAAGGACGAACCTGATCAGTAAACAACACAACTCAAAGAAGAGCGCGGAAACCAGCCCAGCAGACGTCTCCAAACGTGAGTGAACAAACCCAGCGGCTGTCTGCATCCGATGAAAGCTTGTGTTGGCAGCAGCTTTGTGACGTGCGGTTCCTCAGATATGACGTCCACACAGCGGTGGGAGGCTCAGCCTCGTTCCAGCGCATGATGTGTGTCAGTGTGCTAATCCCTGACGACAAACGCAGGAGGAACGATGGGATTGAGTCTTAAAAACCGGAGGCCACATCCACACACAAACACACACACACACACACCCATCCACTCACACACGCATGGCTGAACAGCAGCACATACATTAATATGACAGTACATGTGTCTGGGAAGAGAACGATGCTGCCTTTCTATGTAAATGCACTGAAGACAAATGAGACAGCGGCTAGGAAAATAGAGCAAGGACCCTTTGTGTCTGGCTGAGAGAGAGCAACAATACAAAACAATAACATGAAATAACAGGCAGGGCTGTGTGTTATTTCTCAATATAAAAATGCTCATTAGGTTCACTCACAGATTGTTTTAAAGCTGCAGTATTTTTGCTTTTCGCCACTAGGGGGCAGCAGAATGAGCCGTAAAGGTGTTTTTATGGTTAGCTTACCTTCACCTTTAATCAGTTCAATCAGTCCATTGTGTTTTCTGACACATTCTAATAAGAATCTCTTCAGCATTTCATGTTGGGTAGTTAGAACACGAGAGAACTGAACGATGAGGATCAAAATGACAAAAGTCAGACAAAAAAAAGACGAAAAACAAGACAAAATATTACAAAAGCGAGACACAAAATGACAAAAAATGAGACAAAAAAGTTACCAAAAATATACAGAGACAAAAAATGACAAAACCGTGAAACAAAATGACAAAAACGTGACACAAATGTTAGAAATCAGATGAAAAAAGACAAAAAAAACAACAAAAACAAGACAAAATATTAGAAAAACAAGACACAAAACGACAGAACAATGAGCAATCTAGTATTTTACTTTATGATCAAAACAACTTGTCATGGTCTAGAAATGATTTTAAATTTATAGTTTTACTAATTTACAATCTGCAGGTAATGTCTTCTCTGGAATTTTAACACTTTGAGGGCCGGATTGGACCCTCTGGAGGACCAGTTTTGGACCACGGGCCGCGTGTTGGACACCCCTGACTTAGTGGGTTTCTATCTGAGATTTTCCTTCTCTGAAAACATCTGGCTGCTGTGTTTGAAAAAATGAAAGTGCTCAGAGAGAAGTTAAAGCAGTGAAGTTTAGCATCGTAAAACGAAACCAACAACATTAAAGCTGCTATAAAGCTCCACAGGATGGAAGAAAACTGCAGTTTGGGGACAGCTCTTGTTAGTGACGCCTTTTACGTTCCACATAATTCATCCATTGTTAGTGTAAAAATAGCAACGACGCTGCTTTAGAGGTGGTTTAATATAACAGCACAAGCACAAGAGCATTTAACACAACTTCACATTTACTTTTCTATAAAATAATGGACCATGAATTAACGTTGAGATGACACACAGCGGTCTCATGAACGTTTAGTACTGTGCCATGAATTCTGACCCGCTGCCACTTGGGTGCTTTGTTTTAAAAGGGCTGCATCAACTTCACAGTTCTTTATGTTAACCAGCTCAAATTAAAGCTGAGACATCGGACTTTAAAGGCTAAAACCTTAAAATACGTGTTTGAAAGCCATGTTTTCTTTAAAAATAAATCACCAAAATTACACTCTTGTTGAGTGCCAGGAACTGTAAAAACATAAAGAATCTTATGATTTTCAACTTTTTGACAGTCCTTCAGTTAATCACCTGTGATGTGCCTCTTCATCTTCTCTTTCATCTTATTTAGCATTTGGCTCCCATATAATAAACAAAAAAAGCCCTGTTTGCTCAAGATCCTTCAAAAAAACTAAAGATTCTGCATTACTTGATCATGAAGTAAAACAGTAGATTGTTCATTGTTCTTGTCATTTTTTGTCATTTTGTTTCTCACTTTTGTCGCTTTGTGTCTCATTTTTGTCATTTTGTATCTCGTTTTTGTAATATTTTGCCTTGTTTTTGTTATTTTTTGTCTGATTTTTGTAGTTCGTCTCATGTTTTTGTCGCTTTGTGTTTCCTTTTTGCCTCAGTTGTGTTTTTGTCTTATTTTTGTCATCTTGTGTTTTGCTTTATTTGTGTTTTGTGTATCGTTTTGTGTTTTTTATTGTCTCATCTGTGTTGTTTGTCTACTTTTTTGTTGCTTTGTTGCATTTTTTTTACCAGTTCTTGTCTTGTTTTGGTCCATTTTTGTTGCTTTGTAACTTTTTTGTCAAATTTTTTGTCTCTTTTTTGTTTTGTTTCGTGTCATTTGTCTCATTTTTTGTCCTTTTGCTTCTCGCTTTTGTTGTTTTATGTCTCATTTTTGTAATATTTTGTCTTTTTTTGTCTGACTTTTGTAATTTTTATCATACAATAAAATGCTATATCATGTAATTCCAGATGACTAAATGTTTTGTGTCTTTATAGATCCTATGTGATCTGGAAGTTGTAATGTGTAAATGATGAACTGAGGCATAATGTTGTTAAAACTGAACTTATTTTTCGTCAGAAATTTCAGGTTTTTCATCATGTTTTGTATAAAGATAATTCCTTAAATGTGAACTTTATTGCACTAAAACAAAGGAAAAGCTTGGAGTTGTGGTTATTTATAGGTTAATATCCTCTGATTTTACTGATCACTTGAGATTAAAAATTGGGCTGAATGTGGAACCTGAACTAGAATGAGTCTGACTCTCCTGCCATATAACATAGAAAAGCAAGAGGAGATGCGGGAAGAGAAGATCTGAGTCAGTGAGATCCGTCTGCAGCCAGTAAATGACTCAGCGCTGAGAAGTTCATTCATGTGACGGTTTGTCTGAGAGATAAGCGTGTTGTTGGCATGTCTCTCTCACACACACACACACACACACACACACACACACACACACACACACACACACACACACACACACACACACACACACACACACACACACACACCACACACACACACCATCTGTTGTCAGTTACAGCTCCATCTGACCTGCTCTAACTTTTCCCGTCCTAAACACACAAACAGTGGAGTTTTTTCCAAATCTAATGGCAGCAAAGAAACGATACATGAGAGTAATATTTGCAAAATCACACGAAGTTGGTTTAGCTTGGTGCTGCTATACAGTACAGCTACCTGTTGATCTTCAACTATCACAGTGTTGCTTTAACTGTGACCAACATCTGCTCGTTAAAACAAAGTGTTGCATATTGTGCTCACATCTGTCCAGCAGAACGCTGCAGTTCAGCTGCGGCTAACGTGGGAATTTGCAGGAATATTGCAGTTTTAAGATTAGTTACCATCATGCTATGGACAGAAAAGTGACCATTTTATTTTACACATGCACACACAGCACAGATGGACGACCCAATTACTGCCTAATGCTCTTCTTAATATCACCATCTGACATGCTCTTTCAAAGAAACACAATGAACGCATCCCTGATTTTAATATATGGAGTTTTTCTGGTACACTAAATATAAATATACTATTGTAGCTCATAGCAAAAATAGAAAAACTCCCTATAGCTACCAAATTATTCTGGTCAGTCTGCATGTTTATTATAAGAGTACAATACATAATAAGCCCAAAATGTATTGTATTTATACTGACTTTTTAAAAATACTTTTACAGGCTCCTTCTGGCTGGAAATAACCAAAACAAGTGACAAAAGATGGTAAGACATCGAGTTAGAGATATCAGTGTGTTTTACCAGCAGTGCTATTTCCAAATGTATTTATACCCTAATTAGTTACTAACAAGTATAAACAACTATTTAAATATCAAAGGCTGGTATGAGTCTGAACATTTTTTTTGGTTTAACTGTAGTGGATGGACCAGGATTCATGGTTCCTTGATGATTTGTCTCATTGACTGGTAATCTTTCTTGTAGCAACAGTATTAGGTGGACATACGGATTTAATCCTTAAATGTGTGGGTTGTTTTTAAACATTATTAGATATTATGGATTACATTAATCCATATTGCTTATAATCTTTTCAGATTGTGTTGTGAACAAACACAGACGATTTGTTTCAGTCATTTATGAAACTATTACCAGTACAATCATTTATAGAATTTGGAGAAAGTGATTCCTGAATTCATAAATACTTCTTATTGTAGATTCACATATTTCATACATAAACTGCCCTGTTCTGCACACAGCTGACTGTAACTTCTCGCTGACGTCTTTGTGGTTATTGCAACACAGTTGTTGCGCTCCTGACATATGAGGAATCTACAGCGTTTTCGTAGGAGTTTGTCAGCTTAAGCAATTCTGATTCTGGAAAATTCCATGATTTTAGAGCATCAATTAGTTGCAACAGCGATTGCCTTTTCTTTTTCACAGCAGCTGTGGGAGTGCAACTTTTTGAGACCTTCTGGTGGAATATTTTCTGGAAACTTTGGCATTTAAAGCAGCACAGCTGAGGTTGATGACGCCCTTATCAACCATCGCTTCTTTTCTGATACTAACTGGGTGTGTTTTGTAATAAGGATGCTGATGTTAACGTTCAGCTCAAAGCATCACTACATGGCGTCCAGTTGTAGCTTCTTCTTATCACAGCTGCTGCGGCTACAATCGGCTGCACTAACTTCAGCAGGCGCAGTGTTTCACAACGCAAATGAAGGGCGACTGCAGAGTTCCAACAGCATGCAAATACTACTCAAACAACTGCTGCCTGTTCTACCTGTTCCCAGATAAACTCCATTATTTGCATGTGTTAAAGCTCCTCGTGTGGATCCTGATCCGAGGCATGCTGGGAGATGCCGTTTAGCCCGCTTCCCTTGTGGGTCAGGCTGGGTGTTGCACACTGATCGCCCCCTCTTCCTCCACACTTCAGAGGGATTTCCCTTTTCACCAGCCACCCAGAGAGTGGCGGCACGCTGTAAGCAGAGGAAATCACCTTCAAACACACTGAACCCACAGCACACACACCGGTTTGTTTGACTAGACCCGGTTGTGTGTCTGTAGGTGTGTTTGTTGTTAGCTGAGTGCAGATGGCCTTGCCTTCAGCTGAATCCACACACACTGTATGAGACTCTTATCGCTCTTCCCCAGAGAAGCCAATCCTGACTTCCTGCAATCGCTCCAGACTCCCTCCACTTCTCCACATACAGGAAGGCAGTGTGTTTGTGCGTGTGTTGTGTTGTGTGTGTGTGTGTGTGTGGCCTCACAACGAGTTCCTGGAGATAAACAAACAAAGGCCTAACTGATATGCTCACCTTTTACCCTTTCCGCATGCAGTCAACTTTTTTCACTTTTCCACTCTGTTATTAAAGCTTCAGATTCACATTGATGCTCCTCAAACAGCTGCAAGAGGAAACTGTTTAGAACAAGAGGACTTCAATACCCAAAAATGTCTCCTGTGTGGACACATAAGTAAAGGAAAAACAAATACAAATAATTGCCCTAATCTACCTTAATTTGGAGCTACTGAGGCAGAACTGTCTGGCTCTAGAGGCTTTTCTAGGGGAACACTGGTCTATCCAAGATCTTTCCCATTGGTTTCCTAAACATGTCATTTCTCCATCCTCACGTGCAAGAAGAAGCCGCTTTATGCGATTATGTTGAATGTGGAAGCTGTTACAAGTAAAAAGCCACTAGTTTATTTACATTTTTTTGGTCATTGTTAGCATTACACACAGTTTATTTGTAGGTTTCGTCAATTTTAACCGTTCAGCTTTCAGCACGTATGCAAATATGACACTGGCCTGATTCCCAACGTGTCCGAACTTTAACCCTCTGAACCCCAAGCAGTTTCTGAGCGTTTTTATTTGCTCCTGTCACATTTTTACTCACCTTGGGCTCATTTTTCACTCTAATATGAAGTCCTGCACCTCTATGGAAACAGTTCAACCATGACTAGGAGCAGAAACAACTCAAAAATGTATTTTGTGCAGCATAGCAGTTATAATGCCATAAACCATAAAAACATTTCAGCTGAGGGGGGAAATACTCTCCAGCAAACACTGACAACTGCCCAGGGGCCTCAGACTACTTATGTTATTTTTGTTTGCATAATTTATTGCAAATTCTTCATAAAAATTTGCTCCACTGAGAAACAATATCTACCATCTCTGTACAAAATGTGAGAAAATACTGAAAAACCGCATCAGTATTGGCAAAAGTTTAAGTCAATATATTAAAACATCTTGCTTTGTGTGACCAACATTTAAAATGCCAAAGATGTCACATAAAATTACATTTTATTTATATTTTTAGCACCTTTTTGCTTAAAAATAACAAAACAACAATTTTGGTTCTCATCACATACAAATAATAAATAATTTAGAAGCAAAATCTGTGTAGGACTCACTTATATTCCATTAGAACCAGCTCTAGTATTAGTATTAGTACAGTGTAAGGCAGTGTATATGCTTACCTCAGCAAATAATGCTTAATCTATGTGTGGATGGTGATGTAGTGAACTGAATTATATAAACTGATATTGATAATATTCTGTCCATATTAACTATATTACCATTGAGTCCAATATGACTGAAAATAACATCAAACTGCGCGATAATTACATTTAATAAACAAATCATTACAAAAACTGCACAGGAGAGAGTATTTTGATTAAAACACAGCAGGATTACCACTGGACTGCATCACTAAAGCATCCTGATAATACGCCTCACTGTACTTCATGGCAACTGAACCGAGCCGCTGCAGGACAGATTCAACTAAAAATATTGCCACACGCAGCTCCATGATAGGTGCATTAGCCAGCGCAATATGGGAAGCTCAGAAGATCATCAAGGACACCAGTCAAGTGGTCCACACTCACTCTATGGAAAACGATACTGGGGCATTAAATCACACGCTGCCCATTTCCGAGGCAGTTTCTTCCCACAGGAGGCCAGGATGATGGAGTGTTCTCTCACTCAGGCACTGCACACTAACACTGGAAAATATCACACTATAGAGAGCTAAACATCACTTCATATTAGCACTCTGAGCTCAAGATGTGTAGAAATAACAATTCATACTGAATTTGTGGATAGTGTTTAAAAATGAGAATAAAATCACAATCGCAACACATTATGGTGGCACTTCTGTTTAGTATTTGTATTAATTGGCTCTAGCGGTGCTGTGATCTAATTAAACTAATGACTGACGGGGTGGGGGGGCATTTAATCAGAGCGCCGTTAGAGCCAGACTACAGAGTGCAGGGTTAGGCAGATTACCATGGGATTACACCCATCTGCACTGAAACTGTCTAGGAAAAGCAGCCAGAGACATGAGAAAAACAACTAGATGGATGGATGGATGGATGGATGGATGGATGGATGATGGATGGATGGATGGATGGATGGATGATGGATGGATGGATGATGGATGGATGATGGATGGATGGATGGATGATGGATGGATGATGGATGGATGGATGGATGGATGGATGGATAGATAGATAGATAGATAGATAGATAGATAGATAGATAGATAGATAGATAGATGATAGATAGATAGATAGATAGATAGATAGATAGATAGATAGATAGATAGATAGATAGATAGATAGATAGATAGATAGATAGATGATAGATAGATAGATAGATAGATAGATAGATATGTTGCTAATGATCATTTCTATTGCTCTTTAATTATTATTAATCTGATTTTCTCAAATGATTGAATTCCAGTTTGGTCTAGAAAATGGCAAAAAATGGAAATATAGGCCAATAAGTGTTTCCCTTTCTTTCTTAAGAAATTACTCAAATTTATTAACTGATTATGTAAATAGTTGTTGATTAATTTCATAAATTCCAACTAAATGTTGACACCAATCAGCCATAACATTAAAACCAGTGACTGGTGAAGTGAATAACGCTGATAATCTCTTTCCAATATGATGTTCTGCTGGGAAACCTTTGGTCTTACATTCATGGGGATGTTCTCTGGACATGTACCACCAACCTAAACACTGTTTAAGGCCAGCTTCGGGGCAACAGCACTCCCTGATAGCAGAGGTCCACCCCACCAGGACAAAGACCTCTAACACTGAAGACTGAATGTCTCGAGGAGCACGACCAAGAGCAACTGATGGAGCAAACATCCAAGCGCCAGGACTGTTTTGGTGCCACGATATCAGGCAGTTGGTGTACATGTGTTGATATAAAGATAACTAGCTAGCTATTTAGCTCGGGAGATTGATTAGCTTTAATACACAGATAACGAGTTTATCTATTAATCAGCTACTTAGCTTCATAAGGCGACTACATGAACTCATTGTAGGTGCAAAGTGGTGTCAACGTTTACTACCCTGAGTGCACCACAACAACAAATAGTAGCTACTGGATGTAACAATGGAGGGTTGATAGCGATGTTTGAGAGGAGAAGACTGTTGTTCAACAAAGACATCAAGAAAAATTTAACATAGCAGCAACTAGACCTGCACAGCAGTTTAGAAGTCCCTACCCTACAATTGCTGCCACAAACGGCCCTGAAAGATGCCCTATGGGGGGGTTTCTCGCAGTCAGAACATGCACAAATGTCCAGCTTGCACTAAAACAATCCACAAGTTCCTGCAGTAGAAAACATCTTATAACCCAACAGAAAGATATAGATTAGTATGTACATAGTGACAGAGATAATCCAGTCATTTCCACACAAAGGATTTCTGTTTCCTGCCAAAACAACTGTAAACCACCAGCTGGCTCAAACTGACATCCGGAGCAGAGCGAGCGAGGAAATCTGAAATGTAAAAACGGGGATGGAGAAGAGCGGGAAAAGCAAAATCCTTTTCACACGTACATGGACACAGCTCCAGCTGAGGGGTTATCTCCTCCAGTCTGCTACCATGCTGCCTTCACTGTGCTATACTGGTATTTTCTACTGCTTCCCAGTAGAAGCACAGTGTTCTGCTTCACCATGACAAGCGGAATAGTCAGAATGTGCTGGTTCTAATATGAATATCAAAGCATTTATCATTGACACATTACAGCGCACAGATTACAGACGATCTATAAAGATTTAATCATCTGGAATTGAACAATATAGTATTGTACTTTATGATCAAAATGAGAAAAGTCAGACAAAAAAAGACAAAAAAACAACAAAAACAAGACAGAATATTGGAAAAATGAGACACAAAATGACAAAAGCAAGACACAAAATTATTTTTAAAAAAATGACAAACAACATCAAACAAAACGAAAGAGAAAAAATTTGGCAAAAAAGTCACAAAGTGACAAAAAATGGACAAAAACGAGACAAGAAATTATACAAATGACACAAATGAGACAAAAAATAACAAAAAAGAAACAAAGCAGCAAAAAAGCAGACAAACAATGCAAGCAAGACAATAAAAAACACAAAACAACACATAGAACAGTGAATAAAGCAAAACACAAGATGACAAATTAAGACAAAATACACAAGACAGACAAAAAGGAAAGACAACATGACACAAACATGAGACAAATGACAAAAATCAGACAAAAAAGACATAAAACAACAAAAACAAGACAAAATATTACAAAAATGAGACACAAAATGACAAAAGAACAATGAACAATCTAGTATTTTACTTTATGATCATAACAACGTGTCATGGTCTACAAATTATTCTAAATTTATAGTTTTTCTAATTTACAATCTGCAGTTAATGTCTTCTCTGGAATTTTTACACTTTGAGGGCCGGATTGGACCCTCTGGAGGACCGCTTTTGGCCCACAGGCCTCATGTTGGACACCCCTGATGTAGACAGTAAGTGCAATAAATGTGCTTGGGTGGCATTCATTGGTGATTTAAAGCGATGTTTTTATTCTATTAGCACCATGTGAAAGCTGCTGTGCTGAGCTGAGTATCATGTAAGTTATTATGGGATACACTGATTACCAGGAGGGAAAATTATAATGAAGAAAAAACAACAACACGCATAAATAATATCAATCATAACAGGATTAAAGTCTGGATCATGATGATGGATGGGAATATTACTATAGGTGTTATTGATCTCTTTGTTATTATGGCTGGAGATGTGTGGCTCTACACACACACACACACACATCCACACACACAAACACAAATAAAAAATACACACAAACCACCTTACTACAATATCCTCCCTCCCTCTCTAACACACAGAAATACATAAAGGCACAAACACACACGAGATGCAGCAAATTTACCTTAAAGCTCCTCAATCCACCGGCGATCAGCCCCGCGTCAGACCGGTGGATAATAGGTCGGTCACGGTCGGGTTAATATCCAGCCCTCGGTGTGTCCTCCTCCGTAAATCCCCGGTACAAGCCAGAGTCCGTGAGGCGGTTTCCCCACTCTCTCCGATCCCCCCCGTTCATCCCCGGCTATCAGTATCTCCGTATCGACGCCGCTATCGCCGCCGTTAGTCCTCCGGTGAGCTCGTGCTGGCGTCTGAAGAGCTCCGGTGGCACGAGACTCCTCCGGTCGACGACTGCGGTCAAAGCAGCCGTCATCAGTCGCATCTCCGCGGTCCAACCGGCCGCCCCTCCGTTTGCGCCGCACCCGTATTCGGAGGTTTACGGTAAAAGCAGAGCCGCCAGTTCACGGTTCTTTACTTTATTCCGCCCGTTTCTTCCGCTTTTAAAACGCAAGTCTCACCGGAGGAGACGCTGCGGTTTGTTAGCGGTGGTCTACCGGGACACACCGTGGGGTTTATGTGTTTTACACGTTCACACATACACGCCGCAATTCACACAATTTATCAAATTGCGCCGTGATTTGGCCAAGTTAACGCGAGGATACACACGTGATTACGTCTGGTTTTCAAAATAAGTCGTTTACACTAATGTCTACAAAGTACATGTAGCTTATGGAAATATTTTTAAGGAATATATATATTAAAAAAAATCAAGAATTTTAATATATATTGAAGCAATCACTGATAGATTAAAGTTCAGGACAACTCACACTACATACAGATTTAAAATTAAGCAATTTTAATGTATATTTTTAATTAAGGAGCAGTTTTTTAAACAATTATTATTGCAGTTTTTGCAATAATTCATATTGTTATTAGTGTTATTGTTTTGTTTTCATATCTTCATATAAGTCATATACTGAGTCTGTATGTAGTCTGAGTTGTCGTGAACTTCAATCTATCAGTGGTTGTTTTAATCAATTATTTTTATGACAATTATCATTAGTACTAGTATTAATATTTGTACAATAATTAGCATTGTTATCAGCATTATTGTTTTTTGTTTGATTATTTTTAATATCTTCATATATGCATAACCCACATTTGTGCATTCAAATAGGTACCAAACAGGTACATTTCAAATGATATGACATATAGGAAGATATGAAAAAATAATTTAAAAAAACAATAATACTAATAACAATACTATTTATTCTAAAAAGATTAATATTACAACTAAAAATAATTGTTAAAATAATAATAACTGCTCCCTAATTAAAAGAATCACTGAAAGATTTAAGTTCAGGACGACTCAAACTACATACAGACTCAAAATTAAGCAGTTTTACTACAAACATTTGTAGCCTCAAATAGCTACAGTTTTGAATATTTGACATTTTTCTGCAATGGATGACATACTGTATAATGGGTACAAAAAAGGAACTATTCTGGGGACAAAATTATGAAATTTTATACTGTACATTTTTAGAAATTCCAAAATAAAAGTCTCAAAACTGGATGCAGTTATTGCTCACTTGATTGCAAGATGTTGTCAACTTAAGTGAATAGAAGAAGGTGATGCTTTGCCTCTAAGTTTACATTTACAGTATAATCTGAATATACTGCCTATGTGGAAACAGTCACCTGTCAGACTGCACCCCCTCCTGGGGAAACTTTGACATGGCACAATTTGTTTTCACATCAGAGTGAATTATTACAGTAGACTGTGTGACTGTATGTTCAAACTCAAACAACCATGTCAGGGTTGTGCTCTAAACACTCCAGTTTCTGTCTTGGTCCTGATGGCCAAAAATCTACTGTGAAAAACCTAATTAGATCCATATATAGTTCATTATGCTGTGAACTGCCCCTTGTGTTTTATTTTACTTAAATAAAGAAATTTCCACCATAAACGGATGCAGAAAAGATACAAATTGGTGCATAAACAATCTCTCTGTTCTGTGATCGAAAAAGCAATGTGGCAACATGAAAACCAGGCGATCAATATCGTTCAAGGCTGTGGAAATGCCGCCTGATTTACAGTAAAGTTCATCTCTAGTCGTTGCCGTTTTGTACAACTTCTGCCTGGAGATGGAGACCCACTGTGGAGGAGGCAGCAGTGTGGGCGCATCGCTGCTGCTCTTTCAGCACCAAACACTCCTCCAGCTCTTCATGGCCGAGACTCTTCTTTAAGGAGACACTATATAATAAAACTCATTCACACTAGTTGACCCGTGGCTTCTTCACAACACTGATAAACTCACTGGAAAGTAAAGCCAACGCTGGCGTGTTAAAATGTTCTTTGTTTTCATCAGTCTGTACACATGCATTTTTTTAATAACGTTTCTACTTTTTCATATCAATGTAACCTCTCCTCTGCCCTCTCCAGCACTTCCAGGATGGAAATTATTGCTAGACTGTGGCTTTTCTTCACTTAGTTGAGCAGTTCTTGCTATATTATGGATTATTACAGTAGCTAAATAGGGCTGTTTGCTGTACACCAAGTACAACACAACTGATGGTTCCAAATGCATTAAGAAAGCAAAAAATTCCAGTTACGTTTTGACTGTTAACTGGAAACCATTCAAGGCAATGAGCTCAGCAATAGTTTGAAAAACATTCCTTCATCACAGTGGTGGAAAAATGTTTTCAGACACCCCATACATCTGCATTTATATTGCATTAAGAATCACTCTTAGGTCTTCAAGTGTAATTTCTTTTAGTACAATCACAGCCAAAATGCTAAACAACTCCTATTATTTGTTTAAACAGGCAGAGTCTCCGTCTCCTCTGGTGTGAGAAAGAAAGAAGCTAAATCTACATGTCTGATTATCAGGCTGATGTCAGTGAATGATGCCGTAGTGAGACAGGTTTAAGGTGTCCCATGTTTTAGCTGAGACGACGGGGTAAATGCGAGCTCTTTCGAAGCTGTTGAAGTCAGAGACTTGGCTGACGGAGTAGGCGCCCATGTTGTCGATGAGAAGCCATTCCCCCACATGCAGCTCGGGCAGCCAGTAGTTCTCAGTGATTCTGTCGATGCTGTCGCAGGTTGGACCCCAGATAACAGACGGGTATCTGGGCTCGCTGCCGTCAACAGCCTGTGGAGAGGACAAATATGGAATATCGTCCACAACAAACTGAGTTACACATTCATTTTCAACAGGTCAATCAATTAATTTCATCTGACCGGTTACTTTACTGTTTATACAAAGATGACGATAGCCGTTGGAAGTTATACCAACATTATATTATATTATATTATATTATATTATATTATATTATATTATATTATATTATATTATATTATATTATATTATATTATATTATATTATATTATATTATATTATATTATATTATATTATTTTATTTTATATTATATTATATTATATTATATTATATTATATTATATAACCCTAACACTAACCTTAGCAAGCATGTATGCTAGTTGCCAACCTCAAGCATAAATTATGCCTATATTCACCACAAGCACAATAAAATAATCACATTTAAATCATTGCATTGGATGTATTCTAGTATTGTGATAGAGAGACATTCTTGTGTGGTGACAGAGTTGATCTTTACTCTGTGTGGGTACGGTTCCAGCTTGCTGTGAACAGGGTCAGCAGTGATGCAGCTCATTGAGCCATAGACTCCATCAGTGATGTAGTACATGATCATTTTGTCTGGGCTGTTTTCCTCACCGTCTGGAAAACAGACATGCAAAGTAATGTCATTAAAATAGCAATTAGATCCATCAAATTTGTAAATTTAAAACAACAAAAACACGAGTCTTTGTATCTATGACCCTCTGTCACATGCAAACAGGCATCTGAGGCTCCATACAAACTGAGTAACTACAATTTAGTGAAGACGTCTACAGTTCATGCTACTGCTAGATGGGTAACATCGACATGGCTTCAGAAGACTGATGCGTGCATGTACTGTTGTGTTCATCCACTTCATTGGCCACCACTCTTTTGGCCATGACGTTCACTGCCAGTGTGAAGGCCGATTCCACGTAGTATCGTCCCGGCTCTGCGATGATCTCCACCCCGCTGTCAGGAGGGAAGAACTTCTCCAGCGCCTCATTAATGACGTCTGAAAACTAGAGGGACCAAACACAGCACATGAACAGCATATCTGAGAGCTACGTGTTACACTTCTGTCCATATTTTTGATATTTTGTGGACAGTGAGCAGTTTCTCTGACACAGTGCTGGGAAATACATTGCATCCAGTAGCAGCATCACTGTTTTCTGAATCTAATAGTTTTTTAATGTCTTCAGATTGATCTAAAATCGATTAAAAAAACATTTTTCCAAGCATTTCTTGAGTGACATGCATCCAGGTGTTCATAGATCAATGAAAATGAATGAATAAAGGAATTTTATTGGTGTGAAAAGGTGCCTGATTCTCATTCAAAGAGGTTAACAAACAAAAGACACAAAATATAATCAAAAAGTAAATTATGCCAAGTTACTAAATTATAATATAAACAAAATTGCAATAGACTGTATGTTTGAATCATCCGGGATAATCTCTCTCCAGGAAAATAAACGCTTGAAAACAAAACATTATATTTTGAACAGTCATCTAGTATCTAAATTTGATGTTTTTCTTTACTTAAACAGCAAAAAGACGCATTGAAACCTTAAATTGATGCGGAAAGGGTACAAATTGGTGCATAAGAGTTCAATCAAATGCAGAAAATGACGTGTTAGATGCTCAGAATATTCTACAGGAGAACATACAGTCCCTTTTATAAAGGATCCAAATCATGAAAATCCATTTTTATTGTGTTTGTGGTTGTCTAAACTTGGATGAGAAAATAAAAGCTGTTCGATGAGCACACATTTACAGCCTCCCCGCTTTACAAGCCAGTAAAAATTTACAGAACTGCATGTACTAGCTGAAGAAGCAGTAAAAATCTAGCTCAGACTTTGCATGAGGTTTAGGGTTATGGTCATATTTACATTTTAAACGATTGCTCAGTGCAAAAGTAAACGTCTGTGTCGGGTCAGCTGAGGCCACATGGTGTAAAACTGTGCAGTGACCTTATGTAGTGTTCCCACACACTGTGTTCCCATAACATGAAAAACCACAATGTGTCTAATAAAAACGGATCATAAATATGTGAAGGCCTTCACTGTGAGTGTCTTAAAACCTATAAAGGTTGAAGTCAACAGAATTGTGTTAATAAGTCACAGATCAGGATTTATAGGAAAAGAATAGGATCAAGAACGACTCATATGTGCAGTACAGTAATCATATAAAAACACTTAATGCTCAAAAGGGCAAGAAATCAGGTTTGTAGTGGGTAAAATGCAAATGCTTATAATCAAAGTAATGCAAAATTTGCCAAAACTGAAAAACAAAGCGTCCTGAATGATGTTGAAAATGATTGAAAATTTGTCCAAAATAACCTAAATCTGTTCAAAATAACATAATTTTTTATCCAAAATGAACATGAGAGGAAAATCAAAGCTGCTGGATGAATGAAATAAATGCATCATGGCTCAGAAACAGTGAACAGAGGAGCAGGTTGTTGGAGATACATTCAGCATGGTGAAACATCTTTCTGTAGATGATGAACAGAAGAGTTGGCAGAGTTTTTTTTTTTTTTTTTTTTAACACATATGAGGCCAAACTGAGCAAAACTGGGTTTTACAGATCAGAGATAGTTGAGAGACTTTTGAAACATAATAAATCTCCTTATCCTCATCATCAGACCAACAAAAATAAACACAACTAAATCTGCATCCATTTTAGGTTTTGTCTCTAAAAAATGTCTCTTTTTAGTTAGTTTAGCTGAAGTCTAAACAGAACTTAAAGGAAAACAGGTAAATGAGTTCCTTAAAAGATGTATTTATTTTCCTCCAGGGTGTAGTACAACCATAACTTTCATTGTTTATATAGTAAAAACTCTTACCTCTTCAAATTTGTCTTGGAAGTCGCCGATGGCAGAGAATCCACCACCGATATCCAAGAGTTTCATCTGAAAGCCCAACAAACTCTGGAAAAGACAGAAATCAGCTGTTGGAGTTAATCCTAAAGTCTTGAGCTGTTGTAGTGTAATCTTACTACCTTTTAGTTATATTAGCCTTTATATCAAGTGCAAACGCCTACTTGTAGAGGTGACAAACAAGGTATAATAATAATAATAATAATAATAATAATAATAATAATAATAACTTTATTTATTTATATAGAAGCCTCAAGAACAGCGTTCACCAAGTGCTTTGACAGTTAAAACATGCAATGAATGACAATAAATTAAATGAATAATTAGCTAGATTAGCAATCATCACAAACAAAGGAACTAGGCAGTTTGGGGGTTGAAGTTGGAAATTAAAAATCAAAAAGTCAGAGATTAAAGAATTAAAGAGACAACATCACACCAAAGAACCAGGCAGCTAAAAATCAAATAGAACAGGAGAGAACTTCTAAAATAAACAGGACATAATACAGAATAAAACACGAAAACTAAGTAAAGCTAAAAGTAAACTTCACATAAAAGCAAGTCTATAAAAGTGGGTTTTAAGAAGTGATTTAAAAGAAGTTACTGATTCTGCAGGTCTCATCTCCTCAGGCAGGTAGATGTCAAGATATTAATATATCTTTACAATGACAAGAGGAGGAGTAATTAAAACAGCTGAATGCAATTAACCCTCGTGTCGTCCTGTGGGTCAAAATTTACCCGTTTTAAAGTTGTTGTTGTTTTGTTTTTTTTAAATAAAACTTTTAAGGGAAACTTTTAAGGAATTATTGGAATTTTCTTCCTGGAGGTTTTGCAAATTTTCAGAAATTTGTGGAACTTTTTTGCTGAATTTTTGGATTTTTTTCAGACAAGGAAACAATATTTTTTGGTGTCCGTAAATGAAGACAACAGGAGAGCTAAGAGGAAATCTGATGTAAACTCAAGTCTGATTTTTCTCACTGAAAACTAATTCGCCTTATTGGAAAGCTCAGTCACCTCAATCAAGGGTTTGAGATCTTACATAGTAAAGACGACGGACCATAAATGATGATCTGGAACACAACTGTAAACGATCAACAGATGTAATGACATAATGTTCTGTTTCTTTTATAACTCACCGCCATATCGAAGACGAGCCGGGCGTCTGCTATAGCCTTCTTATAGGCCAAGCTGGAAGTGCATCCGCTGCCGACGTGGAAACTGACCCCGATGACCTCTAGGCCCAGCTCTCCGGCTTGTTCCAGCAGCTTTCCAACGGACGCCATCCTGGCTCCAAACTTGGTGCTGAGTCTCACCAGTGACTTGGAGTCGTCCGTTGCGATGCGCAGAACTAATCTGGAAAGAGATTCAAAACACAGTGTTGATCAGTGCGCTTAAAGAAGTTCCACGTAAAGCAGAAAGTTGTTCACTTACTTGGCTTGGGAGTGACACAGGGAGATTTTTAGCAGCTCGTCCTCGCTATCAAAAGTCATGACGTCTACTCCGTGGGCGCAGGCGTATCTGATGTGGGACAGCGGTTTGGTCGTATGGGCATAGACGATCTTGTCAGGGGTCGCTCCCAGGGACAGGGCATGCTGGATCTCAGCCTGTAAAGATTTTAACAAGAAATAATCAACAAATAGAGCTCTATTTTTAAATGTCTAGGGTTTTTAATTAACAACCATTTGTCTTTTAAGGAGCACATTCAGTATGTGGTAAAAAACAACAACCTGAAACTCTTGTTAGGATTTTATTACAGAAACAAGTCTTGCTTTTCTTTTTGTGTGAAACAGAAATTGGTGGAAACAACCTTTTTGCCTGATTATGACTATGGAGACGTGTTGAATATGAAGGCTTCTGCTAATTGTCTTAGCATGTTGGATAATGTGTATCATGGGGGGCT
The DNA here is from genome assembly GCA_027123335.1 of Amphiprion clarkii. Taxonomy (NCBI): domain Eukaryota; kingdom Metazoa; phylum Chordata; class Actinopteri; family Pomacentridae; genus Amphiprion; species Amphiprion clarkii. The sequence goes on along the minus strand of CM049583.1, from coordinate 30,180,667 downwards.
GAGATTCATCATCAGATGCGGTCCTTTTACTCACCACTGTGTTCTATTCTAAAGTTAACTGGACATCTTTAAGTGCCCGATGTCTCAGTCATTGGTGTTTATTTACAGAAGCATTCTGGGTATTGTTCTTTCTTATTTGTCTCATCTTTTAAGAAGGAAACATGGTAGTACAAGTCTCTGATCTATGGATTCTCTGCAGTTTGTCGTCCCCAAAATACAATCTGAACTGGGAAAGAAAGTATTTAGGTTTTCTGCACCTCATGCTTGGAATAAATTACAAACTCAACTTCAACTTCAAGCCCTTGTTCCACTGAATGAGTTTAAAATTCTGGTGAAATCATTAGTCTACCTGGTCTGTGTGCAAGTTTGAATATTGTTCATTTTATCTGCTGTTTATTGTTCTTAATGCGACTATGCTGCTGCCCTCTTGGCCAGATCTCCCTTGTAAAGGAGATCTATGATCTCATTAAGACTAACTTGGTTAAATAAATGCTAAATTTAAAAAAATTAAAAAGAGCAAAATGACACGGAAAGTGAAACTACAAAAAAACCCCAGAACACTTTAAAACCCTCCATCGGTACCTTGCTGGCGCAGTCAAAACCAATTCCCAGAGCCATCAGCATCCTGACGACCGCCGGGGTGTTGTTGCACTTCATGGCATAGAAAGGCTTCACTCGAGGCAAGTTGGTGATCCATCTGAGGTGCCTCTTCAGCAGGCTGTCAAGATTCAGCACGTAGAACGGCTCCTCATTGTCCTGGAGAAGAAGGTCGCATCACACATTTTATTTAGAAAGTGTCCAGAATGTCACATTTTCAAACAGTAACACATTAATATGAGTGAGGCAACACTCACCACGGTGCTCAGCTCTTTAATCTTACGGTCTATGACGTCACTGATGGTTTTTCCGTTCTCTAAAATTTCAATATTCTTATTGTCAGTGGACAAAATGCGCATAACTGATCCGTTTGTGGTCACCGAAGCTGCAAGAGATGAAAAAAAGTGCAAAATCTGTCAGTATGGATGTAGTTATTTGTCTAAATTATGCCATTTAACTCTCCTGCTGCTTTCATTTACGGGCACCAAAAATATTGTAACATTCATTAGTACATAAATACCACCCTGGGTTGTTCTCTCTCTTACCGTTTCTTGGGATTTCCTCCATATAATTCAACCCTGAAGATCTGAGAAGTTTTCAGAAGCGTTAAAGCGTCACCAGTACTCCTGGTACCAGAGCTGTAGGTGAGCTGGAGAGTAAATGTTCAGAGAAGTTCAACAGACGCTCTTCATAACCTGCTGATTTTTTTTTTTTTTAAGCACAGATGAGGCTCTTCCCACCTGCTGTTATAAAACCAACGCTAAACGTATTTACTCTAAAGAAACACTCGTCTGAGTCGCCGGCCATATAAGAAGACCTCTGAGCTCATCACAGGGTGTACAGCAAACAGGTGAGATGTTACGCAGTCGTACAGCCGCAGGACACAACAACAGCCTGCAGCCCTGGAGTCCAATGACTGCTGTCTGCTGCTGTCTTTGTTGCACTTCGAGCTGACGTTGGATCCTACAACATAATGCAAACAGAAATCCCTAAAGGGCCGATCAGTGGACAATCCCTGTAAAAGTTTACATCACTTACACAACCAGTCAAAAGTTTTAGAGCACCCCAGTTGTTCCAGTTTTTATTGGAAGATATGCATGTTAATGTCTCATTGTAATCTGAAATGAAAGCACAGAGCAAATAAACTAAGCAAAAAAAATAAATCAATCAATTTAGAAACCAAAATGTATTCTAAACTTGTAGGTTTGGATATAGAAGATACATCCAGGATGGTTAGAGCTGACACAAGTCCTTTCTACAGATGTAATTATTCAAATGACTCAAAGTTTGTCCAAAATGACATGAACTTGTGCAAAAAAAGTGCAAAAATGACTTAAAAACTTCCTAAAATGGTGTAAAGCTGTGCAGAATTGTTGAAAAAATGTTCTAAATGCCCCAAAACTTGTTAAAAATGAACATGAGAGGGAAACCAAAGCTGCTGGATGAATGAAATAAATGCAGCATGGCTCAGAAACGGTGAACAGAGGAGCAGGTTGTTGGAGATACATTCAACATGGTGAAACATCTTTCTGCAGATGATGAGCAGAAGAGTTTGAAGAGTTTTTTTTTTTTTAACACGTGAGGCCAAACTGAGCAAAACTGGGTTCTACAGATCAGAGATAATTGAGGGAATTTTGAAATATAATAAGTCTCCTTCATCAATTTAAGGTTTTGTAGTACACGTGTTACACAAATATCTCTTTTTAGTTAGTTTAACTAAAGTCTAAACAGACCGTAAGGGAAAACAGGTAAATGAGTTCCTTAAGAGACATATTTGTTTTCCTTCAGGGTGTAGCTCAACCATGAACTTTCATTGTTTATACTTGTTTAACTCTTAACTCCTCAAATTTGTCTTGGAAGTCGTCGATATCAGATATAACAGCTGAACACACTCATTCTTTCCACAGTGGAAATCAAACATTCTTCAGAAAGTTCTTCATAACTCTGTTGCAGAAGTTCCCGTCAATGTGTGGTTCTTGTAGGTTCTTTGCTTTCACTCTTCTGTCCAGTTCAACCCAAACCAGCTCCATGGGTTTGAAGTCTGGAGACTGTGCTGCTGCTCCATCTGGTTCATGTAACCTCCTAATCTGAGATGTATTAACCCTCCGTGAAGGAGCAGCATCTCTACTCCGAGCTCCCTCCGGATGTCTGAGCTTCTCATCCTATCTAAGGCTGAGTCCAGCCACATTGTAGAGGAAGCTCATTTCAGCCGCTTGTATCCACAACCTCAATCTTTCTGTCACTACCCAGAGCTCATGACCATAGATGAGGTTTGGAACGTAGATGGATGGTAAACTGAGAGCTTCACCTTGCAGCTCAGTACTTGATGCCACATCAAGCCGCCTGTCCATCTCCCCTCACATTTTCCCATCACTCCTGAACAAGATCCTGAGATACATGAACTCCTTTGCTTGGGGAAGAAACTCGTCCCAACCTGGAGGGAGCAATCCACAAGAATTTTAATGTTTTTGTGGCCATTTTGACCTGTAAGATGACAGATATCACATTTCCCAGTGAACACCACAGTTTAGACAGAAGATAGAAGAAGAAAATCTGACTTCTTTATTGAACTCCCTGTGTTTTTATACTATCCAGTGAGTCTCAGCTCAGCACACATTAAAGGGGACGACACTGAAATGGATACAGATGGTTTGTACCTGACACTAGGGGTGTAGTAGTGAGGCAGTGACACGGTGGAAACACACTATGACATGAAGTGGTGCAGACTATAAAAAACATTTCGATGTTTGGCGACACCTGATGATGATGAAGATGCTGAAGAGACTGAAATAAGACCTGGATTCTGACTCTGCTTTGGTTGAAAGGGTCCGCCGACGGGCAGACGTGATGCTTCGTTCAGAAATGAACTCCGTAAGTTTCACAGCTTGTTGAAGCTCTTTGCTGGAGCTGCATGTGGAAGCGATTCAAACGCTCGTCTTCCAATCTGTATTCATCTTCTCTGATGTGTGGGCTAAGAAAGGAGGAAGGTGAGTGAGTGTTTGTGTGTGTGGTGTGAACGGGATGGATAGCTGCATCGGGGACATACAGTATTTACACATGTACATTTAAGAAAATAACTTCTTGCATCCGTCTGTTTCAGTTTCAGCTTCGCTCCGGCTTTGTTATGTACACTATATTACACGCAATGATTCTGGATCCTGTACACGAAGGAAATGAATCAGGAGGAATCCTCGGCATCGGTCCGTCCACATGTGAGCCTCTAGAGCAGGGGTGTCCAACATGTGGCCCGTGGGCCAAAACCGGCCCTCCAGAGAGTCCAATCCGGCCCATGGGTCGACTTTAAAGTATAAAAATTACAGGGAAGACATGAACTGCAAATTCTAACTTTGTAAATCTGTAATTTTAAGATAATTTCTAGACCATGACAAGGTGTTTTGATCATAAAGTAAAATACTAGATTGCTCATTGTTCTTTTGTCGTCTTGTTTTTGTTGTTTTTTGTCTGACTTTTGTCGTTAGTCTCATGTTTTTGTTGTTTTTTTTGTCATTTTGCATTTCCTTTTTGTAATATTTTGTCTTATTTTTGTTGTTTTTTTGTCTTTTTTTGTCTGACTTTTATCGTTTGCTTCATGTTTTTGTTGTTTTGTATTTCCTTTTTGTCTCGCTTGTGTTTTTGTCTTATTTTTTGGTTGTTTTGCTTCTTTTTTTGTCATTTGTTGTCTCATTTGTGTAATTTTTGTGTCGTCTTTGTCTTTTTTTGTTGCTTTGTAACTTTTTAATCAATATTTTGTCTTTTTTGTTAAATTTCATGTCATTTGTCACATTTTTCGTCATTTTGTGTCTCATTTTTGTAATATTTTGTCTTGCTTTTGTTGTTCTTTGTCTGACTGTTGTCATTTTGATCAATAAGTAAAACATTATATTGTTCAGTTCCAGATACCAGGGACTAAATGTTTTGTCTTTAGAGATCCTCTGTGTTTTAATGTGTAAATGATAAACTGAGACATAATGTTGTTGAAACTGAACTTTTTTTTCTGAATTAATTTGAGGTTGTTCAGGATGTTTTGTACAAAGATAATTCCTTAAATGTGAACATTTTCAGAAAGTACTTTTTTGTCCCAAAACAAAGGGGGAAAAATTGGAGTTGTAGTTATTTATAGGTTATAATGCTGTGATTTTACTGGTCACTTGAAATGAAATTGGGCTGAACGTGAACTAAAATGAGTTTGACACCCCTGCTCTAGATAATCTGTCATTTAGGCTGCAAGTCATTAGCTTTATAAACATCTTAAAAAGATAAAAATGTGAACTTGTGTTCTTTTGCATTCTATGTACACAACCATGACGTCTGAAATCAGTCCTCGTTGCACAGTCTCACATGTCCCCAGAGAGTTCACGGGTTCAGACATTCAGACTCTCCTCTGAAGCTGCTCCGTCCTCCAGTTTATGTCATTAGAAGCTCAGTGTGGAGCTTCAGGGGGAGTTTAGGGGAGAAGAAGGGGAGCAGGGTGCCGGGCTGGGGCTGGGAGACGGGACAGATTTGGGCGACGGATGACAACTTCCAGCAGCGTCTGTTTCGTCCTCTTCTCTGCATCCTCCTGCTCTTCCTTTCCCTCCCCCTGCCCCGTGCCCCTCCAGGCCCTCAGAGTTCTCCAGCATCTCCTGGATGAGAGGAGGCATGGAGCCGGGTATCTCCATCTTCAGGGTGATCACTCGCTCGGCTCCTGTCAGGAAAAGGTGCAGAACGAAAGGTTAGAACAGCAGGATGCAGAATTTAAGCATGTTTTCAGTAAGAGCGACGGCTGTTAGGTGCACGTTGGTCTCACCCTTCACACTGATGCTCCTGAGGTCAGTGATCTTCATCAGTATCTTGGGGAACATGCAGGGTTTATCAGGCCTCCTCCTCCTCACATAGATCTACACACATACAATGATTTCAAAAAGAAAACAGACTTTTATCTGCTTTTGCTACTTTTTGATATTTTTCTTTGGACAAATTACAAGTTCAGATTAAGATTTATACTAAGATTTATACATATAAGATTAAACAATATTTTTTGGTGCCCGTAAACGAGGACAGCAGGAGGGTTAAAGGAGAAGGCTCTACTGGCAACAGTAGTCTGATGTTATGAATTATGAGTATATGCTATCAAACTCGTGGAGAGAAATCTACTGTGGTAGTTAATCATGCATTTCTGTGCATTTGATTTCTGCAAAACAAACAAATAAACAACAACTTTGGTATCAATATCAGCAAATATCCAAATTTGGGTTGGAGCTAAAAACAGCGGATCAAACTTTCTAATTCTGTGACAGATTTCTTTACCGTTGTATAATTTTACCGCCAACAATTCCTGTGAAAACGAAAGATTCATAGTATTTATTTATTTACCGTGTGTCTGTTCAAAGCCATAAAGCACCACAAACTAATAAAACTCACCAGTGAGCTGCTGCTGCACTGTGACTTCTTTCATTACCATCAACACACAACACCTGCTGCTCCAAATACTCTAGAGTACCAAATGTGACTTAATTAAACAACCTATTTTAAAAGCTTCAGCAGAAACAAACAGGGAGAGTAGATTTGCTCCACTTATGACCTATATATTCTGTCTGTTTCAGCACACATCTTTGTTTTGAACATGATGACTGCAGGCTAATGAAAGGCTAGCAGCGCTACAGTAATAAATTCATGTCAAACCTTCAAGGCTTCAAGCATGGGCTCCTGAAGAACATCCACCTTCTCTGACTCCTCCAGATCCTGACGGTCTGCACAGAAACACGACAAAAAGCACAAAAGTAAACGCACTGCTACGAAGCATCGCCTTCATGTGAACTCAAAAAGATACTGTTTCCTCTAATCTTTCATCCAGAGACGGTGGGTGCAGTACCTCCACAGAGCAGGCAGATGGCGCTGAGCAGTCCGGTCTCTGCATCGTCCATTTCCAGTGGCAGCAGCTGGTTGGCGAAGGAGAAGACGAGGTCCGTGAGTGGTCCGAAGCCAGCGTTGTGCATCTGGGTGCGGTTCAGGGTCAAGCCGTCCGAGAAGGTCATGGTGTCCTGGTCTGGGGTGTAGCGGGTGCAGATCCTCAGAATCTAGGAAAAGTGGCCAAAATAGGAAAGGAAAAAACTTGAGATCAGGTATGTCAAGGTGGACTTTTTATCCTCAGCTGGACGTCTCTCTGTGTGGGGGAATTAGTCTTTGTTTGGTTCAACTTGTGCACCAGAAACCCACCAGAATGTCGAGGCAGGCGGCTTTGAGCAGCGTGATCTGATCAGCGATGGTTAACGTGGTGAAGCCAGGAAGCTGCTTGGCGAACTCCACCGTCTTGATGATGCATTTGGTGGATAATTCGCTGAACTTGTCCCAGAGACTGACGTCCAGAGCGACACGGTGCTCAGAGCTGTTGCTCTGCAGGTTGGGAGGGAAGGAGGAGACACAAACCCTTCAAGAAAACTATGGAGCACACCTGAACTGTGACTTCTCTTGACGTGGGTTTTGAAAAACAGAGCGTGCTTGTTAGTGTATTTTAGCAGAGTGTTGGTGTGAGTACCGTGGTGTATTTCCCCAGCTGACCGAGCGAAGGGAAGGTGTCCTGATGGGCTCGACGAACTCGTTCAATCATCTGCTCCGTGTCGGCCGACAGGACGTAGATCTCTGCCTCTCCCTGCCTCTTCTCCTCCTTCTTCTTCTTCGTTCTGTCATTTCGCACCACTGTTGGTGAAAATCAACAGAGGATTTAGCTCAGACGTCAGTTACAACTATTTAATGCCATCTAATACAACAAGTCTGTGCTAAATTGTACTTTGGTGAAGCTTCTACATTGTTGTTTTTTGTTGTCTGGGAGGCGATGATACTACTTTATGTTTATTATTGTGGGTGGTGGTGAACTGCATGACAACAGGAGCACTTTTTACCCTCCTGTTGTCTTCATTTATGGGCACCAAAAAATATTGTTTCCTTGTCTGAAAAAAAATCCCACAAATTTCTGAAAATTTGCAAAACCTTCAGGAAGAAAATTCCAATAATTCCTTAAAAGTTTTATTTTAAAAAATCCCCCAAATTTGGCAAGAAAATTCTTGTAAATATTTTCAAAAAATGAGTAAAAATCTTCCAAAATATAATCAATATAGGACTACAGTAACTTAGCTTAGCACAAAGACCATTAACAGCTAACGTGGAAAAAATGTAAGTCCTAAAGTTAGCAGATGCATGGGTCCTATTTATGATGATTGTTTTCTTTCAACATTAGCTATGATGAACACAGAAAGGATTTATTTCATGTTGCATATTGAAAATTGGGTCCCTTCACTCTTTCCAAAGGTGCAGAATCTGCCTTTAAGCTCCTGCAAAACTCAGTAAGTAACATATTAAATCTCATTTGTTTAATCCAAGCAAGAAGAACAAGATGCAGTCCTCCATCTGGATATGTCCAGGGTTCATTTCTGGCCGGAAGCTTGGACTTCCTGAAGTTTCCCCGGGTTGCTAGGTAACCGCGCTGTTATGATGAGACCTGATTAAACAAACAGGTCTCTTAGAGGTGCCTGGAGGCAGATTCTGTCACCTTTGAACAGAGCCAAGCCCCTTGTTTCCTGTCTTTATGCTGAGCAAACTCTTATTAGTGAGCGATGACAGTAGGATCACTTTGGATTTGGATCAGTATTCCCAAAATTCACACACACCACACCAGCTGCTTTAAAGGAAACCCCTCCATCAAGTAAAATATTCATCTCCCTCCATGTTGGGTTTTCACACCATCTGAGCTTCTTTTGAATTTTTTCTTATCAAATCATTATTTTTTTGTCTGCCTCTCAGAGTCGACATCAAAAGTTTTTAATCCATTCCCTGTATTTCAGTCATCAAAATAACGGAACTATCTCTAAAATATCAACAGAACTTGCATATTTAACAGCAGCAGGAATAAAAGTTGAACATTTTCAGTGACTTTTGTTTCCTCAAACTCTCAAATTTAACTGCAAAGAATCTGGGTTGCCGATGAAATCCCAATGTGATGGATGACCTCCTTAATAAATGTTAATTTTTGACAGTTTGGTCAATATTTGTGCATTACTTCTGTCACTGATATAGGGCATGCTATTTTAAGATTCATTTTGCATCAATTTTTTTGCACAAAGTTACTTTTGTAATGTTAACCCCAAAAACCAAGAAAACCAAGACAAAATATTACAAAAATGAGACGCAAAATGACAAAAGAACAACGAGCAATCTAGTATTTTACTTCATGATCAAAACAACTTGTCATGGTCTAGAAATTTATTGCAAAATTATAGCTTTACTAGTTTATAATTTGCAGTTAATGTCTTCTCTGTAATTTTTACACTTTACAAAGTCGTCCCACGGGCCGGACCGGACCCTCTGGAGGGCCGATTTTGGCCCGCGGGCCACATGTTAGACACCCCTGCCTTAAATCACCTCATTGGGTTTTGTTCAGGCTTTAAAAACTACATAATCACGAGCCAGATACTGTATCTTCTCATGATGTCAGCGGCTTATCTAAGCTTGGGCTTGGTTGTTACAAATTTGTAACAGGAAGCCTGGATTACAAACTCCGGCTGGAAGACATAAGGTGTGTCCAGAGTCCCTCTTTTGTTCTCTTGCTCAGCACTCCCTATGCAGCAGACAATACTTCACTGTATTGTGACTAATAAGTCGACATTTCAGACACTCATGAATCATGACTATTGGACGTCATCACTGACAGGGGTAGGGGGAAGCGCCCAGCAGTAACTTTCCTTTACACTAACCCTCCTGTTGGTTTCATTTATGGGCACCAAAAAATATTGTTTCCTTGTCTGAAAAAAATCCAAAAATTCTGCAAAAAAAATCCCCAAAATTTCTGAAAATTTGCAAAACCTTCTGGAAGAAAATTCCAATAATTCCTTAAAAGTTTCCCTTAAAAGTTGTATTTAAAAAAAATAAATAAAATAATAATAATAAAAAATTTGGCAAGAAAATTCTTGCAAATATTTTCAAAAAATGAGTAAAAATCTTTCAAAAAATTCCTAAAAATATCTAAAGTGATTACAGATATATCAGTAAAATTTCTAATATTCTCTTAAGAACATTCACATAAAAATCAACCAAAATCCAGTGAAATTCGCTGGATTTTGGTTGATTTTTATGTGAATGTTCTTAAGAAACATTTTTAACATTTCTTTTTTCCACCAAAAAATGTTCAAAAATGTCCCAAAAATGTTGAAAATGTGGACATCAGAAGTTTCACTGTAAAATATTTTTTTTTCTTCCACATTTTCAAACTTTAGAACGGGTCAATTTGACCCACAGGACGACACGAGGGTTAAAAGCATTGCATTGCAGGGACTGTTAGCAAAAGACTAATGTACAAAGAATGGCACCTTTTTTTTTGGTCACTTATGGGAAATTCTGAAGACATTGCACAGTAAACACACAGTGATTTAAGCATCCATTTAGCAGAAACGGGCGACAGGATGGGACGGTGTAATTGGCTGCGCTATGGGAAAGGAAACGTCCAGTATTTTAGGAGCTTGACTCATCCCATGGACTAAATTTCAAGACACCTTAGCCTCTGCTGCGTCAGCTTTATGGAAACATGAGGGTAAATCTCTGGAGTGCAGTTTAAAGCTGCGAAACAGCAGACGGGAGAGTGATGCAGGAGTAGAGGAGGTAAGCCTGAGTGACCACCAGAGGGAGGCAGACGTCGAGGTTAAAACGCCTCACTGCTCAAAATACAGAAGTCATCTAAAGTGCAGCTCTTCAAAAAACTGTGAACAAGCATCAACCTTTTATAGGAAAGAGGCTTCAGATGCTTTTTCGTCCCTTTGTACACAGAGCAGCATTCACACACTGTACTCACGCTCTTTGGACATGCCCACATCGAGGCACTTCTGCAGCCGGCAGGACTGACACCGGTTCCTCGTCACTTTGTTTATGACGCAGACTTTGTCTCGGTGGCATGTGTACACCATGTTCTTCTGGATGCTCCTCCGAAAGAAGCCCTGACGGACAGAAATGGAGGCAGTAGTTGACAGAGATGCAGGGGAGCAGAATACAACACAACACTGTGAGCATGAGTGGGTGCTGTGGTTTTCTGCATTGAAAATGGGGATGACTGATCATTTCCACATATTCTGGGAGGGATGGCTGAGATATGATGGGATGGCTGCATGAATATGGACTCAAAATCTTCTAACTGAAGGAGCTGTTTTTGTGTTTTATTTATTGATTTATTCGTTGATTATTTACTTTGAAATCCTGTATGCCAAGCCAATAATGAGCTCTAATTTTTCAGGTGTTGTTAAAATCTAACTTCTTTCAATAAAAAGAGAATTAAAAAAAAGAAAGAAAATGAGGATGACCTTGAAGGTCGAACCAAAATTGCACCACTACATAAAATGTATTTATAAGGAGGATTAATTTAGCTACATGACCATAAGCACGTTAAAAAAACCCACACACTGATATCACAGCAGATATTAATTGCAGGCGCAGATTCTTTGTTGCGTGCGTGGGATTAGATGAAGCAAAGAGGCTTACTGATCCTTGGGGTGCTATAAAGGTCGCGACCTGTTCACGGACACATTATGCAAATCCCCGGGAGTCGCACGCTCTCCGTTGCTACTTCATTCAGGTTTTACAGCTGTAGCCTGGATCTGTCCGCTGATGTGGCCCAGTTACCCAGGACGAGTGTTGTAACAGTGTGTTTGTGTTTGTGCAGGTTTTAACCCTGCGTGCTGCCTACCTTACAGCCCTCACAGGCGCTGACTCCATAGTGGTATCCTGAAGATTTGTCCTGACAAACGAAGCAGGGCTTGTAGACACGAGGTGGAGGTGGAGGTGAAGGAGGGCTGGGGACGAGAAGATCCTCCCCTGAACTTGTGCTCTCGGTCTCTATAGCTGCAGGAGGACAGAGATTATATTTAGTCGCTTTAGTTTGCTCAGACTCCATGTCTGTTAGTTGTATTTTACCAGAAACGACTTCTGATGTCCAGAAAATGGCATTTAACCCTCGTGTCGTCCTGCGGGTCAAAACTGATCCGTTTAAAGTTTGAAAATGTGGAAAAAATATATATTTTCACAGTGAAACTTCTGATGTCCACATTTTCAACATTTTTGGGAAATCTTTGAACATTTTTTGGTGGAAAAAAAGAAATGTTAAAAAAATTTTCTTAAGAACATTCACAAAAAAATCAACCAAAATCCAGCGAAATTCGCTGGATTTTGGTTGATTTTTTTTGTGAATGTTCTTAAAGAAAATATAAGTTTTACTGATATATATGGAATCACTTTAGATATTTTTAGGATTTTTTTGGAAGATTTTTACTCATTTTTCAAAAAGATTTGCAAGAATTTTCTTTCCAAATTTGGGGGATTTTTTTAAAATAAAACTTTTAAGGAATTATTGGAATTTTCTTCCTGAAGTTTTTGCAAATTTTCTGAAATTTGGGGAATTTTTTTGCTGAACTTTTGGATTTTTTTTCAGACAAGGAGACAATATTTTTTGGGTGCCGGTATGAGAAGACAACAGGAGGGTTAAACAAGTCTGGAGGAGAGATGGGTCAAAGTTGGCTCAGGTTCAGTATATTTTGGACACAAACTACGCCCAGCTGTTAGCTATTAATTAGCCATTAGCTGTATAATAAGCAGGCTTACCAAAAGCTGGCTTCATAGTTGGAAATAAACAAAACATGTAAAACAAGTAAAAGCTGTTATCTTCTGTTCTCTGTTGCAAAACTGTGGATTTTTCACAGCAGGTAGGAAGCAAATAATTTCCATACATGTATGAGCCAAAGCTGTAAAAAAATGTAACAAAGAAAATGCATATTAGTCTTGTTTCCATGAGCTACTCTGGAGCAAAAAAACCAAAATAGGCCACGTTGTATGTGGCTGAAATATAGACGACAGAAATAATACCAGTGATTTTCCAATGGCCTAAAGCAAGGGTGTCAAACTTGCGGCCCGCGGGTCAAAACCGGTCCGCCAGATGACTTTAACTGCATCTTTGCCATTTCTTTTATTTTTTTTTGCTCTGTACATCAAATGTCCTGCGTTCTGCTGTGAGAAAAACATCTGAAACCAAAAGGGACAAATTAATATTTCATCATTTCTGGCTTGGTTTGGAGCCCCTGGTGTTCCATCCATCAGAGTTACCATTAATTCTCAGCAGATAACTAAATGTGATTTTGGTTGGGCTTTATTCACTATTTTATCATTTTAATACTTTTGCTAATTTAATGAGAATTGCTCATGATTGCGGTTTAAAAGTGATGAAATGCTTCAGAAGTGCATTACAGAAAATGTCACATTACATCTGCTATAAAGCGTGATTAAACATAATGGAGTTTCAGCTGCTCGGTGTTTTTTATCGCTGCTGACAGCACTCTGTGGGCAGGACTGGCCCGCACACATCCCAAAATCAGACTAATGACTTTTCTTCTTATTGGACTTTTCTGGTTGGCCGTAAAGAACAACGCTGGGAGTGAAGCTACTTTCACTGTAAATGCAAACACCATGTCTGAAAAAGGGAAGGCTTTTCTCCTGAATATTGCACAACAGCGGTCAGATTATGATTTCTCAAATGTCCTGTAATCATTTGTCATCAGCTTAACCTTGTAAAACCCACTGTTGCACAAATTCATCAGTTCTATTTTTAAAAATATTTTATATACATATACATGTACATATACACTCTTTTTTGCTCATTTTTTCTCATTTTCTTCTATATTTTGGTTATATATAATTATTATTATTATTATTATTATTACTATGTATATTTTTTGTTTCATTTTTTTCTATATTTGTTTATATATATATATATATTGTTTATTTTGTATTTATTTCTTTGCTCATTTTTTTTCTGTATTTGGGTCTTAGAGGGAAAGTTCTGTCCCAGATGATCAGATTTGACCGTAACAACCTCACTCTGTGTCCAGACCCTCTCAGCTCAGTCTGATCTGTTGTCGTATTTTTCTCTACAGGCGGACTGTGATATATTTTGAGCTTCTGACCCCTCAGACTAAGAAATCAGGATCATCTGCGACTCCTCCCCTACTCCCTCTTTCACTCTGCCTCCTCTAACCTCTAACCTAACTCACTTAAACACACACACACACACACACACACACACACACACACACACACACACACACACACTAGTCTCCCTTCCCCCTGCTTTAGTAGCCATACCAGACATTCCACTATGGAGGAGATTCAACTCCCCTCTACTGCTCTGCTCTGTTTACAGAGAGGGAGAGGGACAGAGAGGAAGAAAGAGAAGATCCTCCTCCTCCTCCTCCTCCATCACACCATCCCTCCATCTTCCCCTCTCTTCATCCCTCCACTGTTTGTCTTTTCTCCCTTCTCACTGGCACACCAGCCAACAGTTCCCTAAAGCACTTTCTGACCCGTTTTAAACTTCTCTCAGTTCTTCTCTAACCCCCCCTCCTGCTTCCAAGTCGCTCTGTTTTCATCTGTGTGTTCGTTAATCTCTTCCTATTGCTTCTCACTTCTGCTTTAGCGCGCTGGACGTGACTCACGCGACGACGTGTCCGAGCGAAATGCGCCGCGTTTACTGTAGCCGCAGGTTTTTGTTCTGGAGAAATGCTTTCATCTGACTGTTGAAATAAGACGTTTTAACAGAGGAGAATGTCGGTGACTCATCTCTCAGGACGGGTCTCAGGGGGAAGATGTCCTCCCATCTGAATCAGATAAGGTTATTAGCGTTTATATAAATTCACTGAACATCTGTAGACGTTTAGTGAAAATGAACAAGTACAGTTTTAGATGCAATAACAATATTTAAAGATTCAAAAAAAGCCCACGTCTAGGTATTCGTGAGACGTACTGTAAGCGTTAATTAATCTGTCAGTGAGTCTGTTTTTTTCTTAATCAATCATTTGCTTAAAGTTCAAAATTCTGTCAAAGTTTTTGGGACAGAAAATGGTGAAAAATGACTCCAAACATCAAAGAAGGCCTCCTCAAATCACAAAGATTTTCCATCTTTAGTCAGAGGAACAACGAAACCAGAAAATATAAAACAAAATCTGCAACTGATTCTGTATTTTTTTTAGAATTCTCAAAGTGACTGGTCAATAATTTAATATTTAACCACAAATTATTTGATAGATTCTGCAGCTTTAGTCCAAACATTCTAAAAATATCCACCAAAAATTACAAAAAATAAACTGAACTCCTTGAAAGTATACAAATTTCCACACACTGACCTTTCTAAAAACAATCCCTGTCAACTGTCAACAGAAAAGGCATTATACTTGCAGATGAATTCCACAGCAAAGTGCTCCACAACAGCATCTCTAACAATCAAGACCAGATCACATCACTTGGATTTGCTGAACGGAGCTTTACTGGAGGATTTTATCGATCTCCGGCCACAGGAACTCCACAGAAGTCCTGATGGTAACAACTCACACCCACCAGATAGAGGCCGTGATCCATCACTGAGAACTGCCTGTCGTTTCCTCACCACTTGGGATCCACAAAAAGCAGCGTCACACTGTGTTGTTGTTGGAACTGTCAATGAATGACCAATAAAAAACAGAATCTATCCGGCACTACAGAGCTTCCACGTTCAGGATCTGACTGCTGTTCATTCGTGGTTCCCTCATGATGGATCCTAACGACTTCAAATAAAAGACGCTGAGCTAAAACACTTGATAAGAGCCACATTTTAGCAGCGTTAGCGTGTTAGCATGCTACCAGTCATTCTACTCAGGTTCCACATTCAGCCCAATTTGATCTCAAGTGATCCGGACCAGTAAAATGACAGCTTAATAAACTATAAATAACCACAACTCCTAATGTATCCTTTGTTTTAGTGCAAAAAAGGTACGTTTTGAAAATATTCACATTTAAGGAATTACCTTTTTACAAAACATCATGAACAATCTGAAATTTTAACAACTTTATGTCTCAGTTTATCATTTACACATTACAGGTTCCACATCATAGAGGATCTATAAAGGCAGAAAACATTTAGTCATCTGGAACTGAATGATAGTATTTTATTGCATGATCAAAATGACAAAAAAACTCAAAAAAAACGACAAAAACCAGACAAAATATTACAAAAACGAGACACAAAATGACAAAAGAACAATGAACAATCTGGTATTTTACTTTATGATCAAAACAACTTGTCACGGTCGAGGAATTATTTTAAATTTACAGTTTTACAATTTGCAGTTAATGTCTTCTCTATAATTTTTTACACTTTACAATGTGGTCCAGCGGGCCTGATTGGACCCTCTGGAGGGCCGATTTTGGCCCGTGGGCCGCATGTTTGACACCCCTGGCCTAAACAACGGCTGCTATCATAACTTTCTGCCCTTTATGCTGAGCCTGATATCACTCCCTCGCTCACTGCTCCTTGTATAATAGTAGTTTACTCTATGGTGGGCAGTAAACAGAGACTTTGAACACTTCAGCATTATCTGGCCTCATCACTGGCGGCTTTATTGTTGCTCCGGTGTCATTTTTGTATCTATAAAAAGTGATGCATTGCACAACGGGGGTTGTTTGCGAAAAAGGTTGCAGGGCTTTCTATTCAAATACAATAGCAGCCAGTAAATAACGACATATGGCTGCAGGTAAACATAGTTTTCAGTGTTGTTTATTGTGCCAATAATATTTTAAATTAATCGTCTGGTGTGTTACACGTCAAGCAGAAGAAAAGACGACACCCGTGATGTCGTTAAACGTCTTGTTTAGTCCAAAGTCCAAGCCCAAAGGTATTCAGTTTATTATCGTACATCAACAACAAGTCCTATCATTTGGTGTATTTGTTTTTCTTTACTGTTTCTGCCAAAAAGAAAAAGACTAAAAAAATGTATAAATGATCAAAATAGTTGCTAAATAACGGATTGTTGGTTTCAGCCCTTGTAATTAAGGGGTTATTGTGGACATACCCATACTTTTGTCAAAAAGTAACAATTCAAAGCTGTACTTCATAATAAACGTTAGAGCAGGGGTGTCCAACATGAGGCCCGCGGGCTTAAAGCGGTCCTCCAGAGGGTCCAATCCGGCCCTCAAAGTGTAAAAATTCCAGAGAAGACATTAACTGCAGATTGTAAATTAGTAAAACTATAAATTGAAAATAATTTCTAGATCTTGACAAGTTGTTTTGATCATAAAGTAAAATACTAGATTGGTCATTGTTCTTTTGTCATTTTGTGTCTCGTCGTAGTTTGTCTTGTTTTTGTCTTGTCATTTTATGTCTCGTTTGTGTGCATTTTTGTGTTGCTTTATAACTTTTTTGTCAAATTTTTGTCTCTTTTTTGTTTTTTGTCATTTGTCACATTTATTGTCATTTTATGTCTCATTTTTGTCATATTTTGTCTTGTTTTTGTCGGGGGTTTTTTTGTCTTTTTTGTCTGATTTTGTCATTTTGATCATAAAGTAAAACATTATATTGTTCAGTTCCAGATAGCTGTGACTAAATGTTGTGTTCCTTTGTCGACACTCTGTGATCTGGAAGTTGTAATGTGGAAATGACAAACTGAGGCTGAATGTTGTTGAAATTGAATTTATTTTTCTTCAAAACTTTCAGGTTGTTCTTAATGTTTTGTGAAAAGATAATTCCTTAAATGTGAGCACTTTCAGAATGTCCTTTTTTGCACCAAAACAAAGGAACAAATGACCAGAATGGAATGATGATTTGATACTGTATGTTTTGCGTCTCGTCGTGATTCAATAAAAGCGACTTGGAGGCAGCAGTCAGACGAGAAGCCAGCTGGCTGTGATGACTCGTGTTTAGCTGCGGTTTGGTTTATCAGGCTTCAATCAGCGGCCTCTGTTTGTCCTACGCCTCTTATCGCTGTCACGATCTGTATCCTCCTGCTAAGCTTTAAACAAGGTGAAAGGGAAGGTCAGCTTTATTGTCATTGTACAAGAAAACAGCATTAGCAGCAGCATTGTGCACATTTCAGTAAAAAAAAAACATAAAATTCTGTACCTAGGACAGTTTGCATTTTTTTACTGCATATTTTTGCTTATTTATCTGTATTTATGGTGGTGGGAACTACACTCTTTCTGCTTTTCCTCAGGGATTAATGAAGTATTTCTACTCTATTCTATTCTATATCTATTCTAAAATAAAGTACAAAATAATACTTGATGCAAAATCCATGCCGACACCTGCATTGCTTTGAAATTTCTAAGTGCATTTCCGTGCTAATAGACAAGTAACCATGTGGTGAAATGGGTACAGTGGAGGGTCATAAATTTTAAAAACAGGGCTGCATTAATTTAAGCCTTGGGGTTTTTCCAGGTCAACACAAGTCTGCTCCAATTTTTGCTCTTGTGCAGCTCCACTGTACTCCGGGTCAGTTTAGTTCAGATCTAACAGTGACAGCGTTAAATGTTAGTCAGAGCTGGAGTAAGCCGTTCACCAAATCTGATGTAAAACAGCGTTAAATGGTGGCCCCGGGCGGTGCTGGCTCCCTGCCAGCAGACCATTCCTGGATAGAGGGCAGCCGGCTCCGAGGCAGGACGCTCATCACCATGCTGGACTCTCCTCCACAGACAGGTAACGACATGGAACTGGAACTTCTGAAACTTCACTTCTGTGGACTCTCTGTTGAGATGGGCTGACATTCATTATCACTGCTAATCATTATTCTCTGATGTGAATCCATAGCCACCAATTAGCACACGAACAGTCTGATCCCATTTGTGGACAGACGGTGTTGGCTAGCCCATCCCTGGTAATATCATTGGGATATGCAGTTTTATGTCATAATATTACTCTAAACATATACACCACTGTTCAAAAGTTTGGGGTCATCCAGACAATTTCATGTTTTCCATGAAAACTCCTACTTTTATCCATGTGCTAACATAACTGCAGGGTTTTCTAATCATCAATGAGCCTTTCAACACCATTAGCTAACACAATGTAGCATTAGAACACAGGAGTGATGGTTGCTGGAAATGTTCCTCTGTACCCCTATGGAGATATTCCATTAAAAATCAGCTGTTTCCAGGTAGAATAGTTATTTACCACATTAACAATGTCTAGACTGGATTTATCATCCATTTAATGTTATCTGCATTGGAAAAAAACAGTTTCTCTTTCAAAAATAAGGACATTTCTAAGTGACCCCAACCTTTTGAACAGTAGTGTACATCATGATGTAGTGCATAGGGGAAATCTATTCACCATTATAGATTAAATGAGATGGAAATGTTTGTCTGTGGCTAACCAGGTTGAGTAATATGTGACAGATCAAGGTATCTGTTTACAATCAGCAACGCTGTAAATCCAGTGCTGCCAAGAAGCAGCGGCGGCCCATTGATTTGCTCACTGTGGCGTAATGCAACCAGAGTTACAGCTTGAATTACGTTCTGTTAAAGGTGCACTGAAGTCTCATGTATATCATGCAGCCCTGAAATGATTCAATGCGGTTTCATTGTGGAGGTGCAGAAACCCAACTTCAGATTATAGCCTGAACTGCAGAAAATGTACCAAACGTTTTAAAAACGCCTTTTAAATTATTGATAAATGCTTCAAGTGCCAAACATTTGATGGCTCCAAGTCCTCATGCAGAATTTACTGCCTTTTTTCATGCTTTTCTGGGTGTGACATGATAGAGAATTTAATATGTGAGGGTGATGGAGCAAAACAAGACATCAGATGACATTTTCCACCGCTACCTGATGTTCTACACATCAAATGATCGATTCATTGAGATAATTACTGGCATCGCCACCAAAAATAATCATTAGTTGTGTACTGGGCTTTGGACAATATCGTTTGATAGATAGCTAGATAGACAAAATAAACATGCCAGATGGTGCCCTAGATTTCTTCATGACTAAGGTAGATGCTGGAAAAGAAACGCTATAAAAATATAATACCACAGTTATCAGTATCATCATAATACTGTCCAAATGTGCTAAAAATGTCCAAAAAGGACAAGTCCATACTGAAATAAATTCCCAGAGTTTTAATAAGAAATACAATTAGCAGCACGATACACTTTTTGTTTTCATAAACCTGAAAGTAAAAACTGCAAATTCAACGTCTCCTGGATTTTAAATGAATAAAATATGTTTGTGGGTTTGGTGACTAAGCTATGCGTTGTGGTTTCGTGTGCAGTGAGCGAATGGAGTCACACAAGCAGCAGAACAACGTGTGCTGCTTTAACCACAGTAGGAAACACTGAAAGCCACAGTTTATATTATTGACAAGTTATCTGCAAATTAGACAGGCAAAGCAAGACTTTTTAACCCGTTCTGAAGTCCCAACATCATGCATTGAGCTCCAACCTTTAGCATTTTGCTTTGACTATAAAGTAGTGGGTCAAGATCACAAAGACGCCTCATAATATTCAAAGCATCGCCCCGTTGGCAGCGATTTTCTGCAGACATGGTGACCATTTTCAATCACTTTTCCCTCTGCGTTCTTACAAAAACTAAAATACAACCAGCTTCAGACTTCTCTTCTTCTTCAGATTCCTCTTAGAAGACTGAAAAATCTCCAGAGCTCCGTCATGCCGTGTTTTTACTGACCCAAAACAAATCTACATTTAATGCTGCATCTGGGAGAACGCAGCTAACTTAAGCTGAATCTGCTGCGTTTTTAGAAAAGCAATAGCCACACATGATTGAAATGAAAACTGGAATTGGTAACACTAACCAACTGGGAATTTTACTGTGGTTTAGCATAAAACTGGTGGCTATTTCATCCCGAGTAAATGCAAATCACTGGACACTGATTCCATATAACCCTTTTGAAATTTCCCTGCATTTCTTGCAGGCATGCATGAATGTCTGTATGGATACATCAGCCAGCTGTGCAGTATCAGGGTTTACTGTGGCATCCTATAGTTTAAGTGGACCACATGAAGCTTCAGGGGAAAAGAGCAGAGGTGACTTTAAGCAGGGGTCAGCAAGCTTAATGAACGTAGTGAGCATTTAGGATGTACTCAGTAAAGTAGCAGCAGCTGCATAATAGAAAATCACATCCAGGCTTATTGTAATGCAGGGGTGTCCAACATGCGGCCCGCGGGCCAAAAGCCGACCTCCAGAGGGTTCAATCCGGCCCGCAGGACGACTTTGTAAAGTGTAAAAATTCCAGAGAAGACATTAAGTACAATTTGTAAATTTGTAAAACTACAAATTTTAAATAAATCCTAGACCATGACAAGTTGTTTTGATCATAAAGTAAAATACTAGATTGCACTTTCGTCATTTTGTGTCTCATTTTTGTAATATTTTTTGACTTGTTTTTTTGTCTTTTTATGTCTGGTTTTTATCGTTTGTCTCACATTTTTGTCATTTTGTGTTTCCTTTTTGACTCACTTGTGTTTTTTGCCTCATTTTTGTCATTTTGTGTTTTCCTTTATTCATTGTTTTGTGTCGTTTTTTTCATTTTGTTTCACACTTCTATAATTTTTTGTGTCATTTGTCCATTTTATGTTACTTTATAACTTTTTTTGTCTAATTTTTTGTCTCTTCTGTTTGTTTTGTGTCGTTCGTCGTTATGCGTTTCATTTTTGTAATATTTTGTCTTGTTTTTGTTGTTTTTTTTTGTCTTTTTTAAAGCAAAATACTGCATCATACAGTTCCAGATATCTATGACTAAATGTTTTGTTCCTTTGTAGACACTGGAAGTTGTAATGTGGAAATGATAAATTTATAGGTTATTATGCTGTGATTTCACTGGTCTGGTCCACTTGAGATCAAATTGGGCTGAATGTGGCCCCTGAACTAAAATGACTTTGACATCCCTGTTGTAATAGATCGGGATCAAGTGCTGATCTGTTCATTCTTACGCTCTGGATATGTTTTGTCTACCTCGTCCTGCAAGTTTTGCAAAGCTGGTCTCCTTTGCAACAGCTGGGCTCTTCACTGAGGGAAACAACTTGCGTCTTTGCAGCTCCTCTCTCTTTCTCAATAACAATCCAAACCCTCAGCTAAACTGACAAACACTGCAAAGTTCCAAACTGATGCAACCTAACCTAACAGCGACTGCGTTGTTAATTCTTTCCTCTTTATGCCGTCTCAAATACCAGAGATGTGAAGATGTGACATGAGAGAGGAAGAATGCGGACAAAGACGTGCTATGCCAGAGGACTGTGTCTAGAACGAATGAATTAATAACCAGCTTTCCACTGCCGCTCTTTTTAGCTTTTATCTGATGGCGGCGCGATTCCACACACACAAACACACACACACACAACACACAAAAAGCAGAAAAACACGGACATGCAACCGTCCACCTCCTCCCCTTTTCACACAGTCACACTCAGGTCAAACTTGGTCGGTATACCCTCACATTCCCAGACAAACTGTTAGTGTGAGTAAATGTATGTGTGCGTCACTGCTTGTGTGTGTGTGTGTGTGTGTGTGTGTGTGTGTGCATCTCCAATAGACAGAAAGAGAGGTCATTCAGTGCAGAGAAGTGATGACTGGGCAGCTGACACAGGAAAGAAAGAGGCAGATAGAAGGAGAAATAAAGAGAGGGAGAGATGTAGGTCACTTCCCAATTGTCAGTGAGTCATTGCTCTGGATCACACACACACACACACACACACACACACACACACACACACAGTGAACCACGATGCCCCTGAGCCACTGCTTACATGTCGCTGCTGAATGTGTGTGTGGCTGCGACTGTGCACGGCCTCTGACCTTTGAACTTGCTTGACACTCTTCATTGCAGTCACGCAACAAAAACGCGCACACACACATATATATACACCCACCCCCCACACACACAAACGGAGGGCAATTCTCCGTCTTTACAGCTTGAATTTACGAGCACTCCCCTCCTGCTTCTATACGCCTCTCTCCGCTGCTTTTCACCAAACCGGCCAGAGTCCACTTTGCACTTTGCCTCTTTATGACTTTGCACAAAGGCCGTGTCACGGTGACATCACAGCGTCATCAGCCTAAGGTCACCGCCTGGCGCTGACTGTGTCCAACATGTGACGCTGAGGAGCAGCAGCGACGCCAAATCATAGCAGTGAGGATCCGTTTGTGACCCGTCCTGAGTTTGAACACAGTTTGAACACCGAGGCTGATATTGGACCTCTGAGAGGAAATATATGCTTCTGTGTCACACTTAAATATTATTCTGTGCTGTAATCATAATGTTGAATGCTGAAACTGCCAAGAACTAAAAGCTGGAATCACTGAATGCCAGGTGCCGTTTACTGATTCATTCATCATGTAATCAAAACAGGCCCTTATACTAATAATATTCCAGTTTTTTAAGTGAGGTTTTTGTACTGCTATACAAGATTTTGGAAATGAGAAGTAAGGATTTGGTAGAAAATATTTATAATCCCTAAAACAAAATATCACAAAATGTAGTTTCTCAAACTTTTGAATGATACAGAACCATTTTTTAATCTTTTTGTTGAAATATTTTCCTTCTAACGTGGCGAAACTGTGATAAAAATGTTACATTCAGTCAGTTTACCACATATATTTGTTAGATTTTTTCTCGAAATAGAACTTGAAGGCTCCCATAATCTCCTTAAAAGCCAAATAGACACAAATAGATAAAATAACCATGATCAAAAAACATTTTTTCTAGCAGTACTTTTCTCCCCATAATTCCTGTTGTTTTTTTTATTACTAGACTTACAATACTATGTGCAATAATAAACCAGTGCCATATAAAATGTGAATGTGAATGCACAGTGTCACTTTGAATGGTGCCAAATGCTGCTTATGTGCAATTTCCTGACCATATTTGTTCTATTTTATTGCTTTTTATTTCATTTCATTTACCTCCCATGTTGCATATATGTGGCCTCCTTTGCATATGTTGTCATTTTTAATATTGTCCTGTCATGCACATTTGATTTTATTATGTAAAGTTGATATTTTACTTCTTATTGGTTGTTATAAATGCACCGTCCAGCAGAAGCTACATATATTTTTGTGATGCCCCATGTATGATGACAATAAAGCTATTCTATTCTATGTCAAGCAATCTGTGGCACATTATTTATCAGGCTGATGACTATTTTCTCAATTAATTCATTAACTTTTGTCTATCTATGCAACAAAACTACTCATCAAAACTTGCTGAAGCCCAACATCATGATATATTTTCACTTTTTTGTTGTTTTTGTCCGACCAACAGTCCAGTGCGACCGAAAATCCCAACAGCCTTAACTAGGGTTGCTTGAAAAATCTCTCAGGACTTTGCAACTCTGTGCTCGTGAGAAGCACTAAGCCGGAGCTCAGGATGGACTGGATTTAGAGCACGCAGGGTTTGCAGGCTGATCCTGACCTACTGAGATCTACTCCACTCAAAACAATCCCCAAGTTGTATAATGCACGGCGCAGAGAAACAAAGACGACACTTTAATTCGCCCTCATGACACCGCCTCAAAGGTGGGTCATCTTGAACCGAATGGAAACCAGTAAAAAAGCTGTCAGACTCGAAGACGCCTGGAAATCCACACTTGGACGGCATGAGGATGAAATCATACGCCAAAACACAAGGAGGAACAGCAATCACAAGCTGAAACTGCATGCATTGATAGCACGAAACTGAAGAAAATGGGCCTTTATGAGATGCTTATGTTGCAGAATCTCCAAATGCTATGAGGAACTGGTGTCTACTACCCATTCCACAGACGAAAAAAGAAGTTGTGGGGCACCTGATATCAGAAAAAGAAAAAGGTTGCTGGCATGTGTCCCAGCTGGCACCAGCTGCAGGATACATTCATTCCCCCTGAGCTGACTGAAATGTCAAAGAATAACTAAAGAGATCATGTATTTCACAAATCAAATCATGCAGTTGTTCTGTTTGCAAGTCCAAAAGGACACTCACAGTGGCTGGATCCGCTCCAGTGTCTCCCCGTCACCAGCGAGCCTCCGAACGTACGCTGGAGTCCTCCCACCCCGGACAGGAGCCCCTTCTCCGGCCCGAGCCCCGGGGGTCTGTGGTAGTAGTCCATGCTGAGGAACGAGCCCGGGCTGGGGCTGCTGGGGCTGGGGCTCAAACCCACCACATCCACGCTTTCGTACATCCCCGAGAGGAGGGGAAGTGGCTGTTTGATCTCTTTGTATCAAATAGAGGAGAGAGGGGAAGGGAAAAAAAAAAAGATCAAAGGACGGCGAGGAGAGACAGAAAGAGGGAGGGAGGGGGAGAGGAAGAGTTCACATCTTCATAACAGACTGATAGGAGGGTGAGGAAGGGGGAGGAGAGAGGAGGAGATGACCGGTCCCGGTGACCTTTCAGCCCTTGGAGAGAAGGGGGGGGGACTAGCAGTCAAACTTTGCCGTCCTTTGTGTCGCTCTGCTCGGGTGAATTTGTCCGTCCAAATGCTACAAGTGCTGCTGGAGTTGTAGCCCTTAGAAATAAATGAAATGAAAGGAAATAACGTCGGCCTAATGTTATAACACTACACCATCACACTGGCTTCGGTTCGCCGCCGCTAGCCGTCTTAAACACACACATTACTCGCTCGCTGCCGTTTAAATCCCCCGCATGCCGCCAGTGAACGCAGCCGGAAAAAAAAGTGGCGAAAAGCGGCGTCCTCGTCCTCCTCCTTCCCTTTCTCCCCGGTCGCTCCGGTTCACAGAGTCCACGGCGGGGGGAGACATAAAAAACACATTAATACTGAATGCGAGGCGTCATGGTGAAGTTGCAGCCGAGCGGCACAGCGTCCGGAACGTGGGGGAAAGTGGCGGCGGTAGCGGGGAGGTTAATCCGAGACGCTCGGTCGTCTGCGTCCGCCGCTTGTTGCTGGTTTGTGGAGGTCCAGCGGCGGTGCAGGCGGAGTGTCCTGTGGTAACCTCCGCTCTGTACCCGGCGGCCTCCCTCTCTCTCTCTCTCTCTCCCCCTCTGTCTCCCTCTCTCTCTCTCTCTCTCTCTCTCTCTCTCCCCCCCTCTGTCTCCCTCTCTCTCTCTCTCTCTCTCTCTCTCTCTCTCCTCTCGAGCGACACCAGCTGCGCGCGAGCTCCACCTACCTGCCCTGCGCGTGCCTCTAAAAATGCTCCACCACTAGCAACATGTAGCTAAAATGTAACTAATTCACCAAAAATAATGATAGAAAAATACAACATTTCTGTTAACCCTCGTGTCGTCCTGCGGCTCAAAATTCACCCGTTTTAAAGTTTGAAAATGTGGAGAGGAAAAAAAAAATCACAGTGAAAACTTCCACATTTTCAACGTTTTTGGGAATTTTTTTTTAAAACATTTTTTGGTGGAAAAAAAGAAATGATAAAAAAGGTCTTGTATTAGCACACACTTTCAATTAATTTAACTTCAATTCAACATGATTTACTGGCATGAACACCTGGTGAGCATTACTCCCAAAACACCAAAAATAACATAATTCAAAAACTGAGGTGAGAATTTAAAAAAAAAAAAAAGGAATGTAGAGAAGTAGAATAAAATGAATCACAAGAAAAAATAAGAAAAGCCCTGCAAAAAAGAAAAAAGAAACCCAAACGGTATATGTGTTTGGCTTGTGTGTCTGTGTGTTATATGTAGAACAGGCTATGTCAAGCTAATTATTTGTCACATTTAGTTATATTATACTATTGTATACGTTACGTGTTGACCTGTATAGAACGTAACCTCTGTGTACTTACCTGTAGGCTACTGTATCTGACATACAGCGCTGAGTACATCCCCTCCGGTCCTGGACTAAGTGTAGCTTTGAGGCATTTGTACTTTATTTGAGTGTTTCCTTTACAGTTCTGCTGCACGACATTTCAAAGGGAAATACTGTACTTTTTAAACTAGCATATTCACATGACTCATTTTTTAAATACAGATTGGTATTTTACATATACACTGCATCAATATGGGGTTACGTTTGGCTCCAAAAAGTATTTAAATAGTTGAACCATCAGACAGGTGGCTGAAAAGTTATATAAAATGTCAGATATGGTGTTTGGTGCATGAAAAAACTCATTTAGCACAAGTTTAAACAGATATATTCTCTGCTACAATAAATGAATGTGTTTGTCACTTGAGAAAGCATGAACATACTCCTCTAAATGACAATAAGGCAAATTCTGATTATCAAATTGAGTGAAATGTGTTTTATATAATAGGCTTTATCCACTGACTCTAAAACACCAACGCTTTGTTCAAAGCAGCTGCATGAACGACAAAAACCTGTGAAGTGACCTCAGAGGAAAGTTGAGCATGATGTCCTTGGATTCTGGCTCTTCAGCTGTTGTCCTTTGCAGTTATAATCAAAAAATGCAAAACTTGAAGTGACAGAGACCCAGAAAGCTCAGCAGGAGATTGAGCCACATAATTGTGTGTAAGATTAAGAAAGAACCACTCAAGATGCACCTCGGTTTACAGACCATTTCAAGCGGGATCGATGAGTATGGATGAAGAGACGAGGTGACGAGGAGGAAAATTTCATAAACTCAACAGATAAGACAGCTACCATTACATTTGCACAAGAGCATTCGCAGAAAAGACAGCAGCTTTTTGGAGACGTGTGTTATTTTGGGATGAGTTCAAGTGATAAAAACAACAATTCACCTCCAACCAGCCTACACTGAAGCTGCAGTAAAAAATGGAGGTAGAAGATTCTAAATCTGGAGCTGTTTTGGCATAAAACATTGTATTTATTGACAGAATTATGGCTTTTGATGTCTATAGGCTTACAAATATCAGATAAAAAATGCAACATAAGTGGATCTGTTAGCAGAGCAATCAGCAGAAGGAAATGTTCCTCCTAAAGGCCTGACCTAAATCCTGTAGAGCACCGATGTCATGCCACAGAGAATGAAATGAGAGCTTTGCTGACTGAAACACAGATCAAACTTTCCCCTCAGCTGTTACAGAAACTATTTGCTTCAATGGCCAGACAATATCAGGCATTTCTACTGAATAAATCCTAAAACACTACAGCAGTAAAGCTGTTTTATTAAAGTTTTCTAAGTGTCAAAATACTTTTTCTGAGGGTACACTAGAAAACAGCAAAGCATGAGATAATAAACAAAAAGTGATCACATGGGTCAATATGTAATTGCGAGACTTGTTGTTTCATGGCTGACATTTTTGCTGTTTTCAGACCTATAATCAACACGGCCGCCTATAACCAAACACTACATGATATTTTTACAGAAAGATTCTTCTAAATATTATATATACTATTGTGCAAAATTTTTATTTTTATTTTCTTTGTGTGCCACAAAGACACACAAAACAACCACAAAACGACACAACATGATCACAAAAACACACAAAATGACAAAAAATGACACAAAATGAGAGCAGAAAAATGCAAAATGACTCGGTGAGATAGATAATTATCATATAAAGACACAAAATGACGAGAGACACACAAAATAACTACAAAAAATTGCAATATGACCACAAAACACCTAAAATTATCACAAACAGGCTGAAAATGGCCACAAAAATGCACAAAATGACCACAAAACTGACTGAAAATGACCACAAAAAGAAACAAAATGAGCAGGTCATGTGATCTGGAATCAACTTCCTGGAGAGGTGTTTTTGTAACGGGGAACTTAGTGGAAAGAGATTTCTCGGACACAGATACATTTTGTTATTTTCCATATAAAATTTGATATATTGCCAAAACAATCCAAACTATTTTTGAAAAAGCTCATGTTCTTATTGTTTAGCTCATTAGAAGGTGGTTGTTATTAAATTCAGACGGTTATTTAGTTCACATTTTAGTGATATCCAGTAATTTTTTATTAATAAGTGATTGTTTCCATAATAAATAATTATGGAATTTGTAAAGACATGATTATAATGAACATTAAAAAAAATAAATATTTTTTATTTTTAATAAAAATGTATGCAAGATATACCCCATGGACTTCAGAAGTCCCTCAACTATAGACTGACCCACCCAAGATTTGAACTGGATTTAAATGTATTTTTCGCATAAGAGGTTTTTACTATTAAATTATTAGCATATTTTTCTCAAGTGCTGAATTTTCTGTCTAATTTGACCCATCTGTTTTCCAGAAGCCTGCAAAGCATTTAAGTGAAGTGCATTCAAAATATTCTATGCACTTGCATGGATTTTTGCACATGCAGATGTAGAGGCGCATTAGCACCCATTCATGCATTCATGCATATACTTACACTCACACACGCACACGCACATGCATGCACACACACCTACACACCTACACACACACACACACACCTCAACCCTTTTCCTATAAGTGAGTATATGTCCTTGCTCTGAGGCCTCTCTGTATTGATTAGCTGCTGGTTAAAATATGAGCAGAGAAAGGCGAAACACATCACATTCATTGCTGCCTGTTAATCGATGCAGGGCATTAAATCTGTGGAAACCACGGAGGCAGGGGTGAGGTGAAAATGGGGATGGGGGGTGGCAAGAAAAGAGCAGGAGGAGGATGATGATGATGGAGATGAGGGTGAGAGATAGTGGAGTTAAATGTGAAAGCAGCAGCAGCAGCAGCAGCAGCAGCAGCAGACAGACAAAGGGGAGAGAAAAGGCAGAAATCTGCATAACACACCAGTCAGAGGCAGGAAAAACCTCAGACAGAGCACAGGGAGAGAGCACTGAGATGGATTCAAAGAAGTCAAGTGGAAAATGATTGTGCTCTCGCCAATAACACCTTACATACACTTGCATTGTAAGTACAATGAATGAGTCTCTTTGAATCTGCCCACCAGCGCATTGCAGTGCAGTTCATGATGCTCTCCCTACTTTCTGTGAGCTTCTTCTCTCACTTGAACATTCAGAATCGTGCAGTAGTGGAACAGAGCGATGCTTCTTTTTCTTCATAAACAATTTTTGCCGAGGCGCGCCACTGGCTACACATAAAGTCTGAAGTAGAATGAAATTGCATGTGTTCAGAACCATGCTGTGACACTTATTGAGATAACATGTGGTGCAAGAAACAATATAAAGTGTAAACAGAATATATTCTCTAGACAGACCAGCGTGTGGGAACTAAACAAAGTTTTCACCCCTCTGTGGAGGTTTTCCCCTTTGATTGTTTTTCAACTTTGAATCAGTCGGTTTAACTTGACTTTTTGAAAAGAAATGACAAAAAAAAGATTGTTTTATGTCGAAGTGAGAACAGATTTCTGCTAAATAGAGTTAATTAATAAAATGGAAAATGAGTGATTGCATAAGTAGTCACCCTTTTTAACCCTCCTCTTGTCTTCATTTACGGGAACCAAAAATGTTCCTTCGTCTGAAAAAAATCCAAAAATTCAGCAAAAAAATTCCCCAAATTTCTGAAAATTTGCAAAACCTTCAGGAAGAAAATTTCAATAATTCCTTAGAAGTTTCCCTTCAAAGTTTTATTTTGAAAAAATTCCCCAAATTTGGGAAGAAAATTCTTGTAAATATTTTCAAAAAATGAGTAAAAATCTTCCAAAAAACCCCTAAAAATATCTAAAGTGATTACATATATATCAGTAAAACTTCTAATATTTTCTTTAAGAACATTCACAAAAAATCAACCAAAATCCAGCGAAATTCACTGGATTTTGGTTGATTTTTTTCCTGAATGTTCTTAAGAAACATTTTTAACATTTCTTTTTTTCCACCAAAAAATGTTGAAAAATTTCCCAAAAATGTTGAAAATGTGGACAAAAAAAAAGAGAGAAAAAAATAAGAAAATGTGGACATCAGAAGTTTCACTGTGAAAATATTTTTTTCCTCCACATTTTCAAACTTTAAATGGGTCAATTTTGACCCACAGGACGACACGAGGGTTAAAGCTCAATTTGAGTCTCATCAGACCAACAAACCTTCTTCCAGTTGACTTCAGAGTCTCACACATGACTTTCTGGTGAACTTTAGTTGAGATTTAATGTGAGCTTTTTCTAGTGTTGACTTTCTCTTTGTCACTCTTCCATAAAGACTTGACCGACAGTCTCTTCCATCTCAGCTGCTGAAGCTTGTAACTCCTTCTTAAGAGTCACAGGTGTCTTGGAGGCCTTCCTCTCTAGCCTCTCTCTTGCACAATCAATCAGTTTTTGAAGATGGCCTGCTCTCAACAGGTTTACACATGTGCCATATTCCTTCCATTATTTAATGATGGATCAAACTGTGGTTATATTTATTTGGCTTCAGCACAGACATAGCAAGGTGTATAGTTTGCATGTTACGAAGCAAAGGGGGGCATAGTTAAATCCAGGCCGATAAATATTGATAAAAAAAATATGTACATGATACACTGAAATAGCAGGTGTAGCCTTAAAGATGCAGCAGCTTTACTTTTCATGCACTGACTCAACTAAATGCTGAAGCTGATGAGCTTATTAAAATGACCTACAAACAATGAAGTGCGCAGTTAAACCCTACCTGGATGAAATTACTAAAACACAGCAGAATATAGTAAATAACTGTAAAGTTTTAGTGTAAGAGTGGCCCCAAATGCAGAACACTGAGACTAGGAAGATGGATAAAAGGATTGCTGCCAAGTTAGCAGTGTTGTGGAAAGTAGAGGTAGTGGAGGTAGACTGAAAGCCTGGGGGGCAGAGTGGTATCTGAGATGGCAGAGGGGGGCAGGCAGGTTGGAAAACAAGGGAGAATGAGTCACAAAGGGAGCCCTAGGAGAGAATTCACAGAGCAACTACACAGAAAAACAAGAACCCATTGGAGTTTTCAAATCAATAGTGGACACTGGTTGTACACAAGTTGTTTGCTTTGGCAGAAATTAAGGTAACTGTGGTAGATCGACCTCATAACAGAGAAGGTTGGCCTGAGAGCGTCTACTACCACAGACAAAGTAGAACCCAAGGTTGATGTACTGCAGGAGGTGACGAGGCAAAGGTGAACAGGTATGGCAGGCGCCAGCTGGGCAGGGGAAGCCATACCCCAGAATACAAAAGCTCAGACAGGAATAGCTCAATATGAGTCTTCACACTCAAAGACTTATGGACCGCTAAGTGCATGAGGGGTCAAATGTCAATCAGCTGTCAAACTGCCAGAGGGCTCTGATGTGGACTTTTTGCAGCTATTATTTGCCCTTTCTATGAGAGGCTTGTCCGTTAAGTCTGCGATTTAAAGTGCTCAGTCCTGTGTCTGGTGTATGAAAGGGTTTGCTAAGGCCTGCCAGGCATGAATGTATTCATCTCAAGTCCACAAGAGTCTGTTCAAACACCTCCAAGGACATCTGCGTGCAGCCCAAAATTTGCACAGACCACATCGCAAGGGCAACAGTGGCTGGCAGTAGCGAGCATGCATAGAATATGTAAACACAACCTGAAGCACATTCATGAGGTAGAGTCACAGTTACATGTCCATGGCGTCCGTAGATTACTGTGTATATGTCCACAATACCCAAAAAGTAATTCAAGGGACCTGTTTCCACGACTAAATAAAATGCATGGTTGCAAGTCTTCCAGGGCCTGCTGTCACCATGATGCTGCCACCACCATGCTTCATGGTGGGGACCGTGTGTTTGTAATGATTTGCAGCATTTTGTGTCCACAAAACATAGCATGACCTAATTAAATGCAAAATAAAACAATCTCATTTGGCTATTTTTAGGTTGCAAACATTATTTTTATTGGTTGGGTTGATTGCATCAACTTAACAACTAAACTAAATTCAAGTTGAGGTGATTTCATGAAATTGGCTTGATACTTCAAAATCTCTTCAGTTTACGACCCTCTGCTGTGGTTAACATGTCTGGACCATTTCAGAAAGCTATGATTATAGTTCAAAAACCTTCTAATGTAGAGGAAAAGTTGATCCCCTTAACTCAGTGTAACATTTCGATTGAATTTAATTTCATTAGAAGATGTCATAACTCAGAGAGACTAATGCAAGATGATTTTATTCATTGAGCCCAAATAGTGTTTTTTAGAGTGAAGGAAGCACTGTTCCCTCTAAGCTGCGCGGGTGCGCAATTGCGCACTGCTGACACGATCTCCGCGCACAGAAAATCTGCGCTGCGCACAAAAAAAATCCAACCTAAATTGTAAATAAAATAAACACGTAACAATTCATTCTGTGCTATTTTTTAGTGTGAGTCAGTGAGTGACCGGTGACTGGCTGCTGCAGCCAATGATGCGATTCACATACGTATTTACCATAGACTGTATATAATGGTATTTACGCAGCTAATCAACGTCAGGCGTCCTTATGTGCAGCCACCGTTGTTGTCATAGATATGAATCAGTAGATAGGACACGCCCCTTTGAGCTACGGCGAGGCGAAGCTAGTGGGGGCAACGTTTCAGTGCATTCTGTTGATGTAGACGGCGTGGAAACGGAAACAAGAAGTATGCCGGCTCACTGTGCTGCATACAGTTACACACTACGTCGTACGATTGAGACAAGGAAACTTGGAATGACTTTTCAGAGGTAAGAATAGTTTTTGGCTCTTTTTTTCATGATTAAATCTTGTTGAGAGCTTCCAGTCTATGAGAGCTAACTAGTTAGCCACTAGCAAAACGCTAAGGCGAGCTAGCAGCTTGACAACCAAATACCAGATGATTAATAGTAGCTGTAGTATAGTTGTACAAGCAGTAGTAGTAATACTAAAAGTACAAGCATCAGTAGTAGTATAAACAGCTGTTAGAGTCGTAGGAGTAGTATCAGCATTTGTAATAGTATTACAAGTTGTAGTAGCAGTGCCAGTATCAGCAACAGGAGTTACTATACTACTAGTAGTTAGGGTTGCCACCTTTCAGAAATGAAAATAGAGGACCCTCACCACGGCTCCTCGAGGCCACAGTTCAGTAAAGTTGGAAAGATATTCACAGATTGGGACTTCCAGCATCAATAACTCATTAGATATAGGTTGTCAGAACATAAACGGTGCCTCTTTCCCATTGTTGCAAGGCAGACAATGTGCTACAAGCCCAGTTTTATCAAAAGTAGCTGTCTTTCAAGCTACAGGAATAACATTGGTGTCTATGGAGTGAACAGGGTCCGTCTGCAATTTGCAAAACCGCTGCAACAGTAAAGAGAGACAAATATTCAATAACTTCACTCTGATACATTGTAGTGTCACTAAAATCACTGCAGCCTTCAACTGGCTCCTGTTGACAAAGTGTTTTAACAGAAATGTAAATGCTGTAATTTGATTCTTTTAATGAACCATGTAACTTGAATGGATGTGATGCTGGTGTGACCACAGTGCACACGTCTGATGTTGTTCACAGTGGTCCAAGGGACGCTCAGGGAGTTTGTGTGTTTGCTCAGACTCAGGAAACATTACAGGGAACATTGGAAGGGAGTATTATCAAGGCATTAGGATCGAGATAGGGATCAAACATTCACAGGGAGGGGAAACCCTGGAGCACTGCAAGAGCCAAGACATGACAGGATATTTTACAGCTTTGTTTTAGTTGATACCAGTGTACCAGGATCTGCCCTGATACCAAAACTAACCTCACCACTATTGACATAATGCAGCACTCACCTAATTCTAAACTAAACCACATTTTTACAACAATCAGCCTTTTAAAGGTCTGTTCCAAATTGAAAAACAGTCTAAATGTCCTCACTCTTGAGGTCTAAATCTTAAATTCACAAATACAGATAGGAGGCAGCACACAAGCGCAGAAACCATGACATACTGCTTCATATCTACAGCCCAAACAAACAGTTCAAGAATCACTAAGCTCAGCAATCCTCTGACAGGCCTGACACACTGTCTGCTCTGCCTCTCTCACATGCAGCCATCTCTAACTGCAGCAGATTTGGCACCACGTCTTCCCCGTCAAACCCTCTTCGACCTGGAGTCTCTTCTTCCCTCGCTTTAATCCTCGGCTCAGCAGCAACAGAGATAAACAGGTAGCAGACAGGCAGACAGGCCGGCGTACGGGACGACAAACAGGCAGTAAAAGATTGCGCTTTTGTGGTTTCATGTGCGCGGTTGTGGTTTATTCCAGCTCAGTAAGCAGAGATACAAACTCACAGAAGAGAATGTGTGAATGAGGGGGGGAAAGAAGCGAGAGGTTGATGGAGCATGAGGGATGTGGGGAGAAAGGGGGGAGGTTAGACGGAGAGCCACATAACATTTATGTTATGTGAACAATTTGAACAATGTATTTTGATTTTATGTGTTTATTTTGTCTGTGGGGCATTGAGGCTGGCCAGGGACAAGTTGGCAACCACATATCAGGGAAGTGGGTGACAAAAACTTCAAACTTGAACTGAAAGGCTGAAAAAATAAGATAATACACCATAAGATATCTTACCAACATGCCAAATACCGTCTGGAGAAGTTGTTTAGGTATGAAGCGGTTTAAGTCAACAAGTGTGAATCAGCCAACTGTAAATGAGAGCAGCAGTGAGACAATAGAGGATTTTAGTTCACATTTTTAGCCTTTATGAAATGCAACAACAGAGTAGAGCCTGGATGGAACGTATCACATGTAGAAGGAGGATTGTAGAATAAACAACCATAATGTTTGATTTTTTTGTGAATGTTCTTCAGAAACATTTTTAACATTTCTTTTTTTCCACCAAAAAATGTTCAAAGATTTCCCAAAAATGTTGAAAATGTGGACATCAGAAGTTTCACTGTGGAAATTTTTTTATTTTTTCCCACATTTTCAAACGTTAATACAGGTTGATTTTGACCCACAGGACAACACGAGGGTTAAAGCCCTAATGGACTAATCATTGTAAAACTGTATGACCAAAATGTAGAACTCACACACCATCAGCCACAACATTAAAACAACCCATCTAATATTGTGTTGGTTCCCCTTGTGCCACCAAAACAGCTCTGACTGGTCAAGGTATGAGCTCCACAGACCTCTGAAGTCTTATGGTGGTCAATGTCCAGGTCAAACAAATGTCAAACTCTTACTCCATAAACATCTAACCTCTCTCAGATTAGTGCTTTATCCAGATCTATATGTCCCTTCATATGTTCCTCTGTGGTGTCGGACTCCTAGATGTTAGCAGCAGATCCTTTAAGTTCTGGAAGTTGCAATGTGGGACCTCCGAAATGAGATCTGGGCAATTTGGAGGCCAAGCCAACACCTTGAACTCTTTGTCGTGTTCCTTAAACCATTGCTGTAACAATGTTTGCAGTGTCACATGGACCATTATCCTGCAATGAAAGGCTCTACTGACTCTGCTACAGTCCCATTCACAGGTCACAGTAACATCCATATGAATGCCAGGACCCACGGTTTCCCAACAGAACCCTGTCTAGAGCCTTTATAGGTGGACTGTGGTCAGCTTGGGCACTCTAGTCTGCAGATACACAGCAAGTTGTGATGCACTGTGTGTTCTGACACTTTTCTGTCACATCCAACATTAAGATTTTCATCAGTTTGCTCTACATTAGGTCCTCTATGTCATGAAAACAGGATCCCTTTGCCATTCATCATGGTGTTGTGCAGACATGATACTCAATCGTCAATCAGTCGTTGAAATACTGTACAGATTTCACACAGAAAGGACAAGGTTTGGACACAGCAGCTAATCTGGCTATTAAATCAACTGCCGTGAATAACATCAGGACGACGCGAGCAGCGGCGACTGCAACACGAGTGTCCATGAAGGAGAGAAGAGTGTGAATGGAGGAGCGTGAGGTGTGGAGGAGATGGAGGACGGATCAGTGGAAGAGGTTATATGAAGGTGACAGTTTCATACATATCTGAGAACCTGCATTCATATTTCATTATTAATGGATAAGTCTGGTGATTTCCTCTGTTTGTCCTGACTGGTAACAAATCACAAGAGGAGCAACACCAACAATGAAGGTGTTCCACTAACAAGAATCAAATGTGTATCATAGTGTTATATTTTATTCCTCTGTGCCATAAAGCTTGAATAAAAATATACATGAGGGACTCATACTCTTGTCCAGGGTTTCAGGTTTCTTTATTGCCATGAACACACACTGTAGTTTACTTTGTATGACATATGCTGTCCTGGAGCCTGTTTCACAAAAATGATTGGCAAACACTTCTTACATGCAAATTGCGAATGCTGACAGTAACACATTGGACAAATGACTGTTGCTGGCAAACTGCAATAAATTTGGATGTGTTGAAACGGAGGAGAGGAAAATAACTTGCAGCTTGCATGTTGCAAATTTGGTGCAATTGGTCCCAAATGCAATATATAGTCAGTAGTGCACCAAATGTGTTTGATTAAAGACCACATCAGGGTGTCTGCAGACAGAGGCGAACTCAACACATCCGACTTCATGTGCTACTACACATGTGTCCGCTACAGTACACAGATAGTGGACGAGAAAACATGATGGTGACCTTGTGATAGCAAGAAGAAGGGCTGCTTTGTTTATTGTGTTTGGAATGACAACAGGAAAATGACAAAAGAGAAAATAGAGTTTCCAACCGCATGACAAGCATCATGACATACACACTGAGCACACAACAAGCCTCCGGTTTACTTGTTTTCACGTCAAGTCAGTGTCCTTACTGTGCAGATGACACACGCAGACTCAAATTTTGGGCTACATTTTTTTTGCCCACAATCCAATCTGAGTTATTTAATATTTATTTTCTGCCAGTTTTAAGTCCCAGTCCAGTGCCATGTTCCAAGGCAATACATACTTCAAATATTCCAGTAGATTGGTTGTAACAGAACACAGTCTGGACAAGTGACTGACAAAGGCAAGAAACAGCATAACTTTTATACAGGCACAGAGGCATGAGTTACACATCTTGGTATGTTTTATTGCTGCCGGTTAGGCCTTGGTTCCTCTTTGCAGCGGTTCATGGAAAATTACTGATCACAGTTTCATATGAGTTACACACCACACAGTTATATAACATTACAATGAATAAGAACATTTAATCATAAAATGCAATAATTTTCATCACAGCTGGCAACGCCTAGGTGTCTTCACTCATTAACTGGTAACCTGTACTGTTATACAACATTGCCTTTGCTTCCTTCCTTTTAGGGGAATGGACACAGTCCATCTGATCACTGTTACATCAGTCTAGATACTCAACAGCTGATTACTGTAACTTCATCGTTCCTGTCAGCTGCACATCACAATGGTTGTGGCTACATGTCCGTAATGTTACTTCTTACACAACAGAATTGCGATCTTACTACTTCCCAACCCTGGAATTACTTCACACACAGGTTACCCGTAACATCACGTTCCTAAAAGGTCAACAACGAGACTCCACCTCAGGTCTGAGCTTCCCTCATCTACTAACCACGAGTGCAGGGAACATCGTCATGTGGATAAATTAATGCTCCACTCAAAGACTCAGTCGTAATAAGGATGCTTTGATGCTTTGGAACATTGATTTTCAAGAGGCAGCCCTTCTTGAAATGTTTTTTTTTATTTACAATATGAAAAAGTAAAGTTAGTTTGCTGTTTGTCTGTGATCTGTTGACTTTAAAGTGAGCAGAGTGACATTTATGAGCAATAAACCCTCCTTGTTAGATTCTCTACAGTCTTACCTCTACTACTGCCAGTATCTTATGGTAGACATAATGTTTGCAAGCTTTAGATAGACGTGGGGATTCGCTGACTTGCTGACTGCTCTTTACTTGTGCTACTTTTCTTCGTTTTTGCTTGATAAAGAGATAAACAAACACATTCCATCAGCAGTTTCAGCGCATGCAATATGACAATTTGTGTCACACAGTGGCTTCTGTTGAGCAACGTCAAGTCAAGCCAGTTCTAATTATATAGCTCAATATCACCAATCTGCCTTGAGGGGTTTTTCTATAGCATACAACACCTTTTGTTTATAGACCTTGGATTGGAACATTGAAAAATGCAATGAAAATGGAGAAAAAATATGAGAAAACACAGAAAGAGAAGAATCCCTCCTGTAGACAGACACACAGACATGCAATAGATGTGCACAGAAAAGACCAGCATAATGATTTCACACTCTGGACAGTTGGAGTTCACATCATTAAAAATTATAAATTGTAAAATTCCACACTTGCAGTGTTTATGCAGCTTGCACTGAATGTGGTGTCATGTGAATATGAGTTCTAAGCATTCTATTTGGTAAGAAGCATCTGTGGTTTTATAAATGAATTTAGTCTTATTAGGCAAACTGTGAAGAGAACGTACAACAAAGCAGAAGAGAGGATTTGAAATGAAAAAGGAGGTGAGGAGAAACACGGGAGAGGAGGAAAGTTGTGAGGAAAAGGCAGGCGAGAAGGGGAGAGGAGCTGAGATCAAAGGCAGGATCCTGCTGATAGTAACTGTCTCTCCTCCATTATTCATCAGACAGCTGTGCCGTAAGTAGGTTAAACTTTTCAGAGAGGGAGAGATGAGGAAATACGGAGCTATAGAGTGGCTGGAACATAGCAATAATGACAGAAATGAAGGGGAAGTGAATAATGATTGATCGACGAGAAAAAAAATCCCATTCAGTGACAGAAACAGGATGAATAGGTGTGAGACGGGTTTGAAGAGACTCGGGGGAAGCAGAGGAAAGAGGGGTGAACAGATGAGAGGTATAAAAAAAGCAGAGATATAAAGGAAAACAGACAGAGATGGGAAAAATGTGGCAAAGACAAGGCAAACAAACATGATTAAACAACACTGTTATTCAGTATGCCTGGGGCCAAAAGGAAAATGTATAGAAGCGCATAAATGTATGCATGTATAGAGACATTTATGGTTGACATCACACATCATTTGCAGCACAGAAAAGATCACGCAATGTTGAAAGGAGGCAGAACATTTATAAGCAGAGCGCATGCAATGTGCCGCGTACTGTACATGCCATGTGAAGCAGGTGAAGTGGCACGTGTTTAAAGCATTTTATTCAGTTTGTTTTCCCCCAGGCCACATGTTAGCTGAACCCGATGACCTTCAACGAGGCGTTTCCAAGGTATAGCAGAGGCTGATACATCAACGTATTGCACGGAATCAATTCCATGTTGTTCTAATGACACAGAGTGCTTTGACGAATAAGGCAGTGTCATCGGCAAATAAAGGATTTTGGCTGAAATTTTGTCCTGTAATTTCGATGACATGTTTTTGCAAGGGCTGCACAGTGGCTTGGTGGTTAGTACTGTCACCTTGCAGCTCAAAGATCCTTGATGCTTTTCTATCACATCGGTTGAAGTACTTCGAGGGCTCTCTCTTTGGAGAGTGAAGATGCTGAACCTTGTGATGACTCGACCTTGAGCACCGTGAAGCCTTGACCTTGTTCCTAATGAGCGTTTAGCACGCAACCAGCTAGCTAACAGCTTGTTCCCTGGAAGTGAACCAGGATGAGAAAATGTGCTCAGAACTGCACAACTTAAAACTCAAATACAATAAAACCACTCCAGGTTTAACCACATTGCGTGTCACAGCTAACATATACTGTACTGTGTGTATGAGCAGTGTTATTCTGTATTAAGCTCCATCAAATATATATATATATATATATATATATATATATATATAAATAAAAATATATATATATATATATATAAAACGTTGCGTGTTGTTTCCAAGTCAAGGCCAGTGGGGCGCGGAGGCTTTATGTGTACGAGTGTATGCTCCTCTATATATAGAATATGATGATGCTTCCCTGGTGTTTGTGTGTGTGTGTTTGTGTGTGTGTGTGTGTGTGTGTGTGTGTGTGTGTGTGTGGTGTGTGTGTGTGTGTGTGTGTGTGTGTGTCTGTTCTCTGCCCTGCTGGTGGATATCCCTTTGTTGTCGTTATTAACGGGTCAGTTAGTGGCAAATCTCAGATGTAAAAAGTGCAATGTACAACACGGGGCTACATCTGCACTTTAAATATTAATAAGCGTGAATAAAGGATGGCATGTTGGAGGTATTCAGCTGTATTTTTCATTTGTTATATGAGTGTTAAATATTAAAAATATATCTAAATATACATGTAAAGATGCTTATGTGTGTCATCTTTTTTTGAAATCACATATCTATGTGAGAAATAACACACTATCTATGTCAGGAATGGACACAAATGAAATGTTTGAATGAAATACCATTTAAACAATCGAATCAAATAAAAGCATGCAGCCAGAAGTTAGAGTATATCACATCTTGAGATGACAGAAAATTATTTATGGGCTCTTTTAACTATTCATACATGTCAGAAATTTGCAAAAAGTTAACATTTCATCATTATGTCGATCATAGTTAACCCTCCTGTTGTCCCCATTTACAGGCACCAAAAAATATTGTTTCCTTGTCTGAAAAAAACTCTAAAATTCAGCCAAAAATTCCCCAAATTTATCAAAATTTGCAAAACCTTCAGGAAAAAACTTCAATAATTCCTTCAAAGTTTCCCTTAAAAGTTTTATTTAAAAAAAAAAAAAAAAAAAAAATCCCCCAAATTGGGCAAGAAAATTCTTTAAAATATTTCCAAAAAAGGATTAAAGATTTTCCCAAAAAATCCTAAAAATATCTAAAGTGATTACATATATATATATATATATATGTATATATATATATATATATATATATATATATATATATATATATAATATAAACTATATATATAAACTTGTAATGTTTTCTTTAAGAACATTCACAAAATCACAAAATTTGCTGGATTTCGGTAGATTTTTATGTGAATG
Source organism: Amphiprion clarkii (assembly GCA_027123335.1). Lineage (NCBI taxonomy): Eukaryota > Metazoa > Chordata > Actinopteri > Pomacentridae > Amphiprion > Amphiprion clarkii. The sequence goes on along the minus strand of CM049583.1, from coordinate 30,139,656 downwards.
TTCTTAAGAAACATTTTTAGCATTTCTTTTTTCCATCAAAAAATGTTTAAAGATTTCACAAAAATGTTGAAAATGTGGACATCAGAAGTTTCACTGTGAAAATATATATTTTTTACAAATTTTCAACCTATAAAACGGATCAATTTTGACCCTCAGACAACACAAGGGTTAAAGGGACATTTACATTCAGTGTTACATTTAAGTCTTCTAACATCATTGGAAGGGCAAATTTCATGCATAACTTTTAAAAAAAAAAAACAACAACCTTTAGCCTCAAGAGGAATTAGCAACAAAATGTGTTGCAACAAAACTTCAGTGTATGATTTTAAAGCTGATGAATAACAAACTTTAAAAAATCTATTTCTGCAACAGATGTGGCCAAAAGTGGTGCATTTTTTGCCATATATGCCTGTATTGTCACAAATGAAGCTGTCTTCATTCATATCTCATTTATTCAGCCTAATTAAATAGTGAAGATTACATGTACAAGAGGAAAAAAGAACAAATCTGAGGATATGAATAAAAGGAATATTAGTGAAGTAAAGGATTGAAGAGTATCTCCACAGCTCTCTTGTTACGTGAATTTTTTTTAAAGATGAGACATTTTGACTAAAAACAAGACAAACAGACTGGGTAAGATTTGGAGTTGTTGCAGTGCAGCCACTCTACTCGGCTCCTTATGGCTTCTTCCTCGTCTCCCCAAAGTGAAATTCAAGTTTAGGAGTGTTGACACAGTTTAGGAAATCCAGCTCTCCTCACAGAACACACTCGACATGCTTACAAAACGGAGTGTTGCGAGACCGACAGCAGCTGGATCTCTGCACACAGAGACGCCTTTGAAGTGGATGCCAAATTTAAATCAGGCACAATTTTTGACCTCTGCAGGCACCATTTCTAAACTTTTTTACGCAGATAAGATTGTTGCACAACGTCATGCAGCTCGATTGATCCCCAGAGCTGGAGGGAGGAAGTGAGGCGTAGAAATAAGGATCCCTCAGAATGACAGCTGCAGATGATGTATGGATTGATGAAACAAAGGACAGCGTGGCACATGTATGCACAAACTCACTACACACTTGTACACATGTCAACACAGAACAAATAAACAAAATGCCCTTGGCTCACATGACATTTTATCAGCATGCATGACCACAGCATATGTGTGTGTGCTCTTCAGGATACACCCAGAAACGAGGTCCCCCAATTTATTTCTCTGCTTTCTGTGTGTGTGTGTGTGTGTGTGTGTGTGTGTGTGTGTGTGTGTGTGTGTGTGTGTGTGTGTGTGGCCCCTCGCGTGAGTAGACTGGAATAACAGATCAAGCTGAATTTGCTAATTAAACATGACGAGTATATGAGGTTGCACGCACACACTCAGGCACAAAGTGAATTCTCTACATAGCTGCAGAATCCAAGGACTTGCCTGTAACTTTCAGTGTGTATATGTGTGTGTGTGTGTGTGTGTGTGTGTGTGTGTGTGTGTGTGTGTGTGTGTATGTGTGTGTGTGAGTTTGAGACTAATAGTCTGGGGGAGCACAGCGGGGGACAGAACAGCTCTCCGTATCGAACATAATGGTTTTGTGAAAGCACATGGAGGGCAGCTGAGGTAAAGCAGAATACAGTTGGCTAGAACTAGAAGTCTGTACATGTTAGCAAACATTACAGGTGTCAGATTCATTCTAGTTCAGGGGCCACAATTGGCCCAAATTCATCTCCAGTGACCAGTAAAATCACAGCATAATAACCTATAAATAAACACAACTCCTGTTTCCTGTGTTTTAGTGCAAAAAAGTACATTCTGAAGATGTTCACATTTAAAGAATTTAAAGAACAACCTGAAAAATAAATTCCCTTTCAACAACATTCAGCCTCAGTTTGTCATTTCCACATTACAACTTCCAGATCACAGTGTCTACAAAGGAACACAACATTTAGTCACAGATATCAGGAACTGAATGATACAGTATTTTATTTTATGATAAAAATGATAAAAGTCTGACAAAAAAAGATTAAAAAAAACACCACACACAAGACAAAATATTACAAAAACCAGACACAAAATGACAAAAGAGCACTGAGCAATCTAGTATTTTACTTTATGATCAAAACAACTTGTCATGGTCTAGAAATTATTTTAATTTATAGTTTTACTAATTTACAATCTGCAGTTCATGGCTTCTCTGTAATTTTGACACTTTGAGGACCAGATTGGACCCTCTGGAGGACCGCTTTTGGTCTGCGGGCTGCATGTTTGACACCTCTGGCATACATGCTCATGTACATATCTTTTCTTTTTTTAAAATAAAAACAGCATTTACAAGATTTCAGGAGAGTAAAGCTTGACTCTTTGAGCTTCCAGCTGCAGCGTTTCAGCCTTCTGGATCAAGTCCGTGTCAAGTCTCAAGTGGCGCTCTGGACATGAGTTTGCATCGTGCTGGAGGGTGGATTTAAAAGCACTTCAAGTGTTGGATCAATAGTTTGGGTTAAATGCCGATGAAGTCAACAAGTTCTGAAAGGCACTTTTGAGTTTTCACCATCAAACCGAGACCGTGGCCTTTCCCTAACCTCCTCCTTCTCCACTCTGGAGGTCCCTGCTCTGGGATCAGCCTGTTTCTGGGATTAAAATGAGCCTTCGATGAAGAGGCTGCCTCGTGCTGCTGGGACTGAAATGGGTGCGCCTGAGTTCTGTTGCGTCAAATTTGGTGGAGCTGAAGCTAACAGGCTGTAATTTGCTTTCTAGTTCACAGTGTTGATTGGGCGGAAAATGATTTTTTTTTGTTGGAGTTGTTTGGATGTCATTCTGGTCTGATTATAGAGACACAGAGATTTATTGTATTTCAGATGTCTTTTATCCACAGAGGTTGTTCATGTTGGCCTCATAGTTATAGAGCTGTGACCGAATTTAACCCTCCTGTTGTCTTCATTTATGGGCACCAAAAAATATGGTTTCCTTGTCTGAAAAAAAAATACAAAAATTCAGCAACAAAATTCCCCAAATTTATCAAAATTTGCAAAAACCTTCAGGAAGAAAATTCCAATAATTCGTTGGAAGTTTTCTTTAAAAAAAAAAAAAAAAAAAATCCCCCAAATGTGGCAAGAAAATTCTTGTAAATATTTAAAAAAAAAATAAATAAAAAATCTTGCAAAAAAATCCTAAAAAGGTTGTCCAACAAAATATTAAGTTAAGGGTACCATCATTTTTGTCCAGGCTTCTTTCATGAGTTTATTTTTTAAAATAATTCTGTTGAACCATGGTTCAAAAGCAATGTCTGATTTTCATTGGTTAATTTTCATAGAATTTTTATGTATTATTACTTTTGTCAGATTCAAATTCTTTCTGTGACCATTGTGGGTTTTTCTTTCATTAACCGAGGGGTACCAACAATTTTGTCCATGTGTGTAAATCAGATAGTAAATAACAGCTTTATGGTAGTGACTTGAAACACGTGTATTAATCCTCATAACCCAAAATTGACCCGTTTTAAAGTTTGAAAATGTGGAAAAAACATATATTTTCAGTGAAACTTCTGATGTCCACATTTTCAACATTTTGAGAAATCTTTGAACATTTTTTGGTGGAAAAAAAGAAATGTGAAAAATGTTTCTGAATGTTCTCAAAGAAAATATTAGACGTTTTACTGATATATATGTAATCACTAGATATTTTTGGGATTTTTTTTTTGGAAGATTTTTACTCTTTTTTTGAAAATATTTACAAGAAAAAATGTTTTTTAAAACAAAACTTTTAAGGGAAACTTTTAAGGAATTTTTGGAATTTTCTTCCTGAAAGTTTTGCAAATTTTCAGAAATTTGGGGAATTTTTTTGCTGAATTTTTGGATTTTTTTTCGGACAAGGAAACAATATTTTTTGGTGCCTGTAAATGAAGACAACAGGAGGGTTAACATTTGGTTTCATTTCTGCTGAACTTGGATCTAGACACACCTGGGTGAACCAATCAGACTGAAGTGTGACTGGAGCAAAGAACAGACACATCGGCTTCATAGGACAACAGAGAGTTTATATAAAGTGAAGTGAGAGGATGGAGCCTGAAAGGAAACTGACAACGCAAGCAGCAGAGCTCTCAGCTAACTGTGTTTGACCCCGTTACTACAGTGGGAGTAATGTGGGTGAAAACATGCCTGAATGTGTGTGAGAGAGAGAGAGTGTGTATGTGGAAATATTTCAGTCTGTTGTGTAAAGTCAGACATCTCTGCACTGCGCAACTAGTTACACAATGTGTTCATAGCTGCAGTCAGTCATCGCATCAGCAGTTAGGGACTCCGGATCCATTCACAGCGAAGACTCTGCATCTTTAACCCTGCCGTTGGCCTCATTTACGGGCAGTAAAAAATATTGTTCATTCGCCTGAAAAAAAATCCCCCCAAAATTCCCCAAATTTAGAAAAAAAAATTCCAAAATCTTCAAGAAGAAAATTCTTTAAAAATTTCCCTTAAATTTTTTTTGAATCCCCAAATTTGGCAAGAAATAAAAATGTAAAAAAATAAATAAATAAAAATTGTAAATATTTTCAAAAAATGAATACAAATCTTTCAAAAAAAATCCTAAAAATATCTAAAGTGATTACATATATATCAGTAAAACGTCTAATATTTTCTTAAAGAACATTCAGAAAAAAAATCAAACAAAATCCAGTGAAATTCCCTGGATTTTGGTAGATATTTTTCTAAATGTTCTTAAAGAAACATATTTTTTTAACGTCTCTTTTTTCCACCAAAAATGTTCAAAAAACTGCAAAATCTTCAGGAAGAAAATTATTTAAAAGTTTCCCTTAAAAAATTTTTAAATCCCCAAATTTGGCAAGAAATAAAAATGTAACAAAAAAGGGAAAAAGTTTTCAAAAAAATTAATAAAAATCTTCCAAAAAAATCTGAAAAATATCCAAAGTGATTACATATATATCAGTAAAACTTCTAATATTTTCTTTAAGAACATTCACATAAAAATCAACCAAAATCCAGCAAAATTCGCTGGATTTTGTTTGATTTTTTCTGAATGTTCTTTAAGAAACACATTTTTTTTTAAACATCTCTTCTGTTCCACCAAAACAATGTTCAAAAAATTCCCAAAAATGTGGAAAATGTGGAATGTGAAAATATATATTTTTTTCCCACATTTTCAAACTTTAAAACAAGTCAGTTTGACCCGCAGGACGACAGGAGGGTTAATCCAGCGAACGATGCTAGTTTTCTTTTCACAGGAGGCTGTATTTCATCTTATCAAATTCGTGGATGCCCTGTAACAATAACGCCTCTGTGTACGGACACAAACATATGTGCCCCTTGGCTCTGGTTCCTGCACATGACAAGCAGGCTGTGCGCAAATACCCCGTTGTCGCTGCGTGGCCTCTTTGTCTCCGGCGAGCAGGGGAATGTAGGGGAATCCCGCCACTTCACAGCTCCCCCATTGTTTGGTTCTCCGCCTGCTTCAGGCGTCGAGTCTCCCCCCCCCCACCCACGCCTCCCTTCATCACCACCACCTCCCTCACTCCCTTCACTTCCTGTGTCTCTTCCCTCGCTTCCTACCTGGCTCCTGTTTCTCTGGGAGTCTCCTTGGAGTCAATCCCCATAGACTCCCATGTTAAAATGACCAACTTCATAGCTGGAAAAAAACATGTTTGCAACCTGGGATAAAAACAGATTTGGTCTCCACAGCTAAAGTACCCATTAATGACAACTGTACAGGGGATAAGTTTTTATATAATTTACTCATTTAAATTGTGTCACGGTTTAAAGTTATGTCCAATTAAAGGCTGCTATGAGGGACAGGTGGGTGACAGATGTAAATGGTGATGTTTGCATGGTCAATTTCAGTCATTCACCTCCTCTTTGCTCATTTTTTGGATTAGCTGGAAGACAGACACTGCAAGAAAGGAGACAACCAGAACCTCCACACTGAGCTTCAGGAAACATATCTGTGTAATCATGGAGGTTTCATCCATCTTTATATACTGTAGGACTCACACACCTCATTCCATTAATCTGCAGCTAAACATGTCGGTTTCATGTCTACGCTTTTCTGTCAAAATCACACTGATAGTGTCAATAGGTCGGACCTAGTATCATTTCTGTGTCACTTTCAATATGGAACAACTCTGTAATGCACCTTACTGAGAGTTAAAGGAGAAGACTTGGTAACAGCTGGACAACATCTGTCTAAAGGTATTAAAATCTCCCTTCTAAGACCTTTAAATCTCAGTAATCATCACACTGTTTTTTGTTTGTTGCTGTTTCTGGAAGTTAAATCATATGAGTAACTGAAGTAATTCTACAAATTAGGCAAACATGTTAATCAGTGAGATTCCATGGTGCTGGTTTTACTACCTTTGGACGCAGTCAGATTCACTGTTTGCAGCTTTTATTCAAAGGTAAGCTGGTTGCTGGCATCAAACTTTTGACAAGGAAACGCTGAAGTTTTTTTTTAAAATAATGTTTGTTTTCAGTTTTGCTTCTTCGGGTCTTCGGTGTTGTTTCTGTTGTCTCATTTGTGCAGCTTCTTGGCCACCGAGGTTCTTGATTTGTTGTCACTGTTGTTCGTTCCAGTTGTGCTTTTTCTTTTCAAAATGTGGATTTGCTTTGAAAAAGGTTACGAGGTCAGGTTAGGAGTTCTTATTCACCACAGCATCACGTTCAGGTGTGAAAACCGAGGACGGCATCGCAGATCTTCACACATTCTACGTTTCTCGTGCAGCGCAGGGGTCGGCATCGGCTACAAGCATGTCATGAATGTCATGAAGCGCCAGTAGCTTCTGTCCTCATTTTTTGTGTTTGTGGTTTTTCCTTCCTCATATTTTCGTCTTACGGCAAGAAAACACGCAGCCTGAGTCTTCTCCATGGCGAGGCTCGCAGATCGCACTTCCTCTTCTTCCCTGAGCCGATGCCTACAGCAGGATATCCTGTGTCACCAGCCTGCGAGTGTGTGTGTGTGTGTGTGTGTGTGTGTGTGTGTGTGTGTGTGTGTGTGTGTGTGTGTGTGTGTGTGTGTGTGTGTGTGGTGTGTGTGTGTGTGTGTGTGTGTGTGTGTGTGTGTGTGTGTGTGTGTGTGTGTGTGAGCTCATCTCTGTTATGTGAGCGTTCAGTTCAGAGGATCCAAATGCAGGAGGTTAGGTTTGGAAACAACAAAGCGAGCGTTAACAACTGAAGCTGATGCAACAAAAGGAAAATCCAAGTGAACAAAAAATACGGAGGGCAGACGAAGGCCAACAAAGATCCAGGATGGCAACTAAAAACACAGAGAACAAGCCGAGGCTGGAGAATGTAAAGTGTGACAAAAGGGTACACTGTTAAAAAAAAAAAATGAAACACAACATGTTTTTAACAGCTTTAACTTGTTTTTTTTTTTTTTAAATTTACTGTATACTTTACAGATTTTCCCAGTTTGGTTAAATTACAGAGAATAACAACTAATAACTACTAAAATCACAGAAAAAAGTATTACTTTATCGAGCTGTAATAAAAAACATTAAACACAAACCTGGAAATAACATCAAAAATCTGTGATTTTAGAAATTTGTTGTTTTACAATGTTCAATCACAAAATGATGTTACTTTATTATTATTATTATTATTATTATTATTATTATTATTATTATTATTATTATTATTATTATTATTATTATTATTATAATTTTAGCTGTTATTTGAATGACAAATTATGCATATACAGGTTGAATAATGTTAATAATTCCAATATTAATAATTAAATAAAAATATATAGATATAAAAATAAAATAAATTAACTTTTATTTTGGTAATATTACAGATTTAGTAAAATCACAAAATACTAACTGTAAAAAACAAGCAAATAAACAAAAAAGGATCAAAACTGTAAATAATGTCCACATCAAAAATCTTTTTTCTTTTTTTACAAAATGTAATCAGTTCTTTTTTAACATTAGACTGTAGAATTACATAATTTTGTCGTATTTACAAATATATGTATATATTTTCCAGATATTTAATATTTTCAGGTTGTTTTATTTATTTTATTTTTCATTTCAGTTTTTGCACATTATAGAATTTCACCATTTTTTCAGATTTTCACTGTCATTTTACAGGATTTTTTATTGTTTTTATTTTATTTTTTTTTTACAGCGTTTTAGCCGGTAATGCTGAAGACATGACAGGAGGAACTTGAACATGGAACACGAGGGAAGAACAAAGGCAAAGAGCAGAGCACAGATCAAATTCACAGGGGATGTAATCGGAACAGGTGAGAAGAATCCGGGCGGAGCGGCCGATCCAACAAAGACAGGAAGCCGACCAGATGAGTGATTAAGAAAATCAAACAGGAGATTAATATAACAGAAAGTGTGACAGCAGGAGTCACACGTGCAGACGTCAGTCACTCGGCAGCGTCGCTCCTCGCTGTGGGTTCCTCGTTTTCTACCTGAGATCACATGAGCATCCTGCAGATCCAAACAGCAGGACACGACGGCGTTCCTCAAAAGCATCTGCGTGGGCGCGAGCAACCTTCCTCCCACTGAAAAATTAGAACAAGTTAGGTGATGACAGCAGCTTGCTTAAAGCTCCTTGAGGTGATGATCCAAGCTAAAGGCTCCCTGAGGACAAATAAACTGCAGTTGGCTGTCTGTCTCTTTGCCTGACTGCCTCGCGGCTCGTTCTCATCTCACAGACATGGAGGCAGAGAAGGAGGGAAAAACGGTTTGATGAATTATTGAAGAATCCGACACATGGTTGCTCTCTGCTTTTCTTCTCCGTCTGACCTACATGAGGAACCGCCTGATCCTGGCTGCAGAACAAACCTATCGACATCCAGCATATCTGTGAATAACAGGTTTCGTGCCCTGATCTTTCTGCTAATGAAACCCACCACCCCCACGAGCACAGCAGAGATCATCTGCAGGTGTGAGTGTGTGTTGTGTGCATAATGTACATTCATGTGCGTCCATGTGAGGCATTAAGCGCCTGTCAGGGAGGCCCAAAGTATGCTGGGATAGAAAAGAACGTTGGGTCGAAGGGTAAACTGACCTCCCTCGTTTTTCTCTCCTTCACTGCGTTCCATTTGTTTCTCACTGCAGCGTCTCTTACATCTCTTCTCTTTCACAGCAAAAACTTCCCTCACTACAGGCATCCAGGGCAATGCAACCCAGGAACATTTGATCATTTTACGCAGAAAATTATGTATACTGTATATACACATAAAAACATAGCCACCACAAAAATGAACTGTTTTTTAAAAAAAATTATTTTAAATAATTTGATATAAACCTAATTAGCTCCATGAGGCCCTTTTCAGAGATCAGATATGTGACATTGCTGCTTCATCAATCAGGATTCTGACGTTCAGACATCAATCATTTTGACATTAATGCTCCTCACTGCTTCATTCACACAAACCCACAGCAGTGATGCAGAAATATTTCATCCAGGCAGGATTAGGCGGCCCATCGAGTGAGGTAAAAAGCCAGATAATAGTCTAATAAACAAAAGACTGAATCTAAATCTACACTGAGTGATTAACTGCAGCAAATAAATAAACCAATTCTGTCTGCATTCTGGGCATAGTTTATAACAGTAAATAATTAATGAAGCTTCTTCAGTTGTTCCATGTGCATAAATGCATTTGGTTAAGAGGAACTCATCTAGATCCTGCTGCTGTCTGATGCTGCAGATATTTAATAAACTCAGAGGAAAGACTCCGACAAACAGCTGGAAGCAACAAACTGGAAATGGATCACCTCAGTTTTTAGTGGGTATCATTTATCTGACCTGTTACAATCAGTAAAGTTTTATTTTTAGAGACATTTCAGTTTTTAACACGTGAGCAAAGTGAGTGAGAAAGATGTCTTTAAACATTAACTGTGTTTGGATCAATAATGATGCTGAAATATTGAAAAATAATTCCCCAAATTGAAATAAGAATCAAATTAACAAGGCTAGCTCTGGACTTCTTATGTTTTATTTTGGCTTTTGAAAAATCTTCATATGTTTCAATTTCATCCAAACAAAGCCAAGCTAGAAACAACAAAACTCACGAAATTTACGATTTTCAAATGAGAAAAACTGAACCAAGCAGCTTGATGATCTGTCCTTAAAAGTAGTTTAAAAACCCTCAGAGTTATGTCTGTCACTTCTTTTGAGCAATGAAACGTAAGTAACTGAAGTTAGACAGTTAAAACTAGATTATCACAGAGCACCAACCAAGTGTTCCAGTGATAATAAATGTGACACTGAGAAAATGAAACCAACTTAAACCACAGATGTACTTAAATACTTAATCTTCAAGTTAATAGTATTCAAATGACAAAGGGACATTTTAACACCTTATTAAAGTTTAACTCACTGAACTTTCAATCTCCTGCTGGACAAAAGAACTCTTAGTCAAGTACTGAAAAAGTATATATATATATATTAGTGGTGGGACACGATTAAAAAATGTATCTAATTAATTACAGGCTTTGTAATCAATTAATCGCAATTAGTTGCAGTTTTTGTCAAATAGCAATATTTGACACAATAAGTGATGTTCCAATCCACTGTATGGCACATAAAATCAGCATAAGTAGTTCAAGGAGCTTCAGAAAGTTGAAAATCCACAGATTCATTCTGTTTTCATCTTTTCTGGGTTTGATAAATGATGTAATTTTGATGGTTCTTTTTATAGGAACATCAATTTTTATTTATGTAATTTTTTATAAACAAGAAGTTTATAATGAAGTTATTAAAAGTGATATTTTTGTTGTTTTGGTTATTGCTCCTCCAAGGAGGCAGAGCCTCGACGGAGTAAAAACTTAAACCACAAAAATGTTTCATTTCTATTTATCTGCATTTTTCATCTGTCTGCTACATTCACAGATTACTGCAAATCAAAGTGCAATTATAGCCATTTTATTCAACATTTTAAGACTTTCTGTAAACTCAAGCACTGTCTAGAAAAGTGGTCTATTATGGGATGTCCACACCGTTAGCCGTTAGCATGACTCGTAGCTAACGTTAGCTCTGGTGCTAACAGCAACATGTTTTACATTGAGGTGATACCGTCGGCTTGAAGTGACGCAGTGATCAGAAAACTCTTTGTTGTACAATTTGCACACAACCAGGCTTTTATCCAAGCTGCCATCAGGAAGATTTTTAAAAGAAAACTTTCTGTCCAACAAGCTCAATCTGGTCTTCCTTCACTGTTCACCAGTGCCTGACTTCACTCAGTACTTCCTGTGCTGCTTCTTCTTCATGGCTACAAACAGACTTTAGGTTCATTACCGCCACCTACTGGGCTGGAGTTTTAATCAGAGTTACTGGTGGCCAGAAATGAGGGAACTGAGGAGGGTGCAATTAATTGCATTATTTTTGTTACTTTACGTTGGGAAAAAAATGACACTTGTTCAGATATAAGACACATTGTTACAGTTTTACAACGATTGTTATGGTGAGTGCAAAGGCTGAGGTGCAGGGAGGAGATTAGAAACACAGATAATGTTTTTGAATGCTTTAATTTTCAATAAATAAAACAGGAAATACAACAGAACAAGAAACCATGAAAAGGAACCAGACGTATAACTAACGAGGACCTACGAAATGGAGATAGCCCCTCTAGAGGACTGACGGAACAATCAAACTATGAAACAAGACAGCACTGGACCGCTCTCACACCGGGGCAACAGGAGAGGGCTGGACTTTCGGACCGGGGCAACAGGAGAGGCCTGGGCTTTCGGAGCAGGGTAACAGGAGAGGGCTGTGCTCGCAGACCCGGGCAACAGGAGAGCTCTGGGCTCTCAGACCGGGGCAACAAGACAGCATTGTACTCTCAGACCGGGGCGACAGGAGAGCGCGCCAGGCTCTCAAACCGGGGCAACAGGAGAAAGCGCTGGGCTCTCAGACCGGGGCAACAGGAGAAAGCGCTGGGCTCTCAGACCGGAACAACAGGTGAGCGCTGGACTCTCACACCGGGGCAACATGAGTGCTGGGCTGTCAGACCGGGGCAACAGGAAAAAGCACTGTGCTCTCAGACCGGGGCAACAGGAAAAAGCACTGTGCTCTCAAACCGGGGCAACAGGAGAAAGCGCTGGGCTCTCAGACCGGGACAACAGGAGAAAGCGCTGGGCTCAGAGACCGGAACAACAGGTGAGCGCTGGACTCTCACACCGGGGCAACATGAGTGCTGGGCTCTCAGACCGGGGCAACAGTAGAGCGCTGGGCTCTCAGACCGGGGCAACAGGAGAAAGAGCTGGGCTCTCAGACCGGGGCAACAGGAGAAAGCGCCAGGCTCTCAGACCAGGTCAACAAGGTAGAATTGTGCTCTCAGACCGGAGCAACAGGAGAGCATTGTGCTCTCAGACCGTGGCAAAAGCAGAGCGCTGGGCTCTCAGACCAGGGCAAAAGCTCATCATTGAGCTCTCAGACCGGAGCAACAAGACAGCATTGTACTCTCAGACCGGGGCAACAGGAGAGCTCTGGGCTCTCAGACCGGGGCAACAGGAGAAACCGCTGGGCTCTCAGACCGGAGCAACAAGGCAGCACGCTGGGCTCTCAGACTGGGGCAACAGGAGAAAGCGCCGGGCTCTCAGACCAGGGCAACAAGGTAGAATTGTGCTCTCAGACCGGCGCAACAGGAGAGCATTGTGCTCTCAGACCGTGGCAAAAGCAGAGCGCTGGGCTCTCAGACCAGGGCAAAAGGTCATCATTGAGCTCTCAGACCGGAGCAACAAGACAGCATTGTGCTCTCAGACCGTGGCAAAAGCAGAGCGCTGGGCTCTCAGACCGGGGCAACAAAGCAGCGCTGGGCTCTCAGACCGGGGCAACAAGACAGCATTGTACTCTCAGACCGGGGCAACAGGAGAAAGCGCCGGGCTCTCAGACCTGGGCAACAGCAGAGCACTGGGCTCTCAGACCGGGGCAACAGCAGAGCACTGGGCTCTCAGACCAGGGCAGCAAGGCAGCGAGCTAGGCTCTCAGACCTGGGCAACAGCAGAGCACTGGGCTCTCAGACCGGGGCAACAGCAGGCAGCCAGCCAGGCTCTCAGACCGGGGGAGCAGGAGAGAGCTGGGCTCTCTGACCGGGGCAACAGGAGAGAGCTGGGCTCTCTGACCGGAGCAACAGGAGAGCGCTGGGCTCTCTGACCGAGGCAACAGGAGAACGCCGGGCTCTCTCACCGGGGCAACAGGAGAGCGCCGGGCTCTCTCACCGGAGCAACAAGAGAGAGCTGGGCTCTCAGATCAGGACAACAGCAGCCAGCCAGCTGGGCTCTCAGACCGGGGCAAAAGCAGAGCGCTGGGCTCTCAGACCTGGGCAACAGCAGAGCACTGGGCTCTCAGACCGGGGCAACAGCAGAGCACTGGGCTCTCAGACCAGGGCAACAAGGCAGCGAGCTAGGCTCTCAGACCTGGGCAACAGCAGAGCACTGGGCTCTCAGACAGGAGAAACCGCTGGGCTCTCAGACCGGGTCAACAGGAGAGCTCTGGGCTCTCAGACCGGGGCAACAGGAGAAAGCGCCGGGCTCTCAGACCAGGGCAACAAGGCAGCGAGCTACGCTCTCAGACCTGGGCAACAGCAGAGCACTGGGCTCTCAGACCGGGGCAACAGGACAAACCGCTGGGCACTCAGACCGGGGCAACAAGAACAAGGCAGCACGCCGGGCTCTCAGACCAGGGCAACAGGAGAACATTGTGCTCTCAGACCGTGGCAAAAGCAGAGCGCTGGGCTCTCAGACCAGGGCAAAAGGTCATCATTGAGCTCTCAGACCGGGGCAACAAGACAGCATTGTGCTCACAGACCGTGGCAAAAGCAGAGCGCTGGGCTCTCAGACCGGAGCAACAAAGCAGCGCTGGGCTCTCAGACCGGGGCAACAAGACAGCATTGTACTCTCAGACCGGGGCAACAGGAGAAAGCGCCGGACTCTCAGACCTGGGCAACAGCAGAGCACTGGGCTCTCAGACCTGGTCAACAGCAGAGCACTGGGCTCTTTGACCTGGACAACAGGAGAGAGCTGGGCTCTCAGACCTGGGCAACAGGAGAGAGCTGGGCTCTCTGACCGGGGCAACAGCAGCCAGCCAGGCAGCCAGCTGGGCTCTCAGACCGGGGCAACAGGAGAGAGCTGGGCTCTCTGACCGGAGCAACAGAAAAGAGCTGGGCTCTCTGACCGAGGCAACAGGAGAGAGCTGGGCTCTCTGACCGGTGCAACAGGAGAGAGCTGGGCTCTCAGACCGGCGCAACAGGAGAGAGATGGGCTCTCTGACCGGGGCAACAGGAGAGCGCTGGGCTCTCTGACCGAGGCAACAGCAGCCAGCCAGCTGGGCTCTCAGACCGGGGCAACAGGAGGGAGCCAGCCAGCCAGGCAGGCAGCTGGGCTCTCAGACCGGGGCAACAGGAGGGAGGCAGCCAGCCAGCCAGGCAGCCAGCCAGCCAGCTGGGCTCTCAGACCGGGGCAACAGGAGAGCTGGGCTCTCAGTCCGGGGCAACAGCAAAGCGCCAGGCTCTCAGACCGGGGCAACAGAAGGGATCTGGGCGCTCAGACCGGGGCAACAGCAGAGAGCCAGCCAGCCAGCCGGCCAGCCGGGCTCTCAGTCCGGGGGCAACAGGAGAGCGCTGGGCTCTCAGACCGGGGCAACAGGAGGGAACTGGGCTCTCAGTCCAGGGCAACAGGAGAGCGCCAGGCTCAAACCGGAGCAACAGGAGAGAGCTGGGCTCTCAGTCCGGGGCAACAGGAGGCAGGCAGCCAACCAGCCGGGCTCTCAGACCAGGGCAACAGGAGAGCGCCAGGCTCAGACCGGGGCAACAGGAGAGAGCTGGGCTCTCAGTCCGGAGCAACAGGAGGCAGCCAGCCAACCAGCCAGCCAGGCAGGCTCTCTGACCAGGGCAACAGCCGAGACCCAGCCAGCCAGCCGGCCGGCCAGGCAGCCGGCCGGGCTCTCAGACCGTGGCAACAGGAGAGAGCTGGGCTCTCAGTCCGGGGCAACAGGAGGCAGCCAGCCAACCAGCCAGCCAGGCAGGCTCTCTGACCAGGGCAACAGCCGAGACCCAGCCAGCCAGCCGGCCAGGCAGCCGGCCGGGCTCTCAGACCGAGGCAACAGGAGAGAGCTGGGCTTTCAGTCCGGAGCAACAGGAGGCAGCCAGCCAGCCAGGCAGGCTCTCTGACCAGGGCAACAGCCGAGACCCAGCCAGCCAGCCGGCCGGCCAGGCAGCCGGCCGGGCTCTCAGACCGGGGCAACAGGAGAGAGCTGGGCTCTCAGTCCGGGGCAACAGGAGGCAGCCAGCCAACCAGCCGGCCGGGCTCTCAGACCGGGGCAACAGCAGAGAGCCAGCCAGCCAGCCAGCCTCTCAGACCGGGGCAACTGGAGAGAGCTGGGCTCTCAGTCCGGAGCAACAGGAGGGAGCCAGCCAGCCAGGCTCTCTGTCCGGGGCAACAGCAGTGCCAGCCAGCCAGCCGGGCTCAGTCCAGGGCAACAGGAGGGAGCTGGGCTCTCAGACCGGGGCAACAAGAGAACGCCAGGCTCAGACCGGAGCAACAGGAGAGAACTGGGCTCTCAGTCCGGAGCAACAGGAGGCAGCCAGCCAACCAGCCAGCCAGGCAGGCTCTCTGACCAGGGCAACAGCCGAGACCCAGCCAGCCAGCCGGCCGGCCAGGCAGCCGGCCGGGCTCTCAGACCGGGGCAACAGGAGAGAGCTGGGCTCTCAGTCCGGGGCAACAGGAGGCAGCCAGCCGGGCTCTCAGACCAGGGCAACAGCAGAGAGCCAGCCAGCCTCTCAGTCTGGAGCAACAGGACAGCGCTGGGCTCTCAGACCGGGGCAACAGCAGAGAGCCAGCCAGCCGGCCAGGCTCTTTGACCGGGGCAACTGGAGAGAGCTGGGCTCTCAGTCCGGGGCAACAGGAGGGAGCCAGCCAGCCAGCCAGGCTCTCTGTCCGGGGCAACAGCAGAGCCAGCCAGCCAGCCGGGCTCAGTCCGGGGCAACAGGAGGGAGCTGGGCTCTCAGACCGGGGCAACAAGAGAACGCCAGGCTCAGACCGGAGCAACAGGAGAGAGCTGGGCTCTCAGTCCGGGGCAACAGGAGGCAGCCGGCCAGCCAGGCAGCCAGCCGGGCTCTCAGACCGGGGCAACAGGAGAGCACTGGGCTCTCTGACCGGGGCAACAGGAGGGAGCTGGGCTCTCAGACCGGGGCAACAAGAGAACGCCAGGCTCAGACCGGGGCAACAGGAGAGAGCTGGGCTCTCAGTCCGGAGCAACAGGAGGCAGCCAGCCAACCAGCCAGCCAGGCAGGCTCTCTGACCAGGGCAACAGCCGAGACCCAGCCAGCCAGCCGGCCGGCCAGGCAGCCGGCCGGGCTCTCAGATCGGGGCAACAGGAGAGAGCTGGGCTCTCAGTCCGGAGCAACAGGAGGCAGCCAGCCAACCAGCCAGCCAGGCAGGCTCTCTGACCAGGGCAACAGCCGAGACCCAGCCAGCCAGCCGGCCGGCCAGGCAGCCGGCCGGGCTCTCAGACCGTGGCAACAGGAGAGAGCTGGGCTCTCAGTCCGGGGCAACAGGAGGCAGCCAGCCAACCAGCCAGCCAGGCAGGCTCTCTGACCAGGGCAACAGCCGAGACCCAGCCAGCCAGCCGGCCAGGCAGCCGGCCGGGCTCTCAGACCGGGGCAACAGGAGAGAGCTGGGCTCTCAGTCCGGGGCAACAGGAGGCAGCCAGCCAACCAGCCGGCCGGGCTCTCAGACCGGGGCAACAGCAGAGAGCCAGCCAGCCAGCCAGCCTCTCAGACCGGGGCAACTGGAGAGAGCTGGGCTCTCAGTCCGGAGCAACAGGAGGGAGCCAGCCAGCCAGGCTCTCTGTCCGGGGCAACAGCAGTGCCAGCCAGCCAGCCGGGCTCAGACCGGAGCAACAGGAGAGAACTGGGCTCTCAGTCCGGAGCAACAGGAGGCAGCCAGCCAACCAGCCAGCCAGGCAGGCTCTCTGACCAGGGCAACAGCCGAGACCCAGCCAGCCAGCCGGCCGGCCAGGCAGCCGGCCGGGCTCTCAGACCGGGGCAACAGGAGAGAGCTGGGCTCTCAGTCCGGGGCAACAGGAGGCAGCCAGCCAACCAGCCGGCCGGGCTCTCAGACCAGGGCAACAGCAGAGAGCCAGCCAGCCGGCCAGGCTCTTTGACCGGGGCAACTGGAGAGAGCTGGGCTCTCAGTCCGGGGCAACAGGAGGGAGCCAGCCAGCCAGCCAGGCTCTCTGTCCGGGGCAACAGCAGAGCCAGCCAGCCAGCCGGGCTCAGTCCGGGGCAACAGGAGGGAGCTGGGCTCTCAGACCGGGGCAACAAGAGAACGCCAGGCTCAGACCGGAGCAACAGGAGAGAGCTGGGCTCTCAGTCCGGGGCAACAGGAGGCAGCCGGCCAGCCAGGCAGCCAGCCGGGCTCTCAGACCGGGGCAACAGGAGAGCACTGGGCTCTCTGACCGGGGCAACAGGAGGGAGCTGGGCTCTCAGACCGGGGCAACAAGAGAACGCCAGGCTCAGACCGGGGCAACAGGAGAGAGCTGGGCTCTCAGTCCGGAGCAACAGGAGGCAGCCAGCCAACCAGCCAGCCAGGCAGGCTCTCTGACCAGGGCAACAGCCGAGACCCAGCCAGCCAGCCGGCCGGCCAGGCAGCCGGCCGGGCTCTCAGATCGGGGCAACAGGAGAGAGCTGGGCTCTCAGTCCGGAGCAACAGGAGGCAGCCAGCCAACCAGCCAGCCAGGCAGGCTCTCTGACCAGGGCAACAGCCGAGACCCAGCCAGCCAGCCGGCCGGCCAGGCAGCCGGCCGGGCTCTCAGACCGAGGCAACAGGAGAGAGCTGGGCTTTCAGTCCGGAGCAACAGGAGGCAGCCAGCCAGCCAGGCAGGCTCTCTGACCAGGGCAACAGCCGAGACCCAGCCAGCCAGCCGGCCGGCCAGGCAGCCGGCCGGGCTCTCAGACCGGGGCAACAGGAGAGAGCTGGGCTCTCAGTCCGGGGCAACAGGAGGCAGCCAGCCAACCAGCCGGCCGGGCTCTCAGACCAGGGCAACAGCAGAGAGCCAGCCAGCCTCTCAGTCTGGGGCAACAGGACAGCGCTGGGCTCTCAGACCGGGGCAACAGGAGGGAGCCAGCCAGCCTCTCAGACCGGAGCAACAGCAGAGAGCCAGCCAGCCGGCCAGGCTCTTTGACCGGGGCAACTGGAGAGAGTTGGGCTCTCAGTCCGGGGCAACAGGAGGGAGCCAGCCAGCCAGCCAGGCTCTCTGTCCGGGGCAACAGCAGAGCCAGCCAGCCAGCCAGCCAGGCTCAGTCCGGGGCAACAGGAGGGAGCTGGGCTCTCAGACCGGGGCAACAAGAGAACGCCAGGCTCAGACCGGGGCAACAGGAGAGAGCTGGGCTCTCAGTCCGGGGCAACAGCAGAGACCCAGCCAGCCGGCCGGCCAGCCGGGCTCTCAGTCCGGGGCAACAGGAGAGCACTGGGCTCTCTGACCGGGGCAACAGGAGGGAGCTGGGCTCTCAGACCGGGGCAACAAGAGAACGCCAGGCTCAGACCGGGGCAACAGGAGAGAGCTGGGCTCTCAGTCCGGAGCAACAGGAGGCAGCCAGCCAACCAGCCAGCCAGGCAGGCTCTCTGACCAGGGCAACAGCCGAGACCCAGCCAGCCAGCCGGCCGGCCAGGCAGCCGGCCGGGCTCTCAGATCGGGGCAACAGGAGAGAGCTGGGCTCTCAGTCCGGAGCAACAGGAGGCAGCCAGCCAACCAGCCAGCCAGGCAGGCTCTCTGACCAGGGCAACAGCCGAGACCCAGCCAGCCAGCCGGCCGGCCAGGCAGCCGGCCGGGCTCTCAGACCGAGGCAACAGGAGAGAGCTGGGCTTTCAGTCCGGAGCAACAGGAGGCAGCCAGCCAGCCAGGCAGGCTCTCTGACCAGGGCAACAGCCGAGACCCAGCCAGCCAGCCGGCCGGCCAGGCAGCCGGCCGGGCTCTCAGACCGGGGCAACAGGAGAGAGCTGGGCTCTCAGTCCGGGGCAACAGGAGGCAGCCAGCCAACCAGCCGGCCGGCTCTCAGACCAGGGCAACAGCAGAGAGCCAGCCCTCAGTCTGGGCAACAGGACAGCGCTGGCTCAGACCGGGGCAACAGGAGGGAGCCAGCCAGCCAGCCAGCCTCTCAGACCGGAGCAACAGCAGAGAGCCAGCCAGCCGGCCAGGCTCTTTGACCGGGGCAACTGGAGAGAGCTGGGCTCTCAGTCCGGGGCAACAGGAGGGAGCCAGCCAGCCAGCCAGGCTCTCTGTCCGGGGCAACAGCAGAGCCAGCCAGCCAGCCAGGCTCAGTCCGGGGCAACAGGAGGGAGCTGGGCTCTCAGACCGGGGCAACAAGAGAACGCCAGGCTCAGACCGGGGCAACAGGAGAGAGCTGGGCTCTCAGTCCGGGGCAACAGCAGAGACCCAGCCAGCCGGCCGGCCAGCCGGGCTCTCAGTCCGGGGCAACAGGAGAGCGCTGGGCTCTCAGACCGGGGCAACAGGAGGGAGCTGTGCTCTCAGACCAGGGCAACAGCTCAGTTCCCTACTCGGGAACAGCGACTTACCTGGCTGTCATGGAGGAACAGAGTTCAGGATGTGGGGAAAGCCAGGCCGGGCCAGTCCAGGTAAGTGAATCCTCTTTCAGGTGTTTGGACCAGCGATGGAGCAGCTGAGGCAGAGGTATGGCTATGAGGCGTCCAAGCTTTCCACTAGATTATAACCCGCCTGGATGGTTATGGCGTCTCAGGTGGCGAGGTCTGGCTGACAGCAGGTGTTTCATCCAGGAGGCTGAAAGGTGGGAAGGAGGCTGGTAACCAGGCAGAGGATCCGGGAGCTGAAGCAGGCAGAAGTCGACACTAAACAAAGAAAACAAGATTACTGAGAGAACTGAAACAGAGGCGCAGACATGAACTGAGCAGAGCACCGACTGGTCAGTGTTCACAGTCCTGAATCCAAGACAGAGTGGCATCTGATTATAAGCAGAGCAGGAGCAGCTTGATTGCATGACTTCCACCTGCACACAATCACCCAATCACCAACTCAGAACACCTGCTGCAGCCTTCTGCACCAACACACACCTGAGAGAGACAGAGAGAGAATAGAGCTGGAGGAGAGAGACATTCTGACCACAGCCTCTGTTCATGACAACTATGATATACACTACTGTTCTAAAGTTTAGGCTCACTTAGAAATGTCCTCATTTTTGAAAGAAAAGCATTTTTTTCAATGACAATAACATTAAATGAATCAGAAATCCAGTGTAGACATTGTTAATGTGGTAAATGAGTATTCTAGCTGGAAACGCTTCATTTTTCATGGAGTATCTCCATAGGGGTACAGAGGAACATTTCCAGCAACCATCAGTCTCAGACTGGGGCAACAGGAGGGAGCCGCTCTGCTGTTGACCCGGTGTTAGAGCCCAGCGCTGTGCTCTCACACCAGGGCAACAAGACAGCGCTGTGCTCTCAGACCAGGGCAACAGCAGAGCGATGGGCTCAAACTATGAAAACTCACATTTGGTAGCACTAAGGCAGGAATCCTAAATAACACCGAAAAAACCCAGAATCAATACTAACAGTAATCCAACACCCAAAACAACTATTTACAAAACTACAATTATTTACCAGAGAATAATACAGGATACGACTAACGAACGGATGTAATACTAACGTTGGTCAACGATGGTCTGATACTGCTCAGGAACAGAGACTTACCTGGCTGTCATGGAGAAACAGAGTTCAGGATGGGGGAAAGCCAGGCCGGGCCAGTCCAGGTAAGTGAATCCTCTTGCAGGTGTTTGGACCAGCGATGGAGCGGCTGAGGCAGAGGTATGGCTACGAGGCGTCCAAGCTTTCCACTAGATTATAACCCGCCTGGATGGTTATGGCGTCTCAGGTGGCGAGGTCTGGCTGACAGCAGGTGTTTCATCCAGGAGGCTGAAAGGTGGGAAGGAGGCTGGTAACCAGGCAGAGGATCCGGGAGCTGAAGCAGGCAGAAGTCGACACTAAACAAAGAAAACAGGATTACTGAGAGAACTGAAACGGAGGTGCAGACATGAACTGAGCAGAGCACCAACTGGTCAGTGTTCACAGTCCTGAATCCAAGACAGAGTGGCGTCTGATTATAAGCAGAGCAGGAGCAGCTTGATTGCATGACTTCCACCTGCACACAATCACCCAATCACCAACTCAGAACACCTGCTGCAGCCTTCTGCACCAACACACACCTGAGAGAGAGGGAGAGAATAGAGCTGGAGGAGAGAGAACTGCTCTGACCCCAGCCTCAGCCTCTGTTCATGACAACTATGATATACACTACTGTCCAAAATTTAGGATCACTTAGAAATGTCCTCATTTTTGAAAGAAAAGCATTTTTTTCAATGACGATAACATTAAATGAATCAGAAATCCAGTGTAGACATTGTTAATGTGGTAAATGAGTATTCTAGCTGGAAACGCTTCATTTTTAATGGAATATCTCCATAGGGGTACAGAGGAACATTTCCAGCAACCATCACTCCTGTGTTCTAATGCTACATTGTGTTAGCTAATTAAGAATTGTCCAGGTGACCCCAAACTTTTGAACAGTACTATAGGTCAACTTTAAGTGATATAGAGCAGCTGGAAATAATATGGAGCAACTTTAACTCATGTACACTACTGTTCAAAAGTTTAGGGTCACTTAGAAATCTATCTATCTATCTATCTATCTATCTATCTATCTATCTATCTATCTATCTATCTATCTATCTATCTATCTATCTATCTATCTATCTATCTATCTATCTATCTATCTATCTATCTATCTATCTATCTATCTATCTATCTATCTATCTATCTATCTATCTATCTATCTATCTATCCATCCATCTATCTATCTATCTATCTATCTATCTATCTATCTATCTATCTATCTATCTATCTATCTATCTATCTATCTATGCATCTGTCTATCTATCTATCTATCTATCTATCTATCTATCTATCTATCTATCTATCTATCTATCTATCTATCTATCTATCTATCTATCTATCTATCTATCTATCTATCTATCTGTCTGTCTGTCTGTCTGTCTGTCTGTCTGTCTGTCTGTCTGTCTGTCTGTCTGTCTGTCTGTCTGTCTGTCTGTCTGTCTATCTATCATGCATTGCGTCGAAGGATGATGGTAGATGGATGGGAGAGCCAGTCGAGGACTGATGTTATTCCTTCAGATTTCTGATGGTTTTTTGTATTGTTAAGATGTATTTTATAGCATTAAGACATATTTTCTGCATAATAAACCTTTTTCTATTTGTGTAGCTTGCCGAAAATGGCAACAGACACAAGACAAATCCATGAATTATGGCACTAAAATGTTCAAATGTTCAAATTAAAAGTCATATTGATATGTTTAATGGAAGTGCAGTGTTGTATCGCAACACAAACAAAGAAGTAAAGTTATTTTAATTGATGGATTTTGAAAAATACAGTCAGTATAATATGAATGTAGCATAAAAAATGCCAGTTGGTTCACTACATAGCCGTCATCGATCTGATATGTTTAAGTGGAGCGAAAGCAATGACGCAATTCATGGTGCTGAGACTCTTTGCAGAGGAGCTCCCGACGTAGGTCACGATATAGTTGTCCCTAGATAGGGAGAAGGGAATGACACAAGGAATTCCACACAAGGTTAGTTTCAGTGACTTAAATCTGCATTTTAGTGGACAAAAGACCAGAACTCTGAACGGATGCTGTGAGAATCCTGGATTGATGAGGAGGAGTTGAGGCAGATGATGGTGGCTCAGGTGCAGGAGGAAGAGGCCACGCCCACCAACACAGAGAGACACACAGGGAATCATGGGAGATATGAGGGAGGAAGGGGGGAGACAGAAGCACGAGGTGAGGGCCGTGGCAGTTAATGGCTCCGCTGATGGCTGCTGTTAATGTCTTTGGGCTAATGGCCTCGGCCAGCGCTGATGATAACCATGAACTAATAGCATGAATGACAGATCGCCTGCTGCTTTCAGACTCCTGCTCTGTATAAAGAATAGATAGATAGTCTCAGGGGAACAATTAGGAAGTTAGTTCCTCTGAATATAGCAATAATCCCCGGAGGAGCCGTCTTCAGTGTGATTAGATATAAAGATGAAGGTGATGTAACCGGGTAAAATGTACAGCAGTGTGCAAGACAGAAAGACGCACTTTCACAAGAGTTTACAGCAGCAGTCAAGCAAAAGAGGCTTCATGAACAATAGATATGTAGAAACTAGGTTGTTTTAGTGACTCCAAAGGGGGAATTATAAACACAATTATAGTAACAAGGTTTCCTTTAAATGTATGGTAAATTTTATGAGAAAATCTGCAAAACAAAATGCAAATGACCTCTATGTAAATATTAGTGGTTGGCTGTAACTTTTCAGAAAGATACCACTAAAAAGAGACCAAATTAAACAATGAATGAAAACATGATGAATATGTGAAGTTTATATTGGCTTCATACACTAATTTAAAGAATGTTACGCTCCTTTTTTGACATAGAAGTCACAAATTCTTAAGTACATCATGATTAATTCGCAAAGTCTGCTTCCAATGCATGTGTCTGTGAAGATTCTCAGTCATCCAGGTGTTGCTGGAACTGAAGAAGTGGGAGATGAAACATCTTCAGGAACCAAAGAGTAAAGTGTGGTTGTCTTCTACTGCATTTATCAATACACCCACAAAGTTAAAACTGTATGTTTAAAGCTGATGTAGGCAGCATCTCTACAGCATATGCATGGTCTTTAATGGTGAAAAAAATAGTCAAGCTAAAGGTTAAAATTCAGTTTCAGCCTGAAATTGAACTCAAAGTTTGCTCTCCTCAGTGAACGTCCTCAGTTTAACCCACCCGACCTCCACATTGTGCTCCCAGTCCGGACTTTGTTGCTCTTTACTGATCCCATTTGCTCTTGAAAAGACCTTTGATTGGCTAAAATCTGATTTTCTAAAGCCTGAAAACATAAGAGAAGAAGTCCAGTTTCCTCTCCCTGATGATGCCAAAATATTACCTCAGCTTTAAGAACCATTTATGTACTCATTAAATGTATTTTACTCACTGTTATGTCATGACCATTTTCCGTGCCCAGCCTCACCCCAACTGGTCGAGGTAGATGGTCGCCCTCCCTGAGCCTGGTTCTGTCTAAGCTTCTTTTTTTGGCTTTCTTGATTCTGTAATTAATTTTTTTTTTTCAAAAGTTGAACTGCTGGAAAGAGTTACCGCTGAAAAAAAACAAAACATTTAGAGTGTTTTCTTCAAGTTTCCACATCACACTTGTGTAAGCCGCCTATGGGACCAAGACTGGCTTCTACACAAGTTCTGATTTCATGAATCCTGCAGGTACACGTCTTAAAGATGGATTTGAAAACAGCGTCTGAACATACGGAGCATCAGTCTGTACAGTGAAGGTCAAACATTAAAGGGAAGTAAGAAGAGACGACGTTAACATTCATCAGACGAGCCCAGCATTCTTAGAGTACAGTCACATGTTCAGGATCTAGTTTAGATGATGTGTTCACCTTAAAGGCAGGTCTCTCTCTTTGTGTTTTGTTGTCTATTGTTGGTGGTAAATCCCAAACCAACGGAGGTAGGAATGTTAAGAATATAAGAAGAGATCTGAAGAGAAGCTGGAACCCTTTGTTCCTTCAGAGTCTGCAGGTCATCATCAGTGAATCTGACTGTGATTCTGCAAACTAAAGGTCCTGCATTGCATGTTCTAATCCAGGGGTGTCAAACTCATTCTAGTTCAGGTTCCACATTCATCCCAGTTTGACCTCAAGTGTTCTGGACCAGTAAAAGCACAGAATAATAACCTATAAATGACCACAACTCCGAATTTTTTCATTAGTTTTAGTTCACAAAAGTACATTCCGAAAATATTCACATTTAAGGAATTATCTTTTTACAAACATCAAAAATAACCTGAAATTTCTTAAGAAAAATAGATTCAATTTCAACAACATTATGCCTCAGTTTATCATTTACACATTACAACTTCCAGATCATAGAGGATCTATAAAGACACAAATCTGGAACTGAATGATATAGTATTTTACTCTATGATCAAAATGACAAAATCAGACAAAAAACAACAAAAAACAAGACAAAATATTACAAAAATAAGACACACAATGACAAAAGTGAGACACAAAATGACAAAAAAGAGACAAATGACACGAAACAAAACAAAAAAAGAGACAAAAAATTAGACAAAAAAGTTAAAGTGACAAAAAATGGATAGAAACGAGACAAGAAATTATACAAATGACACAAATGAGACAAAAATTACCAAAAAAAGAAACAAAGCGACAAAAAAGTAAACAACACAAGTGGGACAATAAAAAACACAAAATAACAAAAAAGCAAAACACAAAATGACAAAAATAAGACAAAAAACACAAACGAGACAAAAAGGAAACACAAAATGACAAAAACATCAGAGAAATGACAAAAGTTGGACAAAAAAAGACAACAAAACAAAACAAAATATTATAAAAATGAGACACAAAATGACAAGAGAACAATCTCGTATCTTACTTTCTGATCCAAACAACTTGTCATGGTCTAGAAATTATTTTAATTTATAGTTTTACTAATTTATAATCTGCAGTTAATGTCTTCTCTGTAATTTTTACACTTTGAGGGCCGGACTGGACCCTCCGGAGGGCCGCCGTTGGCCCGTGGGCCGCATGTTGGACACCCCTGCTATAGAGGTTTTGTTGGTGTACAATCTTTCCCTAATCTTAACTACTTGTCATAGAATGCAGTCTAAGATTAAATTGAACATCATGTCTAGAAGGGTTGCTTTTTAAATCCCTTTTCCTACATTGTTCGTGATCCCAGACAGACTCTAGTGGTCGACTGCCAGAGTGAAATCGTTGCTGACCCTGTAAAAAACGATCCCGTATCACAATCAGGACTAAGAGCTAGCTCAAATTCTGCAATGCATGGTGTAAAAATTCATGTCTGGAGTGCTGCAGGGACCCAAAACACAAACATATCTGATTTCCTGAACTCTGACAGCTTATTGGACATTCCTGTGAAGGATGCCTGAGGAAAATTGCTTTCTATATGGGAAGCACCTGGATCGTTACAGCAAATTGTTCCCAAGTCGTGTAAAAGGGGTAATCAGAATCTTTCTTTATTTAACACTGTTTTAAAGAATCCCATCTGTCTGCGAGCCGGGGAGCTTAAAAGCAGAGGATGATTTATGAAAACACCGGCGTGGTGCTGTGCAGAATGTGTGATGTGAGAAAGCTCTCGCGGGGACGACTTCTTCGTCTTAGGCTCCAGTTGGAAGGTCATCCGGCATCAGGGTGAAGATGAAGAGTTGGGGCGATGAAGACTAAGAGTCCCGCAGAGGCAGGGCCACTTGATAGAGACACACCATTACAGTGACATACGGTCATTAGCCAGCTCAGCACTTTGCTGCCAGCCCAATATGTGCTGTAGCAGTTAGCATTCAGCTGGCGTTAATGGGGTAATTCCCATTCAGCTGGGATAGCGGCCTTATGAGCGATGTGTCACATCTATAGTCAGCTAGTGTAGCAGCCATGCAATAATTTCTCCACTCACTCCCGCATGAAATGACACTCAATCTTTGCCAAGAACGTACCCCCACTCCCCCATTTTCCTCTCAGCCCTAAATCACACCTCACTGTCTCTATTACATACCTCAACCGCTCTCTAAATCACTTTCCCCTCTACGCTCCTTTTCTCCTCTACTTCACCCACTTTCCTCTTGAGCATCATAAACAGTTCCAACTTTTTCTTGCTGCTGCCGGTCGGATCAGGCCCGTGTTTGACTGGAACACTTTTAAAACACGGGTTTGTTGAGAGGAAGAGCTCAGATCTGAGGCTTTAAATGAGGGCATTTTCAACAAGGACCTGAGTTTTCTTCAGGATTGTGACAGAGAAAGAAAAGAGGAAAGAAAGAAAACAAAACAAAAAGTGCATCCAAGTCATATAAACATTAAATATATATCATCTAATAAATGAATTCTGATTAAATTAGTTATTACAGCGTTCAGTCTAAATAATAATTGTGTAAACTGCTGTTTTACTGATATATATGTAATCACTTTAGATATTTTTAAGATTTTGTAGGAAGATTTTTATTCATTTTTTTGAAAATATTTATTTTTTTCAAAATGGACAGATTGTGCCCATTCCTTGTTTTTTTCTTCAAGCAGTTTCTTGAAAGTCTCTCAGCACGACAACCTAATAATCTCTAGAATGCCCTTTAACTGTGTATGAAACAAACATGACTGTCGCTGCTTCATGCCGGTCTCTCATGCAGCTCTCATCGTGGCCAAAAACCTCGTCACAGTATCCCTCGCTGAGCTACTTATGAATTTGTCAGCATTCCTGGTTCGTCTGTTCGTCTGTCGGTTGGCCCGAACTCGCCCTGATCATCCATCCACCTAATCCCCCACCTCCTCCTCCTCCTCCTCCACTTCATGTTTTGGGTTTTTTCAGCTGCTGTGGACAGAAAGCCCATTTAGGCGCCACATGTGTGTGCGCACGTGCACGTGCGTGTGTACAACGGTCCTTCTGCGTCCATTTTGGGAGGCGAGGTGCGTCAGAGCGTGAAGGCTAGCTGTCGGTCCGCATTACATTCAGCTGTTGGGCACCGTGGGTGTGTGTGTGTGTGTGTGTGTGTGTGTGTGTGTGTGTGTGTGTGTGTGTTCTAAGAACCCAGTTTCAGTTCTGTGAAACAAAATGAAGGAATCTCTGTCTTTCTCTACTATGTCACCACTGTCTCTTAACCCTCCTGTTGTCTTCATTTACGGGCACCAAAAAATATTGTTTCCTTGTCTGAAAAAAATCCAAAAATTCAGCAAAAAAATTCCCCAAATTTCTGAAAATTTGCAAAACCAGGAAACAGGAAGAAAATTCCAATAATTTTCGCCACCACTGCCTCAACCAAATCATTTTTATCAATCAGCCAGGTTGGGCTTTGAACCAGGGAACTCTGGGTTGAGAGTCCTGCATTCATCCCAGTGAGTTTGTTGCTTTCACTTCAAAATCTAGCGAATTTTGCTGGATTTTGGTTGATTTTTTTTTTTCCTGAATGTTCTTAAAGAAACTTTTTTTTTTTAAACATTTCTTTTTTCCACCAAAAAATGTTCAAAAATTTCCAGAAATTGTTGAAAATGTGACATCAGAAGTATGTGAATGTTCTTAAAGAAAATATTAGAAGTTTTACTGATATATATGGAATCACTTTAGATATTTTTAGGATTTTTTTTGTAAGATTTTTAATCATTTCTTGAAAATATTTGCAAGAATTTTCTTGCGAATTTTTTATTTTTTAAAATTTTTTTTATAAATAAAACTTTTCAGGAATTATTGGAATTTTCTTCCTGAAGGTTTTGCACATTTTCAGAAATTTGTGGAATTTTTTTGCAGATTTTTTTCAGACAAGGAAACAATATTTTTTGGTGCCCATAAATGAAAACAACAGGAAGGTCTCATGGGTTTTCTGAGTTGCACAACACATATGTTTAATCAGCCACTGTTTTCCCGTCATACTTCACTCCACACTCACACCAGACACACTTCACTGCCATCCTCAAACCTCAGATTCCTTCCTGTTTTTCAGTTCTGCTGTTCAGACATGAGCTCGAGTAACCTTTAGAGATCCAGATAACCTTTCTACAGAATGAGAAAGAGAAGCTAAGAATCGTTACCCACATTCAGCATTTCTTTTTTTCTATTTTTTGGCATCAGAAAAAGTCATGCAACACGTGTTTGTGTGTCTGTAAGCGGTCAGTGGGCTTCATGCTCCTGCTCAGCCTCTCAAGGAGGAATTAGTCAGTTAGCGGAGCTTTAAAAGCCACAAGTACATGCAAAATGAAGAAAAACACAAACAAAAGTAAGAATAAACTGCAAAATGAAACAGAGCACAGGAATGTAGGTGTACTAAAAGGTTTGCCCATGAAGACCCTTTTTAGAAGCAACTTAGATTGGTTCAATTCCAGTGATTCTTTCAGTATAAAAGCACGGGGCCACCATTCAAAAGAGCCAAGAATAAGAATCATAGACGCACATATTTCACAGCAGCTCGCATTACAACAACAGTCGATTTAATTTCTGGGAAAACATCCCATTTCTGAGAGAAACTTTAAAGTATAACTATCAGTGATGATGTTAATCAGCAGTACTGCAGTGGAAGCTAAAAGCAGGCTGATGGAGGTTCACAGGGTGAACTGAGACGACCGCAGGTTTCAGTGTGAGCTGCCACTGGACTGCGGTGGCAACATTCTCACACCAGCCACTTCCTCAGCCTTCTCACGCTATGAGGCTCACCGAGCTGTCAGCATCGCTCTGTGTGCACGTGAGTGTGCACCGGCTCTTCATGAAAGCTTTAAACCCAGCTCCTGTTCGCACACGGATTAAGGAGATGTTAACAAACTAATCAGTGACCCAAATTCTGTCCGTTGCAGAAAAGCTTTTTGCATTTTATCCTTCTCATGCTAGAAGATTTTAGTCAGAGAAATTTAAAAAAAAGAACTTTCAACAGCTCTGACTGAAAAAATGAAAACAAAAAACTTAAGAAAAACTACAGAAGAGACTGTATACTGTTTAACTTGGTCCTTCTGAACTAAAAATGGCATCAAAACAACTATAATAGAGATGTTTGTTCATGAAGTCACTGTTACTAAAACCTGTAGTTTAGTGGCCTCTAGTGGCTGCTACTGGGTACTACATTCAACCGTGAATTAGAACAGGCATTCCGCATATTTCATCCTGCATTTTCTGTATTATTATTGAAACAAGCTACTACATTTATTCTAGGACTATATTTAAATATAATTCTGAGTTATTTCCATTTCATACTACTTCATACTTCCACTTCACTACAGAAAGATGAGAGAAATACTGGAAACAGATTTTTGTATCAGACTTTGTTTCTCTCATTAATCACATGAGGAGCCCTCAGATTTATCTGCTGTTCCTGTCTATAAAACTACATCTAAAGTAGTTAAACCAGCTCCATCTGCAGCAGCTACAACACTAACATGCTGCGGATCCGCAGATGCTTCACTATTAATAACATCATCAGGTCATTTATACTGATATATCAGTTTAACTTAAGTAGGATCATTCACGCACTGAAGTACAGAACCTGAGTACTTCCTGCTAGTGAAACTATGTTTTAACCCTCCCGTTATCCTCATTTATGAGCATCAAAAAATATTGTTTCCTTGTCTGAAAAAAATCCGAAAATTCTGCAAAAAAATTCCCAAATTTCTGAAAATTTGCAGAACCTTCAGGAAGAAAATTCCAATCATTCCTTAAATGTTTCCCTTAAAAGTTTTATTTTAAAAAATCCCCCAAATTTGGCAAGAAAATTCTTGTAAATATTTTCAAAAAATGAGTAAAAATCTTCCAAAAAAATCCAAAAAATATCTGAAGTGATTACATACATATCAGTAAAACTTGTAATATTTTCTTAAGAACATTCACATAAAAAACAACCAAAAACCCAGCAAAATTCACAGGATTTTGGTTGATTTTTTTTTGTGAATGTTCGTAAGAAACATTTTTAACATTTCTTTATTTCCACTAAAAAATGTTCAAAGATTTCCCCAAAATGTTGAAAATGTGGACATCAGAAGTTTCACTGGGAATTTTTTTTTTTTCACTTTTCCAAACTTTAAAATGGGTCAGTTTTGACCGGCAGCACGACACAAGGGTTAAATAGAAATGTAAAGGTGATTCTTATGCCGGGTTCTGAGTCCAATCCGTCTGTCCAGTCTGAAGCTCAGCCTCATATAAATCACTTCTTCCCAAGGATCTCAGCTTACAGCTTTGGAAATAATGACTGGACCACTGTGACCGCTGTGTTTTGGCCTCCACCTTTGTGGTTCTTGGTGAAGACATTCTGCTTTTTTTCCTTAAGGTTCTAATGGATGCTGTTATGTTGAATCCAAAATGGTTATTTAAAACTCTCACTGTATTCCATTAAACTGTATTCCTCTTTGTAGCACCAACAGGTGGTCTAACAATTGGATTTAAAGCTGCATCTCTTGGCTCAGATTGGACCTATTCTGAAACATCTGGGAGAATTTGGAGGTTAAACAGATGAAATGTTGTCACAGCTCCAGGTTTGTCTGTGGCAGCTGATTTCAGTTTTATTTTGACGTGTTTTTGACCAAAATGTATCTTTGTTTTTGTCAATTTTTAATTCGACTTTTGTTAGTCTCGTTTGAATCAACAGAAACGTCGCACATTTCAGTGTAGTTTTTTGTCCGTCTATTTAATGTGTTGTGCATATTTTCAGGTCATTGTCACATGGAAAGAATTCCTACCATTCAGAAATGTTTATATATTGTTGCCCTGATCTACACTGCTCCAGTTTTTCATTTTATTTCACAGCTTGGTTTGTGTCCTGACATGCAGCACATATCCTGTCCCTTATATACACTGCTGTGTGCCTTTTTAAACTATGTCTAATCCATTCAGTGAGTCACAGGTGGACTCCAGTTAAGTTCAGTTAACACAGCTGTGCTGCTCGTAGTTGCAAAAACAAGATTTTCCTCCTCTTTATCTTGGCACTTATCTGGAACCCAGTGGGTGTTTTCCAATATTCATACATCCGTACTATAATATGTACTTACACGGTAAAAGTATGTGATTTGAAACTCGGACATGCCTGCAGGCCTCTTTTTGAAAGAGTTTAGGCAGCAGCAGCAGCAGCTCAGTTGGATTTAAAGCTTCAGACACTGAAACAACCTGGAACAAAGGATAAAACCAGATGTATGTCAAGCATCATGGAATTATAGATGTGTCGTATTTTGAGCTAAAATGCACTTTTTGGAAAGATTTGAGACTTACCTCACCTTGTTAAAAACTTTACTGTTTGCAACGTTATCTGTAATGCAGTGAAGACGGGAGAGTTGGCAATTAAAAACGGATGACAGACTTTTTACCATTCATGTAAACATTAGTTTGGACGTCAGCACAGCTTAAAAGAACGCTATTTTAAATCAGTCATTTTTTGGATCGCGGAAATGTAAACAAATTATTTGAAATTCTAGTTAGAAGTCTTAAAATGTCTGTCAGAAATGTTTAAATTAATGAACCCCTAAGTACTAAACTATGCATACTTGGAATAAACCCAAAGGATTTTTCATATGCATCAAACCAGACACAAATATGGAACTTTGAACTTCTCCAGGCCAGGAGAGAAATTACACTTTGTTGGAAAAGTATGGATGCTCCTATAGTGGGAATGTGGACGAAGGAACTGCTGAACTGCATCGGACTGGATTTTGGTTGATTTTTTTGTGAATATTCTTAAGAAACATTTTCAACATTTTTTTCCACCAAAAAAAGTTCAAAGATTTTCCAAATTTTTTTTTAAATGTGGACATCATTAGTTTCACTATGAAAATATATTTTTTTCCACATTTTCAAACTTTAAAACGGATCAATTTTGACCCGCAGGACGACACAAGGGTTAATTTTACATCCCACTACTTTGGGACTTGTCTATATGCCAGCTTCCTTATTTTCATGCACTACAGGCAACTGAACACAAGGAAAAAATCATTAAAGCATATTCTCACACACAAAAGCACAACTATTATTTAGACAAAAAGAAAACAAAAATAATTTCCAGGACCTTCAAATCACGCAACTTGCAGGTTTAATCTTTTTTTTTTATTAGCATTTGTCTTTCTCCAACGTCATATATGGTAAACCCTCGAGTCCTTGCAAAGTTTAGTTCCCAGAAATGTACAGCTTTAATTTCTTCAGCAAAAACCTGCCTTTTTTCTGCACAATCAACTCATCACAGGTCAGAACACAGAGCTCTCTATCCCAGTCACGTCTGGAGGCTTTAAAAGCACTTAGTGTGACCGACCAAGCTCTCGGAGGCGAGGTTTGCGCCGTTCTTACGTATTATAAAAAAGGGGGACAGTGTGAATACATCAGGCCTCGGATGAACACAGGCGCTTGGCAATGTTATATACAAACAGGAAGTGGGAGTGCAGAGAGAGGGGGGTGGAAGGAAGAGGGGGGTTATGGGAGACCCCGGTGTGGTGGTGAACGTCCCCCCCTCTCCTTGTGGAATGGTCCCGAGTGGACAGAATTCCCTGTATGGTCCACGAATCCCACAATGCATTGTGAGTGAGCGAGTGAGAGCGCTCAGGGTGAGACGGGTCGGGAGGGCGGAGGTCATGGAGGGGATGTGAGGAGAGAAGAGAGGGGGGTCGTTATGACACCCTGCACTTTCAAAAATCACTCCTCGGGTGGATTTTTTTTGTTTTTTCACAACCGCAGAAAATATTTAAACATTCAGTTTTAGGCCAAGTTGGCAAATGGAACAGAACAGGTAGAATCCGGTGAGGGGCAGACCGAGCTACCCGCCTTTACCCCCCGGTTACACTCTGAAAACAGACCCAACATGTTTGTTTGGGTTTTTTTTTTGTATAATACATGTATGTATAAGTACTGTATATGTATTCTTTACTGTTATTTTACAAGATTCCCTGATGGCCAGCGCAGAGAGAAACAGGAGAAAAGAAAAAGGGAGGAGGAAGGGAGGCTTGTCCAATTTTACATACTGTAGAAACCAGTGGTGGAACAGGAGAGGAGGGACGCAGTGCCTGGATTTGTCCACAGGGAGGAGCACTTTGTGTCTGATCAACCCCAATCAGATTGGAAGGTAGAGACAGTGGCATGAGGGAGGGAGGGAGGGAGGGAGAGCAGAGGGGCTGAGGGAGGGAGGGAGGGAGTCCACCCTGTCAGCTTGTTGTTCTGTTGGGTTGTCTTCAGTTGGTCAGCTGGTTTGTTTGCTTGCTGGGTTGTTAAGTGTTTGTAATCTCCTCGTCCTCCTCCCCTCATCCCTCCCGGCTTGAAGTGAGCGATCGACGGAGGTCTGACTGGCCCACGTCACCGATGGTTTCACTCTGGGGATAGAATGACAGTTTACACCGACATGGTAAACGAGCATCAAGTAAGAAATGTTGTCTAGGATGAAGCTGGTGTTGTTTAACAATATGGATGATGATTAGTGGAAATCAAGAGAGGCCAATAACTGATATGTGGACCCGATATACATTAAAAGTAATGTTGTAACAGCATATGATAGCAGAGAACCTGTCATTCATAACTAGACTTAATGAGGGTGACTTTCACTGAATGTGTAAAATAGAAATAGGAGTGAGGCAGATGGGTCGGCCCATGTGAGCCGGGTTCTGCTCAAGGTTTGTTCCCGTTAAAAGGGACTTCTTTCTTGCCACTGTCTCCTTAGGTCTTGCTCAGGCTTAATGGGTTCTGTAAAACATCTTGAGACACTTGTGGGAAGTACATGTACAGTGGTGGAAAAACGTTTTCGGACACCCTTAAAATTTTACACAATCTCAAATATTATCATGAAATATTTGTGAAAAAATCTTTTTTGCGTTTCAAAAGGTGCGGCTGCATTAGACAGACACAAACAAATACAAATGATTTTTTTGTTTATTGTTTACAAAAAAAACTAACAAAACTCAATTCTAATAAAATGGCCCAATACTCAAAATCTCTTATTTTCATGGAACCAATCAATTTTAAGTTTTCAATGGCTTTTTTTGTTAGGATTTGTTTAGTATTATGGCTGTGATTGTACTAAAAGAAATTATACTTGAAGACCTAAGAGTGATTCTTAATGCAATATTTCACAAATGGCTGAAACTGTATTTATTTTCTAGCCTGGAGTTAGATAAGACAGACTCATATCTGTATGGTAAATATGAAGCGACTGGTTACCTCTAGATGCTGGTACGTGCTTTTTGTTGGACACCTAATGCAGGCTCACGTCACACAAGTTGTAAAATCCTAACAGATTTAGTAATCAGGTTGCATCACGCACATTAGGAGAAACTCCACATAATCTTCTCTCTAATCTCAGACATGCATGAACTACACAATCTGAAAATAATGGCGCATTATACGCTACAGGATGTTAATTAAGATTATTGTGCCAAAGGGAGTAATCAGGCAGCCGTGCACCACCCGACATGATCTCAGTGGGAAACCTGCTGGAACACTAATCCTACTCTGCTGGGAGAAATGAAACAGAAGCAGAGGGCTACACAAGTCTGGATGAGAACATGGTGGGGACGACACATTCAGCACGGTCAGAACTGCAGTTTTGTCATCTGTAGCTAACATTAGCCTCAGGGGATAGAGGGTTTGGCACTGCTTGGCAACAGTGTCCGCTGCTCCAGGTGCTGGCTTATTATCTTAATCCTCCAGATTTTAAACCCTGAATATCACGCATGTTTGATATTAAGTGCAGTTCAGGAGGATTCAGACCGAACCTGTAACATCTCACATTACCAGCATCGGTTCAGACCAAGACATCAGACCAGATTTGGCCCTTTTGGTTGGCAGGACGGGTGAGATAGGGGTTTAAAACTCCTGTAGTCTCTCTGTCTCCAGTTTTTCTGCTAAAACGGTGCATTTGTTGTGGATATTATCAGCTGTGGTTTGATCCTAACTTGGCACCATTATTGCATATATGGTAGCTAATTATTTATGTCGGGGTTTTCCGCCACAGAGGATTTTTTGGCAAACCTCTAAGAGGTTATAGCCGGTGCCAAAAGAAACTCACCAGTGCCAAAAGGATAAGAATTCAATTTGTATTCTTTTCCATTTGACATCATCTTATTCTGTCTTTATTTACTGAAGCAAAATAGACTATTTTGTTCATGAAATTGTCAGAAATAAGAGAAAAATGCACAGATTTCTTCAAAATAACACAACAGACTAAATGCTTTGACTGTATGCTGACCGATAACACTTACTGCTGTAGTCATTAAAAGCCCATTCTGAGACTTCTTATCATTATTATTGATAACAAGTGTCAAACTAAAAGGTGGAGATAACTGCACAGGGTGGGACCTTTAAGATCAGCAGGAAAATGTGGAGGGCAACAACAGTTCCTTTTGTTGGGATAATAGAGAAATAATAAAATAAAAGTTGGATTCAATATCAGACTGTACTTGATCTAACTTTGACAATTTAAATAGTAGTTTTTAAAAAGTTCAATTAAATCAATACATGTGGAAGTCGAGGTGCTGAAAGTGTGAAAGAATAAATAGGGTTATTAACAATTTCTTTAAACTTAAGCCTCACTGTGAAAACTTTGGGCAAATACACCCACAAATCAGGATAAATTGTTCTCCTAATGACCATAATTGTAGGAGCTGTGGATAAACATGCATCATTTAAATTGCATGTCCTTTATTGAACTATTGCAGAAACACACAACTGTTACTGGTGCTGACCTTATGTAAGCTTCTTGGCTTTGTTGTAAAGCGAGTCGACCACTTTGCTCATGTTCTGAATGGTCTCCAGTGCTGCCTCGTACGTCTTGTCCACCACCGGCTCATCGAAGACGATCAGCACGCCTTCACCTTGGTCCAATATACCTGTTGTGGAGGAGGAGGTGGGATAAGATCAGGAAATGACCACAGAATGATAATATTTACAGCAAGGAAACACTGACATAAAGAGTTTACAGAACACCATGACATACCGTGAAACTTCTTATCCAGAATCATCTGTGATAATTTCCTCTCCACGTCCCCCTGTAAGGCAGACACAATCTGACTGTAGCTTTTCCGCTATAAAACTTAAAATAGGCAACTAGAGTGAAATGACAACTGAAGTCTTTAAGAAAATACAGATCAGATGATATGATGATGACCAAAACCTTACCTTAGGTAGTTTGATGAGGGAGGAAATGTGTGCTATCTGTTAAAGAAAAGAAGTACAATCAGACTGTTTCAAGACGCTCAGCAGCATTAAGCTTTTTAGCACAGACATTAAAGTATACACCCATCAGCCACAGCATTAAAACCACCTGTCTAATACTGTGTAGCTAAAACAGCTCTGAGTCATCAAGTCCTGGTCTCCACAGACCTCTGAAGGTGTCCTGTGCTGTGCAGAAGATCCTTTAAGACTAGAAGTTGCAAGTTATGGATCCGATTTTGCTTTCTAGAACATCCCACAGGTGCTTGATCAAACTGATATCTGGGGAATTTAGAGGCCCAGTCAACACCTTGAAGTCTTTGTCATGTTCTTCATTCCACACCTGAACCCTTTCTGAAGCGTGCCAGGGAGGATTATCCTGCTGAAGGAGCAATGTTTAGGTAGGTGGTACGTGTCAAAGTAACATCCACATGAATGCAGGACCCAAGGTTTCCCAGCAGCAGAACATTCCCCATATCATCACACTGCCTCCCGCATTGCAGCCTGCTGCCATCTCTTTCTCAGGTAATTAATGCACTCAGCTGTCCACATGATCAAAAAAATAAGTGATTCATCAGACCAGGTAACCTTCTATTGCTCCATAGTCCAGTTCCTGCTGTAGTCGCTCTTCTGAGGATCAAACCACACAGGCTTGCTTTCACTTCATGCCCATAACCCTTTCATTAGTTGACCAGCTGTCCTCCCTTGAACCTTTTTTGGTAGTTTCTAACCACTGCACACCAGTAGCACCCAACAATCCAACAAACCAGCCATCTGTTTCCACAAGTCAGTCCTTGCCAAAGGCACTCAGATCCTCACGCTGCCAATTCACCTGCTTCCAACACATCAGGTTGCAGACACAGCTGCTCACTAATAGATCCCACCCAGTGACAGGTGCTATAGCAACAACATAGTCAATGCTATCCACTTCACCTGTCAGTGGTTTTATTATTGTGGTGACTTTCATATATAAGTCTTAATGAACCGCCTCCATGTCACGATGTTGTTCCATATCTGTCTGAACTGACTGAGGATGATTACCTGGACCCTGGAGAAAGGCTCGATGACCCTGATGAGGTTCTGCTCCAGCAGGTTGTCGTACAGCTTGGTCAGATGGGTGCTGATTATGGGATCATCCCTCAGCTCTGCTTTGTATTCTGTTAGTGCCTTGGGGAGGATAGGAGCGATTTTTTAATGATAAATTAAGGGTGAAGTGGCTAAAACACAATTTAAAAATTACATAAACATGCAGACAGACAGTGTTTCAATCACAGCGGCTTCAAGTTTGTCCACAGTTTACAAAAAGTCCACACACAGCATCAAACTCTACACACACAAACCTTTTCAAAGTCTGCGAGCGACCGGTTCTTGCTGGCTTGTGCCACACATTTCAGTGAGTCTGTCTGCAAGGAAAACAAGTGAGAAATATGAAGAAAGGGTTACAGGGAGATGGCAGCGAATCAACAGCTTTTACTAAAAGAGACGAGTGTTGTACTGAATGCAAAGTAAGCAATTTCAATATCTGTTCTTAATACAGCAAATCCAGCAAAAACCATCCATCCAAATTTAACTGATCTTTGGGTAAACATAGTTACTGTTGCTATGTCCGTCCATTCTCACATGTCATATTATGCAACTTACAATGAAAACTGAGGCAGATCTACCACTAAAGTTAAACAACTGGGTTCTTGACTTCACAAGGAGGTCACTTTTCATAAATGTCCAGTGACCAGAAATTCTGCAGACTGAAATCTACGAGAGGTCAATGATTAGCTTCAGGGGTTGGTGCAAAATACTGCCTCTGATTTTTTGATGTTTCAAGCTGACCTGTTTAGAACCATAATCCTACAAAAGGGCTTAAAGATGCTAAAAGACTGAGATTAAAACTGCATGTGCCACACACGATCTGCACCCTTTTTAAATCTAATTTATTGCTTTCTGAGACTTTAAGGCCTGCGTATATGTATATATAATAAACAGATGCTAAATTCATTTTAAATTTGTAAAAATAATATAATCCAAACAATGAATGCAATAAACTGTGTTCCACTACTATACATTAAATGAAGAAAAATGTACTGATCTAAAACAAAACTTTATGTATTTTGAGAAGAAACTGTAATGGGCTATTTATGCTGCCCATTGATCAATGGATATTATGGGGTTCAGAGATGTGGTTTGCAGCAATTCTGACTTAGGTTTTAAAATGTTTTGCTTTTACAAATTCATTTGTCCTCCTTGTGTGACAGCCAGGCTTTTGATTGCATCTCATGCTGCAGGTGAGTGAATATTGAACTGAAGCTTGACTTTAAAAAAAAAAAAAAAAAAAAAAAGATATATCAAATTGCAATATCTGCCAAAAAATTATAATTAAAATGTTTTTCAGAATCATTCAGCCCCAAGTTCTGGGCGTGATCTTGGATTTTAAAACCTGTCAAGACTTTTAAAGATCTGTTATGGCATTCGATTTTAATTTAGATTTTTTAGATTTTAATTTAAGCTACGATAGAACAATCTCTGTTCAAGGAAAGCTTAGCTAAAAGTCGATTCTTAAAGCTTCGAGTAGAAAGTCTTAGGAATGAAGAGTGATACCTGTCTGCCAGCGTACCGCAGAGCTAGTTTGCCACTGATGAGGGCCTGGACATCCTCAGGCCTGAAACAGAAAACAATTTACATCAGACACAACAAAAAAAACTTAAAACTAAAACACTGTATGTCCCCTCTCAGTGAAAATGAAATATATTTAACTTTTAACACAGTCGTACATGCTACATAAGAGCTATTAAAGCCTAATTTTAAACTATGGATGCTACAGATCTGTATGCAAACCACTTACGCATTGAGCATGATTTTGCAGAGCAGCATGTATTTGAGGGCTGTGATGGCTCGAGGGCTGTCAATGGAGTCGTAGCCCTCGAAGGCCTCATAGAAGTAGGAGTAAGCCGTCTTCCAGTCTTTCTCCTCTGCTGCGTGAATGATCCCTGGAAACACACGAACACCCACATGAATGTCAAATTAACGGCAGCGTTGGAGAGAGAACTCTGCAGCTTTAATTTTCTTAACAGATTATGTTTCGATCATGACAAGAAACTCTGGTGTACGTGTTGTTTATGGTACCTGACTGCATGTCTAAAGCTGCTTGTAGTTTGGGTGGGCAGTAGATGGCGTTGGCGGTTGTCCTGGCAGACGTGAGGGCGGCGCGGGCCTTGGGCAGGTTACTGAGTGCGTGGTATGTCTTGCTCTCCAGCAGCTGAACCTCCACCAACAAGGCCTTGTCGTCCATCTTCTTGAGCTCCTGTAGCAACTGGGAGCCTAGAGAAAGGAGGATGAGTAGTAGAGTCAACAAAATGCTTTCAGGCTGAGATTTTTGTGCAAATTAAAGAAAAAAATTCAACCCTGGAGTAAGGACGTGAACTAACAAGCACAGTTTAGAACAAAAACCTCAAGCCAACAGTTTCATGACAATGTTTCTTTTGTCCTCTTTATATTCTGTAATGGCCAACCGGCTTTAAAACAACCTGCAGGAGGTTTAACACTCACCCAGTTGTAGTGCCTCCTGATAGCACTTTGTGTCGAAATACAGGGAGATGAGTCGAGCCTGAGGAGAGAAAAGATGTTACGTTCCTCCGAATGTATGCCTGATAAATTGTGCTAATATGTGCCGAGTTGCTGCTTAGTTGCTCCCTCATGCTATTAAATCTAGGAAACTGCATCCAATTACAGTCCATCTTGGGGTACATAGAGGTGGAGGAGCAGCACCTCTCGGTCTCCTGGACACGTGTGCCGCCTGCTGACACCCACATTGTTGTGAACAGTTGCGTATATGGTCAAGACTTTTCATGTTTATTGTTTCTTTTGTATGTTGTCAATGGGTGATTGTGAGGAATAGAATAACATTTAACTTGGTTTAAGAGATTGAAATGCACAAAAAATTGACCTCTGATATCCTCTGTCTAGCTTTATGTTACTACCTCCTCCCTTAGACCAACTATCTCAGGGCTCAAGTGCACATCTGGTCCGTGGGAAAATTAACAAAACAAAAATGTGCATCAACTGCTAGAGCAAGTAGACCGAACATATACCTTTAATAGAGGTAAAATAGTGAATGATTTTTCTCAACATTATCTAATTCATTTTGGTGTGACAACTGTCTGTGTTACTTCCACTAAAAAAAGACTTTCATGAACAGGATTACTCCAATATTTGTGGCTGTAGAAGGCACAGACGGCCTGTAAACACCCCCATGTTTTCACAACTTTAAACTCACACTACAAATGAAAACTGACAGTCCCAACGTACTTAACATTTACCGATTATTTACTCAGGGTCGGCTCCAGAATAACTGATACCATTTCACAGAAGTCATTGGGGTGACTGCATTTTTTTCCAGTGTAAACTTTGCAAAGAGCAGTTTATATATCACAGCCCAACAACTAACATAATACATCAACAGTTCTTCAGCTGGGACTGATAGAGTTCTACTTTCATAAACCATATGAATATGCACACTGGTCTGCTTTGAGTCTGTTTCATTTCAGTATAAAACAATCAAGGTGAACATAATTGAATATGCTAGAAATAGTGGCTTTGTATGCTAATTTATAATTAATTGAGGCTGATAAGACTAGCAGGTACAGTGAAATCAGTGCACTGCAGCAGATTTAGCTAATCTAAAGATAATGCACAGATATTTTTCCTACAACTAATCGAGTAGGTTTCAGTGCGCATTTTGCTGCATGCACTACCCATGTAGCCTAAAATCCCCACTAAAGTGTGAACAATATATTTAATTAACATGTTTTTAAACACAATAACAAATAAAGTATTAAAAATACCAAATAACGCTGCACATATTTAAGGTTTTAGATTACAACACAATAGCATTAAACATGTTGGCAGTGTAAGCACTTCATAGTAACAGTCAGAAAACTGGTGACACAAAGAAGACTTTTTTTTTTAGTTCGTCAGCTATTGCTCCA
Organism: Amphiprion clarkii; assembly: GCA_027123335.1. Classification (NCBI taxonomy): domain Eukaryota; kingdom Metazoa; phylum Chordata; class Actinopteri; family Pomacentridae; genus Amphiprion; species Amphiprion clarkii. Next base: position 30,097,964 of record CM049583.1, on the reverse strand, counting down.
GTCGTTCTTTGCCACATCGGTGCCAAAACCAGAGACCTACCAGACATGTACTCTCCTAAACTTGAACTGACCTGTCTGTTTGGTGTGCAGGACAAAAAGTAACACAAGTAATGGAAATGCTTAGAGACCAACTATTTGAGGCATCTTGTTGACATTTCAGTACAAATCATCTGCTGTTGCTCGTCCCAATAAACATGAAAAGAACAGCTCCAGTGGCGAAACAGATCACACGGTGAAGACAAAACCTGCGGCGGCACCGAGTCTTACCTCCAGTGCTTGTCTGAGGAATGTCCTCTTCTCAGCCTTGGCCCACTCTATGCATTCCAGACAGAGCTCTACCTCCTGACCTGTGGCGGCTTCCATGTCCAGGAACAGGTCCAACAGAGAGCGGACCAGCCGGGCTGCCTTGGCCTTGGAGATAGAGTTAAGGAAGGGCCGTACATACTTCAGCAGGCCTCCGAGCTCTGAGAGGAGGGTCAAACGAGGGAAATGTGTAAATAGAAAACTTTTACCGAAGCAAATCAGATAATTCAGAAGAACAGGATGTGCCTCCTTAGTGACAGAGTCAATATGTCTCTTAAGATTTCAGTGCAGACAGATATCTCATTATTCAATTGGACATGGTCGTGATCAGCAATTAAAATGTTTTCAGTCTAATTTGAAGCCCACCAGACATCTTGAAGACATGGACAGTCTGAAAATTGAGAATTTGGGCAATTAGGCATCATCATCATCTTGTTGTGTCATCAATGACTAAAACTGCAATGATTACTTGATTAACTGTGAACTATTAAAATAATCTCCATGTGTTTTGATAACAGATTAATCAGTCTGAGTTTGCTTTTGTAAACTTCTTTAATCTTAATATTTAAAAAAAAAAAGAGAGAGATCTGAGGGCCTCATCTTAGATTTTGTGAAACACTGATGAACTTTTTATGACATTTTATAGACCAACGAGTGAATTACTTGATTGCGAAAATAAGTGACAATTAAAATAAGCAGTTATTTCAGCCCTATCAATGACAAGTAATTTCAGACACCAGTAAAACACAGGTCAGAATTTCTTTTGGTTCTACTTTTTGTTTTTGATGAGTTATAACACTCCCACAAGCCCAAACAGGAACACACTGGTCAGTCCAAAACCACTCACGCTTCCCACAGGATGTTTAAACCTAATATTTCCCCAGCACAACGTGTTGCTTTGTTTTGTTTATTTAAGGGCAGCCACATCTTTCAGAAGAAGATCCTACAGAGACTGTTTCTATGAACAAAAAGTACTATTTTTTTGGCCCAGAACTCCACCAACTCCTTGCATTTCAGGAACATTATAAATATGCATATAACTGTGATTCAGACTCTACAGCAGGGGTGTCAAACAGGTGGCCTCTGGACCAAAACCAGCCCGCCAGAGGGTCCAATCAGGCTCGCAGGACGATTTTAGGAAAATTACAGAGAAGACATTAACCGCAAATTTTGAATTTAGAAAACTATAAATTTAGAATAATTCCTAGACCTTGACAAGTTGTTTTGCTCATAAAGTAAAATACTAGATTGCTCAAGGTTGTTTTGTGGCTCAGTTTTGTAATATTGTATGCCTTTTTTTTTGTCAGACTTGTCGTTTGTCTCATGTTTTTGTTGTTTTGTGTTTCCTTTTTGTCTCGCTTGTCTTATTTTTATCATTTTGTGTTGTGTTTCAATGTTTGTGTGTCGTTTTGTTTTTTTTGTCATTTTTTGTCTCGTTTGTCATTTGTGTAATTTTTGTCTCATTTTTTGCAAGCTCTTTAATTTTTTGGCAAATTTTCTGTCTCTTGTTTTGTTTCGTGTCAGTCCTCTCATTTTTTTTTCATTTTCTGGATCATTTTTGGAATATTTTGTCTTGTTATTGTAATATTTTGTCTTGTTTTTTGGTCTTTTTTTGCCTGACTTTTGTCGTTTTGATCATAAAGTAAAATACTATATCATTCAGTTCCATATACCTGTGACTAAATGTTGTGTTCCTTTGTAGACTCTCTGTAATCTGGAAGCTGCAATGTGTAAATGATGAACTGAGGCTTAATGTTGTTAAAATTGAAAAAACTGTTGTTAAAATGTTTTGTAAAAAGATAATTCCTCAAATGTGTACAGTTGGAGTTCTGGTTATTTATAGGTTATAATACTGTGATTTTACTGGTCACTTGAGATCAAATTGGGCTGAATGTGGAACCTGAACTAAAATGAGTTTCACACCCCTGGTATAGAGCATTTCACTCACATGCTGCAAACCGAAGACTCTTAACAGAATGTAAAAACAAATGGGGTCTTTGCTGAACTTTCAACCAGACAGACTGATCAAGTCGCTTACTGTTTTGACAGTGTCTTGTCTCATCATTCCTTATGTGTGGCTCAAACCAAACAGCGTGAAATGTTAACATCATGTCCTGTGTACCTGCAGCTTGTCCCGTCTTTGCCAGCAGCCCGCCCAGCTCCAGGATGCTCTGCTCTTTAACACGAACCGCCTCCTCATCGCTGTCCTGGATGTCCCGCTTCACTACAACACACACACGTATGTACCGATGATGTAATCTGATCCGTATGAACGTGAATCAACGCGACTCACAAACAGTGAAGATGCTGATGTTACACTGCTGGGGTCTAAGAAGTCAAGTTATATCGTGGATAGATGGCAAACAGCCAAGTGGTTAGTGAAGCTGCGAAATACCGTAGCTGTCAAATTAAACAATAAACGACAATGACAGCTACACAGCTAAGCTCTAAAAAAAAACAACACAAAAAACATATGCTATATGGGTTTGTGCTAAACGCTATGTCAAAGAATGTAATGTCAGAGAGCCAACTCGGTTTCACTTTAATTTCCCTGTCGGCCTGACATCTGACAAGGCGAGGAATAGCCGCTAACAACGCTAGCTGCAAGCTAACGGTAACTAGCCAGCTGTCACCCAAACCCCTGTCAAATGAATGAGCCCAGCTAGCTAGCGTTAGCCCGTCTCATGAGCTAGCCGGTATGCCGCTAGCCGGCTAGCCCACTGCTGCTGACTCACTGTGCAAGCAGGGAGAAAAAAGAGACGCTCAGCACTGAGCTAGCTAGCCTAGCTTAGCTCAGCTGCTAACGCGCTAACAGCGGAGCGAGCTAACTCAACTGATGGAGTAAAAGTACAGCGTCCGTGTCTGACCGTTAAACTACTGTCTTTCTAGCGTCGCGGCCCGTCGGCTATATTTACCTATTGAATGTAAGATATCGATAGAGGCATTCCGGTCTGTTCCAAGAAGAGACTGTGCTCTCTGAAACTCAGCCACTGCCGCGGCTGCCATCTTTCCTTCGCCTGCCTCCGCTCCACTCTGCCCGGCTGTTTTCCGGTCAGGTCGTACCCATGTTCGGAGCAACGCTGCCCCCTACAGGCGGCGTCCAGCACCGCCTGCCTGAATGAATGCATGAATGAATTATTCCTCTCCTTCATAGTGGGATTAAGACACTATGCTTTATAATTAGTGTTGTCGAAATCAAATTGCAGTGTGTTTTTATTATTTCTCATCTTTAATCCACATCTAACAAAGGTTGTTGTTGGTAGATAATATATTAGGAAATTACTGCGTAACAAAACATTTTGCAAGGTTATTTTCGATTTGTATCATTTATCATTAGAAAATGCTAAAAGGGAAGAAGTATTGATGGAAATTCTACATTTTACTGGTCTTTACAACATTTTACTGGTATTTTAGTGTATTGCATATTTCATATACTTACTGTGGTCTCTGTCATTTTTTTTTAATTTATTATCCCTTATTAATCACACGAGGGGAAATTCTGATTTTCGCATATCTCCCAATTGGGGGGAGTCAGAGCCACGGGTCAGCCACGGTACAGCTGGAAGGGTTAAGGGCCCAACAGTGGCCCCATCGGGGCCTCTGACCTTCTGATCAGTAGTCCAGAGACTTAACCGTTGCACCACCACTGCCCCTTCATATTGGGTACTGTGGTCTATTTCAATAAATAACTTTGCTCTTTGTGAATTTACTTTGTGTACAATTTCCACCAAAATTCTGGTTTTCATTTTGAGAAATTAATAATTCAAGGGTCATATTAAGCCAAAGATGCAACAGAAATGATTTTAAAATTCCAGAGAAATGCATCATCAAACTAAAAACAACAGTATACAAGCAAGGATCACTACATAAAGGACATAAACTTATTTCTCAACAAATAATTTTGATTCATAATTCATTTATCTGTCTGTAATGTTCTCTGCACTACTCATAAATAGTGCCTGCACATAAAGGTGACATACTCAAACAATTGATAAGGAACTGACACTTTGCGGAAATAAAATCTTGGGGGAAAAAGTAAATTCATCCCACAGCAAAATCCATCAGATTTGAATTTCAATGTGAAAGATCAACAGATCATGGTGGCTAGAGAAGTACAACATACAGTAAAAGACAGCAATCACGTGTTAAATATTTAAAAAAAATAGTCTTTATTTCAAAAAACATAAAGTGAGCACCAAAATAAACCTCAAATCAAATTTGACAGCCGTGTCTCCGTTCACAGGACGATGGACAGATAGTCACAAACCTGAAAGCAGAGAAAGCAAGAATGAATCAACACTGAATCTGTTACAACTCAGAGTTATCTCCTTTGACTTCACAATAGCAGTAATTTATTCCTTTGTTTTGGATCATTACAAACATCCAGTCTGTTAAAGATATGACAGACTTGCCAGTGACTGTGTCGTACCTGGCAGCTTATCATTAGGTTGGGAGAGCTTTCTGTGCTGGGAGTTAAGGAGAAAACAGGGTTGTGGAGACAGCCCTCCATGTGTTCTGAGACTCTGGACTCTAGAAGATGCCGCAGGACGTCAGGGCTGATGTTCTGTTTCTGAGAACAAGATGTACAACATTACATTACATCATATTAGCCAAAGTTATGACTTACTTAGTTTTTTCTTTCTTTGTCTACAGGCATTCAGCATAGTCATGTTTTAGCCTGGAGGTAACTTATAAGTATCAAAGTAGGATGGATGACTAAGAAGAATCCCTTCTGCTTGAATGAGTCATACAGTACATGTTCCAGGGACAGAGGAATCATGTTGATTTGACTTAGCGTCTTTGTAAGGTCTTTCTTTTACTTCTGAGATATGGAGAATTACGTCAAGTTTTGCCACAGATTCAGTGAGACAGCTGGAGGCTAACCTAACCCATATCAGTGAATCAGATCAACCACTACACTGAAACCACTCACAGGTGAAGCAAATAACGGTGAAAATCTCATTACAATCCAGTGTACAGCTGGGAAACATTAGGTTCTGGTAATTATGTCCACATTGTTGCAGATGAAGAACACTGCAAAAACTGCTCATAAATGACTCGAACAGAATGAAGACTCAATCAGATCGAACATATCTGGGATCCTTCAGAAGAAGAACACATGAAGGCTTCACAACCCAGAGGATCTGCTGCCAGACCCCACAGGAAACCCTCACAGGTCCTGTGTCCCAGCCCTATAGGTCAGGGCTGTTATGGCAGCACAATGGGGACCTAACAGGTGGTTTTAATATTGTGGCCGATCAATGTACAGACCACTTTCATGACGTGAGTCTGAAGAAAAAAAGATTCTCAGGCACATTCTGGAGCGTCTTTTTTTATATGAATTCCGAGTAAATTCACAGATATCAGCTGACAGTTGACATTACAGTAACAATATTGAGAGAAAATATGAATTACGTTTTGATTTTTGGTGCAAATCACAGCAAACTGCTGAGTCCAAACTAATACATTGTCATTTTAAAACTTCCAACTTTGCCTATGCTTACGCCTCCACACTGCTCCAGTTCTTTAATAGCCCTAAAACTGAGACTTTTGGGATCACTATTAACTTTATTTAAGTCTTAAAACTCCACAGTGTTTGTTTTGGTTTGGATGGGCAGAAACAGAAACCTTTAGGTGACATGATAATTGCCTTTCTGACCTTGTTGTCTTTGCTAGCAAATGTTGTAAAGTTGCTATTCACCATTGTTGCTCCTCCTCTGTAGAATTTTCTACAACTACGCAACCAATCCCCTGATTTATGTTTTTTAATAATTAGGTAACCTTTAATATAAAACCAAACACCCTAAATATAATAGATCAGAGTTTGACAAACCTACCTTAGTGTTGATATAAACTCCACATGGACAGGAGATAAAATGGCTGTTGATGTTCAGGTTGTTCCTGAAAGATTAAGATGCAACATTGAAGCATAACAATATGTTGTCAATGCAACTTCAAAAATAAGGCACAGATTTCCATGTCTTACAGAAATGATAGCACAAATCAAAGATATCGTACAAAATTAAAAGTTTAAGACGCACTGAGCACCGCTTTGAAAACTGTGGTAGAGTAGCTTTAGATTACTGGTAATAATATTTTTGTAAAAACATATTAAAATGGGAAAAAAAAAAATCAGCCAATGCCGACCTCACACGTTTAAAGCAGTGACTTCCCGTACTCACCTGTGACATATGGGACAAATAATATGCATTTCTTCCATCTCTTCCATCCCTTCCACAACAGAGGAGATGTACTGCTGCTCAAACTGCAGGTTCCTCTCGTACTCTTCAATAATAGACATTTCTGTGGTGCAAAGAAAACCATGTTCAGCTTGAGTATGATACTCATAATCATCAGGCTCACACAGCCTACATTTCTAATCCATGGGAAGAAATAACTCAAGCATCCATTACCATGTCCATGTATTTATTAGTTAGAAATGTATTACCTTGAGACATGAGCTCCTGCTGGATTTCTTCCAGCACTGCTAGTTCATCGTATTCCCTCGTGACACTGAATATCTGTTTATAAGAAGAGGAACCAGAAAAACAGTTATTATAATAGTATTCAGCTCTTAAAAGTAATGTGTATTCTGGCTCTGAATCTGAGGACATCTCAGATCTTTGCTGTGCTTATTCAGTCACTCACTATTAACTGTATGTGAAGGAAGACATATTTTAAACAAGATTTTTATTAAAAGTTGCTGCACAGTGTGAATGCAAGGCAGCTCTCCTGGAGATCAGACACTTGAACAGTTCAAAGCAGTGGCGGTTCTACACAGGGGCCTACAGGGGCAGCTGTGCTGACTGAATAACAAACTCATCACTTTAATCACGATGATATGTGCTACCGCCAAAACTGCAACTCTGTGCTCTACAGATGAATCAACTCAGCTTTACTCACGGTGCTGTCTGCCTCGTACACAGAAGATCTGCCTGCGTTTGCTGGGATTCGATCTTGCGACAAATTATGGAGAAAGGAGGAGCTAGTTTTCTTGTTGCAAGAGACACGCACAAAGTAAGCAAAGGAACATTACATCCTTTTTTTGCCACTAATAAAAAAGCAAAAGCAACGAGGTCATGTCAAAGTGTTGAGAGAGATGAAGCATTAAATAAATTAATATATAACCGTAGTTGTAAACTATGTTTACTGTGCATCTTTACACAGATATAGAAGAATCCAGACAGACCAAGGCTTTGGATCTTGACGTATTTGAGGACCAGTTTGCCAGACAGCACTACCACCATATCCTGTTGCAGTAGTTCTAGGATTTTGAATGGCAGGAAACCACACCACTTTTGTTCCATGTGATTGATTTCAAATGTGACTTATGTTACACATTTCAACACCGGCCCTGATAACCCCACTGTTTCAGTTGCTTCAACTGTTTATCAGCTGCTCCAATGCTAAAAGAGACCTAATATTTAGGAAATCACATTTCATACAAGGTTTTAGTGCTTAAATACCATTGTTGTCGTTGTTTTAATGTGCCCCTGTGATTAAACATTGGCTGCCCCAGTAAAATTTGCCTAGAACCACCACTGATTCAAAACAAAACACACACACACAACTGCTAACAATTACACAAGACAGTCCTAAAAGTGGAGAAAAGTACGACTTGGATTCTGCCATGTAGAGACTAAGACACCGACCTCCGCCATGCCGTCCGGCCCCCACAGGGAGGGCAGCCTCCGGTCCTCTGACTGCAGGGCGCTCCACTCCTCCTCCATCACCTCCTGGACGATGATGGAGGACCCGGAGCCGCTACACTGCGGGCTCTCCCCCATCTGCCGGTATCTCTCCAGCAGCCTGGAGCGGCTGTTTTTCAGCCTGTTTACACAGCGCTTACAAAGAGAAAAGTAGAAGAACACGACGTTAAAGCGAAACAAGAACTAGCATCGGCATGCTAACTAGCCAGCTAATTGACACGGTAAAGTTTTATTTCTCACCTGTCGGTACGTTTCTTTCCATGGCGGAGTCCTCCCTTTATAAAGTGACTGGTGTCTTTGCAATGGGTCCATGAAAAGTGCTGCTAGCGGGTTTACGTTTTTATAGTAAAACTTGTTGTTACAAACAAGCTAAAGTTGAAGAACACTCCAAAATCATAACATTTCAGCTTTTCACCCCGCGCCCCGGAAGTTAATGTGCTCTTCCGGGTTGTATGACGGGATATGACGTTTCTTGCTGCCAAAACGCAAAACCACCTTAAGTAAAATAAAATAAAAATAAAAATTAATGAATAAATAAAATAAAAACAGTTTGCTTCATTATTATTTTAAAAAATTAAAATTACATCCTGGTGTACTACTATGAATAAACAGTAGCAAAATACTGAGTCAAAAATATTGACATTGACCAAACAAAGTATGAACCATGAGACAGAATAGCAAACAAATTACATTTTAAAATGTACATCAACAAATAAATTTCCATGCAACTGAAGATTAATTTTTAAACAAGAAAATACAAAGTACCACTAAGGACTTTTGTCTTTAGTCTTTAGTTCAAAAATATGCTGAGGTTAATTGATTATTCCAAATTTGCTCGTAGGTGTGAGTCCGAGTGTGATTGTTTGTCCTGTTTTAAGTTACTGTATTGTTTTTAATATATTTTCTTGTTTTTTACTGTGAAGCACTTTGGTCACTCTTTGGGCTGCTGTAAAGGGCTATAGAAATAAACTTTAGCAGTGTATAGCCACTATAGCTCCAAATGTTTAGTCTATTTACATATCAAATCTTGCCACAACTAGCATTTCCAGCAGACCATTCTCAACGATATTCTAAGTTCAATCAGATTTATTTTACTTTAACATTGTGTATCATGTGGTTGACGTCTTTCTGTCTGTATTTTAAAAAAATTCTCTGATTATTATTATTGTGATTCTTTTTGTGGTGATTTTAAACCCCTTTGTAGTATTTTGTACCTTTTTTGGCTCATTTTATGTGTTATTGTGGTGATTTTGCATGTCTTTGTGGTGATTTAATCTATGTTTGCTGCCATTTTACGTGTTTTTATGGTGATTTTGAATTCTTTGTGTTGTAATTTTGTGGTAGCTTTTGTATGTTTTTGTGGGGTTTTCTGCATCTTTTTTGTGGTTTTGCATCTTATTCGGATGATTTTGAACCTTTTCATGCTATTTCAATTAGCCAAAGAGTGAATTTGTTGTTGGTCCCTATGTTTTGAATGGTGTCGAAGCATCAACAAAGCCTCGATCAGCCATGACTAGCTGCAACCAACCTGGAGGAGAGAGAGACAAAGCAGGGCCACTGCCACAGCTATGACACTCATTCACTGTGGCATCATTTCAATAAGCTTCTGCAATGTCACAGCATTTATTTCTGTCCAGAGATGCATTCATTTTTCACCAAGATCTTATATTGATAATGGGAGAGCCGAACCGCTGCACAAAGTCTTCTCCAGAACATCCCAAAGATTCTCAATGGGTCTGAGATCTGGACTCTGTGGAGGACAATCCATCTCATGCTCCCTGATCCACTCATTCTCAATGTGAGCCCCATGAATCCTGGCATCATCATCTTGGAACATGAAGAAAACCTCCACTGATGTAAAGACCTGGTCATTCAGTATCTTCAGGTATCAGCTGACCTCATTCTTTGGGAACATAACGTTGGTGAACCTGACCAACCCCAGATCATAACTCTAACCCCTACAGGCTGGTAGACACTAGCCATGATGAGGGCATCACTTCATCTGCCTCTCTTCTTACCCTGATGCACCCATCACTCTGGAACAGGGTAAATCTGGACTCATCAGACCACATGACCTTCTTCCATTGCTCCAGAGTACAATGTTTATGCTACTTAGCATATTAGCCTCACTGATCAGTGGTTTTGTTAGGCCTGCACATCTGTTTAGTCCCCATTCTTTGAGTTCCCTTCTCATTGTGTGTGGAAATGCTCTTATTGTCACTATTAGACATTGTTGTAAGTTCTACTGTTGATTTCCTCCTCTATCTATCTATCTATCTATCTATCTATCTATCTATCTATCTATCTATCTATCTATCTATCTATCTATCTATGTATCTATCTATCTATCTATCTATCTATCTATCTATCTATCTATCTATCTATCTATCTATCTATCTATCTATCTATCTATCTATCTATCTATAATAAAGAAACAGACTTCTCACCACAGTTGGATTCCGCTGACAAAGTCTCAGTTGAGTGTCGTTTCTTGCAAACAAATGTCTCTTTTTACAGTAAAATAAGGAATGAATCATGTTTATTAACCATAAAATCCACAATATCAATAAATTTACTGAAATAAAGGTGAAACATGCCTCTCGTGGAATCATAAAGAACCTTAAATGATCCTGAGTAAATGAGATGTTTTTAATGTAAGATCTAATTAAGGGGATGAGGGGAGAAGAATCTTCCTCCTCAGTGCAGCTCGTGTTTGTCTGCAGGCGGATTTCTCACCCACATTGTTGGTGGGGTTCGGCCTACTCAGACTGATTCACAAAATCCTCCGCGTTGATCCTCCTCTTCCTCCTCCTTCTCCTCTTCCTCAGCAGCAGCAGCAGCAGCTCTGATTCTCGGCTGGTTCAGCACCTCGGACAGAGGAACCCTGATAGGCTGCGCTCCGCTGCCGGCCAATGGCTTCAGCGGCGCGGATGCGGCAGCGGCAGCAGCATCCGTCCCGGCGGCAGCCAATCAGAGGGCGCCGTTCCTCCGCCACATCCAACCCGAATAACTGCAGATGCCCGCATCAAAGCAGCGGGTCCCTCTCTCTCTGTATTCTCTGTATTCTCTCTCTCTCTGCCAGGTTTTTGCATAGCTGAGGGACTAAGCTGCGTCTATTTTTGGAATACATAGTGGCCATTTTTCCCTCTCTCTCTCTTTCTCTCCCCCCCTTATTGTGTTGATTTCGGGTTTTTCGACGTGTTGCTATATTTACGTGTGAGGGGAGGCTAGTGGGACATCAACAGCCGTGACCGTGGAGATTTTCGCTTCTCAATGGAAGACATCTTTCCACTCGCTGCGAGACCGAAGCATCCGGGCTTTGCATCCCCATCGACGAGCGAGGGACCGTTTCTAGATGCAGATCTGAGGAAGGAGGCAGCAGCAGCAGCAGCCCACCAGGGAGACAAACCTGTCGGCCTCTGACGCGGTGGGTTTGTGCCGTTTTCACGCCCTGGACGAGCTCCAAAGAGGGGAAACACCATCTGACCGAGAAGAAGATAAGAGGGGGTCAAGGTGTGATACATGGATTTGAAAAGAAGACTCCATTAATTAAGAGGTAGGAGGATGGTTTTACTGCATGTGGCATCATTTGTTTTCCACTGATGAGCTATAAAACAGCCCGATCAGAGGCACCAGAGAGCGCAACAATTACGCACAGCGGCACCAGTCATCAAAAACAGTAAACACAAAGCGTCGTGATTTTATTCCCGTGTGGGCTGTAGATGTGTGAAATCACAGTTGTTGTTGTTGTTGTTTTTTCTGCTTATTTTATCTCTGTATCTGCCTTGTGTTGGGGGGTGGGGGGGTGTTTTCAAGGCTTCCATTTTGAAGCTAAGATGGATGCTTGCGCACATTTCTTTTTCCTGCTTCTGTGGCCTTATCTTGGTTCTTATATAATAGGCCTGCTGGTGAACAGTGGCAGGCCCGTGTGAGCCTCCATGTCTCCTATATGTTCCTGTATGCAGAAAAAGGTGCTTATAGACAGACAGTGTGATGGAATGTGGAGGTGTGAGAGTCACCATCTACGCTGACATCTCAGATCCAAAACAGAAAACATTTTCCCAAACGTTAAATTCAACATGTCATCATCAGGTGTTAAATTCAACAAATGCTTTAAAAAATCTTTAAAGATTTTCTTCTGGCCCAGTCAAAATCTAAATATATTAACCGGAAAGTGTAAATTCTAATATGATTGGTCACTTTTTTTGGTTGGAAACGTTGTTTTGACCAGAAAAATGCATTTAAGGCCCACTTGCTGCCATTGTATGTAGTCTTTTGCTGTAGAGAAAGAGGCACTGGATTTGTGAATATACCTAACAAATTTAAATATTAAAGACTAGAATAGAAGAGAATTTATTTATTGTCAGTGTATAACAAAATGAAAATGAAATTAGGCAGCAATCCTGTTGATGCAGTGACACAATCAGACAGGTAATGTGGAAATAGAAACAAAAATAGTGTAATCTATGTGTTAGTTATGATGTGAATTATTTCAATATTACACTTAAGATGTGATAATATTATATAAAAAGCTAAATTTGTCTGATTAATTTGGATACTAAGGTTGAGACAAATGGCCCTAGAGATTTTTTCCCTAACTTACTCCCTACGATGATCTAAGAAGAAGTAAAATTGAAAAAAAATACTTCAACTTCAGCTTTCAACTGCCATTAGGAGTCTTCCTCAAAGGGGTGGAGTTCGCTCAGTTGCCATGGTTGCTAGGGAACAGGAACGTCCCCATGGTAACATCTATCTGGGCAGCCACATCCAAACTCCATCCGCAGAGGAAAACAGCAAAAATAAATCTGAAAACTTCAGAGAAAAGTGGGACATGATGACTTTTATTTCTATTAACTCCACACAAGATGAAGTCAAATCTCAAGTGTGGAAGCCCTGATTTGTGAAAAAAAAGAAAAATCCTAGTTCAAAGATCACTTACTAGCTTTTTACTGCTTGTAACTGAGATGAGGCTGAAAAACTAGTAAGCAGACCATGAACACTTGTTCTCTGGGACCTTCTTCACAAAAACAAGTAGAAACCACAGTGTGACAGCTAATTTATGAGTTCGAAATCAATATTTTGACCCGGGAAAGCACCAGAAAACGAAATTAAACCCCACCTATTGTTGTTTTGGAGAGATTTTCAATCAAATTTTTTGGGCTTCCCCAATGGAAGTTTAGAAGAAACACAAAAACTCCTCGATGTTCAGATATTAGTTCTTTTCTTCAGTTGTCATGGTTACAAGGGGACAGTGACATCCCCATATATCGCGCAAATAATATCAGCTGAGGAAGACTGTGAGATGAGGCTGAAAGCTTTGGGGAAAATAGTAAGTAAACAATATGCACTCACTCATTCACTCCAAAAAACAATGAAAAAGTGAGTTTATTTCTGCCCCTGGAAACAGTAATAACTCCACATCAACTCAAGGTCCACTTACTGATGTTCTGTGTCGGTTGTCAACCATATTTTATGGTCTTCTTCAGGGGAATCACTGAAGAATCCTCAATCACTGCACAAAAACAAGTCAAACATCGAGCAGGAAGTCCTGACCTTAGAAACAGTCAAAAATCTCAACTCAAAGTCCACTTCCTAGATTAGCACATTAACTGCATCTCAGGATGTTTTTTTTAGGGGATGTACTTGTCGTGGTTGCTAGGCAACAGCAAGATCCTCTTGGAAATATCTATAAGGGCAGGTACAGTACATCCACAGTGAGGAAGCTCCATTAGAGTGTGAGATGAGGCAGAAAGCTTTGGAAGAGAAATAATGGAAAAGACACCTCGATCATTTTTCTTGTGACTCACACTTCACAAAAACTAGCAATAAATGTGTGACTTTGGAAGCAGTAGTTTAACTAAAAGAGAGTAGAAAATCTTAACTCAAAGTCTTTATTCTTGCATTTTTCTGGCATTTTAGACATCTCTGAGTTTATCAAAGAGGATGCAATTTGTTCAGTTGTCTTTGTAGCTGCTTGACACTGACATCATCCACTAAAACAGTTAAAGGCTTCAGTGTGAAGGTAGAAACAGTAGTTTGAACCATACCAAAATTAATTAGATTTATGAAATTTAAACTCAAAATTAAAAAAAAAAATTTAAAAGGATCTCATTCTGTCCTTGCTAGCAAGATCAGTAAAATGACCTGTCAGTTGACGAAGATCATGAATGCTTTGAAGAAAGGTGTAGTAAGCTGCCTTCAGTTGTACCTCATGGTCTTCCTCACTGAATATAATTTGCTCAAACATAGCAGCCATTCAGCCAGCTGTCGCCAAGAAATCTGACTAAAGTTAATGTGCCGAGGATGAAACATGAGATGTACATGAATGCTCAGACGAAGCTAGTACTGGACCAAGAGTGAAGTCCTCTTTAATTAACTGAATTTTACAATTTGATCATTATTACTCCACCAAGGAACACGGTGGAGTAAAGTGACGATCAGCGTATGTTTGTCTGTGAATCTGTCTGTCTGTGTGCAACATTACTCGAAAACAGAATAAGAGATTTGGATGAAATTGTCAGGGAAGGTCAGAAATGACACAAGGACCCCTTGATTAGATTTTGGCAGTGATGTGGCTTGTAGTCTGGATCACGGCGACACTGTAACCATGGCAACAAGTGAACGCTACATCAGCTGCCTGCTGACGATCACATGATTGCAATCCTACTACAAATCCAACCGCTGCAGTCTTATGGGGACTTATTAGTTGGAAATTATACAATTGAGCAGCCTTGGTGAAGTATTGTGCTCTCTGAGTGCTTTTCTTGTTTAACCCTCCTGTTGTCTTCATTCACCGGCACCAAAAAATATTGTTTCCTTGTCTGAAAAAATTCCAGAGATTCAACAAAAAATTCCCCAAATTTCTGAAAATTTGCAAAACCTTCAGGAAGAAAATTCCAATAATTCCCTAAAAGTTTTATTTTTAAAAAATCCCCCAAATTTGGCAAGAAAATTCTTGTAAATATTTTCAAAAAACTAGCAAAAAATCTTCCAATAAATCCTTAAAATATCTAAAGTGTTTACATATATATCAGCAAAGCATCTAATGTTTTCTTTAAGAACATTCACAAAAAAAAAATCAACCAAAATCCAGTGAATTTTGCTGGATTTTGGTTGATTTTTCTGTGAATGTTCTTAAAGAAACATTTTTTTTAAACATTTCTTTTATTCCACAAAAAATGTTCAAAAATTCCCCAAAAACGTTGAAAATGTGGACATAAAAATATTTTTTTTCCCACATTTTCAAACTTTAAAATGAGTCAATTTGTCCCGCAGCACAACACGAGGGTTAATCAGTTGTTCATTGTTGATCGGCTTTGCACCGTTTGCTCCACATAATGTAACTAACTGAGAATATTTACTTCCTTGCTCACAGGTTCAACTTCCTCCAGAAGTGAGACGCTTTGGCCCTCTCAAAGCTCTTTGTCTAGACCAATCAAAGAGCTTTTCCCCGCTGCTTCCCACTCCATCCTGTCCCTCTGCTAAACCTCCTCAGTCGTCATGGGTACGGTGCTATCGCTGTCTCCCAGCTACCGCAAGGCAGCGCTGTTTGAGGACGGCCCGGCCACGGTGGGCCACTACACAGCCGTCCAGAACAGCAAGAATGCCAAGGATGCTGCCGCCGCGGCTGCAAAGTCCCTCAAGCGCCCCTCCATCATCAGCGTGTTACCATGGAAACGAATCGTGGCCGTATCGGCGAAGAGGAAGGGCTCCAAGAAGCTTCAGTCAGAGGGAGGGGATGGCGGGAAAGGGAGCTCTCCGGACGGCCATGCTGCTGCCACGGCCAACTCGGCCTCCAACAGCCTGAAGCTGAAGAAGTCTCAGTCCTGCGCTAACCTCTCATCTTACTCATCCAGCCAGGACCCCTCAGCCACCACCACCACTACCTCCTCCCACCTGCCCACCTCCAAGACCCTGGCAAACGTAGCTACTGTCGTTGCCAAAAAGAATTCCCTCACAGGCTCTGGGATCCAGCCTTCCACTGCAGCTGGCACACCAAAACGTGTCATTGTCCAGGTAACGCAAATTGCTGTTTTTCAGTCACAGGTCAACAAATTTTCTTCATAATTTCATCAAAATGATTGTGTCTTAACCTTCTTTCTTACCTTCCCTGTCCGCTGCTGTTCCTCCATCCCCCTTTCCTGAACCAAGGCCTCCACCAGTGAACTCATGCGTAGCCTGGGTGAGTTCCTGTGCCGTCGGTGCTACAGATTGAAGCGTCTATCCCCGACAGATCCGGTGCTGTGGCTGCGCAGCGTGGACCGCTCCCTCCTCCTGCAGGGCTGGCAGGATCAGGGCTTCATCACTCCGGCCAACGTGGTCTTCCTCTACATGCTGTGCCGTGACGTGGTCTCGGCTGAGGTGGCCTCGGAGCGCGAGCTGCAGGCCTCGCTGCTCACCTGCCTCTACCTGTCCTACTCCTACATGGGCAACGAGATCTCCTACCCACTGAAGCCCTTCCTGGTGGAGGCGGAGAAGGAGGCCTTCTGGGACCGCTGCCTGGAGATCATCAACCGCATGAGCGGCAAGATGCTGCAGATCAACACCGACCCACACTTCTTTACGCAGGTGTTCGCTGACCTGAAGAACGAGAGCAAGAAAGAAGAGGAGAAGACTAAACTCCTGATAGGCCTTGACCGATAGGAGGGAGCTGGGAGGGGAGAAGGATGAAGGGATGGACAGGAAGTTGATAGGTTGAAGACAGGAAGACTAATGTAATGCAGTGTGGCTCTACTTTTGAGCAGTGCTGTTGTCTGGCATCTCTACTAGTTTATGATTAACCAGATTTCCTGTTCGTTACCCAGAAGAAAGACGTTCTGCGATCAAACGCAGCATTAAAATCTTTTGAGTTGGGTAATGAGTCACTTAAACTAAAACGGCTTTCAGGCAGTAAATCATCAGCAGTGTCTTGCTTGAAGGCAGCCGTTTTACCACAACAAAACAGATAAAACCAGGGTTGTTGTGTTGCTGCCTACACCATTAGCCTCATTATCTGACAAAATGAATCTGATTAGATCTCAAGAGTGACAACCTGATTGTTGGTATTCGATTTCTGCGTTGCTTGGCTCAAGATAACAAGCAGAAATACCATCATTAGTTTGTCGGCAACAGTATTTTTGAGAACAGAGACAAGGAAAGCGATGGTTTATTGAAATCCTGGCCAGCTGGGTTCATGATGTGACATTATCAGAAAGAGATCTCTATCATTTCAGTCTTTTGTCGGAGGCCCAATCTGACCTGTACCTTGTTTTAGTGACATAAGGACAGAAATCTGAAATCCCCACTGAGGTTTTATTGTGTGCTTTGATAAAAACAAATGGGATCAGAGACGCCAGACAACACAGATTTTCATAATTAAGGATGAAAATATATATATATTTATACATATGTACAAACACAGATGGGTGACAAATGAAAAGAAAAATCTGAATAAGTAAGTAGAGAAACACAACACATCCAGATCTTCCACACAGCGTGGTATAGTTTGTATGAAAATGCTGAGCAGGACCTGAGGATTTTGGAAAAGCGTTTCTTGTTTGGGCACGGATGGCAGGAGATATAGTCGCAATGATGGCTCAGCTGTCCGGTGCTTCAAAAAGAGCATTAACTGAGAAGACATCTGCATTTAGGTCTGTAGGAAAACCGTCAAACTGGTCAGAAATTGTTGTCGACAGCAAACTATTCCAGCTTGTGAATGAGAACGTCAGCAAGATCAGTCAGCTGACAGTTACATGGAGAGGGATATTTTAGTGTAGGGTTGCAGTGCATAGCTGCCTTATTGCCAAGATAGATGCATATTTGACAGTTGAGTGGGACAAAAACCACAGGCACTGATCTACAGAGATGTGGAAACAAATGATATATTGTCAGTAAGTGGACGAGTGCATGTTGCACCAAGAGAAACAGGCCTATGAGGAGATGTGATGGTTCTGTGGGAGCCATTTGGGTCCTCTTGTCCCATTAGATGGAAGGTTCACGTGGTCAAGTGGTCTCTTCCAGGATGACAAGGTCTCCATCCATAGGACATGAGAGGTTACTGAATGATTTGCTAAGCAGGAAAACACTGTGAATAATATGCTGTGACCTTCCCAGTCCCAGATGAACACCCAGGGAGATCAGTAGTGTCTACCAAATGAAAGAATATTTTGGAAGAACGTTTTTTTGTCCTTTCAGTAGACTTCCAGACATTTGGAGAATCAATGCTAAGGAGCACTGAAGGTGTTCTGGCCGCATGTGATGACTCAGCACCGTACTAATACACTTTATGTTGGTTTTTCCTTTCACTTGTCACCCGTCTGTAGAGATATAGCGATATACATATATATATCAAGCATCCAGGCATTTTTATCTATAGAGAAATGAACCACATTGCATGAGGTCACTTCATACATCCTTGCACATGACCACTTGCTTATTGCCAACTCCACTTTACCTTATTCCTATAATCCTACCCCAGCTTATTGCACTCACCAAAAGTGGCAAAGTCCACTGTTGTACCATAACGAGTATTACCTAATAACATAACATGGATGAGCTAGAGTCAACTAGTCTGCAAACTTGTCAGACGATCAAATTCACATTCATGTTTGGCATAATTGTACTGCAGTGGATTAATCCAGCTGCATATTATATAAAGCTCTCTACTTTTAAGGGAACATTTGGGTTTATCGAGTCAAATCTTCTCTGAATTGGGAAACCAGCTATGTATTTGCAAGAGTTTCAAATCTGTTTGGCACAAATTAATAATAATTAAAGAAGCGATCCTACAAGCTGTTTACGTTTACAAACACTGGGAAAAAATGGGAAAATGCAATACTGACCCCTCCAGGGCACATTTTACACATTTCTCTTACTCCGCACTTTCTCCTGCAGTCCATAGTGGTGCTGAAAGAAAGAAAGAAAGAAAGAAAGAAAGAACGAAAGAACGAAAGAAAGAACGAAAGAAAGAAAGAAAGAAAGAAAGAAAGAAAGAAAGAAAGAAAGAAAGAAAGAAAGAAAGAAAGAAAGAAAGAAAGAAAGAAAGAAAGTTTTTCTTTTAAAACACTGCACTCGTGTTGTGTGTGTCATGCTGTATGAATGACTGGTAGTCATGAGGACATGTTCAGAGAGGAGAAGATGAGTAGATCATGTGATCTCTCTCAGCCAATGCCTCCCCACGTCAGAATGAAAAGTAAATGTGATTATATTCCAGGTGTGGAAGGGCAGGGCCAGACGCTACAAGCGTACATGTGACTTTTCTTCAAAGACAAGGCTTTGATGTCGCCACTCGGCTCCAGAGACCTTAGCTGCTGTTTGAAGTCCCCACACCCACCCACTCTGCTCATTGCTGTCCACAGCAGCCAGGACAAACTAATACAGCATCAGCTCTTTCCGTCTCTCTGTCCATCTGCTCTGGTCTGGTCTGAACAGGTCCCGTCCTGTTTGGTGCAGTCCGGTCCATATTTAGAGACTCTCTGGTCTGCTGACCTGATGGCTTACTTATTCACTGAGTTGTTTGACATGCATGTGTGCTTCTATAGGTTTCCTAGCATGCTGCTTTGTGTTGGGCACACCGCATCTCACGTTACTGAAGAGACTGAGCGGATGCCGCTGCTGAAAGCTAGACCGAGTGATATGACATCAAGGCGACTTGTCACAAGGAGTCTTCAGTGAGGGAAATGTGTGACAGGTTAGTTGTAGCTGTGCTTTTCCTGCGAATACATGAGTACAGCATTGATACTTTTTGCGTCCATGGTGCACACCAAGATTAAATCATTTCCACATCTGGGAAAACAGTGTCAGATTAGATTGGGTTTGTTAAAAAACTCTGGATTCATAGAGGAGTTTGGTTCAGTCTGAATGGATATCAAAGGAGTGCTCCACCGGCTTATTTCAAGACGTATTTCAAAAATATCCTACATTGAAGCTCTAGAATGGCTGGATCCTACAGTTCCTATTAGCAACTGAATCTGGATCTATCTTTGATCCCTTTTCCATCAATTGAAGCGTATTTTTTCAAACTTTGGAAAGATCCTCAAGACATGATACAACTGTTTATACTGGAATATTGGCAGAACTCCCTTTAAAGCATAATTTTAAGCTAAATGGTGCCCTTTTAAAACATTATCTTAGATTAAGGAACACATAGATGTTTCACATGTTCAGTCCTGAGAGATTCTTTACCTTGACGCCATGATGTCATATCACCAAATCTATCCGTAGCCAACAAACTGTCTTCAATTTTCAAAAAACCTCTGCCTTCTTAGACATGGCAGAGATCTTGTGCCATATCATTCTAAAGACTCATTATTTCATACAAAAGAAGAAAATGACAAAAACACAAAGAAACATGAGCCAACTCAGAGTCTCTTGACTGCTGAACAAGAAGGACTATAAAGGAATCATGAATAAGCTTTTTCATAATGTTGCTACATTGTGTACCCGAGACCAGAGAAAAGGGACTTTCTTCACACGGCAAGGACATGGACGGTATAACGGAACGCTTGTGATTTTAATACACAGTGAAGTTTTATGTGTCACTTTGCAAAATGTATGCCAAAACTGGAGTCATCCAAAGCTGGAGCATTCAACATTCTGCTAGTGAAATAATTTCTCAAAACTGATATTTGGCATTCACTGATATTATTAAAAGAAGCTGAAACAAATTTTTAAAGGGATTTTAGAAGCTGAAACAGAATGTCATGCCTCTTTCCAGACTGGGTGTCTCCACGATGCAGGTGATGTTTTAACTCTGGTTGTGTGTCGTGTTCAGATGATAACCGACCAGGCTGCAACAGGTACCATGCTGTAAAGAAAAACATGTAGCCTTGATCCAGAGTCAGACCTCACGAGACAAATATGCACACCAAGAATGAATCCATGACAAACAAGCTTGTTTACACGTCCTTCCTCCTAGCTGTTTCTGATGGGTTGAACAGTAGACAAGTAGCAATTCTCTCAATGGCATTCCCAATGCGACTGTTGATTTATTTATTTTTTTTACACAATTTGTCGTACTTGATGATCCAAACAGCAAGAAGTAGATGGATCACTGCAAGGTAAAGGATGAAAGGTGTGTCCAAAGGTTGCAAATCCTCCTCTCTATAGCAACACATATGTGGAAGAAAAGAGATTAAAGTAATAGCAGAATTTCAGTGTCATCCAGATTTAATAGAGTGTGGATTCCTTGTGCTAAATCAAAAGGTTGTTTAGCGTCACAATACCTGTCAAGCTTTCTGTTGGCACACAGCAAATACACAGTTAACAGTGATAAAAGTGTCTAATGTATGATCAGATGGTGGTTTTCCACAGCGGGAAAGGGGCAGGTACAAGGTGACATTTAGAGGAACAGCCTGGTAAACTTATTCTGAAGTAGGCACTTTTCTCTCACTCAAAAATGGCCAACAATGCTTCTATAGGGGTGTTTTCTGCAGTTGGAACACACCTCAAACAGCTGGGTCACCCTAAAATGGCTAAGATGCAAGTTCTTGCAATGGAAAACGTCCTATTGTCATTTTTTAGACAATTAGTCCTTAATCAGACTCATGTAAACAAAACACTTGCAGCAACAGCTAATAAGCTAAAATTGCAACACTCTCTGGCTAGCCCAAGTTAGCTAATGGCTAATAAGCTAAAAAATAATCTGGACTGACTCATTATTGTTTTAGTTGACTCATTTCAAAATGATGTTAAAGGTCTCTTAAATATGTTCTTGATCGCTAAACAGGTAAAACTGTGCTAGAAGGCAGATGCTAAAGCTAACAGGTTTTCGGAAAAAGTTAGTATCCTCACCAGCTCATGAAACTTGAGAAACATTGTTCTTTTACTGAATCTAGCTAATCTCTATATTTAAATTTCATCAGGATAAACGTAAAATTGGACTTTTATTTTTTCACTTTTAACGTTAGGAAAGTCAAAAGTATGGCAACTGTTAGCTAAGGTAACGCTAGCTGTTGGTATTGGAGCACAAACCTACACAAACCAGATGGTTTGCAGGATAAAGCTGCTAACATTACTTTAAACTCTTATTGCTACGTGCTTTAGCATCCACACAGCAGGTAAACACAACAAAGTTGATATGCTAGTCATTAGCACAGCCGTATAAGCTAATGACTAGCAATGGCTGTTTAGCCTTCAGGTCACCACTGTTGGTCGTACGATAGCTAGCTGGACAAGCTAATGATTGTAGCATGTGTCAGAGTCAGTCATTCTTCACATTTGCTCTTGTGATTTTGGAAAGACGCCAACCACCAAAGTCTTGAAATATGTGTAATAATGTGAAACGCAAAGCTTGACAGACTTGTTGCGACTCATTACAGGTGAACACTGACTGAACAATTATTCTGAGGGCAGATTTCAGCGAATGGTTACTTCTACTAGTTCTGCTTTCAAAATGTTAATTACCCCACAGCCCCCTCACACACACACAGACTCACATGTTGAATATTACACTTACATTATTCAGCGCCGTGTGGATGTCACATTTTTACAGTCGAGGAGTGATGATGTATTTCTCAATGCGCAAAGTTCCCTGGAAATTTTTCATTCATTCTGCTTCCTCCTGCTCCGATCCTGTCAGCTGTGCAGGGACAGTAAAAACACGAGGAAAGGAAACTTGTCCTCTGGATGAACTTTCTTCTAGAAGTGGAGAGAAAAGTGTGGGTTGGTTACACCCCCCTCCTATACATGCTCTCATCATCGATCAACTCATAACTATGTGCCATATTTTATCTTGCAACACGTACAAGACAAAAACTATCGTGTAACATATGATGCTTCTAATGACGATGAAGTCGGTTTTCCTTCCTTTTCATTTGTGAATCATATTGTGTAAACAAGAATCTTTGTTGAACAAAATTCAAGGCTACTAGTGTTACTAGAGTGCTGATGCTGCAATCTGTTACTATGTGGATGTATGAATATGTATGTGAGAAATAAGAATAATTTGATCAACTGTTACAGGTACTTTATATAAAAACCTTTACAAGCATGGAGTGCGTTGTTTATTTTCACATCATGGGGTTTTATAGATGGGGTGGTGTTATGACGCTTTTGAGGCAGTTCTCAGTTTGACCACAGCATGGCAGCAGAGAGTCATTGAAGGGACCAACAGCAGCTGCAGTTGAAGTGATATTTGGAGAGTTTTAAACCTCCAATCCAGAAGGAAAACCCACTACAGGCAATTCAGTTACTGCTTGCTGGTTCTTCAGAACCTAAAAGCGTCCCTTGAGAATCATTAAGGGTGGAAATAGGTGAGGTGATGACATTTTAATGTCAAATGCTTCAAAGAATGGATAGGAGCTGGCATAGACTTGTTTAGGTTAACCCTTTGATGCATAACCTGGGTCAAAAGTGACCCAAATCCAATGGAAAATGGGTATCTCCTGATGTGGTCTATGCATCAAAGGGTTAACATATCAGTGGAATAGTTCATTCAAGAACACAAGTTTGACACCCAGTCTTCAAACAGAGGTGAAAATACTGAGTCATATAATAAGGTAGCAGCATTGTGTGCTTTTGGATTAGACTTGGACCAAACATCGAGGGTTGAAAGGTCAGCTATTTCAGCCCTTAGCCAGCATCTCATTCTGAATCATCACCGACTGACTCCGTGTTAACAGCACTTGAGCTCCTCAGTCTGACTGGAAGTTCTCTCAGCCATTACACACTGAAAGATAGCAAAAGACACAAACATTTTATGTTGGACAACCGTTTTTATTTATATAATGTGCTCTATATGATTACCATTGTTTCGAAAACACATAATACATGTTTTCCACTGTTGATGAGCTTGTTATGCTTGTAATGGTGTTGGCGATTCGTTCCCTGAGATGATTTATGTCTCGAATCTTCACCTGATACACCAGCATCAAATGCATCTTCTAGGGTATCTGAAGCATTAAAAAAATATACATTATACATTTTCCTATGTATGGAAACTTATGGCCCACCCTGTAGTTTACTGATTATCTTGCAGTTGTAATTAGTGGCACGTTTTTATAGAAACCTCAACACAATAATGTAACCTGATTATATTTAATTGCTATAATATTTCATGAGTAACATAACTATCATTGCTATATTTTAGGCAGTTTGTAATCGTTTATGTTTTTAATCTCACTCCGGTGTGTTTTCCATTAAACGTTATTCTGGGTCACTCAGAGGAAATCACAAAAATATTTCTCTCATTAAAAACTGCAACCAAATTAAATGCAAAATGACACCCAGCGTGGCAGTTACCACAGGCGGAACATTTTAGCAATAGCATATTTACGTACATTCAAATCCCAAGTCGAATAATGCTGTTCTAATACATTTTTCAATCAAATTTTACTGCTGTCTTGTGTGATGTGTTTTGGGAGTAAATCCATTCATGCATGAATGTTGATTTGACTGAGTTTGTTCTTGCTTTTGGTAACAGAAAAAACTTCTATAGCCTGTTGGTAGAGTAGCCATGTCTAATACTATTTTCTGTGAACAGGCAAACCTAATAATTATAACAATATTAATAAAAGGAAAAGGAAAAAACTTTATATCTATGCATTTGACAACAAAAAGCAACAATAAAGCATTAAAACCGCTATCAGAAAAGAAATTCTGATATATTATACACATGCTAGATTCTATATGGGGTTTTTAAAAGCTTTTTAAACTAAGTCACTGACTGAATTGTTGTGATCTCCTTTGTTTTAACCCTGTCTGATTTTCTGATCTAATGGGTCAAATATCCACAGTTCTGTGACACACAGATTTAAATGTGATCAACAGAATCTTAATTGAAGTCTAAAATGAATGTGTAACCAGTGTAATTTGACGCTGACTGGAGTAATGTGTTTCCTGCATTGTTTGTCTCCAGATGGGAGAAAATAAGGATGTGGATGAACATTGGTTTGGCAATATTTCCAAATTTATCAGTAGCATTAATGAACAACAACCTTAATGTGCTGGTTGGTTCATGGTGGTTGTCTGCGATCCACTGTCAGAGATAGACTTTAGTTTTTTTAACAGTACTTTCCAGGCTGAGTCCATTACTCACACTGAGGTGGCACAATGTCTCATTCTTGTTTATTCCAGCAAATTGCTGCAGGCCAAATATTCACTTTGTTGCGCATACACTGTCATCATTTGCTTATGCAGACAAGACTGCCATGTAGAAGAACGTCAGAGCTCATATACACTCAATAACCATTTTTATGTAACTCTGACTTGTTTAAAAACTGGAACAGTTACCGAAGGCATTCTTTTGCAATTGTTGATAAAGCTCACAAAGCTCCCTTGGAAATATGTTGGAATTTAATTAAATTAGCCTATGTAGACTATATAGGGCTCCAAGTGTGTTGCATTTCTGGGTTAATATCATTACCTACACAGGTGAGGGTAGAAAGCTGCGGCTGGATGAAATGGCCACCCAGACAGCAGGGGGCGCAGGAGCTGCAGGAGTCCACGGTGCTACGGTGGCACGGCTATGACGTCACTCCAGTGGGCGGAAGCAGGTAGCCGAAACAGAGCAAAAGTTTGTGTTTTTCTTGGACGTTGGGTTCGACTTTTGAGACGCTCCTGCTGGATTTTAAAATTGTTCGAAGGGATTTTTTTTGTGAATAACTCTCTAGAGATTTAGGACTTGTTCAATTTCTGCGAGGCTTTGATGTCAACAATGAAATTCCACCTAAAAAACGGACCGAGCCGCCCTGACATGATGGTAAATGGTCTGTGTTTACATAGCGCTTTGTTATACCGGAAAAGATACCCAAAGCATTACATTATACATCACATTCACCCATTCATGGCGGAAGTTGCCATGCAAGGCGCTAACCACCACCCATCAGGAACAGTTAGGGGGGTTTGGTGTCTTGCTCACCTCGACATGAGCTCTCCAGGCGAAGATCGAACCAGCAACCCTCCAGTTACAAGATGGCCACTCTACCCACTGAGCCATGCCGCCCCTATCACAGTCAGAAGGTAAGAAAAAAAAATCTCCAAATACTGAGTTTTATAACCTGCTAGATCTGTGAAGAGGAGATGAATAGTAGGACGATGAATGAATGAATAAATGAATGAACGCTGCCTCAGCTATAAAGCTCTCTCAGTGGGTGGGCTGGACTCTAGCAGTAAATGATTGGACAGAAAATGGTCATGTGACTCACTGACGCCATACCCGTGAACTAACACGATTAATTGGTGTTTTTTTTAAAAGTCAAAATGTTCTCATTCTGACTTATTAAATGTGCATATTGGTCATTTCTTAAAATCTCTATGGCAGTACACTGAATCTTTTTGGGTTGTGGAGCACACTTTTTTGACATCTCACCTTTTTCTGAGATTTTACAAACCAAAGAACTAATGAAATATCACAGAAATAGTGCTGTTCCTGATGTTTAGGCTGTGTGTGTTTGGTGTGTATAATGTTGTCATTTAGACTGTAATTTACATGACTTATGGGTTTGTTTTACATGTAAAATAAAGAAATGTTCTCTTTTGTAATTACGTCATAGTCTCTAAAATACGAATCATGAAGGAAATCAAATCATTCTGATGCTTTAACAACATTGTAGACACTATAATCACTTTTTGGCAAGTAGAAAAATGGCATTGTTTGAGATTCACTATTCCTTTAAAGCGGGGCTGCACAGTGGTGTAGTGGTTAGCACTTTCACCTTGCAGTGAGAAGATCCCCGGTTCGTGTCCCGGCCTTCCTGGGATCTTTCTGCATGGAGTTTGCATGTTCTCCCTGTGCATGCCTGGGTTCCCTCCAGGTACTCCAGCTTCCTCCCACAGTCCAAAAATATGCTGAACGAATGCTGAGGTTAATTGATTGTTCTAAATTGCCCGTAGGTGTGAGTGTGAGTGTGAGAGTGATTGTTTGTCTCTGTATATGTAGCCCTGCGACAGACTGGCGACCTGTCTAGGGTGTCCCCTGCCTTCACCCGAGTCAGCTGGGATAGGCTCCAGCCCCCCATCACCCTAATGAGGATTGAGTGGTGTATAGATGATGGATGGATGGATGGATAATCCTTTAAAGCTATTTCAGTTAGTTTTCAAGGATTGTTTTGTTTCATGCAGAACACATAAGAGGTAAAATTATGCAGAGACATGAGCATAACTGCTTTTGCGGACATCAGTAATTTTTTGGCAGAAGATCTAGCAAGATGTTGCAAAAAAAGTGACCATAAAGTGTTTATGGTCCCACTTTTATTCATGTGCTAACATAGCTGCAGGGTTTTCTAATCATCAATGAGCCTTTCAACACCATTAGCTAACACAATGTAGCATTAGAACACAGGAGTGATGGTTGCTGGAAATGTTCCTCTGTACCTCTATGGAGATATTCCATTAAAAATCAGCTGTTTCCAGCTACAATAGTCATGGCCGCCTATAACCAAACACCACATGGCATTTTACAGAAAGATTCTTCTACATATTATATATAAAATTGAGTAAAATAGAAATTGAAAGTTGTTTTTACAGATATTGTAGTAAAGCTGTTGACTACTTTATATCAAATAACTCAGAAAGCCTTGGAGTCTGGCCAGTCTTTCCTTCAGGAGGAAATGACATCATGTGGAGCAGGTCATGTGATCTGGAATTAACACACTTCCTGGAGAGGTGTTTTTGGAATGGGGAACTTAGTGGAAAGGGATTTCTGGGACACAGATACAATTTGTTATTTTCCATATAAAATTTGATATATTTCCAAAAAAGAAATATCTGTCGTGATTATCTCAACTTAATAAAAAGAACACAATCCAAACTATTTGTGAATCAGCTCATTTTATTATTGTTTAGCTAATTAGAAGGTGGTTGGTATTAAATTTGGACAATTATTGAGTTGACATTTTAATGATATCCAGTCATTTTTTGTTAATAAGCAATCGTTTCCATACTAAATAATTATGGAATTTTTATAAACATGATCATAATGAACATAATAAACATGAGTTGTTGTTTTTTTGCTTTTGATAAAAATGTACGTAAGATGTATCCCATGGACTTTAAAAGTCCTTCAATTATAGATTGACCCAACTGATAGGAGATGCTGTGGCTACCAGAATATGAGATTAACAGGTGGCCAAAAGCAACACTAACAAATCTTATATATGAAAATCATAAATAGACTGACTTCAGTGAAGCCTGGGCATCCTATTGTGACATTTAAAGAGACTGAGCTCTGAGCTCTGCCCTGAGAGGCCGGTGCTGCACTTTAATTGCCCCATATTGATGTTTTTTTTCCCTACACATGAGGACTGTGCTGTTCCATTACCTATTTTGTATTCCAGTTGGGTGCTTGTACTGTTTCTCCTTGGACGTGCAGGATTTTATGACCCTGCAGTGGGATGGTTCAGAGTGTGGGGCGCTGTCCATGGTGCTGAAGAGGCCTCAAATAAGGTTCTGAACTCAATACTGATGAATTATGGAGCAGAACTAGCAGGTAAAGATGAGTGGTAGTAGGGAATGTGCTAATAACTTCACGTGTATGGTTTTAGTTATCATATTTGAAGGCGGATCAGGTTTATTTGCAGTTTAAATGGGTTTTATTGCGAAAGGAATTCAGTCATATGGGCGAACACGTGTCAGATTTGCATATGAGCGTCTTTTGGAGCAGAAACCGAGCCCTGCCTGCTTTTATCAATCTGCCATGTGAGTTGTTCTTTCACGGAGATGAGTGATCCTCCTGAATCACACGCGAGCTGACGGTGACATCCCCCTTCTCCGTCGGCACGCTTCCGCCTCAGCCAGCCAATCAGAGCGAGGTGCGCCGCAGCTTATAAACCCATCTGCTGCCGAGTCTTCGCCCTCACCGTCCCCGCCGTCCTATCATTCATTGACCCGAGCTGCATCACTTGATTTACCGCAACCGTGAAGATGGCGGCCCGGGTAAGAAACATATATATATATATGCTTTATTTCTTCCTTTAAAAAGAACAGAACCGTCCCTGTGCGTCGATGTGGAGAATAAAAGCAGAGCCGTGGCGCAAAATGTCGGGCGAGCCGTCTCTCCCTTCAGGATGTAAGCAGCCTGAATGTCACCGTGACTGCAGAATATTTGGGTTTATTTTATACGGTGTTGCTCCAAAGCCACACCGACCCTTCCGTGCGTAACGAGGAACCGTAGCAGCTCCTCTCTGCCCGCTAACAGCTGCTTTCTCTGGGCTCCTTAATCCTGGGCTCTGCTTGCCCTTGAGCTCCGTGGCTGCGTAAAAAAAAAATAAAAAAAAAAAAAAAATCGGCCAGTGAAAAGCTTTTACGCATCGGTAATAACACGGGTGGACGTCTTGATGCGGGGATTTGCTGAGTGGTCTCACGTTTGGTGATGTTGATGGTGTCCAGAGCTGCTGCTGCTGCCTCCAGTCTGCGGTGTTTGCAGAGCGCTGCTGGTTTGTGTGCATGTGTGTGTGTGTTCATTATGTACAACCTGTCGACGCACAGGGAGGATGATGTCAGGTAACCAGTGTCAACTTGCCCCAGCAGCTCAGGGAAACACGGGTGGTTTCATCCAGCAGGGAGGCCCCCACATCCCCACATTAACATCCAGGGCAGCTCTCAGAGCCAGGACTGTGCAGTGATCCCCACTTCCCCCAGACTGCTGCTCATGTTATGCAACAGAAGCACAGCATCACCCTCCATAATGCATATTTTAGTTTGCAGTATCCTAAAGGAGCATTGGGTAATCCTATTAAAATCGTGGGCTGTAGCATCAGAGGGTAGGGCAGTTCCATTAGGCTGCAGCACCTTTACTCCTGATTAGAACAGTAAACGCAGTGAAAAACTGGCCCCATCCTTCATTATGTTCACCCCACCCATCACAATATCACATTTAGAAACAGGCTAGTATGTTATTGCAAGTCATGATTCCAGACCGGTTTTGCCTCTCGACTCATGTGAGTTCTCAGACTAATATCACTTTAATGACCGTACAGTAAAAACGAAGCTACATCCAGCAGCTGGTTAGCTTAGCATAAAGATTACAAACAAGAGGAACACCTAGCCTGGCTCTGTCCAACAGCAATCAAATCAGATTACCAGCATCTCTAAAACGTAGTCATTAAAGCTGCAGTAGGCAGAAATCTGGAAGGGAATATGAATCTATACGTCCCTCCTCCTGCAGCTCTTCCCTCTAAGCCCCTCCCATAACACCAGCACTGTGGTCAAGCTAACGCGATGTAACGTGCATGACTTTTTTGCTATATCCACTATATTGTCTGATCGACAAAATGCCCTCTGAAATATATTTTCTAGATTTTCTGAGAGGCAGCAGGAGGTGCAGAAGTCAAGTTTTCTTCACTTGAACTACCCACCCCAGCTTAGTGGTAGATCTTAATAGTTTCATCTGTGTTAAAAAGAAAGTGTAAAAATAACAAATCACTTTTTTGCAGGGGGTTCTATGTTGGAATATCTCTTGGTTGAGAGTTATGAATGCTTACAATACCTTTAAAGGTTAGAAATATTAGAAATACTCTGTCGCAGAATCACATGAAAAATGACAAATTGACATTTTAATACTGGCCTTAGCACTAAGCTAACCAGCTGCTGGCTGTGATTCCATATTTAATGTACAGATGTGAGAGTAGTAACAAAATTCTCATCTTATCATCGGACAAAAACAAATCAGTCACAGTAACTTTCAGAATGAATCAGCTCATCTCATATATGTTACTCAAGGTAGACCAATATGTGGTATTTTCTGTTACTGGTATATTTTAGCAATCAAGATGGCCAATAAGCAGTGTTTGGAATTGATAAGCACTTGTGGTAAAATTGTTGGTGTTGAAATCTAGAAAAACTTTGTTGACATGCTTTTGTTTCTTTGTGTTTCTTGTGTGTTTATTGAAGTGCTGACTGGCTGTTTCTGGTGATGTGCAACCAATCAGATAGTGCTGTGTTTGAGGCAAGGCTAAAAAACTGCAGAGTGGCGACTACAGCCAGGGAGAGGCATCAGAGCCAAAGTGTAGATCATTCTGAATTTAATTTATTTTAATGGAAATCCATTTTAATCAGAAAAATGCTGACTGTCAGATCTGATACTGGGTCAGCTGATGAACAGGTCAACCTCTACCTGTGGCCCTTGTGACACTTTTAAGTCCAGTCAAAGAAGGCTTTTTCATATTCTTACATTTTAGCATTTTTTTTAATAGGCCTGGTGAGGTAATAGTGGCAAATTTTTCACCGGCATAAAGTCATAGTCATCTCAGGGGCCTTTCGCTTTATGTTGTGACCCTGAAGAGGCCCCAAACCTCAGGTTGGGAACCCACATTTCATCATTTGTAGTTTAAACTGCAGCTTTAAATCCAGGGCTGGGCGTCCTGTCTTACATGTGTTTATCTGAGTTGACTGTTGGTGGCTTGAAACGTGTGCAGACAGGTGTAGCGGTGAACATCCACACCGTCTCATTGTACTCATGTTCTACTGCAGCTCATGTGCATTCAGTGTATTTCAGCACGAAGCTTATAATTCATAACCTCTTGACCTCGAACAGCACGTTAGCATGCCGTTAGCTGGTGCTGTTATCCAGAGAGCCTTGAGCTGCTTGTCTACAGATTTGTGTCTTTGTCTCAGAGGGGGAATATGACGTTCCATCACACACAGAGAGGAAACACTTCACCTGTCGGTCGGGAAACGCTCCGGAAGCTGTTTTCCTGTAATAGCTCTGCTGAAAAACACATTTGAAGCTGAATGGAACTGACCTCTCACTTCACCGAGTTCACTTTTGCTGCAGAGCCCAGAGAGGCGACAGCAGCAGCATTTTGTTTGAACAGAGAAACCACCGGCTGATTTGTGGATGAGGTGCAACACGCAAGACAACTCAATCAATACGGCACTGAAATGACTGCGTGTTCATTTATCAGGTTTTACATGAGGACTGGATACATGTTAGTCCATTAAGTAATTCCTGATACTCTTATTTTGAAAGAACCAGTGATACCAGCACACGTACAGTATAGATTTAAAAGTGCAGATTTAAAAATGTTGTTACCTGACAGCTCAACTTTGTCATGACAAAATTAAATTTAAGACTTTTTAAGACAAAATAATGCTTTTGTCACAATCATGATGGAAAACACACAATATCTCCTGCAATTATTTATTAAGTAGAGTATTTTTTTAGCATTTGTATCACTTCACTGTCAGTACATCTCAGCTGTATATAGAATAGAAGAGAATAGAATAGAAATACTTAGTAACCCTGAAAACCCACTGTTGAAAAAAATACAACATAAATTTTATTTATTTTTATTATTATTGTTTTCTATTATTTATATATCTATTCATATATATTGCTTTAGCAATTTTTTTCTTTATTTGTGTGTGTGTGTGTGTGTATATATATATATATATATATATATATAATATATATATATAAATAAAAAAAATTAAAAATATTTTTATTTATTTATTGGGTGTTTTACTCATTTCTTATATTTGTGTTTATATATACATATATAATATATATATTTTTGTTTTATTTATTTATTTATTTTTGTTCATTTCTTTCTATATTTGGGTCTTACAGGGTTAATCCCAGAGGAGAAATTTGGTTGCTACGGCATAAACAGTACAGTTCCCACCACTATGAATACAGATAAATAAGCCAAAGTGTGCAGTAAATAAATATAAACAATAAGAAAAATGCAAAATGTCCCATGTAATGAATATACAAATGCATAATTTACATACCAAGAAGGCTCCTGGATTTGTGTACGAGCACACAGAGAGATACAATAACCTTAAATAGGCTCACAAACTCCACAAAGATACCGGGAACTGTCACCAAGAGATGTTATGACACCCGAAAGAGACATAGAATGACCATAAAGTGACTTTAAACCACCACAGAGAGACAAAATGATCCCAAAGTGAAGCAAAACTAACACAAAGAAATTCAAAAACCAACAAAAAGAACATTTCAGCCAGGCGAAAAACAAAAAATATTCAAGATGTGTGTTGATTCAAGGCTTGAAAATCACCTGCAGTTGACTATGATAACAAGCAGATTTACCATCAACATTCCCAGTAATTCATGAAACAGTACATCCTTCATTTCACACATGGGTAATTAAAGTTGGACTGTTGGACTTTTACGGTATAAATGAAGACTTAAGGCCTTCCTTAATTAGTTCGCACAAGGCTATGAATGTGAGGTAACTCTCTGAAGAGCAGAGCGACTGTAGCATGAGCGACCAGGAGCATGTTGGAGTCAAACTGATAAGAACCCAAGAAAGAAAAGCTTCTGTTGCAGCAGATTTGAGAAGAAACAACAACAAAAGCTCACACTTCAGATTTAGTAATAAGATCTAAAAAAGGATTAAATCAACGGCGAGGTCAGACCCTGCAGGCGTAGATCACAAGCATGTGTTTGTGTAATTAGTCTCACTGCCAGACAGTGGAGACCAAACTTCTGCACTGCAGGTTCAAAGTAGGTAATTAGACGGGCCTTAGCTCTTTGTGTTACCTGACAAAAAAAAAAAAACTCAGGAGGGTTAAAAAGCACCGTTTAAAGAACGTCTTAAAGTCCGTGTGAAGGAATAGTAAAGGTTATTAACCAGGCAACCAGATTTGAATGACTGAAAAATATTAGAAAGTACATGAAATTGGTGTCAGAGACTGTGAAAAATATAATAAGAAGCGAGCAATATTCTCCCCTGAAGGTGCTGATTAAATGAACCATGCTAACAGAGCAAACCGACCTCAGTTTGCTCAGTCTGAATCAGACGGGTTAGAGATGATGTACGGCTGATCATCTGGCCAGATGTTGGTGAGACAGAAGGATGGAGGCAGGTAGTCTCACGCCTCATTCACCACTAACAGCGGATTATCTGTGAAGCCGCTTCAGATGAAACCAGCCGGTGTAAAAGGATTTCTGCAGAAGGAGAGATTGATCCTCAGCTCTCCATCAATGTGGCTCGTCACAAAATCAATCCTTCTCTTCAACTCATCGTTCTTAGGAAATGTAAATGAGGAGAATGAGCTGTTTTGCAAATTTTTGCAAGACACATTTGCTGGTATTTTGTGATTGAGCAGGATAACCACTGATGCCGTTGCACTGTAGTTTTTATGCTCTTATAGTGTTAGAAGGAGGGCTCCATCGTGTCTTCAAGGCATGATTGGTAACCACCCAAAGAATCCTGAACACAAAAATGCTTTGTTATGGCTCAAATGTTCCAAAAAGGCATCGGCTACTCGGGGAGGGAGTGTGTATGATCAGGTTTGGGAGGGATTAAGTGATGGGCACCATGACATAGAAAAGAAAGGAATATCTACTTCAGATTGATGCTCCGGCTTCCATTGTCAAGAGTGTTTTTTTTTTTCTTTTGCTGGTCTTAGTAAAGTACAGATTTGTCATGACATCCTGTTAGCAACATGCTTATCTTTGCTATGAATCAACTTAAAGAGTGCTTAAAGGGGTACAGGGGGTACATAGCTCAAGTGTTGAGGAAAGAGGATGGGTCAGGGAGACAGGACAACAAAAAGATGGATAACAGATGAGGAGACTCCACAATTCAGCACTTACATATTTTACTGCCTGTACCTGATTTCAACAGCTATTATAACCAAACACCACATGGCATTTTTACAGAAAGATTCTTCTAAATATTACATATACAATTGAGTAAAATTGAAATTGAAAGTTATTTATAAAGATATTGTAGTAAACCTGTTGACTACTTTATATTAAATAACTCAGAAAGCCTTGGAGTCTGGCCAGTCTTTCCTTCAGGAGGAAATGACATCACGTGGAGCAGGTCATGTGATCTGGAATTAACACACTTCCTGGAGATGTGTTTTTATAATGGGGAACTTAGTTGAAATAAAAACATTAGTTTTTTTCAAAAAACCTTTATTAAAAATGTATGCAAGACATATCCCATGGACTTCAAAAGTCCCTCAGACACAGAAACGAGAAAAAATCTAAAAACAAAATTACAAAATTAACTATGATTTGATAATAATACACATTATTATAAAGACAATGCCAGTAACTATCTGGTTGACACTCCATCATCTGAATATAGACAGTTTTGATTACAGATTATCTCCACCTCTCTGTATTTATGTTTTTAAAAAACTGAAAAAAGAGACGAAACGCACACTAAACATAACATTATTGCTGTTATCACAATATTGCATATACTGCTGTGAACAGTATATATGTGTGTAGTCGTACGTGTTCTGTTTTCTCTCTTGTTTTAGTAAGCAGTGCTGTATTTGTATTAGATTTTAAGTTAGATTTCCAGATTCACAGCTAGATCAAACTGACAACTGCACGATTGATTTTCAGTCAGCAGACGTGATGGATGGACACGGAGCGTTTTCTGCAAAATAAATAGAAAACCTGATACGTTCTCTCATTTGACCCTCGTTTATTAGTCAGGCATTGTGAAGCCGAATTCAATCAAGATTGTATTAAAGTAAAGGACGTGATACTGTGGCTGTGGAGATGTCTGTATGTGAATCTGTCTGCCTCACACTGGAGTCTGCATCAAGAAATAGTGGAGATTTTAATAATTCATCACAGTTCTTCAAGAGAGCCGATATCTTTGTGTGTGTGATGCTACATTCCTCCTCTTGGCAGTCCAGCATGAGTCAAAAGAAGTGTCCACTGGCGTGTTCTGACACACACTCACATACACACAGACACACACTCTCACACACACAGACACACACTACCCATCCTCCCTACCCAGCAGGCCGTGTGCTGTTGCTGGGTATACTGCAGCTTGTCAGAGGCAGTCAGGACAAAGCAAACATTTCCACAAACGGACATCACGACGGATTCAGCATCAGCCACAAAACAGTGAATCCTGCTTGAATAAGTGGCAAACACACGACGACGTGTTGGTTTCTAGTGCTGGATATGATGTTGATGTGTGGAGATCACGTCTGTCTGCTATGTGGGGCTGTGGTTTTGCAAGTCATCCCGATCCTGGTTATAATTCACTGAAAAAGCAACAACAGATTTGCATTTTGCAGTTTGTATTGTGGTTAGGGATTGTCAAGAGGAGCTGAGATTTGAGATCCCAGGAGCAGCCAAGGATGCAGACTCTGGCAATAAAAACGAACAGAATAAGGGACTACATGATTGTTTGTCTTTTTTAAGTTGATTTATAAAAGCATCAAACAATAATTTAAGAGGATTCTGTTCAACCAAGTAAGCCTTAAGTGCGTGAAGGAATATGGAAAACAGGACGTGGCTAACAGGCTAACCTAGTCTGTCCCGGCTGTCAGCATTTCCACCTCCTTAACACGAGTTGTTTTGCAGGAAGTGACCTCTGTGAATATCATTTCATGTCCAACTGAAATCACTTTGAACACAGTTGCATGATACAAGCCCATCTGATGGCTTATATCACGTGTCATGGGCCACTCTAATGACATGGACAATCAGCCATGAGGTCATAGTGCCACTGTCATAGCATATTATAGCTTCCCTACAAGATGAGCTCTCTGGCTGGTGGGCATTAAGCCTCACAGGAGACTTTTTCATGGTGGCACTTTATTAGCTAAATCTCAGCAATGCTCTCTGTTTGCCAACATGAAACTGCCAGTAGTCTGCCGAAGGACTCCTCAGGCTGCAAAAAAACTTCTAAATATGCATCTTTAAGACGCAGAGATGAGTTTTTAGGATTTAAATCAACAACCAGAGCGAGACTTTAAACACGTAAGGTTTAAGAAGTTGTCCTTCGATTGGACGAGTTCCCTTTCTCAGCCTGGTTTTTACACATTCCTTTTGCTGGGTGGCCACAGAATCCATTATTCCAAAGCTTCCCAACCATCCGAGCAATGCATTCTGGGAGCACTGGGAGGCATTTGGAGAAATGAGGCATTGCATTACCTACTCCTCCTTTGCTTAAAGTTGCATTTTTACATTATTTGTGCTACAAACTCTAGACAAACATTTAGACTAACCACCGTTGCTCTAAAATGAAGACAGATTCTGTAACTGCGTGTCTTATTTGTCACTTTGAATGTTTTCTCACACCCATTTTGATGGACTGATTTTGTACTAGGGCTGCACAGTGGTGTAGTGGTTAGCACTTTCGCCTTGCAGCGAGAAGATCCCTGGTTCGCGTCCCGGCTTTCCCGGGATCTTTCTGCATGGAGTTTGCATGTTCTCCCTGTGCATGCGTGGGTTTTCTCCGGGTACTCCGGCTTCCTCTCACAGTCCAAAAACATGCTGAGGTTAATTGATTATTCTAAATTGCCTGTAGGTGTGAATGTGAGAGTGATTGTTTGTCTTTGTGTGTAGCCCTGTGACAGACTGGCGACCTGTCTAGGGTGTCCCCTGCCTTCGCCCGAGTCAGCTGGGATCTTAACACCAGAGCACCTTGAAATGGTGATCCATGCTTTTATTACAACCAGGTTGGACTATTGTAATGCACTATACCTTGGAGCTAGCCAGTCTGCCCTAGCGCGTCTCCAGTTGGCTCAAAATGCTGCTGCCCGTCTTTTAACCACCACTCGAAAATATGAGCACATTACACCTGTTTTAGCTTCACTCCATTGGCTCCCCGTGCGCTTTAGGGTTGATTTTAAGGTTCTTTTATTTGTTTTTAAAGCCTTAAATGGTCTGGCCCCTCCCTACCTCTCTGAGCTGCTCCATCCTCATGCCCCCTCACGAACCCTCAGATCAGCTGGTCAGCTGCTTCTGGAGGTTCCGAGGTCGAGGCGGAAGCTCAGAGGAGATAGAGCCTTCTCTGTTGCTGCTCCCAGATTGTGGAATAATCTCCCCATGCACATCAGAGAGGCTCCCTCACTGGCGGTTTTTAAAACAAAACTTAAAACTTATTTTTATTCACTGGCTTTTAACACAGCATGAGACTCTGCTCTGTTTTATTGTGCTCCTGTCTTAATATGTGTATGCTTTATTTATGTTTTATTTATTGTTTTAATGTTTTAATTTATTGTTCATTGTACAGCACTTTGTTTCAGCGGCTGCTGTTTAAAGCGCTTTATAAATAAAGTTGAGTTGAGTTGAGTTGAGTTGAGGGATAGGCTCCACCCCCCCCCCGCGACCCTAGTGAGGATTAAGCGGTGTATAGATAATGGATGGATGGATGGATGATTTTGTACTATTAGTCTGGTTTGAAATCTAGAAGCAGACAGGCTACGAGTTTGGTGTTTGTCCAGTCAGTGTATGTGTGTTTAGGAGGGTTTTGTACTGGTTTGATTGGTTACCTCTATCAAGCGTCCAATGCTGGGAAATAGTTCAACCCGTTGCATTCAAGAACTCCCCTGTGGGCACCGTTACCATCACACTAGTCATCTGACAGGCCTTAGTTACGGTTACTAGGCTAAAACACAAACCATTGTTTAGCGAACAGGTTTAGTATAATGGAAATAATAACTACGAGCTGCAGACCTGAAATTATCACAGCAGCCGCTTTAAAATCCAGTCGTGAGCGAGTCCATTTCAAACAGGGATCTGAGCAGGTGGGTGAGGCAGTAATAGATTATTGATCTGCTGTGTTAACTGCTAAATTCACCTCAGGACTCACAAAGGGATTTTCTGTCTTCGCCTCATGGCCTGAAGTAAACACAGTCAGTATTCATCAGGTCAGAGGGCGATAAAAAAGGTCAGTAAGACATTTGGTCACAAAGTGTGGTGGGGATTGAACCAGCGGCCTCTTAGTCCGCTGTGTTGTCTGGAAAAACCCACGGATTAGAGAGCAGGAGCTCAAGACTTAAGCATTTAAACATGACTGATTTCCAGGAATTAAACATTTGAAGAAGGGATGTTGTGACAAATCAGTGATATTTTAAAAATGAATTATGATCATCAGTTGACGGAAGGCTTCCTGCACAAATTTAAATACGTCTAATTGCTGCTAGCATTTGTTCAGTCTTACTGAGAGGGTGCTTTCAAAGACTCCCTGATTGATTCGATTGTGTTAAAATCAATAGTTATAGATAGGGTGTTCTTGATGCTACAGCTCGAGAAGGAGAGAACAAGAAACAGACGCCTACTTGGAAGAAGTGAGTGGGCCGCAGAAGATGGCAGCTCAAGTGTGTCTCTCCTCTGTAATGTCTTTCCTCTCCTTAACGAAGTGATCAGTTTATTTCCCTCTTAATTTCCCTCCAGTTTGCCCATCTATTGCTCACAAGCCATTCCTCAAGAGTCTGTCATTTCTGACCCTCCCTGAAAATTTCATCTAAATCTGTTTGCTCATTTTGGAGTAATGTTGCTAACAGACAGACGGACAGACAAACCAACCAACTCTGGAACTGTACCCTTGACCGAGTAAAAATGGCCTTCTTTATCACCACCGTCTTAATCAGCTGTCTAAAAGAACAAAGTATTCCTCGTTTCCTGTTTCAAATCGAGAATTAGTTCCTTTAAAGAATCTCAGTCTTTGACAAAAACCAGATTACATATTCAGTGAATCTAATGAGGAAATATTGTTAATTAATCAACTTGGCAGGTCACAAATATTGGATACTAATAGGAAATGTTTCCTCAACATACTTGATCCTGAAACAAAACCCATTTGTAGCACTTAAGGTATGGAAAAGATTGTGGTTAAGTTTAACAGAGAAAAAGTCCACCATGACTTCAGACACAGTGGGATTGTTTACTTTTAATATCTTTAACAGTCTTTTGCTGACCTTAGTTAACCTTTTGATGCACAACATGGGTCAAAAGATACCCAAATTCAATGGAATATGGGTATCTTTTGACCCATGTTGCACATTAATGGGTTAAAGTGCTGTTGTTGGCCAAACTTAAACAC
Organism: Amphiprion clarkii; assembly: GCA_027123335.1. Lineage (NCBI taxonomy): Eukaryota > Metazoa > Chordata > Actinopteri > Pomacentridae > Amphiprion > Amphiprion clarkii. The sequence goes on along the minus strand of CM049583.1, from coordinate 30,058,252 downwards.
AATAATATCATCCTTGGTTTCTGGTGGAAACAATTTAAAGAACAGCTTAGAGCGTCGTTCCTGGAAACATTGCTTTGCACCTGCTCTGAGTTAATCCAGTGGAAACGATCATGCAACTGCTATAAAGAGGGTTTTGTTTTCCTAAAATATGTTTTCTCAGACAGAACTTCAACTTCAAGACGAAGCATCGCAATAGATTTTTTAAAATGGTTTCCAAAATTGAGCTTTTGATAGCTACTATGTGATGTTATAAGGTTAACTGACTGGTTAGCATGCTTATAAAAATGTTTCTAAAGTCGTGTGTTACCAAGCTTTCAATGAGAATCAGCCAGACATTAGCTTTGACATGCATTTGTTGTCTGGAGTCTTGTAACGAGCACTTTGCAAACTATCTGTGGGCTTTCAGAGATTTATGACATTTGAAGTCACGTTAGTGCACAGTGTTCCTGGATAGCATAACTGGCTAATGTCTCCATTCCTTTCAGACAGCCTCTTTTAAAAGGCAAGTTAGTGCAGGTCACAAATCATCACAGAGGAGTTTCTTTAACACAACTGGCCTACATTTTCGAAAAATGTACCTGGAGTATCAGTACAAGCAATTCAACTGTGCACATATGGTAAACTAAACTTTAAGAGAAAAGCTAACAGAGAATGAAAGACAGTTCCTGATTAAAACCTGTACTTCTAATTCCATTTAAACTGATTGTGTTTTAATAGCCTCATTTTTTATTTGATATAGTGCATAGTACATTAGTATGTTCTTTTTTACGACCATTTAAATAATTAATAATGTTCTGTAGTGATTTAGAGATTAATTCAGCCATATCTACGATTATTTTGACATTGATCCATCTGTACGCAGCTTTATATGTTTGTGTTCGTCTATCCACACTGTAGGTTTGTGTGTGTCTGCTCGTTGTTGTGTGTTTGCGATGAGAGTGTGAGTGGGTGTTGCTCAGAGACTGTGTGTGATTTAGAGGCAGTAATGGTTAATCCCTGGCTGTCTCAGTGCTGGGCCTTCCTCTGTGAGCCCTGAGCTGGAGCTATATTTAGAGAGCTGTGGGCCAGCCGACACTACAACACACACACACACACACACACACTTGCACTCACACACATTAAAACGCACAGCCAATAGATGGACACATGCAGTACAAGTAGTGAGAAGCAGATTCAGACAAACAGCAAACACAAAGACAAACACCGGCTGTACTCGCTGTCTGTGGGGTTGTGTTTGCCTGCGTGCATGTGTTTAAATTAAAATATCAGCATTAATAGGAGTTTTTTAATACAGTTACGTCAGAAATGAGGACATTTGTTAGATTTCAAGTGCATTTTCTCAGTCGTTAAAGGAATAGTTCAACATTTTGGCAGAATATTGATCAAAATTCAGTGTTAAATACATAGATGGATGTAGCCACTGTGATGAAGCCTCAATCATTTTGGCATTTTGACCTTTTAAAATGTGACCGTATTAAGCTGAGGTCATCACACTAGTCATCTGACATGTTGCTAGTTGACAGGTCACCACCATGCATAGAGCCCTGTCAATCACAGTGTAGCCAGGCTGAAGACATGCCCTGCTTCATCGTCTATTTTGCCTCTAAATGTGACCATAATTTACAAAATGAACATCATGCTGTGCTGAAAAAGTCTTTAAACACACAATTAAGACCATAAACTCATTAGGAAAATGTTTGCTGAGGTAATAATTCAAGGGAGAAGTAGGGTTTTTCTCACAGACGTGACCAGATTTGATTCTGCAACCAGAGGAGTCGCCCCCTGATGGCTGTTAAGAAGATTGCAGGTTTAAGGAATTATAATGTTAACTTTACTTGTCAAACCTGGAGGCTACAGCCAGCTTTTCTGTACAGTCTATTGTTGAACATACAGCCACAATCAGCAGCCAGTTAGCTTAGCTTAGCATAAAAAATGACCCACTCCACCTACTAGTGCCTCTAAAGCACTTATTACCACCTTACATCATTTTTTAAAATCCATATAGCCATAAGGCATGAACCAAAATTTGTAATTATGCATTAGATTTTCAGATAAATCCCCCTTAAATCAAATAATGTTGTTTTAAACACTTGTACAGATTAAACAAACAACATATTACATGGTAATTAGTGAGCTGGATAGCACCAGAATAACTGTTTCCTGTGTTTTTCCAGTCATGCTAACTCGCTGTCTGTACAGTAAATATAAGAAACGGCTGCAAACATTGACCAGTTGCAGTCCCTTTTTTGGCTGCTTGTAGAGCCAGTCAGGTCATTCTTTCTCTTGATTCCCAAAGAAATAAAACCAGCTATCCATCCAGAATTCCAGTCAGGAAAATCGGGATATCATGCTTGGAAGACGGGGATGCTATTCCAAACACTGTGGGGTTGGAACGGATCTGCTTATAATGTGGGAAAAGGACGCAACCTGCAGGGTGCAAAGGGGATATATATTTAATATTTTAGATTGAAAAACACAGGAACCAGAATAAAGGTTTCCTTTGTTTTTCAGTCGTGCTAAGCTAAGCTAACTAGCTGTCTGCTGTATCCTTATATTTACTGACTGGCCTATCTTCTCATTTATTATCAACAAGAAATAGAATATGTGCATCTCCCTGAGTCCTAAACCTCCAATCAGAACAATGCTTACTTTAAACATACCTCTGCTTTGTTTTTAGTCATAGTTCTGTCATTTTAATATGATTCCATGCATCTATCTGATATTTCACAGCCACAGTGGGAAAAGGTTTGTTGTTCATTGTTCCTGAAGACAAAACATGAAGTGCTGACACCCACCTAGTTATTATGTGTGATCAGAACCATCCAGTTATTCTTTTGACAGCTTGCAAGCGTTCATTTTTGAACGCTATTAGGATCATGCCAATTAAATTCAGGCGATGGATTCGTGACTGCCAGCCCGAGTTGTTTTTGTGCTCGCTGTCGGCTGATACACGTGTCATTCTGTTTCTTTGCTGCAGAAGCTGTAGATGTAGGTCGGCACAAGCAGCACGTGCCGTTTCACTTTGCGATGGTGTTCAAATGCTCTGAACACCATCAGGAGGTGTTGAAGATCACCTAGGATAACGTTATTTCTTTTACACCGACAAATCAAAGATAAGATGGTTGTACCTTAGCTGACATGTTTCAGCTGCAACTGCAGTCTTCTTCAGAGCATCACCTGACGTGTTCTGACGTGTCTTTTTATCAGGTGGCCGGTCTGACAGATCTGTAAACAGCTGCCTGCTGGAAATGGAGTAGATGAGAGCAGTAAGAGTCAAACTTTAACCCTTGTGTGGGGTTCATATTTGTGTTATTGAACCAGTGTTCATGGTTTTTGAATTCAACACAAACAATTTTATGTTAAAATACTTCACAGATGATGACTTCATCCCAGTTACAAGCAATTTAAACAGCATATATGGTTAATATTTGACCTTTGCCTTTGTTAAATCACATTTATGAATTAAAGTGCTACTCATTTTTTGTTTGTTTTTTTAATAAAATGTTGAAAAAAGGGAAAGTTAATTATCGACATATTAGTTGTAAAATTTCAACAAATTTATAAACTATTGAGTTTTATTTATTTCAATTTCATTAGAAATTTGAGCTTTAAAAAGTTAAAATGCTCTTTAGAATTGAAGGGAAATGAGTATTCATGACTTTGAGTAACCATTTTCACATCACACACAGTCATGAGACTATTACTCTTATCAAATAATTCACTAGTGCAGCTTTTATCTCCTAGTGACTGGATTTAAATCCATGTAAAAGTACAGAAAATAAAACTACACTGATTCCCTGTTTGGAGATGAGTTTTGTTCCTCCAAAAAAAGGTTGTTCTGACTACCAGATGATGAAAGATGACTCACGGGGACACGACTTTCTGTCACAACATATCATAATGTCACAGTAACATGAGCTGTTTAACGAGCGCAGAAAGCCCCAACAGCAAATGTCCTCAGGATTAATCTTGTCGTCGAGCTCAACAGGGAGCTGCAGATACGTCGTGCCGCTGTCCTAAACCCTCGACTCTGCAGCAGCGGCGGCTTCATTTCCCATCGATTACCAGTGGAGTCTTCTGACTGGATGCACCCCTGAGGCACAGCAGGATGAATAATTTAGGGGGATGCTTGGAATAGAGGAATATTCAGAGCAGGGAGATACAGGGAGTGGCTGTTTCATGTTTCAGCCACTCCCTGCTTCTACACTTTCACTCTCTTTGAGTAACATATGGATGAAACAGGAGGCAGCAGGTACAATGAACTGGTTGCAGGCTCATTGGGACGGACACTGAAAGAGTAGTAATTGAAATGTAATTGGGGGAAATAGTGTCTGGATATTAACGTCCTTATTAAAAAGGAGGGAGAGAAATTTGATTCAGGCTTTGAACAGGGGTGATGAGTCTCCAGAGGATTGTCGCTGAAGATAATAGTGTTTGCTCAAATGAAGGCCAAGTTGATTAGATGAGGGCAGCGCTGTGAACCCAAAGTCGTTTTGCTGAAAGCTGCAGGGACAGCTTTGGTTCTGCAGGAGATGGAGAGAGGATTGGGTTCTTCAGTTGAACAGGCCGAAGTGAAACCAGACAACAGAAACAATGTTTTTGGGTGCAGGAAAGTAGAGAAGAGACGAAATAGCTTTTCTAAGTACGCGTTATTTTCACTCACAACAAATGCAGAGAGACAGCTGGAGAAGCTTTGAGAAAAATAAAGGAAACACCTGAGCCAACAGAAACCCAAAGGGCCTCCTAGGAGAACAGATGCTGTCACATCAGCAATCAGCAGATGAAGACAGTCGGTGAAGATGTAGTTTCTTCATTAAATCAAGACGTTGTAGAGGCCTTTAATCATCTTTAAAGTGGCCAAACCTCTTCACGGCACACTCCTCTGACAGAGCTAGTTGTAAATATTCTGGTATCGGAGCAAAAGAAGGATGGAGAGAGGAAGATAACAACCTCACTGTCTAATCTACTGTTGATTTAGCACCAGAAAAGGTTGCAGAAGAAGAGTTGTTCTGGAACTAGGGTGCCACCTAGCAAGCCAGCACACATTAGACATCTTTATGGGTTCTTTGCAGGCATTTTTTCTGCAAGGAGACATTTTTGGCATCTTACTGTTGAGTGCAGTCGCCTCCAAAGGCCCATTCTGAGCCAGGAAATAAAACCTTGCTGAGCAAATTCTCCTCAGTCTGTTCAGATCCAGCAGGGTCTCGTTTTACTTTTGTGACCTTTGGCTAAGTGCTTCCCCTTCTCTCCAGTCTTTGTGCTAAGCTAAGCTAACTGGCTGTAGCTACAGTTCTACCGTACAAACAGAAAACTGAACTATTAGCGGGACTCGTATGTTATGCTTTCATAGCATATTTGAAGCTTTCATTTCTACCCAATGCTACCATGCATTCGCAAAATACAGATGTGAGCTGCTATAAAATTCAAATTAACCTCGTTTCCATCCTGTTCTGCTCCTGTATGACTGAGAACATGACTTTCCTTGAAGTAAATTGCGTCCTTCGTGAGTTCCTCGTGGGTTTAAAGAGCTGTCAGAGCGAGTTCAGAGCTTCATGTTCAGAACCTGGAGCAGAATTCATGCTTTGAATGTCGGACTGCTTGTTAAAAACCTGTTCATGTGTTTTCCCTCTGACGTTGTTCCACTACTTGTGATGTCTTGTCTGTTTGTTTGAGCATGCTGGCTAATGCTAACCAATTCAGTCCTAACAGCTGTAACAGCAATAACACAACTGGTACTGGTTGAAATTACTGCCCTGCATTACTAACAGGAATAAACTCAGTTTCACAAATTATGGATTTTCAAACATATCCCTCCTGAGATTGACTGATTTATTCATTGAATGAAATGTGGAATTCATTTAAGGGCGTATTGCAGTGAAAGTTCCCATTCCCAGTACGGTCACCTTAATCTCATGCCCCCCCTTTCATCGATTTAAAATGAATATTCACACATCGGAGAGCAAAACATGCTGATTTCTCGCTCTTGCATCCATGTCTGTCACCACATTGAGACAGCTTGCTCCTAATGTGAGGAAGACATACTGCTGCCATGTGATCAACATAACTCTGTATGTTTGATATGAAACCACCAGGCTTGGGGTGTAACAGGAAAAAAAAACCTCAAAAGTTCCAAGAAGAAAAATCTGGAATCCAGTTACACCAAACCCCAACTCTGGCCTGCATGCGCTTCACACCACCCCGACTCATCTCTCTGTGTGTGAGACATGCATGAGTGAATCCATACATGCCAATGCAGCTTGAATGCAGCTTGAATGCAGCTTGAATGTGCCTGTCTGCAGCCATCTCAGCCTCACACCTCCAGCAGCTTCAAGTCCCCCTCCGTCTCAAATACTGTCTTCTGTCCTTCCTCTCTGCTTGCCTACGCTGGCGCCCACAAGGTGGTAATATTTTTCAAGGTATGTATAGATACACAACTGTCAAAGCGAGCTGCCATCCTCTCCGTCATGTGGGATATATATTTGCTATTTCCGCTCCAGACTGTCTGTGGCTCTCCGTCTGGAGGTTCACTGCATTCAGCCCTTCCTCCCCCCACCACTGCTGCAGGCTGGGTGACACCTCAGGAGATGTGGTGCAACCATCCACATCCACCATAGAATGTCTGGCGCCATTGCAACCCAGCGGCTGAGCTGCAATGCCGAGCTGGTGTCACCTGTTGACTGAATGGAAACTCATTACCATCCATTAATCAACTCCCCCGTCGCACTGCAACTCTCTGAGGCCCAGAACGAAATGGATTTGTTCCATTCGGAGCGCACCATTTTGATTCAGGTGGCTGAATACAGGCAACATCAAGGATCCTGGATGTGAAATGAGAAGGGGACAGTCCCACAGATTTGGTTGTCAGGCACAGGGTTGGGTATCGTTTGGATTCTGATTGTGCTTATTGATTCTGCTCCTCAAAGACAATAACCATAAGGGGAAAAATTTAAAAGATTGTATTCAACATTAAAAAAGGAACGTTGTGCAAAAAATTCTCTGTAAAACGCATCTTAAAAGAGCATTTCCTATTTCATTGACTTAAGTGTTGCACAAATATTGACCAAACTGTCAAAAATGAACCCTGTTTAAGGAGGTTATCCCTCACTTTGTGATTTCATCGGCAACCCAGATTCTTCCTCGTCTGACCCACAGTAAACCTACTGAGGAATTAGTCTGATTCTTAGACCCTGTCAGCGTTTACGACCCCATCTTCACTCCGAATCTGGACCAGATACGGCACCTAACCTTTGTTCTAAACCTGCACCGTTTAAAGCCTATGGATTAACTTATTATGCACAATGCAAGAACACAAAAATACAGAAATGTTCAGTAACATTCAGTTCAAAAAGATTCTTTCATTGATTTTGATTCTTTGAAATTCAGGCTGTCAGAGTTAAGTCAACAGTAAAATCCTGCTTTTACATTAATATATTAATGATAATAAACTGTATTATAGTACCACAGTCACAGCAATGTGTTTACTTTTAACACCAAATTACATTTTTCTAAATATTCTTACATACTTTTAGTTTAGGTAACATTTTTAATGCAGGACTTTTAGATTACTAGATAAAGTTGATGTAACCATAGTGATGGCCACTTTACAGCAGTGATAACAGAGTCCAATGCCATTTTATGTAAACCGTTTTGCAGCATTGAAGTACTTATAACAAGACAGTCACACAATTTGAACTAATCAAGAAACTTATCGATTGAGTACATTTACTGAGAATAATGGTAAACTCTTGATTTATGAAGAAAAATGCATCAGGAGACAGACTTGCAAGTGTTCAACTTGTATGACTAATGCCACAGAGGGATGATATGGATAGATATACTGCAGCTTTTTTGCTGTACACTGTTGATTTGAACAGTGAAGTTTGTTCAGAAACTAATAAGCAGAACAGGAATTAAACTTTCTTATTGACTTCGTTGCAATGAGGTTCTTAGTTGGAACCGGTTCTTGATTTCCAACCCTAACCAGGCAGCAAATATAGCAGCTGAAAATGATCCAAATGTACATGAGCAGCATTTATAAAGGGGTTGTTTGTGTAATTAATGGCTTCAATCATGGTTGTCATTTTCTAATGAATTAAAGATCAGCTTGGAGCTTTTTCTGAGTTGCCAGATTGGGGAAAACCTTCCTCCAGCTCGGTATTTCGCTTGTCTTTTTCGTGTAATTCATCGGGGACACCTCTCTAATTGACTTGTCTTCTAGAACAGGACTGCAGGGCATCTGGATCAAAATCTATTAGTGAGCAACAAAATTAAAATTTAAAACTGCAGACTTATTAAGGTTTAACCATTTACTTTTAAATTTAAATTGAAACCTTAAAATAGCACAAATGTGGAGAGAAAAATACAGCCAACATGAGGTTCCCATTATCCTTATTTAAATCAGTTTCTAATTTCAAGCAAAATCTAGTTATTTTTTTATCACAAATATTTTCACACCTGTAATTGCTAATGCTTCAAAATCAGGGCTTCCACAATTCAGGAGTAAATATTAATGAGTATAGTAGTAATTAGCCCAGTCTTAAAAGCTAAAAGACAAACAAAGAATTGGTTTTCTACAATCTGGTAACTCGAAATATGATCTTATTGTTATCATAAACTTGCTGTAAAGTATTAGTAATGGATGCATTAACCATTATTTCCAAACAACCATTAATTACAGCTTATAAGCGTTTTATAAATGGTGTCTCATCACAGTGTGGTATCCATGTATGCACGGTGGTGGTGTCCACATCAGCTCATCTGAACCCACTCACCTGCATAAAACCTCCACTCACCATCCAGGACAACAAATTATGTTCTCCAACACAGAGACCTGCACCTGATCACACATTATTTGTCAGTAGGATTCATGGAGGCCTGAGCATGAGGACATAGTAACACGCTCACACTTAACCCGTCATGATTAACAATTTCACTTCATTTTTTGTTTTAACTTTCACTTGAAAGTTCCTCTTTCCCCTCACTGCTGTTTAAGACAAGTTGACCCTGTAATTAATCCAATGAGAGTCTAGTTTGTTCATTTGTGCCTGGCAATAGTGAATCTCGATTAATATTTATTCTCATTAATGATGTATTATTTCACCCGCCACTCCAACCATTGCCCTGTTAATCAGAACATTAACTTTTATGACCCTTCCTGCCTGATCTGTGGATTGACCGTGGTGCTTGTGGTTATAACTACAAACTGTGCATCAGTAATGAACCAACCTGTCAGAGGTCTGGATGGCTCCAGATCTTTGCTCCATGTTAGAAAAACACTAAATGTTCTGATATTAACAAGCAAAACCCTTGTGCAGTTATGCTAGCACATGAATATAAGTGTGAGTTTTCATGGAAAACATGAAATTGTCTGGGTGACCCCAAACTTTTGAACAGTAGTGTACTTTCATTAGATCATCGGAAAAAATATGAGTGCAGCTTTAATTTTGGCAAGTTGTATCTCTATTTAGGATACAGTTAAACGTTAAATACTGTCTTTAATCTTCAGCTTTTCTTCTTCTTCTTCTCTGTCGTCATCATAGAGCTAAAGGCTAATCTCCATTTTTTTCAGTTTCACAAATGTTTTTTAATGCCTCTGGTTTTTGTATGGAAACGAAACAGATGGTCTGGAATGAAACTGCTCAGTCAATGAGTTCCTGTTGCAGAATCTCTTAAAGTGAAGGATCTTTTTTTTCTTTTTTGAAGCTGTTTTTAAAAGGCTAAACAGATGGACCGAACTTCATTTGGATTTCTGCTCGAGGGTAATAAAGAAATGAATCAGCAGGAAACCATTTCCCATACTTGACGCCACACTTTGTCTGATATTAGCTTTTTTTCCCTCAGCGCTGCCTTGCACAGTGGGTTGAATTTATTAACTGATTCCCTGGTATAATTTGATTCCTATAATATTTTCTGAATCACAAACTTGAGTTAGTATTTGGATTATTATTGATGGGTAGAGTTCGGGCTCCTTTTAAGTGACAAATCTGCAGATAGCTGTAAGAATCCTCTCTATCCAGCTCAGAAGACTGACAGGAAAACTTAAAAACTTTTGAATCCTTCCATGTGTTATTATATGTGCTAATGTCTACTTTTGACAAAGACTATTGAAGTCGACTTGGAATTGACATATTAGAGCTCAGTAAAGAACAGTTTTCCTCATACATACCTAATTGTATTTTAGTGTACTCTGCACTGAATGCTATGTAAGAAAACATTATGAGAAAATATCAATTCAGTGACCATGATGGTGTCATTTTTAGGAACAGAAATATAACTAAAGACAAGAACAGGAAAGAATAGGTTTTCATTACAAGTGAAAGGCCCTTTAAAGGCTTTCTGACCCGGCGGTGTCGCTCTGTTTCACCTCTGTCTGGTCAGACTACATGGGTGCAGGTGATCCGGGCTCTTTGCCAACACTGCAGTGTTTGTCTCTGTACTTGTTTGTGTCTGCCTCTTATGTTGGACTCTAACAGAACTTAATACCTCCGAATGCATTGGTGGTTTTGATTTCTCCTTCTTTAAATGCCTTTAAATGCATTCTGGTGGCTGTTAGAAGGGTAGAAATGAGCAGAAGCGTCTTGTTTCCAACTGGGAGATCATGATTTGTCTATTTGTTCTTGGGTTCTCCAGAGATTATGAATGGATTTAGCAGAATTTTGGGGAGTAGATTAAACCAAAGATTAATTGCTTCCTTGATTCTCTCTGTGATCTGGATCTGGAATCTTTCCCCTGAACCAGTTTTCTGCCTATAGCTGTTCTCTAAATGCTGATGCCTAACACCAAATGTGCTGCATTTATGTGTGATTCTGGCAGGAGATCATGCTCATAAATGCTGATTTTGCACAGCTTTAATGGTATTTATTCATATGCCTGCTGGTTATGGATTACAGCATGCAAAAACACAAGGAAATTTAATACAGTACCATCACAGTATAATTACATAACTCTTACTTCTACATCTGATGCTACAAGCAGTGGTTGGACTTTCATCTCTGCAGTATTAATTGTAGAGCATTTAATTAAAATTTAAAGCAGCTGGCAGCTCAGTGGTATGTGCTCCTGGCTTCATTTACCAGAATAGACTCATAACAGAAACACTCCCTCTAACTTCAAATAGTGCACAGATCCTGCACTGTTAATGAAGGGAGCAGATGTAGAGGCGTAACTGAGGATATATATTTTAGTGATGAAGAAAGCTGTGTTAATCAAAACTTCTTAGTGGTATGACCTTTTTTAACTTCTCTTGAGTGATTATGATTGACTGCAGCTGCTGACTCCTCAAAGGCAATTTGGTAGATTACGCGATGGATGGATGGATGGATGGATGGATGGATGGATGCTGTGGGGCTGTTTTTGTGCCAGAAGGAGGAGAATTATCTCCATATTCTTCGGGAAAATGTGAAATTATCAGCCACAAGGTTGGGTCTTCGATGCTGTTGGGTGTTCCAACAAGACAATGAACCCAAACACACATCAAAAATGGTAAAGAAATGACTAAATTAGGCCAGAATCTAGAGTTTAGACTCCAAAGTCCTGACTTAATGCTTGTGGACTGTGATGAAGAAACAAGTCTGTGTCAGAAAGCCAACAAATTTAGTTTGTTTAATTAGGTTGCAAAGATGCAACCAGAAGCTTGTAGACGGCCACCAAAAGGGGCTAGTTGAGGTGAAAATGGCCAAAGTAGCGAGTCTTTTTGGCCCAGAAGAAGACTTTAATTCAATTTATAAAAGAACCAAAGTGAACAGTTTTTTGTGACGACACTTGGGTTTGAATGATTCCATCATAGAAAATTCAGAGTAATAGGAGTCATTGTAAACTCCAGACTAAGATATAAGATATAAGTTCTTGACAAGTGTATAGAAGCTTTGTTTAGGACTGTTTCCACATATTCTGCATGTACACTACTGTTCATTGTGCACAAATCTACCCTTGTAGCATAGACACTGTACGGAAACAAATTGGAGATCTTTGCATCGTGCAGACCCTCATGTATTTGCAGAATAGCAACGTATTCCACCATCCTGACTCCCAGTGATACCAGCCAGTGCTTCAGTACGGCAAAACATTCAGCTCCCTCTCCAACAAAGTCGACAACAAATTGGGTCGATATGATTTGTGATTGAATAACTTTCAGCATGTGGTGTCTGCTGCTTGACACCTCTCAAGTTTTCCAGCCCAACCAGCCCAAGATGACTCATGTTCCTCCACCTTTCATTACTCTCCGCTGAGTGTTGCTGCCCACAGAATGGCGTCCACACTCCTGAATTCCCTCTTTCTGATTTAGAGCCATCCCATCCACTACCATTCTCACTGAACAACCACTGAACCTTTCATCACTGTGAGAATTGAAGGTTGGGGCACTTGTGCGAAGGCTTGTCCTTGATCTGCTGCAGCTTAGATTTCACCTCATTTATGTCTCGCTTTGGACTAAACATGCCACATGAATACATACAAATGAAACAGAAAGACAGATTAAGACAAAACTCAGGAGTGAAACTTGGGTGATAGTTTTCACTCGTCAAGGGAGGAGATTTAATCTGTTTATGTCAGCAAACAGATGTGTTGTTTTAGGTTCAAGTGAAATCCTTTGGTTAAATCAATACAGAGCAGGTAATCCATCAGTCAACAGCGTCTGCGGATTTTGCTTTATTTGCTGTAAAAGCTTCACTGGAACACATGACTTAATAGTATTTGTGGCAGAGTAACCGCTGCTGCCTCCGGGCGACAGCGCCATTCACATCCATGATGAATCAGGCAGCAGTAAAGCCTGATTTATCGTCAGAGGCTCTGTCATCGCTTAACGCAGTTGCCATGGTTACCACTTCATGTGCTCAGGCTGCAGCGATGTGCGTTGGAATTCCTCTATCTGCCTGCTTTTCTTTCTCTGCACAAGGTTTTCAATTTGTGTCAAAATGAGATCAGGCCGGTGTCTTGTTCGCTTACGTGAGCAAGAAGTCTGGAGGAAGGCTGATGAGATGAAATATCACATTTATGTTTCTCACTCAGCTGGATTTCTTCTGACACAGTGGTAGAAATCTAACATTATCTCGCAGAAGAAGATTCATCAATCCTGCAGTGGAAAGTCAGATAAAAAGCTAACGATGGCAGAGAAGCCGTGACTTAAACACACAAGTGGTTTCTGTGGGTTTTTTTTTAACTCCAGCCAGGGTCGGATAAATCTAAAAACAGTTGGGCGTTTTTCAAGTTTTAAATGTCAAATGTTCTTGCCAGTCTGTCTATCTTTGACCATCTGGTGATCAGAGCGCTCATAAAGCCATCAGCCATCTCACAAAGCTGCTTTATCACCTCCTTTGGTAACACTGACAGGTTGCTCGAGTGAATTCTTCTCTCGCTTCTTTTCTTTTTATCGCTGATGTGAGGAGACTATTCAGGGTGTGAGCCAGGGTTGTCTGCTCCTCCTACACCAAAAATCCACTCTGCATTTCTGTGAACAAATTCCACACATCTAGTAAGACACCGTTCTGCAAAAACAGGTCTCACTTTTCTATTCTTAGACTGGAGGTGGAATCCTAATCACGGTTGCTGCATGATTCATCCCACCTGCTAATTAGCTTCTACTCTGGTCCTCTGCTGAAATAAAAGTAACAATGTAGTCCTCTGAAAATACTCCATTACGAGAAAAAAACCCTGCATGCTAGAAAGTACAAAGGCATTATCAGCAAGGTGTTCTTAAAGGATCAAAAGTACAAATGCTACTTTTAGCTGATGTATTACAATATATAATGTTATTGTGTTATTGATACTGTCAGTCATGTTGTATTTAAAAGGTACAGCATGAATCTGAGGGGTTGGGAGATTAACAAGAGTGGAAAAAGAACAAGAACTTATGCTATATAAATCTGAAGTCATGTTCAGACTTTTCATAATTTTTTTGTTCCTTAAAAAAAAAAAAAAAAAGATAATTTACCTGCAAAATTAGCTGCATGAATAAAACTGTGACAAGAAAAATATCTGAAAGGAAGCAGGGACATTTTTTAGTGTGAATTTTGAATCTGAACTATAACTCATACTACAGCTATCAAACATAAATATAGTGCAGCAATAAATGCAGTAGAAGGAGAAGGTAGGAAATTGTACTTCAGCACAGTAGGATCAAGATACAATCGTGGGACTTTTTGTATCATAGTTGACATTTTTGCTGTTTTCAGGCCTAAAATCAACATGGCTGCCTATAACCAAAGACCACATGGTATTTTTACAGAAAGATTCTTCTAAATATTATTTATACAATTGAGTAATATTGAAATTGAAAGTTATTTATAAAGATATTGTAGTAAACCTGTTGACTACTTTATATTAAATAAGTCAGAAAGCCTTGGAGTCTGGCCAGTCTTTTCTTCAGGAGGAAATGACATCATGTGGAGCAGGTCATGTGATCTGGAATTAACACACTTCCTGGAGAGGTGTTTCTGTAATGGGGAACTTAGTGGAAAGTGATTTCTGGGACACAGATGCAATTTGTTATTTTCCATATAAAATTTGACAAAAAAGAAATATCTGTCATGATTATTTCAACTTAAGAAAAAGAACACAATCCAAACTATTTCTGAATCAGCTCATTTTATTATTGTTTAGCTCATTAGAAGGTGGTTGTTATTAAATTTGGACGGTTATTTAGTTGATATTTTAGTGATATCCAGCCATTTTTTTATTAATAAGTGATTGTTTCCAGACTAAATAATTATGGAATTTGTAAAGACATGATCATAATGAACATAAAAAGCTTTCTTTTTTTACTTTTGATAAAAATGTATACAAGATATATCCCATGGACTTCAAAAGTCCCAGTAATTGAGTAATTAGTCCCTGGTCCTACTTTAGTTTAGTGACAATATCGGGTGTTTTACCAGTTTATGCATCCAAAGTGCTGAAATTGTGTCAGTCATGTCACAATTTAGCACAAAAATATCATGGATGTTTTATTTAAATGCAGCCAAATGTAAACTGTTTTGTTTTTCTTACGATGTTGACAGGATTATGCTTCTAACCAGCTAAAACTACAATGTTCTTGTGTTTTCTGTCCCAGTTCTGCTATACTTCGTATTTGCAGAATTCATTCAATTCTCGCGACATATGCACGTTCAAACATTAGGATAAAAAAACCTGTGCTGTAACATAACAAGCTCTGCAATCATCTAAACACAGCTGACTTTCTCCTCCCCCTCTGTCTTTATCTCTGCAGACCATGCAAGCGGCGCGATGCCCGACAGATGAGCTGTCGCTGACTAATTGTGCCGTGGTGAGCGAGAAGGATCTGCAGTCAGGACAGTGAGTAGACATTATCGCCTATTCATCACTGTGTTTGTCAATACGAGCGCACACCTGGGCATCTCTCCGAACATCTATCCATCCACCCAACTGTCACCTGCCATCCAGCAAGTCCCAGTTAACATCTGATGCACGACTCTCAGCGCATCATGATTATTTTTTATTTTGTAATGCTGATAATAAAAGCAGTTGTCGCGGTTTTAGGTCCTTGTTGTATATTGTCTGTGTCCAGTGTTTGTGTGTCTTCCCTTTGTGTGTTTTCCATCCTCTTTGATTGCTGCCTTCACCCCGTCGTCACCTGATCACACTCTTTGTGTACATAGTCTCGTCTCTTGCACTGTCCTTTGTCAGTTCATCTGTTCACCTCCCTGTTGACCTTCTTCAGTTCATTTTCTCTATGTTTGTCCTTCAGTTTCCAGTCTCTCTGACTACAGGTTTACCACTCTGTGTCCATTCTATCACCTGTGTTCATCGAGCCATCCCAATCTGTACTTTATTTAGCGTTGTTGTGGTTCCAATGTACAGCCAGTCTATATTTTTTCACTGTGGTTATTTTCTTACCTTCATCTCTTGTTCGCATCAAGCCTATTGCCGTTTCCTACATGTCATTCCCCGACTCTTCTACCCATGTTTCCTGTCTCTCTCTCACTGTCCTGTCAAAAAAAGGATAAATATGCCCACAGAATAGTAATAATCATTCCATTTACCACACTAACAATGTCTAGACTGTATTTCTGATTCATTTAATGTAATCTTCATTGAAAAAAATTACTTTCTTTCAAAAGTAAGGACATTTCTAAGTTGAACAGTTGTGTAAATCTAGGTTTTAGAAGGTTCAAAACAAAGGCTACTACCAGCAATCAGTTAGCTTAGCTTAGCATAAAATGTGGAAACAGGGGCAAACAGCTAGTCTGGTTTAGTCCACAAGTAGCAAAATGTGCCACCCAGCATCTCTGAACTACATGTTTGTTTAATACTACAAAAACCGGAGTGTACCAACTTGAACAAAGTTAAGCTAGTTCCTCTCTTTCCACTAATCATGCTAACTAAAGTGAACCACTTCCTGGCTATAGCTCTTTATTTTCAATACAGACATGAGAATCATCCTGATTTTATAACAAGCAAATAGAATCAGACACTCTTTAGCCTTTCACACGTTTATTGTAAATTAAGGCTTACTGTTTTTGCCATGCTATCCTTTTTTACTGATCTTGTAGGGTTTCTCAGTGCAGTTACACTTAAATCCATATTTAAATATTTTAGTGCAGCTCTATTAATAATGGTCACATTCTCAGTAATTCAGCAGCATTATTTCACTGTCCTCTATATTAATGTCATCGCATTTGGCTTTCTACATGAAATAAAGCCTCCTCAGCTTTTTATTTCTGCCTACCTATGTCTGTGTTTGCATTTTTTTGTCTCTGCAACTATGAAATATGCAGCAGGATAAGCACTCAGACCCTTCACCTGTCATCGTGTTTCTGCTTTTATTCTCTTTTTGTACGTTGAACTGAGAATCGACTTAAAATAAATCAGCCATACAGCTAGATACCAAACTTCTTGCCATGGCAACTACAACATTGACTTTATCATTCAGTGTCTCAGAGCAGTGATGTTGGTGCTTCCATATTTGCTGTGCACGCTCATCTCTGTTATAAATAGATCAATGCAGAATATTTAGCTTGAACATTAGTGTTTAATTCAACTGAGCTGCTCTTGTAACCATCAGATATTAACCGATAACATCTCATGAATAAGGAAATTAGCCAATTAAATTGAACCGCATGGTCTCCAAACACACTGATATGTTGTTCTTCTGTCCTCATCTGCAGAGAGTTGACCTAACGTGCTGTAAAAAAATTGTGATTTGTTTAATTAAAGAAATAAATGCTGCGCTAACCAACATTTGCAATCAGCACTAATTAGAATGACTGTGTAATGTGAAAGGAAAGGGAATTGGAGCTTTTTAGTCTATTTTGGTTGACTCATTAGGTGATTCAGCAGACAAAACAGAGCAAAACAGAGACTGAATACTGGACTTGGATTTGTCATCTGGCCAGAAAAACAACTGCAAGTGGATCCTGATGTTGCTTAATTTCGGCTTGCTGTGATTTTGCATTTAATACGCAGCATCTAACTGTCACCCATCTTTGCAGGCATGTGACTGTGAAGACCACACCCAACCACAAGTTTGCGTTTACAGTCAAGACCCACCACACTGTGGCTCCTGGAACCATTGCCTTCAGCCTGCCTCAGGTACACAACCGCAAACACAACAACACAACGCACAAAGTGTTCACTAGCTGTTGGTCTAAAGCTCAGTCGCTCAGTCTTGCTTTGTTTTTTTTCCCTCCTTTATCTCTTCAATAGAGGAAATGGGCCGGTCTCTCCATTGGCCAGGAGGTGGAAGGTATACAGCCCTTTGTTTGACTGCTGCATCTGATGGTTAACTATACAAACACAGCATTGTCTAGCTGTCACTATGATTGACTGTTGTTGAAAAAATTTCTCTCTTGGTCCTTTGACGTTTGCTGTTTGTCAATAGCGTGTCAGTTTTAAAGGAATAGCTGTGTCCCTCTCTGTCCACTCAGTGGCCAACTACAACTTCGACAAGTCCAAGCAGTGCATTGGCGCCATGACAATCGAAATCGACTTCCTGCAGAAGAAGAGCACCGACTCCTCTCCCTACGACTCGGACAAGATGGCGGCCGAGTTCATCCAGCAGTTCAACAACCAGGCCTTCTCTGTCACCCAGCAGGTTTACTCCCCTCTTCCTCAAAGCATCACGGCTCACACACATACTTTACGTTGCTCTTTGCTTTTTGATTTGTGTGTTTTCTTAAACATTCTCCTGCTTCTCTCTGTCTCTCAGCTAGTGTTTAGTTTCTGCGACAAGCTGTTTGGTTTGATGGTGAAGGACATCGAGGCCATGGACGCCAGCATCCTCAAAGGAGAACCAGCCTCCGGAAAGAAACAAAAGGTATAAGACTGAGATCATTCATCAGAGCAAGTGAAGCCAGAACTCAAAGAAAAGTGGTTGTTGTTCAAGCAGGTCTGGGTTACCAACCAAAAAATAGGATGTTAGAAAGCTGTCTGGCTTCTGTTTCCTGTTGTTAATGTTTCCCTTCAGTTTTGATGGGAAGCACCTTTGGGATTTTGTTGATTGTTCGAACAAAAGCATTCCCATCTATAATTAAGCTAACAAGAGTTGGCTTAAAATTGAATTGCTTTTGAGGAATACTCAGATATGAATCAGATCCCCAGTGCAGTGAGGTTAGAACAAATTAGGACAGAATCATTTTAACATATTAGAGTAGCAGTCATTGTTAAATATGCTGATCTTACTACAATTACTACTTAACAGCTATAAATGAATAAATACTTCACATTTGAAGACCATCTTGATCCCTACAGGAGAATAAATGGACCAATGCAATGACCAGCAAAAACACAGTCACTGGCACGATGGATGGATGGATGGATGGATGGATGGATGGATGGATGGATGGATGGATGGATGGATGGATAATTATGTGGTTTTAAATGCATCTGCTTGCTTTACATTGTCAATACAGATAGAATCTGTACTTTTGTAGATTAAGTCAAGATCAAATAGGTAGGCAGTGGAATAATTTGCATAGTGATGTGACATTAGGACCTCTAAATATTCTACTTACCTGGATTTGAAGTGTATTCTTTAGGGCTGGGGCTTTAACGCGTTAGTTGAGATTAATTAATTAATTTCAGCGAAAACAACACGTTAAAAATAATAATGCAATTAATTGCACCCTCCTCAGTTCCCTCATTTCTGGCCACCAGTAACTCTGATTAAAACTCCAGCCCAGTAGGTGGCGGTAATGAACCTAAAGTCTGTTTGTAGCCATGAAGAAGAAGCAGCACAGGAAGTACTGAGTGAAGTCAGGCACTGGTGAACAGTGAAGGAAGACCAGATTGAGCTTGTTGGACAGAAAGTTTCCTTTTAAAAATCTTCTGGATGGCAGCTTGGATAAAAGCCTGGTTGTGTGCAAATTGTACAACAAAGAGTTTTCTGATCACTGCGTCACTTCAAGCCGACGGTATCACCTCAATGTAAAACATGTTGCTGTTAGCACCAGAGCTAACGTTAGCTACGAGTCATGCTAACGGCTAACGGTGTAGACATCCCATAATAGACCACTTTTCTAGACAGTGCTTGAGTTTACAGAAAGTCTTAAAATGTTGAATAAAATCGCTGTAATTGCACTTAGATTTGCAGTAATCTGTGAATGTAGCAGACAGATGAAAAATGCAGATAAATAGAAATGAAACATTTTTGTGGTTTAAGTTTTTACTCCGTCGAGGCTCTGCCTCCTTGGAGGAGGAATAACCTAAACAACTAAAATATCTCTTTTACTAACGTAATTATAAACTTTTTGTTTATGAAAAAATTACATAAATAAAAATTGGTGTTCCTATAAAAAGAACCATCAAAATTACATCATTTATCAAACCCAGAAAAGATGAAAACAGAATGGATCTGTGGATTTTCAACTTTCTGAAGCTCCTTGAACTACTTATGCTGATTTTATGTGCCATACAGTGGAAAAAACAACTAAATTCAGGCTTTAAGTCATCAAAATCACTTTTTTCTATATGTCCCATTTTCCTTTTTTAAAATAAATTTTAAATTATAAACACGTATGTCTATTCATTGATTTCACTGTCAACCACAATTTTATTTGAATTGAAAAACTTCACTTATTGTGTCAAATATTGCTATTTGACAAAACTGCAATTATTGCAATTAATTAATTACAAAGCCTGTAATTAATTAGATTAATTTTTTTTAATCGCATCCCACCACTAGTATTATTTCAACAATATCTGCTCCAATTTTTTCCCGTTAGGTGCCATAATTGCTGCTTTTTATCCAAATTGAGGGAGCAAATGAATAAGGAATGATTGTAATTGTACCAACTTTCACATGGAGTAGTGATTTTACATCTGGTTTCTCTGACAGATCGACGTCGGCCTGATGGTGGGCAACAGCCAGGTGATTTTTGAGAAGGCTGAGAATTCTTCCCTCACACTCGTCGGTACGTTGCTTCTTGTCTGACTTCATATTAATGATAGTTCCCATAAAGGTTTCCTAACCATTATGTTATCTTGATTGTTTCTAAAAGCTGAGATATATCAGTACGGTTCAAACACAACACCAAACAGGCTTCTGGGTCGACAAGAAGAAGTCTTTATTTTAGGGTTCTGTATCTATTTACTCCACAAGATGGCAGCAAGAGCCCATTCTGACAAATGTTCCACAAATCACCTCGTAAGAGTTCAGACTTATCTGTCAAGGAAAAAGCCGGGAAAGACTTCAAACGAAACAAACTTGACTTTATAATTTATGACTTTTAATTTGTGATAGACTCTGTCATGACTTGTAGCAGCGTTTCTAGCTTTTCCTCACTGAAAATCACATGTAAAATCCTCTAAGTTGTGGGCTTTAAAATACAGTATATGTAAGATTTGGTGGCTAAATAACTCTTCTGTGTTTTTAAACAGGTAAAGCAAAGACCAAGGAGGCACGACAGACAATCATCAACCCAGACTGGAACTTTGAGAAGATGGGAATCGGAGGTCTGGACAAGGAGTTCTCCGACATTTTCCGCAGAGCTTTTGCTTCCCGAGTTTTCCCTCCTGACATTGTGGAGCAGATGGGTGAGAAGTCTCCTCTATTCTCCCTCTTTCTTGTAACTTTTTATAGCTGTGGGTTTTGAGATTTATTCCTTCCACTGAGCTTCCTCCACCCTTTAGTTAGCTAAGTAATCTTTTTTTAAACGTATTTATGAGATCTGGTGATGGCAATGCCGGCAGCTTGTGAGTTTTTATGAATGAAATGTTGTGTGGAAGATCAAGCCGTGCTCTGTTTACTGTGTATTCTCCATGGAAATAAAATGTAATACACACTAACAGAATGCAGGAAACAAGGTTAGGCAGGGTGCTCTGCCAATCAGACTTCCCTACAGACACACATAGAAAATGACACAATTTATATTGGTCTTATGATCTGTTTGATTAATCTGGTTTCTTCTCCCTCCGGCCTTGAAGTATTTTCTAGCAGAACATTCATCTTCTCTTCCTCCTAATGTCATTTCCGTTTCCTTTCCTGCCTTGTTGCTGTTATTTCTGCATCACCACTTCTTCTCTTTCTTTCTCCATCATTTTGGCTTTTTTTGATAACTCCTTGTGTTCTTTGTTCCAGGTTGTAAGCACGTGAAGGGCATCTTGCTGTTTGGACCACCAGGATGTGGTAAAACTCTGATGGCCAGGCAGATCGGTAAGATGCTCAACGCCCGCGAGCCCAAGATCGTCAACGGCCCCGAGATCCTCAACAAGTACGTAGGAGAATCTGAGGCCAACATCCGCAAACTGTTCGCCGAGGCAGAGGAGGAGCAGAAGAGGGTGAGAGACGCTCAGTGTTCCTCTCTGTTTAGTTAATATGTTAAAAAACACACACACAGCTGATGAAAGTGGGCGTCATTTTCAGCTGGGAGCCAACAGCGGCCTCCACATCATCATCTTTGATGAGTTGGATGCCATCTGCAAGCAGAGAGGAACGGGTGCCAGCAGCACGGGCGTGCACGACACCGTGGTCAACCAGCTTCTGTCCAAGATCGACGGCGTGGAGCAACTTAACAACATCCTGGTCATTGGTAAGAACAATCAGAGGGAAGGGACGGACCCTGTTGTGATACGTTGTACTGGATAGAGAGCAGGGGTCCATTTATGTACATTTGACCCATCAAATCCAACAGGATTCTTATCACCAACACCAACATGAACATACAAGATTGTTATGATCCAACCTCTAGGGTCAACTGGATGTAACAAATAACCAGATGATATTTGGTTCAGGTAAAGGAATTTATTGCTCACTAGCAAATGGAACAGAAAAGTGATCAAACAAAGAAAACAGGACTGGTGGGTGTTGCCAAATCAAAGAACATAATAAAACAAATGAAGGCTAACAGTTTGTAAAATTATCTAAACAGAAACAAAGCAACTAAACTCCCTAACCAAACTGAAAACACAGTAGCAACACCCAGCACAGGTAACAGAAAATACCAACAGTGCACAACACTAACTAAACAAAACTGGTGCCTCAGAACACACACATTTAACACACAAAGACTCAAATGACCAAATCCTTCTTCCTGAAGTTAGCAGACTGCTAACCAGAGCCAATCTCCACTAAGACTTGAGGCACCAAATTAGCAGCCCCCAGCAGCAGTCATCCCTTACGAACCGACGGACCAAACCAGAACATGATCACAAAGAGGCGGAAGAAGCACCAGGGCGAACTGCTCACACATCCCAGCCACCGAGACTGAGAGTTTTGGTTGTAGATATACTCAGGTGTGGTGATCGCTGGGGTCTTATGGGAGGAGGAGTTGTAGTGGTCGATCAATCTGGTGGATCGGGAGGTGTGGAGAACCAGGTCTGGGAGGAGGTCTGGAGCTCCTCATGAGTGCCAGGGGAGATCTGGAGCTCAGTCTTCGACCAACATAATCAGCCACCAGTGCCCGTAACAAAGAGCCTCAGCAGCAATTACACGGTCTGCATAGAAAAAGTACCTACACTGAGCGCCCAGGTGGCTCAGCTGGTTGAACAGGCAGCCCATAAACAGGGGCTATAGTCCCCCATGCAGCGGCCTCAGTTTGATTCCAGCTCACGGCCCTTTGCTGCAGGTCTTCCCCCAGTTCTTCTCCCAACAAAAGGCCAAAAAAAAACAACTTCAAGAACTTACAAATCGCTTTTAGGAAATGAGCCCAGGACTGTAAAGCTCAGTGTGTTCCATCATGATTAAAATGCTGTTTTGTATTTAACACCAGCACCAGACAACTAAGATACTGTACCATCTGTTCAGCTCACACATATTGGAAAATCTCCATTAAGGCTGTAGCTTTAAAAAAAAAAAAAAGAAGTTACATTTGAACAATTCCAATCAACACTAATGTATTTAAATTCATTCAAATGCCACCCACATGGCGCAGCACACCCAGTACCTAATGTCTTGTAAGGTGTTTAAGTATTAAATTGGGGTTCAGTTTCGTCATAAGCCTCAAAATCTTGGCTTGAAACGGTTCACTGGTAGACTGTGCATCCTTTCACTTAAATGTCCTCCAGTTGTCAGCTATTATTATGTACCAATCCAGAGAGTAGATTTGATACAGTCTGCAGACCTGTCCCTCTACGTCATTATTCTCTGCATCACGGCGTTTTCCTCTCCCTCCAGGTATGACCAACAGGCCTGACCTGATCGATGACGCCCTGATGAGGCCCGGCAGGTTTGAGGTGAAGATGGAAATCGGTGAGTGTTTTTATACCTTTTCTCTCTTTTTCTCTGCTCAACTTTCATTTTGGCTGAGATTTCAATCTGTCATCTCCATCTGGGACTTGAAAAAGTTGAAATGTTTCTGAGACTAGTCTTGTATTTTGAAATATAACGTTGCCACAGATGGAATGGATATAATATGGTCCAATTGCTCATTTAAATGGCTCATTTTCTTCAACATATTTCCAATTTTCCTAATGCTTATGCAATAATTAACTATGTATCTACATCCAGAGCTGTGATTATTGCGTACTATATTTCAGCCATTTGTATGGTATTCAAGCAATAATTCTAAAACCCAGTAAATGTGCAATGATTTATCATAGAATCCTGATTTATTTTTCTTTTAGGGAAATATTATAGACCTGATTTAGACTGGTCATTGTACAGTAAACATGTCAGCATTTTATTATGAAAACCTAACAGTTAACAAGCCATCTTCACCTCTTAAAATGATACTTCAAAGTGATTTCAGCAACCTCGTTAACCTCAAGACACATTAAAAGTAATATTTTGGATGTTATATATAATCGCTTCCCTTGAAATACCTTAATTATGAAGATAATTTTGTTTTTATATCCAGTAATGCTGTTGTGATGGTAATTCCCACTGTGCACCGTCTTTTTCTGCTACCTACTTCGCCAAAAGTAACTTTCTTCATAAAACTACATCACATAATGTTAGTTGTTCATGTGCTCAGGGAGTTAAATTGTGTCAGAGCCTTGATGTCCTTCAGCATCACAGCATCACTGACTCATGCTCTAATGCAATCTGCTTTCACACACACATGTAGAATGTCGCCTTCTCTTCTTTCACGTTATCAAAAAGCTGTTGCATCACACAGCGGCTCCATCCATACTGTCTCTAAGCTGAGAGAGAGCGTATGTGCATAATTTACGTAGGTGGCACAGTAGCTGTAACTTCATTAATTATTGACATCGCGCTGCTGTGTCCTCACATAGCCTCATTAATCAAATGGTTTCATTCTATAGAACAAACTGCTGCACAGTTTCAACAAAGCAGCGACGCACAGGATGAGTCAGAACCATCAGAGATGAATTCTTATTTTCTGTGAGGAAGTGGTTTCCTCTCGAGAGTAGTATGTTTTTCTTGCACAGAAAGTGGAGAACTCTCAGTTTTGCTTCTTGAAGGCAATTATATTTGCAGTGGTGGCGTCACAGAAAGCCTGAAACTTCCTGAACTCCAATCTACTGCATACAAATAATAATAAGTACAAATAATAAGGCGATATTTTTGTTCTTCAAATTGATTATAATTGTTGCTTCATCCAAAGAGGCACAGAAAGAGTACAAATAAAAGAAAAGAAAACTGAAAATGCTCTCACTTTTGGTATGTGGTGTTTAATTTAATGTGGAACATTTGATTCTGAAATTCTGCCAATACAGTGGAGGCGAATCGAATTTAGTATTTTTATTTTTTGAATTTCTTAGAAATGATTTTTCCATAACAAACCAACAAACAGAACAACATATAGACAGAATAATAGCCTTCGCAGTATAATCCAATAAAAGCCAAGCCAAGGTTCCAAGTGTCCAGGATTGTCAGTATAAAACCTTGATCTTCCAGGTCTGCCTTCCATGTGTTTATGGGTTAATGTTTGTTTGGCATCTGCACCTTCCAAGACATCTCACCTTGCATTTGTATACAGTTCAAAATGATCGATAAACAGCTTAATGACGGTAATAACTGTGATCACATGATATTCAAATAAGACTTCCGTATTTCCAATATCTTTCACATTTTTGGGCTGCATGTCTCAGAGTGTTGTTCCATAATGTATATTTTCGGATTTATTTCTATCCATTCTGTGACTTTTGGGATATCTTTACTCAGCCATTTTTTTTGTTGTAGCTTTTTTTTTTTAACCCCCTGCTAGTCGTATTTGTAGTAAATATCATGCTTTGTCAGTGAAGAAGGTAAATTACATCCAAGGTAAAATCTAATCCCAGATGTATTATTAATCTAATCTGTCATTACATCTGTCCAGGACTGAGAAATGCTTGGGAATTCCCCAAATATGTGAAAATGACCGACAGATGTATCCCACAAAACCCCAACAATGACATGAAAATTCATCTGCAAGATATTTTTTTTTTAAAACAGATCCAGCAGCCTGGATTTGAGCTTAACTGAAGGTGTTTTTGAATAAGAATATCTTTATTAGCACTATTTTATATGTTTCTTACCTCTTCTATTCCTTTTCCCTATAAATTCTACCCCCGCCTCATCTCTTTTATCTTCTCGACACTCGTTCCTTTCCTTGCCACACTCTTTTCATCCTCCAAACACCAGGTCTGCCTGATGAGAAGGGCCGTGTCCAGATCCTGACCATCCACACCAACAAGATGAGAGGCTTCAACCTGCTCGCCATCGACGTCGACATCAAAGAACTGGCATCGGAGACGAAGAACTACAGTGGTGCCGAGCTGGAGGGTCTGGTCAGGGCGGCCCAGTCCACCGCCATGAACCGACACATTAAGGTCACTATCAGACACACAGAGCTTACATTCAGGTTGGGATTCCACCGCGATTAGAGGGCCAGCAGACTGAGAATCTATGGAAGAATGTATGAAATATCAGTGAATGCTCTATGAGATAACATTGTAGCAACAGCCTGATGGGAAAACAGGAAAACAATTTAACAATAAACTGATTCCACTAGAAAAACCAGTAGCAGTGACTAAAGCATAGTCTGTATAGAAACGATAGGCATATCCTCTGAAAAGTGAAGCCAATGTGGTGACTGAAACCTGCAGTTTTTTCTAGCAGTCAGCAGGGGGCGACTCCTCTGGTTTCAAATAGAAACCTGATGTGTAGAAGTCTATGAGAAAATGAGCCTACTTCTTTCTTCATTGGCTACCTCAGTTCACATTTTTCTAATGAGGTTATGGTCTCAATCTCAAGTCTTATTCAGTACAGAATGATGTTTATTTTGTAAATTATATATAGGAGAATAATATACAATAAAACCAGTCAGAGGAACCAAACCAGGACTTTCCCTTTAATACTTCACCTACATTTTGCTCCTAGTACTTTTACTCAAGTAGGATTTTTCATTCAAGACTTTCACTTGCAATGGAGTATTTACACATTGCTGTATTATTAGTTTAATAATAACTTAATTTATTTATATAGCAGGCTTAAGAACAACGTTCACAAAGTGCTTTGACAGTTAAAACAAGCAACACAGACAATCAAGCAAGATATAGGAGGCAAGGCAGAGCAGTCACTTAAAATAAACAGTAAAAATGACAATAAAATGAGACTGCTTGCTTTTCTAGGCTACATCTACAGTGGAGGTGGACATGGAGAAGGCAGAGAAGCTGCAGGTCACCAGAGCTGACTTCATGGGATCCCTCAACAACGACATAAAACCAGTATGTTGTTCTGTGAAAACTGCGTAATGCGGTGACAGGAAAAAGGTGAAACGATGTCTCTGACATTCCCTCGTGTTTTCTTCAAGGCGTTTGGTACAAACCAGGAGGATTATTCCAGCTACATCATGAACGGCATCATCAAATGGGGCGACCCGGTCACTCACGTTCTGGATGATGGAGAGCTGCTGGTGCAGCAGACCAAGAACAGTGATCGCACACCGCTGGTGGCCGTGTTGTTGGAGGGTAAGAATTCAAACACACACTACTCTGCTTAACCCTGGTGTCGTCCTGCGGGTCAAAATTGACCCGTTTTAAAGTTTGATGTGGAAAAAATATATATTTTAACAGCGAAACTTCTGATGTCCACATTTTCAACATTTTTGGGAAATCTTTGAACATTTTTTGGTGGAAAAAAAGAAATGTTAAAAATGTTTCTTAAGAACATTCACCAAAAAAATCAACCAAAATCCAGCAAATTTCACTGGATTTTGGTTGATTTTTATGTGAATGTTCTTAAAGAAAATATTAGAAGTTTTACTGATATATATGTAATCACTTTAGATATTTTTAGGATTTTTTTGGAAGATTTTTACTCATTTTTTGAAAATATTTACAAGAATTTTCTTGCCAATTTTTTTTTTTTTTTTTTTTAATAAAACTTTTAAGGGAAACTTTGAAATAATTATTGGAATTTTCTTCCTGAAGGTCTTGCAAATTTTCAGAAATTTGGGGATTTTTTTTCCAGAATTTTTGGATTTTTTTCAGACAAGGAAACAATATTTTTGGTGCCCGTAAATGAGGACAACAGGAGGATTAAGTTAGACCAAAACAGTGTAATTTTAAAGACTGAGTTCTACATTTAATGCAATAAAAAGGATGAAAATTGGCGATGACAGTGCCTGATTTTTACAGAGATTATATAAAATTTTCTAATTTCCCTGTCGGGAATATTCCTCAGGATAATTCCTCAGTATTCTAGGGTTTAATACAAAGATATACTCAATACAAAAGCAGCAAACTGTACCCTACAGGTCCACCCCACAGTGGAAAGACAGCCCTGGCAGCTAAGATTGC
Organism: Amphiprion clarkii; assembly: GCA_027123335.1. Classification (NCBI taxonomy): domain Eukaryota; kingdom Metazoa; phylum Chordata; class Actinopteri; family Pomacentridae; genus Amphiprion; species Amphiprion clarkii. The sequence continues at coordinate 30,030,118 of CM049583.1, read as the reverse complement.
AGAGGACTCGCAGTTCCCCTTCATCAAGATCTGTTCTCCAGACAAGATGATTGGACACTCAGAGATCTCCAAGTGCCAGGCAATCAAAAAGGTACATGGTGCAGTGACTTCTGAGAATTACAAGCTGTATCACCGTCTCCTCCCTTTAGATTTTTCCCTCCATTAATCCGTTCTTCCCTCCCTCTGTTTCAGGTCTTCGATGATGCTTATAAGTCTCAGCTCAGCTGTGTGGTTGTGGATGACATCGAGCGTCTGCTGGACTACGTCCCCATCGGCCCTCGTTTCTCCAACCTGGTCCTCCAGGCTCTGCTGGTGCTGCTGAAGAAAGCTCCACCCAAGGTCAGAGATCACCTGAAACACGTAGACACACTTTTACTGTAGTGTTGTCTATAGATGTCATGAAAAAAATGTAATTACTTAACCTCACTAACACTAATACTCATCTGTGCTGTAGTGCCATCATTGCCACAAGAGAGCCACACCTGTGTACATATTCCTTTATTACTTTGAACACATAGAACATTGTCTTTCTTAGCAGCTTCACTGTAACGGGTTGCAAGCAAAAAAAAAAAAAACAACAAATGTTAGCAACAACTGTACTAATGCACCAAACTTGGTACTTCAGTTCAAAACTGCTAAGAACGGCAGTGGCAAGCTATTTTCGAAATTGGCTTGGCATATTTTTCAGGCGAAACTATAGTATGATAGCTTGATAGCTTGTAGCTGTTATTTATTTAGTTGATGCATTTCTTTGTGTAAATAAGTGTACTGCAGACATACTACAGATCTACTTAAGAAAACAGCAATTTTTGTGCTTTATTTTAATTAGCATTACCAACAGCAACAACTAAAAACATCCCATGATATCAGCGTCAACTATGGGCTGCCAGTGTTCTCTTAATGTTGGCATCAGAAATTGAATCACCCTTATAAAAGGTGACCACAGTCCATGGAACAGATAATAAATGCCCTTCATTTTCCTTTCATATCAACCATTAATAATCATTTTCACGTGAAGTACTTTCACAGAATTGTGACTCTTTTTTTCTGGATGAAATCTTTAAGTTCAGTTTTTCGTTTTTACAAGAAATGTTTCTTTGTCTAGAAACTTTCACAGATCACAGTCACTGTGGTATGACTGCATCATCCTGTTAAATGTCTGTAAATCATAATATACAGGTGCTCTTGGCTGGACGTTTTTTAAAATTCATTTCTTTCATATTTATGATGTTATTAAATTCATTTACACAAGATTTGCTGATTAAAAAATACAAATTTGGTGATATAGGATAAAATAAAAACAGAATCAGTATGCTTGTCTCTGCATTAACCATATTCCCAACAAAACTGCAGAAATGAAGAGCTCCTCTGTACTTGTGGACAATTAACCTTCAGTGGACACAGAAAATGAGAGGAAAACGCTAATTCACCATGCGGTGTTCACAGCAACAGACAAACACAAGCCGTTTATTCCTCCTGCAGGGCCGGAAGCTGCTCATCATCGGCACCACCAGCAGGAAGGACGTCCTGCAGGAGATGGAGATGCTGGACGCCTTCAGCACCACCATCCACATTCCCAACATCTCCACTGGGGAGCAGCTGGTCGACGCCTTAGAGGTATAAACACACACACACACACACACACACACACGCTCATTTTAGGGGTAATCACACACATACATTTGGATGCTTGAAGGTAGAAATACTCTCCATTGTGCACTTAAACAAGGACACACAGATGAAAGTGGTGAATTATACATAACCATCCCATCCTCGAGAGAACACAGCCGTGCGCATATGTAGCCTTGAAAGATTCGTACCCTTGCGGGGAAAGAAGCTACATTCACTTTCATTCAAGGTACTGGGGAAAAAAAAAACACATTAAGTGGCCAAAGCTTAATTAAAAGGATGTTTTTGTCTGCACTTACCAGAGGCTTCCGACGTAGCGCTGAAAACCTGCATGTTTCTGCTGCCTTTGTTGTCTATGCAGCTGCTGGGGAGCTTCACGGACAAAGAGCGAGCCAGCATCGCACAGCAGCTCAAAGGGAAGCGAGTCTGGATCGGCATCAAGAAGCTGCTGGTGCTCATCGAGATGTCGCTGCAGGTACGGGAGCCGCAACAAAGCAGTAGCTTCAGAAAGCGTCTGAACGCTGTGATGTGTCACGCAGGACGCTGGATGTGTGATGTGTGGGGTTTGTTTGAAGCATAGAGGGAAAACTGTACATTCTGGACTGCTAAAATAAAAAAAACTAAATATATTGATTTATCCACTGATTAGATAAAGACGTAGTTAGGCCTTTTCCACTGTACTCAAACCTAGAGGCTATAGAATAGAATAGAATAGAATAGAATAGAATAGAATAGAATAGAATAGAATAGAATAGAATAGAATAGAATAGAATAGAATAGAATAGAATAGAATAAAATACATACTTATTTGATCCTTACTAGGAAATTATTTGTAACAGCAGCATTTGGCACACAGAACACTAATAGTCTAATAATTATCTAACTAAAAGTCATTTACCTATATAAGTTAGAAAAAATATGAAAAGTTAAAAACATATGCAGAGCGTATAACTCCTAAGTTAAAATATTAATTAATATGAATTACTGAGAAATGAGAAGCCGGACTGCAGCCAGTAGGAAGGACTCAGACCTGTATCCTTTAACCCTATAAGACCCAAATACGGAAAAAAAAAAATGCAAATAAATAAATAAAACTAAAATGTGCATATAAATGAAAAAATAAATAAATAAAATATATATAAATGATATATGTAAAAATAGATATAGAAATAGATATATATATAAAAACCCAAATGTAGAAAAAAATTTGCACTAAAAATAATAATAATAATAATAATAATAATAATAATAATAATAATAATAGTAATGCTAATAAAATAATAATATATCATTATTATTAGTTTTTGTTTATTATTTATTTTTCTAGATTTGGGTTCCTATATATAAAATAGAAAATAATGAAAAAAATAAGACTGATGTTGTATTTTTGCAACAGTGGGTTTTACAGGGATATCCTGGGAATTTCGACAAGATTAATAAATTAAATTTGACATTGAAGACATTTCTGGGGTTCACATCGAAAATCACATCCACTGTTGTTGAACCACTTTTTAGTTTTTTCAGTTTCTGGTCCTTTACCCTCTAAACCCTGAACCCAGTCAGGCTTTATTTAAGAGTACACAACAATTACATGACATAGCAATTAACTGTAAAAACACATTTCTGAGTTCCTTCTAGCCATTGTTGAGCTATTTCCATAGAGGTGCAGGACTTTATATTGCAGTAGAAATGAGCCCACAGTGAGTAAAAATGTGACAGGACAAAAACAACACTTGGGAGTCAGAGAATTAAAGGAATAGTACATTTTATCGTCCCACTCTCGTGTCTGTTTGGTAAATATGAAGCTATTGTCAGCACTTGGTGAGCTCAGCTTAGTACTCATAAAGCTGGTTAAGTTTATTTAATTCTGTCCAGACTAAAATGATGATTCCTGGCTAAAAATAATAGGAGCTTTTCCAAGAACAAACTCCAGAGTCTATAGCCCTGGTGCAACTGCAACATCAGTGGCAAAACAGCTGGTGGCAGTAGTGCTGTATTTCTCTGTTTTCTTGATGTACTCCTAGTAGAGGAAGACACAAAAAGAACGCTTTGTTCACTTTATAAGTCCAGTTTCAACCCCCACACTAATGGACCCTTTAACTTGCTACGTTCAGGAGGGTTTAGGGTTGTTGTGTTTGAGGTCTCTCTCCTTTTGTGAGTCTGTATATCTGCAGACTTTCCTGAGGGAATTCTCCATAGTTCATGGAAAGGCTGGTGACATTTAAGTGTGGCTGTCTTGCCGAGCATGGATGGTGTAGAGCAGAAACCCGCTGGCAGTGACAGCATCTGTCTGCACACTGTTCTCATAATTTACTGCACATCTGTAGTGTTGTTATTTTCAGTCAAACATCCAGATATGATTCACATAAAATTATGATTTTCATGACTTCTGGTTGAGTGGCTCATCAAACTGTGAATGAAACCCAAGGTCTCATTCATTTTTAAAAGTCACAACATGTTCTTTCCCAGCAGTATGTACCGTCACACTAGTGTTCCCTGTGCCTCCTTGTTCCGCTATTAAGAGCCCTCATGAACTCACACACTCCAGCGCTACAGCTTAAGATAAGTCAGTTAAGTGTGTGAGGGTTTAGTGGTGGACATCAGGACAGGCTCAGTTTGGTGTGTAACAGTTTGACTTCCTGTACCTCCTGTTTCTAAGTGATGAAACAATAACACCAACCTTTCTCTCCCTGAATCTGCTTACAGTTTTTTTTTTTTTTCAGATGGAGGATATTGTACAGAAACCTGTTTCTTCTCTACTTTGCTCATGTGTCCTCCATGCATGGCTAGTCAGGGCAAAGTTACTGTTTTACCTGCTATTCTGAAACTTCTGGAAGTGACTCTGCCCAGTTTACACTTTAGCACATAATCTGTTTTTGTATGGATTAAAGCAACCAGACTATTAGTGAGGCTTACTGCCAGCAGGGGTCTCAGCCAGCCTTTGTCTCTAGTCTTTATGCTTGGGAGGGCTTAGCTTAGCGTAAAGGCTAGATTATTTCTTTTAGATTAAAGATTCAGTGTTTTTATGACTGTATCATCAATATAAAAGATCCTGCATGTGCTTGTACATCACTCGAAATACATTTCACCTGAATCCGTTTCAACAAGATTTGGATGCACCGGCAGCTAGCCGCCCATTAGCTTAGCTTAGCATGGAAGCTGCAAACTGTTTAAACATAATAGAATGCCCCTACCAGCAACTTAAAACCGACAAAATAACAACATATAATGCATTGTTTGCTTAATGACAAACCAAAGTGTGTGGAAAGTAGCTTGACGTTGACCAACAACTTGATCCATAGTTTTTCTTTGAAGTCGCTATTATCTGATTATAGCTTCTTAAATCTGAATACTTTCTGGTTTCTTTTCTCATCTGTGACAGTACACTGAATATCTTTGGGTGGCACACTGTTAAAAAAAAAAAAAAAGTTTTTATGGTAAAATTCTGGCAGCTGTGATTGCCAGAATGCTATCACAAAATTACGGTAAAACATTTTCTACATTTACGGTAAAGAAATGTATTGATATTGCTGAGTTTATGGTTAAAAATGCGTTTCATTCTATATTATCCTGTAAAAAAAAATTTCACCTTTAAAAATGTGAAAATTTACTTGAAAATTCCATATAAAGTAAGATTTGTGTAACTTGTAACAAATATTAGAGCATTTTTCCATTACCAGCACAACAGTCAGTGTATTTAACTTTTAATATGTGTACTTTTAGCAAAAACTGAGGTAAAAGCTGTCATAAATATTGAAGCATGTATCCGTTATTAACACAAAAGTCCATCCGTTCGACACACTGTATTTTTCACATGTAATAAATACCCATATGAACGGTGTCCATATGGGAGGCCTACGCTGGGCCTCCAGAATGGCCCCATTTGTTGCTGCTATGATAGTTCTGGTATAACTGGAAGGCACAGCATTTACTTTCGCCTGTCATTTATATTCAGCCTTCTCTCCCTCTGCTTTATTTCGTCTCCAGATGGACCAGGATTACAGAGTGACCAAGTTCCTGTCTCTGCTCAGAGACGAGGGGGCGTGAGTACAACCGCTCTGCACCAATCACATGAAACTTCATTACCTGGCAACAGCCTCCATCTGCTTTAACCCTCGTGTCGTTCTGTGGGTTTAAAGTTTGAAAATGTGGGGGGAAAAAAATACACAGTGGAACTTCTGATGTCCACATTTTCAAAATTTCTGGGAAATATCTGAACATTTTTTGGTGGAAAAAAAAGAAATGTTGAAAATGATTCTTAAGAACATTCACATAAAAATCAACCAAAATCCAGCAAAATTCGCTGGATTTTGGTTGATTTTTATGTGAATGTTCTTAAAGAAAATATCAGAAGTTTTACTGATATATATGGAATCACTTTAGATATTTTTAGGATTTTTTTGGGAAGATTTTTACTCATTTTTTGTAAATATTTACAAGAATTTTCTTGCCACATTTGGGGAAATTTTTAAAATAAAACTTTTAAGGGAAACTTTTAAGGAATTATTGGAATTTTCTTCCTGAAGGTTTTTGCAAAATTTTCAGAAATTTTGGGATTTTTTTTTCTGAATTTTGTGATTTTTTTCAGACAAGGAAACAATATTTTTTGGTGCCCATAAATGAGGACAACAGGAGGGTTAAGCCTCCTCTTTTATTCTCATCACCTTCCCTTTCATGCTTCTCCTGCTTGTTTTATTTAGACTTTTCTGTGCCAGCATACTTCTATTACTCACACATAAACCTAGCTTAGAAGTGCTGCGATCTTATATTTCCACACTGCACACACGCACTTATTTAAAAAGGTTAACAATCAGCGATTCTTCTCAACAACTGCTAACCTCATCGGCTTTATTTTGCAATCACCAGGTTGAATGAAGGCGATCAAATCCGAATTTAAGCAGCCGGTTGCTCTCGCTGTGTACTGGTAAGGTCAACGAAAAAGTGACGACGTTAGAACCTGAGGGTCATGAGTACAATAGCTATAGCTTGTTAGTTAGTTAGCTGTTAGCTTAGCATTTATACAGTACTGTTCAAAAGTTTGGGGTCACCCTGGCAATTCCATGTTTTCCATGAAAACTCCCACTTTTATCCATGTGCTAACATAACTGCACAGGGTTTTCTAATCATCAATGAGCCTTTCAACACCATTAGCTAACACAATGTAGCATTAGAACACAGGAGTGATGGTTGCTGGAAATGTTCCTCTGTACCCCTATGGAGATATTCCATTAAACATTTCCAGCTAGAATAATCATTTACCACATGAACAATGTCTAGATCAGGGATGTCAGGTTCCACATTCAGCCCAGTTAGATCTCCAGTGCGCCAGACCAGTAAAAGTATAACATAATAACCTATAAATAACCACAACTCCAACTTTTTCCTTTGTTTTAGTGCAAAAAAGTACATTCTGAAAATGTTCACATTTGAAGAATTATCTTTCTGCAAAATATTATGAACAACCTGAAATTTCTGAAGAAAAATAAATTCAACTTCAACAACATTCAGCCTCAGTTTATCATTTCCACATGACAACTTCCAGATCACAGTGTCTACAAAGACACAAAACATTTAGTCACACCTATCTGAAATTGAATAATACAGTATTTTACTTTAAAAATGACAAAAAAAACAACAAAAACAAGACAAAATATTCAAAAAAAACCCCAAATGACAAAAATGAGAAACAAAATGACAAAAAATGAGACAAACGACACGAAACAAAACAAAAAAGTTACAAAGTGACAAAAAAAATGGACAAATGAGACAAAAAAAATGACAAAAGCATGAAACAAAATGACAAAACCGACAAAAACTGTTTGACACTCCTGGTCTAGACTGTATTTCTGATTCATTTAATGTTATCTTCATTGAAAAAAAATGCCTTTCTTTCAAAAATAAGGACATTTCTAAGTGACCCCAAACTTTTGAACGGTATTGTATATGTAGTTTCCCTGCTTCTGTAGGACTTGATTGCAGTAGCAGCTTCAGATTTTATTGTGTTTTTGTGTGAGAAGCTTAACACTCCTTCAGTCGATGTGGACACATGAGGCAAGAACATTTAAACGGTAAAAGCTAAGAGAGTTATTATCAAGTTAGCAAATTAGCAAAATAATATCAGTTACATAACAAACTTCATCAACATGAAGTGCTTATCTTACATATCATTAGTTTACCCCTACAGTTACCATCATCATCTTATTCAGTTGCATATTAATTTATTTATGTAACATGACATTCTAGATGTCATTCAAGCCCTGATGTTTTACCTCCCCTTCATCTTTATTTCACTGTTGCAAGCATTTTGTATGAATAATAATATCGTAGTTCATGTTTCTTTATTCCTGAATGACTATAGAGTTTAGATTAATAATTTAGTATAACTCCTAGGGGTCTGTACTACGAAGCAACTTATCCAGGATGTATTTTGTTATCTGTTGCAGAAAGAATCTGGCTAAAACTGCGTTGAGATAATAGAGGCGGAGCTGGGACCAGATCACCAACTGCAAACATGACCAGATCTAGATATTGCTCAAAAAGAACAAACTATAATCCTAAATCCATATGAGGAATTTAATAGTTTAAAACACAGTCAAGAAGATAAGCTGGAAACAATCGTATTTGTAGCGTCATAGGCAAATATTCCACACTGGTCTCAGAGGAAACTGTAGCTCTGCACCTTCTCTTGGATCCATTTTCAGGCTTTAGGAAATCTAGCCTGAGATGGAAGACTTTGGCCAATCACAGGTGTGTTTAAATAGATCCGGTGAGAAAATAGAAAAAGCAACAAAGTCCGAGCTCTTTGCTCGGGAGAGTGGAGGTTGAATCCTCTGTGGCTTGACTGGTTTTTTGAAGCACAACTGGTGGGAGAAGCTTTAGACAAAGAGGAGAGAATTGCAGCAGAAAGATTATATATTTTCAAACTGTTGCCTTTTCTTTTTCTTTCTGTTTTTCTGTTTTGTTGTTGCTTTAATTGGCTCATCATGCCCATGTCAGGCACGAGTACATCTGACTAAAATCACATTGTATATTCTATTAAATAACAATATTAGATGTATTCTCATGGCACCGACGACAGCTTTAGCTTTATTCTTTCAGCTGTAACCCCGGTGACGGTAAACAGTCTTGGAAGCAAGTAAAGAACAAATATAAAAACTTCATTCAAACCGGTAAGTGGGCTGATTGCAAATTTATAAGATCAACAAGTGCTTTAATCAGCCACTGTTTTAGGATTTAATCACTTTGGTGATTGCATTTTCCCAGAGAACTGATTGGATAGCAGGTTGCGTAGATTCACTACCAGTCTAAGGTTTGGATACACCTTCTCATTCAATGCTACATTGTAGATTAATACTGAAGATGAACACTTTTTTTGTTCACAACATAATTCCATCTGGATTCTTCTATAGTTCTGATGTCTTCAATTTTATTTTACAATGTAGAAAATAATTTTTAAAAAGCCATCGAATGAGAAGGTCTGTCCAAACCTTTGACTGGTAGTGTATGTGTTGATCTGTTATCCCAAATATAAACTGCTCAAGGTTAGGCGTAAGTTGCCATGGCAACGTACCCCAGTAAGAAGTGAACCACCATTATAGCCCTGAAATCCAGAATTAAATCCAAAGTTATCTGGCTTCGTAGTACAGATCTCTGTCTCTGAACAGCACAGGACTTTAGATTTAGTTTTCTGTAGTTGGCTGCACCAACTACATTCAAATTTGACCCTTTTCTTGTTTTATAACCTCTTAAATCCTGCTGAAAACTGGCTTCTTTACTCAACACGACTCCCAGTGTGATACTGGTTGTTGCTAAACAGGTTCCCTCCTGAACAGGAAGTGAGTTGTGGGGTCACAACGGGCAGGAAACTGAATCTTGCCTTCCTTCTCCTTCTGCCTCTTCCCTTTTCTAGTGATCGCAGCTTCTACGAGTAGAAGCAGCTGGAGGACTGAAGCAAACATCTCGCCATCTACAAGCCACCCACCAAACAAAACGAGGAAGTGGAGGAGGTGAAGAAGAAGAAGAAGAGATCTTCCTCCTGTCTATTCATCCATCTGTCTATCTATCGAAGTACAAACCTGGTCCAAGAGAGGAGCAAGAAGTCCTCTTGATCTCAGCATGTTTCCATCAGCAATATCCCTGAATAACCTCCCAGCTGCTCCTCATCACCACATATTACACCTACCGACATATCACAGGAAGTCGTACTGTTACAAATCTGTTATCTGTAAAGAAACTGCAATAGATGATTGTAAAAAGTGCTGTTTTTGTGCATTGTGCGTAAAAATAACCAAAAAAAAATCGAAGCCATGTGTGTGTTTAGCTCTATTCTATTTGTTGTGTTTGTTGCATACCTCTCGTCCTGCTAAAGGTAGTTAGTGTTAGTACGGTGTGTATCCTCACAAGCAGCAGAAACACATGCAAAAAGTGACAAAAATGCCCAAGCGATTTGAATATTAAATCCATACGAGGCTTTTAGTGAATATGTAGTGGCTGTAAGAGAAAAAAAAAGAAGAAGCTGTTCCATGTGTAAATGTAATCCCTTTAAATCTACAGTATGTTTATGTTCTGTAAATAGTATATATAGACACAAAGGCAGTATATCATGAGAATAATAAGTCTATTTCGTACTATATCAGTATATGATTCTTCCCTGTGGCTATGGACATGTTGACTTTACCGGGTTAGTGTAATAGTGGAAGTAAACGTTGGATTGTTGGCCTGTCTGTGTTGCGTACAGTACAGTTCGGTCTAGCTAGTGTTGCCATGGCATCATCAGTGTTACACATAATAAAAAAAGAAAATTATACATGTATATTCTGCACTTTTAACATCGACTCTACAGAACTTTTAGTACTTGTGTCTCGGCGGATCTTCGTGGGGGCTCCAACTCGTGTGGGTTCGTGTGCATGTGTGGGGAACCAGATGCTGCATGTGTCCGGGACGTTTGACTCTTCTGGTGGAAGGACGTGATGTTGTTGTCGAATGGGAGCATGCGAGTGTGTGTGTGTGTGTGTGTGTGTGAGAGAGAATCAGATTTAGACGGCAGGTGGGTATTTTTTGTGGAGTTTTTTCTCATGTTATCAGTGCTTCAGAAGTGCAAAGTTCTTGTTTTGTTCCGATCATTGACGATGTGTGTATGCATGTGTGTGTGTGTGTGTGTGTGGTGTGTGTAAATATATATATCAACATGCAGATGTATTATTGCAATAAAAAAAAGCACATATGCACAGGAAAAAAGGAACTCACAGCTGATTCTCTGGTCTCATTTATTCACTATCCAGTCCACACTGCAAGTATTCACACAGTTACACATTTGGGTCAATATTTAATTGTGGGACTTTTTGTATCATAGTTGATATTTTTGCTGTTTTCAGGCCTAAAATCAACATGGCTGCCTATAACTAAACAGGCCAATAATTTGATCCTTCTGAGACAGATTAACATCCTTTCCATGATCACAGGATTTGTCTTCCAACATGGTTGTTGAAGAAATGAGAAGCTCCTCACTGCATCAGCTAGAGTTAAAGAAGTTGTTGTCATCACTGCAGTAATTATCCAGCAGAAGGCTCTTACTTATTTGTTTAGTTCAATCCAGGTGGTGACAGTTTTCTTTTTTGGCCAGGCAGTGTAGATGACCATGCAAGTGAGGAACCTAATAAAGAGGATTAGTGGCAAACCAGCTACTTGGCTGAGGAGCTCAAATCTTAGGGATGAGCAAGAAATCATTGGCAGAGTGAAGAAAAGAGCGTTTATGAGTCCAGAGTGAGTCCAGAATGCTCTCCAGGATAGAGATGGACGTGTTTTTTGGTCAAACATCAAGATGCAGAGCTCCGGTAAATCTTCAGAAACACACAGAAAGAAAGCTGGAGAGTTGCGGTAAAAAAAAAATGAAAATGACAGAAAGGGAAGCAAAACCTCATCTGTCAAACCATAATGATGATTTGACTGGTGACAGGATGGATGCAGAGGGACACAGGAGCACATTCACACACATCTGAACTCATTTGACAGGACGGCCGCTGAACATACGACCAAAGCAGCCAAGGAGATTTTCAGGATTTGAAGGTGGAATATCCTCACATGATCTCAGTGCGACTGAGCTGCAGTCCACCTGCTGAAGACCAGACGAAAACAGAAGCATTACCAGGAAGTGTCAAAGCAGACTTAGTTTGACTGCATGTTTATCCGTCCATTTACTCTTCAAACCCCTTCACTTAACCTTTAACCTCCCACACAGACCTAAACCTGTAGATTAGAGCTGGGATTTGGAGTTCCACAGACGTCCCCAGTAAGACGTTCACTCCTCATCGTTCCCATTTTTATACCTCTGCTGCAGCACACTCCAGAAGAACACTGTGTGCTTTTGCACCCACTGTACTAAAACTAAAACAATCCACATAAAGAATGAATTATGCTCAGTTTAAGACCAGATCCATTCTAACAGCACACCTTAATGCTCCAGCAAACTTTGGGTTCTTTGATGTTCTTTAAGCACGACTTGGGGCCTTTTATTCTAATGGAATAATTGTTGCTTTTATTAACTGCTTCCTCCCTGTAGTTTTACCTGTTGTGAAGTTTTTCTTAACCCTCCTGTTGTCGTCATTTACAGGCACCAAAAAATATTGTTTCCTTGTCTGAAAAAAATGCAAAAAATTCAGCAAAAAAATTCTCCAAATTTCTTAAAATTTGCAAAACCTTCAGGAAGGAAATTCCAATAATTCCTTAAAAGTGAAAAGTTTTATTTTTTAAAAAATCCTCCAAATTTAGCAAGAAAATTCTTGTAAATATTTTCAAAAGATGAGTGAAAATTTTCCAAAAAATCCTAAAAATATCTAAAGTCATTCCATATATATACATATCAGTAAAACTTGTAATATTTTCTTTAAGAACATTCAGAAGAAAATCAACCAAAATCCAGTGAAATTCACTGGATTTTGTTTGATTTTTTTTCTGAATTTTCTTCAAGAAATATTTTTTAACATTTCTTTTTTTTCCACCAAAAAAATTTCAAAAATTTCCCAAAAATGTTGAAAATGTGGAAGTTTTCACTGTGAATATATATATATATTTTTTCTCCCCACATTTTCAAACTTTAAAACGGGTGAATTTGACCCGCAGGACGACACGAGGGTTAACTCTCCGGGCTCCTGGGATTATGTAACCCTCCGCCGCGGCGCCGCTCACCGGCCGGTAGAGGGCGCTGCGGAGCCTGGCGATGAATCATCCCCGGCGGCTCCGCTCCGCTCCGCTCGAGACCGCTCCCCGCTCCTCCTGACCCGCATTCACCCGTACTGTACAGGCATGGGGGAGGACCGAGCTTAGAAAGCGAGTAAACGCTGTAGAGTTTCCCCTCTGCAGACCGTGGCCATGACTTTGGCAGTCCCGGGCGGCGGCAGCGGCTCTCCCGTCTCCACGCACCTGATAGCGGACTGAAAGGGGGAAGCTAACACCGGGGAGAGGCTTTAGCAGACGCCGACCGAGACGGTAAAGCGGCTTTTTTTCCTCCTATTTCTGCGTGTTTGCTCAGCTTTTCTGCGCTTCACGTGTCAACCCTGCACGTTCCCACACGTTAACGGCGGGGGGGTTTATGTTGTCGCCGCTGGAGGTGTTTTAACGGAAAGAGTGGCGGCGAGGGTGACAATTTAGTGCACTTGTAAGGAAATACGGTGCTGGAGCTGCCTGACGGGGACGGCGGTGCAAGGTGAGTGCTGTCCTCACGTCAACCCGCCGCTGCGCCGGCCTGCTTACTGTACTCTACCTATAGGAGAATGCGGGGACGCCGGGGATGAGCGCTGCGGCTCCTCGGTGCGCCCTTTGGACAAACTACCGGGTCCGGTGTGACCTACACGAATGCCATGTGCTTCCTCTACTGTCATCACATTCGGCTGCAATAAGAAACCTGTTAACCTACATCCTGCACGCAGAGGTGACAACAAGAGGAAATGGGTAGTGGTGCAGATCTTAAACTTGCTCTGTTTGCAGCTGAGACTCGGTCTGGAGCTCCAAAGTGTGCCAAAGTATGCCCGAGATGCTCGTGGAGACTTGATATGAATCATGCATGTGTCACAGGGCGGCATGAAATATGAAATGGGGCTCCCAGCCTATAGCTGCTCCTATAGGGTGAGGCGTGGTGTTGTATGCAAGTCTGGTATCATGGATTGAGTTTCACATAATACTAATAGTCCGCTGTGTATTGTGTGTGTGTGTGTGTGTGCATGGTGAGAATAAAGGGCAGGATTAGCAGGAGGACTTTCAGGATTCCTGGATCATTTGCTTCACTTGTGGACCTGTCAGATGTGGTTTTGTGACTCATTCGGGCACCAGAGCCATAGATTTATTCACCTTTAGGTCAGGGTGGCATGAATGTAAATGTAAATATATAGGGCTGCAACCAACCCCACCTTATATTCACAGAACATACTAACCCTGTAATACCGGCTGTTGCAAAAATACATCAGTTTTCTTATTATTTTTTAAATTTTATATATATATATATATATATATATATATATATATATATATATATATATATATATATATATATTCTAATTTATTTAGATTCTAATTTATTATTTTTAGTTTTATTTTATTTGTATTTGTTTCTATATATATCTGATTTTTTTATTTAATTTTTTGCAAATTTTTCTATATTGTATTATTTTTCTATATTTAGGTATATATTGTGATTCTAATTATTGTTATTACCGTTATTATTACTATTTAGAAGCTTAATTTAACCCTGTAAAACCCGCAGTTGCAAAAATACATTAGTTTTGTTTTCTATTTTATATATATATATATATATGTATGTGTGCGCGTGTGTGTGTACATATATACATATATATATATAAAAAATTAAAATTCGAAATTTATTATTTTTAGTTTTATTTTGTTTTGTTTGCTGTTTTTTCTATATTTAGGTATTATTATTATTATTATTATTATTATTATTATTATTATTGTTATTACAGTTATCATTGCGATTTAGAAGCTTAATTTAACCCTTTAAAACCCGCTGTTGCAAAAATACATGTTTTATTTTTCAAGTTTATATATATATATATATATATATATATAAAAATAAAAAAATTTTGTTCTTTGCTAATTCTATTGTTATTATTTATTTCTGTATTTATTGATTTTTTGCTGCTCATTTTGGGTCTTCCAGGGTTAATCACATCTTGTGCCTTCTGTTTTGTTTTCATTTATAGTGATGCAGAAAGAGCTGAATCCAGAAGGGTTTTGCACAGTTTTGCTTTTTTTTTGTTTGTTTGTTTTTTGTTTGTTTGCTGAAACCGTTGATTGATTTCTTAACAAACTAGTTAAAGAGACAAATTTTTCTGTGCTTTTCCCCCTTTAGCGTGCATCATGCAGTGCACACTGTCACTCCACATTTTGCATGTAATACCCCTCGGCTGGATGCAGCGTGACATTTTTCACACATTTTTACTCATTTGTCATTTTTAATCCTCAATTGTGGGAAGCATGCATGTGACATTTTCAAAGGGAACGCTGTGAAACTGTCTCACAACCCCAAGAGCGTGGCGTGGGGGTGAATATAGAAAACCAAAGAACAATATTTCCCCCGAGTGCAAAAAGGCCAGGCCTACGTAAAATTCCACAGGAGGCACTCTTTCTTGCCGTGGATGTTTACAAGAGTTTCCCCCACTAACCCAGTTATGAATTTGGTCGCTGCTGCTTTTTATTGCTTTTTTGGCCAGGATTTATTGCGAGTTCCTCCTTCAGGTGTGTTTGCTTGGAGGAAAGTGACTCCAAGCAGTGGCTATAATAAATTGTCTGAGGATAAATAATGCAAGCAGTGCAGTTAATATATGTTTTGCAGGTACATGCCAGCTGGGAGGGTTTCTCCACAGGAAATTAATAAAGAACACAGCCTTTGTTAGAATGAAAAGATGGCGAAACTGCTGCTGGAATGAGTCACAAAGCAAAGAAAGGCCGTGTAAAAATAGTGTGTACATATACATACATGCAAAGCCGTAATCTCTGCCAGCAGCCAGACGTGACCTCTTTTGACGTCCTCCCCCTCCCTCCTTTGCTGTGAGGCCGCTGTCCTGGTTTTCTGAGGTTGAGGCTTAATGTATAGCGAGGGGAGGGGGGGGGAGGAGGGTGAGGAGGAAGGGAGAGACAGGAAAGAAAACCAGCGGATCTCCACCCCACTTACCCTCCCGCTCTAGCATGTCTGTGTGTGCATGCGTGTGCATGTGTGTGTGTGTGTGTGTGCATGTATGTGCATGTATGTCTCAGATGGGTTACATAACTGCAGCTGAGTGGAGGCTGCCGCTGCCCCGCTTCCCCCGACGTCCCACGGCCCGCTCACGTCACACGTATGTAGACAGACGGGAGGAGGGGCTTCCGGTGATCTGTTCACTTTGTACCCTGATTTAATTCAGAGTCGATGTGAACCCCACAGGCTCCGTTCAATCCTGTTTCAGCTGCACCGATCTGCCACAACATTAAAACCACCTGCATGAAGGCCAGTTGTTTTTCACCTTCTGCATGTCCGAAAACATCCAGGTGTCATAAGTTTCGTCATCCGCCCAAGAGTGAGGAAATAAATCCTCATTACAAAGAGTTTTAATTAAAGTAGTTGCTGCCTGACAGTTTTATTGCAAAGTAGGTTTTCACATATGTGGAATTCAGTGTAGTGTTTTTATGCGAAACAGTAAACACTGACAATAAAAAACATTTAAAGGAGTCACTACATATTAATTAAATATTAGTGATTTAAAATCTTAATAAAATGCTCTAAAATATTTTTAAAAGAAAGCAGTGCCAGACAATAAACAGTAAGTGTAGCAAATTTAAGAGATTATAAGTAATTAAAATATTCACAGCGTGCATATATTCATCTGTAGAAGCATAAAGTGTTATTGCAAAGTAGGTTTTCACATATGTGGAATTAAATTTTTGCAAAACAGTAAAAGATGACAATAGGCAACATTTAAAAAGCATGTAACTATTAATAAAATAATAATAAAAAGAAATATTTTAATAAAGAAAGTATTGCAAAACAATAAACAGTAAGTGTATCAAATCAGAGGGATGCTGTTTTCTCCAGGTTCTCCGGCTTCCTTCCACAGTCCAATAACATGCTGAGGTTAACTGATGATTCTAAATTGTCCGTAGGTGTGGATGTGAGTGTGATTGTTTGTTTCTATGTGTAGTCCTGTGATAGACTGTTACCTGTCCAGGTGTCCCCTGCCTGCACCAGTTAGCTGGGATAGACTCCAGACCCCCACAACCCTAATGAGGATAAAGCTGTATAGATAATAGATGGATGGATGGATGGATACTAACCACCCAAGAAGGATTTTCTAGTTTTTAAAGAAATCCCGTGCTATGGAACACCTCAGGAATAATCACTGACACATTGCAACAGTTCAGTCTGTAGCCAGATACCATATCTTGTAAAAAGTCACTGTCAGCCGTTAAGAAACATCCACAGGAGCCCAAAGTGTTTTTTCCTGTGTTCTAGATGAGGGGAAGTACTTTCCTCTGTGTAGCATACCAAGGCATACCTATTGTAGTGTGACTGTGTGCACGTTCAGTGTTTGCTTTTCAAAGTCATGCAGAAACTGTGAAACAGCCCTGATACTGTGTAGGTTCCTCTCATAGCTCTGACCCATCCGGGTATGGAAATGGGGATTTTCCTCTGGTTTTTGGCACTGTGATGTTGGCAGCAGATTCTTTGGGTTCTGTGGGCTTTGGAACAGCTTGATCCATAGGTACTCGATTTGATTGTGAGTCTGGAGACTGGACTGTTGTGTTCCTCAATCCGTTCTTAAACAGATGCAGTGTATTTGGTACGTTGTCCTGCTGGGGGAAGGAAGCCACTGCATCTGGGGAGTGCTGTTGCCATTGAGGATTGTTCTTGGTCTGCAAAAGTAGCCGTGTTTCCATGTAATTATCAAGCAATTTTGAAGCGAATATTTGAAATACAGGTGTACTGACGAAGAAAACAAAACTTGGCCGTCTACGTGAGAAAATCGGAGAGAAGTCTTCAGGGAATGCTTTCAATCAGAAGCGTTGTAATTATCTTCTTACGTCAGCTGGTATTGTTGGTGTTGCTTTGATGTTTCAAGACAATAAAAGAAGCAGAACAAGCTGATCGTGAATGGACGTAAATGTCAAATCTGGTTTAGTTTGATGCAAACCAAAACTGCAGGTGTAAAAACCTCACCTAGACTGTGTTTTAGACCCAACAAATGTGAGCTTGGTACAGACAAATTAAAACATGGTTCGGTTCTTGTCAACTGTGAAAACATTTTCTGGATGTTCGGCCATTCGCATCAATCACAGGAAGTTACAGCAGGCACATGGGGAGAGGAGGAGGCCAGGTGTTTAATTGAGATGTGGTCAGACAATGTTATGAAAGTCATAAAATGCAGACACTTTCCAGGTATCCTAGGAGAAGATGATAGAGAGAGGATATGAAAGGACAGGCGAGCAAGACCGTCTGGCGATAACGAAACTGCTGCAGTAGTTACACATTTGAAAGAGCAGTGAGAAAGACAAATTTCCTTTTTATGATGACCTGGATAGCATTCTGGGCACTGGTTTACAAACCAATGACTGTGCATCACAATAGGCATGTATAGCACAGTAAAGGCAATAAATCTTTGTTAGCTTTTCTGACAGAAATCCAATCATTTACCAGTTGACGTGTTGCTGAGTGAAAGTGTGTTTTCAACTGTGAGACTATCAAAGCCCCAATTGACAAGAGTGGTTTAGAAATATTTCTTAAAGCAGAGCATTTTGGCACTCACTGAAACCTCATTGGAGGGCACCAAATACTCCTCTATACTGGAAAAGCTCTGCTAAGTGGTGACACCGAGATGCAAGTATTTCATGTAGAGTTCGTTTGTGTGCTCCAAAACAACCAAACCACAACTAACTGCATCAGATCTATATGACATAATAAAAACATGTCCTCAGTTTGTACTTTCAGGATTGAAAAGGCCCTGAAATATGCATTAAGAAAGACCTTGTGCTTGCCTGTCCAATGTAAGGGATTGCTGGTTTTCTTTTCATATGTAACGTAAATGGAATCTCTTGCCATTTTGAATGTCAGACAAAACAGAGAAGGGAAGAAAGAAAGAAAAGATATAAATAAATAAATACGGAGCCTAAACACTTAATAGCTTTCCTTTGTAATGGCTGGTAGGTCTGTTGCGAAGAAAAAGAGAGAAGTTATCGCCTGGTGGATGAACATACTGTACATAATGCCTGACTGACTACAATATAAAACAGGTTGTGCAGCTCTTCAGTGTGCTCACACACATACAGACACAGGGTATTACTGAACAGCCTCGGGGCCTTGGGACGACTTTCTTTGGAATGTTCTGTTCTTTTCTGTTCAGGCAGGAACATCTTTATTGAATGCAGCTTCTATTCAATTAGTGTCAAACACCAGATCTAGACTTGCATCTCCCACACAGAGAATTAAACATTTCTCAGTGAGCCACAGACAATTCTTCCTCCATCTGACAGGAAATGACACGGAGATGGTCTTAGATCAGGGTGGCCAGAAGGCTCCCCCGACATGTGACTTTAGAACCAGGACAGAGTGCTTTAATTGAGTTTTAACGTTATGAGTTATTGTGTCACTGGTTCCATTCGAAGGAAAACCCTAGTTGGGAATCATTCACGAATGGGAGCGTAAGGTCTTCTTTGTTGTTGTTTCAGTGAATATATGCATGTAGGATACTGTACTCAACATAAGGAGTGATGTCAGAGTTGAAGCGGGGTAAGAAAACTAATAACTTAACAATCTAACTTGGAAGTACATCAAAAAACAAGTGCTTAGCTCGCATTCCTCTGTTTAAGGTACAAAGGTACAGTTTCTCCTTGAGGCAGGAGGTGGGTTGGTATTCCTGCCCCAAACATTTTTACCTCCAAACTCTGCCCAGAGGCAAAGATGTCTATGAAACTGGAAGTGCTGTCTGAGTTTACAAAAAGTCCTTGTTTTTTACTAGTGTGCATTTTTGTGGTTGTTATTAGACTCAGTGGCAGCATTGATGTGGAGATGTTAGTAGACCACTTTTCAAGATACTGAAAGTGCTTATAAAAAGTCTTAAAAGAACATATAATTGCACTTTGAGTTTGCAGTAATCTGTGAAAGTAGCAGACAGATGAAAAATGCCCAGATAAATATAAATAAAACAAACATTTTTGCTGTTTAAGTTCAAGTATATGTCTATTTATCGATTCAGTCGTCAACCAGAATTGATTTGAATTCAAAAACCTTGCTTCTCAAAATATTGCTATTTGACAACAATGCGATTGTTGCAAAGCCTCTAATTAATTAGATTTTTTTTTAATCACGTCCCACCACTACTTTTATTTAATTTTTTTAAATACTTGACGTCTAAGTTTGATGACAGACTCGGTCCCCCTCTGCATGGAGGATGCCAGTGTTCCACATACTTCTGGTCAGATGTTCTGCCGTTTTTCTGAGACTATTTCTTCCCGCTGCTCTTAGCCGGAAGGGTTGTGTTGCTCTGCCGTTATCTTTCAGATACCCTCAGGGTGTCTGTTGGATTCGAGTCATCCGACATACTTGACCGGGTCATAGTTTTCACTTTCGTTTTCTTGAGGCACTCTTGTGTGATTTTGGCAGCGTGCTTTGGATCGTAATCGTGCTGGAATATTTCTCCTCTGCCAAACTTCTGCAGACTGGGAGTCACCTTGTCAGCAGTGTTTTGATATGTTCACAGGTATCTACTGTGCTGTCTGTATCTGTCATCTCCCCAACACCTTTCACACTCATGCAGTCCCATATCATCACACTCTCACTTTATCTGAGTCACTACCAGGACTGTGCATTCACTGTGGTAGTCCTGATCAGGTTCACACCAGTCTTTATCTTGCACTCATCTGATCACAGAATGTGCTCCCAGTATTCATCCGGCT
Organism: Amphiprion clarkii; assembly: GCA_027123335.1. Taxonomy (NCBI): domain Eukaryota; kingdom Metazoa; phylum Chordata; class Actinopteri; family Pomacentridae; genus Amphiprion; species Amphiprion clarkii. The sequence goes on along the minus strand of CM049583.1, from coordinate 30,009,556 downwards.
TCTTTTCATGTTCTTTAGAAAAGTGTCACCTTGTCTTCCAAAGTACAAGCGTGTTTATTTTTTCTTTGACGTCATCTATAGAACTTGATGTTACACAATGTCTGTCACAGTGTCTGTTACAGAAACTCGATAACCTTTGTTCCAGTTCTGAAGCGCTGCCGTCCCTGCAGCTCTGATTAGTGGCACCATGGCTCTTTCTATACGTCTTGACTTCTGCTGTGACTGTTTTCAGCAGATTTTTAGTCGGCCACTGATCTTCTTGTAACCTTTTCTGTCTTTAAGTCTCACCATCCGTTTTTAAATTCCTCCAGAAATTCTTTTCCACGTGGAGCCATGATGCCGACATGCATACAGACGCAGTCCGTTGAACTAAAACTATGAAACTTCTGGTGTTCGTATGTATTTTTTACCACCATGTTAATGCAGTTACACTTATTGGAAATCATGGTGTATTATTTTTGTTGCGGTTGTAAGTTTCCACTTCTGGGCATACATTTTCAATAGTATCTCTCTAGAGTATTTTTTTCTGATAGTTCATAGGAGGAAATATTTCACTTGTCAACTCAGAAATAACGCAATTATTGAGATGATAAAATCTAGACTAATTTGACAGTGAAGTGATATTGCATGAATCTTTGCTGGCCAAAAGCTAGTGATATTTCCATCATCCCTAGACTTACGATAAAATGCTAATCCTCAGCCTGCTTATCTAAAATAGTAAATGTAAGGTAAGCTATGTATCTGCTAAACATCGCTAGCATGCTGACTATAGCGTTTAGCTTGTAGCACCACAAGCCTCAAGAGTCTATGTTCTCTTTCCTCATTCATCTCCACCATTGTTGCTGCCTATTTCATCTACCACAACAAATGGAGCATGAACTAAAATGTTCATAAATTATGAATCAGAAAAACTTTTATTTATTTATTGGATTATCTTTTTAGTAGCAGATGGATTAAATGCCGCTTTAATCGTGTAATTAAGTTAATGTAGGCTTCCTGTTATAGTACATGATGTACATCGGTAATTCAGGTCAATTTAGTTTGATCTAGAACGCTCCAGTTCATAACCTAAGTCATCTGAGGGCAGCTCGCATAGTAAGGTCGAGACCTTGCAATGTTATGTTATAGAGAGAAACCCGACAAATCCAAGGATTCTCTTTGTGCAAGCTCTTTGGCAACAGTGGGAAGGAAAACATGTTATGTGAAATAAAGGAGGCTTTAAATAGATGCTATTATCTTGAAAACTGGCCAAGGACAAAGATATTAAGGTCTTGAGGAAGCAAAGAGGACTGGATTGCCTTTAAGAATGAAAGTAGCAAGAAAAGATGCTTTCAGCTGTTGTGGTCATCACAACATTTTTGCTGCTGATCAGGTTGAGAACGAAATCAGAATTACTCCAATAATCCATGCAGGACGATTGCTTCATTACCTACGACTGAACTTTTTAAATGAAATACTTCCACGTAGAATCTTTAATTAAATAAATAATAGCACTGTTCAAACTTTCCTGCTCCACATAATCTAAGCAAAAGCATGATTGGTTGTGACACAATTAGGATGACTGTCCCCGGACTGCAACTAGTGATTATTTCTATTGTTGATTATTTCCTCAATTAATTAGTTTAGCTGCCTGGTCTAAAAAAAAATGTGAGAAAATCGATGTTTCCCAAAGTCCGAGATGATATCCTCAAACGTCCTGTTTTGTCCACAACCCAAAGATATGAGAGTTTACTGTCAGACAAAAGCAAAGAGATGAGAAAATATTAAAATTGAAGAAGCTGGAATCAGAGAATTTTGACTTTTTTTTTCTTAAAAAAAAGTTCAAACCCATTAAATGATTTTTTCAAATAATTGACAGTTGATTTAATTCATGGAAGTGTCATTTGTATTGCAAACAGAAAGCAGCGAGCAGAACGACACCTTTAAAGAGGCATCAAAGCTGCAGAGCTACAAGTCAACACTTCTGCTCCAAACAAAATCAGAGTAAAAACAAGAAGCCCAGATTTGTGCGTTTGGTCTTTAGCCTTGAGTTGACTTGAAAGGCTTTGTAGGTAGGGAACCATATGCACAACTTCTCATGTGATCACAGGAGTTCAACAAGATCTGCGGGGAGATTTGTGATTCAGATCGTGGTTTGTAATTCTGCCCCAAAAGACTGTTATATGATCCTATAGGGCAGATTGGAGATCCGTAAATGCAGCACAGTCCCTCTCTTCCTCTATAGCATCTCTCAAGGGCCTCGTATTGTTTTAGAGGACAAGAGGGAAGACAAAAAAAACTGCTTCAGTGGGATAAGAGGAAAACTTTTTAACGAGCTTTCTTCCCTCCAAGGAGAGTTCTCTCTCCCACAGTTGCACAAATGTTGTTAGCGAGTAGACTCCTGCGATGTAGCATGCAACACACACACACACACACACCCATATGAACTCTCGGAGAAAGGAACCGAGACCGGCGTCAGGAGTGGCCACAACAGGAAGTGGTCCAGGGATCACGTTAAAAGGACAGACTCCCTGTTCGGAATGAACTTCTGCAGCGAGGCCGAGGCCTTCACTGCTCCCCTCTGGGGGTTTAAAGCGGTCTTGTACAGTAAAGCTCACACAGCGACTCCTGAAAGAATATTTTCCTGGTATCATGCTGTTCTCAACATCTGAGAGAGATGGGAGTAAGAGAGAGGCTGTGCAGCGACATCAAGATGGTAGGAGATTGAAATAAGGGAGGCACTGTGCAGTAAAGGTCATGCTCCAGACGTGGATCCACAGCGCTGGGAGCTTTGGGCGTGGACCCCCACCATTCCTGAAAGCACTAACCGAAAGAACTGCACTGAGCTGCCTCTGATGGATGTTTTTTGTCCTAATCAGATAACTTCTAAGCTATATTCCTGATTATATTTTGTATATGACATGTGTGCTCGACAATATACGGTCCCTCCAGGATTTCTCAGGGTTTTTCGAGATTGTCGCGTCCTAAAATGTCTGGATTCGCGGCAGCTTTTCTAAAAAAAATTGCAATACAAGTTGCGATGTTTTAATCGTATTTGTAGCGATGACATGGCAGGAGACTGTGACAATTGCTCAACAGTTGCATTTTTTCACCTTTAGGAACATGTTTCAACATTTTAATTGACAATATTTATTCCTAAACTAATTCTTTAACCCACACATGCTGGCACACCACGGTGGGAGATGAGCAGCAGCCAGATTCTGGGTTAACATGAGGTGGTTGGTAGATTTAAGGCACAAAATGATCAGTTACTATTGAATGAATCATATTTGGACATATCTGTCAGTGGTTCAAAAAGTTAATTTCCTGACACACTCACGGCTCGTCACATCCATTAATGAATCTAACTTCCCTTCATTCTGTCAGAGCTCCAACAGATCTGGATGCAACAGCTTCCATCACGGTGATCTGTCCGGTCTGTGGTCCGCTCCTTTCAACCATTCCTCTAATATATTTCGTGGTAGAAAAGTGTTTGTCAATCGATGTTTATCGTTTGTATTCCACCATAATATTGCATGGGGGCAAAACGGAAACTAGAAACTTTCGGGTGCAAGTTTTGCTGGTGGAATCTTCCCCTTTAGGAACATGGCCTTGTGGGTAACGTGTGTGTGACGGATCCAGCTGATTCTTATTGTGGGAAGCTCTCCGTTGTGAGTGTGTCAGAAGAAGCATCACCAGCACAAAACCACAACCAATGTTAAGTGCATTCTGACAGGCGTGATTAAGTTACTGTCGTCAAAACAAGACCACAAATTCTTGGCAGCTATCTGGGCGTCCAGGCAGTTGGTTTTTAATGGTGTGGCTGGTTGTGTATCTTAATAGTGTGGACTTGAATGGTTAGTAGAGGCATACAAAGAAAAAAAAGGCTTACAAATGCCTTTTTACATTTAGTCAGCTTAAGGCGCTGCGCAGAAACGCTGTGCCAGAGCCTTTCTGTGGCAGAGAAATCACCGTATTTGTCTTCCACAGTGGTCTGGTGTCAAAATCCAGATTTTTTCCCCCCAAAGGATACAAACAGTGATGGTCAGTTATTTATTTATTTATTTTTTGTTTCAGTGCAATAATTTCCACGGACCAGCTGCTTTGCACAGCTTGTCACATACACAACATAATTAACACCAGCGGTTTCACTAGTTTGTAGATTAAGTTTCAGTTTTCATTAAGCTCTCGGGGTCAAAGCTCAAGTGGAGGAAAAGATATAAAGGCTGTTATAAGGTGGCTGTTTTGAGACAAGTTGGGTAATTCTTCCCTGATATCACAGCCATGTGATTTAACTCGAGGCACTTCATTATAAAGAGTCTTAACATTCAAATCATGGGTAGATTTTTTTCCCTCCCCTCCCTTTTCATTTAAACTAAATCAGCTTAATCGGTACCACAAAGATCTCTGCACACACACACACACAGTGGTGTCCTATATTTTCTCCAGTCTCACGTAATTAATACAAAATGATTTAAAGCTGATAGAGCTGGTGCCCCCTGGTGAGCTTAAAGTGATACTGAGGCAGAACCAGTGAGGAGCCGTCCAGGTTCAATCATGATGCCCGTTCAGCTGGGAAATTGTCCTTTAGTATGTTCCCAGTGATTTAATTTGAATATTTCAAACTTGATTTCTTCTTGAAATGCAGAGTTCATAAGGATGAGTTTATTCCACTGTCTGGATCCACTGTTCAGGTCCACACTCTAAACAACAGCCTTCATAAACACATTGTGAAGCTAGAAGGGTGAGATTCATGCTGATGAGATGTGAGATGGTAGCAGTTTGGAAATGAGAACTGCTTTAACGAGTTTAGTTTGACATTTTATTTAATTTTTTAAAGACATTGCATGAAAGTAAATGCAAATTAGGTTCACATTACCTACTAGTGCAGGAGTGTCAGACTCATTCTAGTTCAGGTTCCACATTCAGCCCAGATTGATCTCAAGCTTTCCAGACCAGTAAAATCACAGCATGATAACCTATAAATAACTCCAAATGTTTCCTTTGTTTTAGTGCAATAAAGTACATTCTGAAAGTGTTCACATTTAAGCAACTGTCTTTGTACAAAACATTCTTAAGCCTACATGTTAACCAAGCTGCTGCTCCTAAATATAGATTTTATCTCTTCAATGTTGCTTTGCAAACTCATCATTCACAGAATTTAATGACAGCTGCTCTATTTTAATCGAATTTTAAACTACTTTTCAGCTACTACAATACAAATAAAAAACAATTCCACAATATGAAAAGAAGTAGTTGCTTTAGCTGCTCCATACTTCACTTTGCTAAGAGGTTTAACAGAAACTTGGATCTCTTTAGGAGTTGTGCTGCTGACTTAATTAATAGCCCACTTTTTAATTTACTTTTTGTAATGTTGTAATTTAATGTTTCCAGTTTAATTCTACGGTTTTGCACTTTCATATGCAAAATTCACACGGTTCATTTTACAGTGACACACAAATGAAATTATAAGGTCATTATGCAGGAGGGAAATTAATTGTTTAGATTAATCAATAGAGAATTAATCAATATATGCCTAATATGCAAATAAAGACAAGAGGAAAGATCAGTAGAATGACTTTTACTTCAGTGTATTCTGTATGTGTGCGCATGGGAGGGTTGGCAACTTTCAGATACCGTTTGGAGTGAGATTGTGAGAAGAAGGGGGAGTATAACTGTGGAATGGATAGATAGGAGCTTATATAATGTGCTTTATTATAATGAATTGCTAATGGTAATTTAATTTAATAGTAATTTGAGTGAGCTGACCCTGCAAATAGGCCAGTCGAAGACATGCTGTAATGTATCAGAGGGGAAAAACTTCACATATTATGATAAATAAGAAAAGCACTCGGAGAGCGCAGTACTCCTCCAAGGCTGCTCAGTCGTTGTATCATTTCAGACGGCTGAAATCTTGAAAAAAATCACAGCAACATAGAATGTGTCCATTTGATATAGATGTACCCACAAACAAAATGATTTTGCGCTGAGCACAGGTGTGTGTTCTGCATGTGTACGTTATATATGAATACCGGATCACGTGACCTAAATATGTAGCAGGTGGAGGGAATTGATGGGACTCAGAAACACCCCACAATTTAATCAGTTGTTCCTTGTATCATTTTCGACGGATAAGTCCTCAACGGTAGATCTGTAGTAGGATTGCAATCATGTGATCGTAGCGTTCACTTGTTGCCATAGTGAAGGTACGTGTCCACTAGATGCATTTTTCCTGCATGTAAATGCGCCCGATCACAGCCTGAAACGCACCGCAGCCGGACCAGCATGCAACATGCGGTGCGTTTCCAGCTGCGATCCGGTGCGTCTCCCCAGAACGGGCTGCAGCTCATTTGCATAAAGTCGACGACTTCTACTTTATGCAAATTCAATGCGGCATGCGGAAGTGCGACGCATGCAAAACTTTCATCAAACGCCTAACTAGCCGTTGTTGAACTAAACCGAGGACAGATTCAGCTACTGCATGTTTGCCCTACACATCTGCCAGACTGTCGAGCTGAAAGCGCTGTCACGTGACAATGTAGTGGCCCGCTAATGACCGCCCACCATGTGGGCGTTTTTCAGATGCAGCCTGTTTACACGCAGCTTTGCAGTGACGGTGTGCCGCTATCTCGCAATGACACAGATTTCTTTAACAAATCCGCGGATCCTTGTTCGCCATTATTTGGTTGCTAATTTAATGATTATTAAGGTCAGAGGAAAGAATTCTACAAGCTGCTGATCTGAATCTGGAATAATGTATAATTTCTGAGCCAAATGCATGAGGAAAAACTCACAGCAAAGTTTTGTGTGTTTACCTCGGTCAACTTAAAGCACGCAAACTGTGTGCAAAGCAGTTTTATGGAAAGTGGAACATGTAAAAAAGCCTCATGTTCAGACTTTGTCCTGCGTGCAGAGTAAGTCTGTTGAACCTATATTTTTTTAATGAAGGACGGCTTTAAGGCTTCCTCCTATTTGCCGTGTGATTTGGGCAGCGTGTGAGACAGAGTCTGAATGCTGGAGTCTCGTGCTAAAAGTGTAAAAATGTAGGCCACACTGGGTCTGGCATGGTACTGTATTGTTGTTTATTTTAAAATCTACTTTCACTTTGTAACTCTGCTGCCGGTCTTTCAGCATTTTACCAAATATTTTCTGTCTATATTTACTAGAATTTATCTTTTTTGTATCCTAATTAATTATGTTCCACAGTTTTTGCTGATCTAGAAAAAAACACTTGTGTTGAATCCATTTGTCTTTGTCAAAATGTTGCATTTCAAGTTGTAATTCTGTATAAATCTTTCTATATTATTCCAGATTTTCCAGACGGGTGTCAGAACTGTTCATCTATTTCAAGGAAGACGCTCTGCCACCTGATGTTTTTGCCAACAAAGAAGACTGGGCTTCATCTTCAAAGCACCAGGTAGGTTCTCCTTTGATTCCAGTGTTCGCAGGCTGAAAGAAGCCCGTGCTGCTCATACTTCAGGATATTGTATGTCACCTGGATTACTGCACAAATAGTTTAAGTTGCTCGTCTTTGGTGTGCCTCTAATTACAGCAACACACGTCTTTCCTGTGACTTTTAAGAGCTCAGCAGGTGAAAAAAAAGCTTGTTAAGATGATTTACATAATCTGGAAGGTGTGTTAAAACCATGCAACTGGATTTAAATGGATATTCAGACCGCAAGTCTATTGAATAGGAGAGCAGGGGTGTCAAACATGCGGCCCGCGGGCCAAAACCGGCCCTCCAGAGGGTCCAATCTGGCCCGCCGGACGACTTTGTAAAGTGTAAAAGTCAGAGAGAAGACATTAACTGCAGATTGTAAATTTGTAAAACTATAAATCTACAATCATTTCTAGACCATCACAAGTAGATTTGGTCATAAAGTAAAATACTAGATTGTTCATTGTTCTTTTGTCATTTTGTGTCTCGTTTTTGTAGTATTTTGTCTTGTTTTTGTTGTCAATTTTTGTCTGGCTTTTAGCTTTGTGTCACATTTTTGTCATTTTTTCCATGTTTTTTGTCATTTTTTGTCTCGTGTATATTTTTTGTCGAATTTTTTGTCACTTTTTTGTTTTGTTTCGTGTCATTTGTCTCATTTTTTTTCATTTTGTTTCTCGCTTTTGTTTGTGTGTCATTTTTGTAATATTTTGTCTTGTTTTTGTTTTAAGTCTTTTTTTTTTCTGACTTATCGTTTGCGTCACTTTTTTGTTGTTTTGTTTTTCATTTTGTTTTGTGTTTCCTTTTTGTCTCACTTGTGTTTTTTGTCTCATTTTTGTCATTTTTGTGTGTTGTTTTTGTCATTTTGTTTCACCGTTTTGTCATTTTTTTTGTCTCGTTTGTACATTTTTTGGTCACCTTGTAACATTTTTGTCTAATTTTTTTGTCACTTTTTTGTTTTGTGTCGTTTGTCTAATTTTTTGTCATTTCGTTTCTCGCTTTTGTTTGTATGTTATTTTTGTAATATTTTGTCTGGTTTTGCTGTTTTTTTGTCTTTTTTAAAAAAACGGTGTTTTTTAAAAAAAACAAAAAACAATATTATTCAGCTCCAGACAGCTGTGACTAAATGTTGTGTTCCTTTGTAGACACTCTGATCTGGAAGTTGTATTGTGTAAATGATAAACTGAGGCGTAATGTTGTTGTCATTATTTATCGGTTATTATGCTCGGATTTTACTGGTCCTGCCCACTTGAGGTCAAATTGGGCTGGACTAGAACGAGTTTGACACCCCTGGAGCAGAGCCTCATCTGCATCTGATAGTTATTCGAAGGCTGCATCTGACAGCTCAGGTGTGAAATCACATTTAGTGGGAGGAAAAAAAGGAACAGCTGGTTAAAGAAAGGTTAAATAGAACACACATCTGCACAGATGCAAATGAAAGTTCTCACCGGTGTCATACGAGGCGGCTCATTTTCTGTACCTTCTGCACATCTGTGGTGCAGTCTGCTGCTGTTTGATCAGGCATTTCAGGCAGAAACTAAGTGGAATCCGCATTTTATTAGTCAGCGGGATAATTGCGTTACGCCTGCGGGGCACAGCACCCAGCAAGGTGGGACAAGAACAGAGCAGGCAGAGGGTAGAAGTCTCTAGACTTTATGGTAAGCAGAGGTCTTGGAGGGAACTTTTTAATTAGATATGGTGACATGTTTTGACACGAGCGTTAGTGGTCGGCTGATTACCTTCCTGCCTCCCACTTAACCCTACCCCTCTGCTGTAACCCGTGTATAGACTTACAGAGCAGGCTTCCAACGGTACCGACCTCATTATGTTTCGAGTACTCATTCAATTGGTGCCAAATTTCAGTACTTGACAGCACATCTGTGCAGATTATACATTAGAGATAAAGACACAGAGGACGACTTTGGACCTCATCTTTTGTCTGAAACCAAACATTGTTGACTTTTCCTGCAGAATAAGATCAATCCTGCCTGGTTAGTATCATGAACATCTTTATGGTCAACATATAACTGAGGGACTGTTGAAGTCCATGGGATATCTCTTGCATGCATTTTTTTTAAAAGTAGAAAAATAATGTTTTTTGTGTTCATGATGATCATGTCTTTACAAATTCCATAATTATTTATTATGGAAACAATCAGTTATTAATAAAAAATGACTGGATATCACTAAAATGTCAACTAAATAACTGTCCCAATTTAACAACAACCACCTTCTAATTAGCTAAACAATAATAAAATGAGCTGATTCAGAAATAGTTTGGATTGTGTTCTTTTTATTAAGTTGAAATAATCATGACAGATATTTCTGTTTTGGTAATAAATCAAATTTTATATGGAAAATAACAAATTGTATCTGTGTCCCAGAAATCACTTTCAGCTAAATTCCCCATTACAAAAACACCTCTCCAGGAAGTGAGTTAATTCCAGATCACATGACCTGCTCCACATGATGTCATTTCCTCCTGAAGAACAGACTGGCCAGACTCCAAGGCTTTCTGACTTATTTAATATAAAGTAGTCAACAGGTTTACTACAATGTCTTTATAAATAACTTTCAATTTCAATTTTATTCAACTGTATATATCATATTTAGAAGAATCTTTCTGTAAAAATACCATGTGGTGTTTGGTTATAGGAGGCCATGTTGATTTTAGGCCTGAAAACAGCAAAAATGTCAACTATGATACAAAAAGTCCCCCAATTATATATTGACCCTTAACACAGATGTACCCAAAACTGACACTTTCAGGTTAACTATGATAAATTAGGCAATCAGTGTTCTTACCACAACACTGTCAGAGAGCCAGTTCTTCGATTAAATGATTAGCCAGCATGTAAGAAGCTTAGTGTTACCTTTTCCCATCCGTGGCTCCTACTTTTGGCAGGGACACCTCTGGTTTAAAGATAAGTGTCTTTACTCCAGCTGCTCATTAGCCTTTACTGTCCGGACCAACTCTGTATTAATGAGAGGAGACACGGTTGTAGAGTTGCACGAACGTGACCTTAATTTCCATTTCTGGGACAGCGAACACGGCACACAACGTCTGGATACCTGTAACACTGAAACGAAGGCTTATCTAGAGTCTTTATGGTAAGATTACAGTAAGTTGATCACCTCTGAGAGAACATGTACGTCACACTGGCTGCAGCAACGGACAGGGAGCTGCTCACATCCCAGAACAGGGCTGATGACACCTACATCACACATGAAATACTGTCAAACCCTCTGAACTCCAAGCAGTTTGTGGGTGTTTTTCAGTCCTGTCAGTTTTACTCACTGTGGCTCATCTTTTACTGCAGTATGAAGTCCTGCACCACCACAGCTAGAAGGAGATAGAACTGAGAAACGTTTTGTGCTCAGTATGAAAAATTCCATACATCACAAAGGTATCAACAAAAGGTGACTTTCTTAATTTCTTTCCACAAAAATTAGGGGCTGTTGGCAACATTGAGGTTGGTTCCTGTAGTTTGTGTGATAAATTGCTGAGGACGAGGTGCTTACCAGCTACACTTTGTCCACCCAAGGCCACCGCTGACAAAATGTTCAATCTCCTCGCTGTTTTTTCCGACACATTCTGAGTCATTGCCGCTTTTGCCAGTCTTGCCGTGACTTGCTTCATACATCAGTCCTAATACGTGTCTTTAAAAGGCTCATTGTTAGCCGTGGTTTTGTATTTGTGTGTAATGTACCACAGTGCAAACAGACAGACTCCTGATAACATTCTCTCTCAGTCCTGGAAATCTTTTTCTGATGTCACCAAAAATGGATGTTTAAATATATGATTAAGTTCATATCAAATGTGTGATGACTAGTCAACAGGAAGAGTCTTTGTTCAGGTGCAGGCTGGCTGCATAATGTCATTTTCCAGTCCTGTATGTTATCTAGACACATGCTGAGTCTTAGCTAACACAAATGAGCCGTTAACAACAGAATCCCTCATTTAAGTACATTATGTTAATATTTTCTCTGAAACTGGAATAATTTTAAACTGTGACACGTGACGTACAGGCCATTTATCACAGGTATTATAAGTGGAAAACTACAGAGCTGACACCGCTACAAAAAGTTAATGAAAATAATTTTAACTGATGAAATATGTCTTGCAAAAAGATGGACTTTGAGGCAGGCTTTAAGTCAAATACTGAGGAAATATTTGTCAGCAGAAGAGGCGAGCCTCAGTGAAAGAGCTGTGCTTTCTTATTTGCAACACACAGATATATATATATGATATGATTGTAAAATGTCATGTACCTTATGTAGTTTAATAGAGCTGTTGTCTTAAATCACGGTGCCTCCAAATGTGTAAACACTGTATATTGATCTTTAACATATGTTCTGTTTCTATAGATTTTAAAATTAGAAGTGTGTATATATATATATTATATATATATATATATATATATATATATATATATATATATATATATAGTACTGTACAGCAAATTTTTCAGAGTATATACTAACCTTTAATGTTACTAACCTGCCTGTCTTGTCGTTTTGTTATTTTTGTTGTATGTAAGCTGCTGAACACTTGAATTTCCCTCGGGATTAACTATCTATCTATCTATCTATCTATCTATCTATCTATCTATCTATCTATCTATCTATCTATCTATCTATCTATCTATCTATCTATCTATCTATCTATCTATCTATCTATCTATCTATCTATCTATCTATCTATCTATCTATCTATCTATCTATCTATCTATCTATCTATCTATCTATCTATCTATCTATTTCATTCCACCTGCAGCTTAAGGTTACATCTCATGTAAATACTGTAATACTTTATTCTGATATCAGCATATTCCTTTTTAATTTTGAAAATGAATTTTTTTTCTCCTATTTTAACTACCACATGGCTGCTACTACTATTGTGTGCTTCCTGCTACCGTATCCAGCTGCTCCACATGCCTTAAATTGCCCCCACAGGACAAATGAAATAGTTTTTTTTATTGATTTGTAGTCTTTCTCTATTTTTCATCCTGAGACTTTATACGGCTTCTACTAGAAAGAAGAATAATTCCTCAAATCTGGCTTTAAAAAGGAGCTGTAATGAACTGGAGCTACGTGGAAGATTGGGAGTTTTTACAGTTTAACGTACACAAACACACTGAACTTAAAATGAACAACATATATTATTCAGACCTCATCGTCCTTCCTCCTCTGTGTTTATTATAAAGGACTTTTACCCACTGTTTTCAAATTAGCGGTGCAGCACAAGAAGTGTGTGAGTGTGAGTGTGTGTTGACTGTAAACCCCCGCTGTTAAAGAACTGTACAGACAATGGAGAATGGTTGTACATCCTTATTCCCCCTGCTGAGTGGACGTGGTGGAAGCAGAGCAGAAAGAGCAGAGCAGCAGCGATCTGATGTGATGCCACGTGACGGGACATATTGCGATGTGACCGAGGATGTAACGTGATTAAATGCAAGTTTATATCTCACGCAGCCCCAAATTAATTTCACATTCGTGGATCCCCGCGTGATGCAAATTTGACAACGCATGCTCTGCACCACGTTCGTGTGCGTTTCGCTTCGTCCTAATTTTGCTCGCATGCAACCAGAAGCTGCATGATGTACCCACGATATTTGGATTATTAAAGTCAACATTAGCCATGACAGCACATAAATCTAAGTTCATTCACCTTTTTTTCTTTTTTTTTTTTCGTAATAGCACTCCAGCTGTGCGGTTCATGGTTTATGCAGAAATTCATGCATCATGGTCGTGCAGACGTGGGATTAGTGGCCACGCTAACCGCTGCTCTTAGACACGCATGGATGGACTGAACAAAGACACGCTGCAGTGACTGGCTCATATAGGCTGGGGTCAAGTACGGTCACGTTAGCCTTCAGTTAGTCACACTTGTTTTGCATTCAAACCTGAAAAGGGATGTGATTTCATGCCTGTGATCTTATGAATACATACATATTGATCAAAGACACGATGGACTGCAACCCGTGTGTGAGGGCGATTTTACTGACCAGACTCTCAGAGTCATACTTAAACTATCTGTTTGAGTGATTATTTAGGGAAAAAAGCACAAATTCTCAGATTCGAAGTTCTTAAATTTGAGTATTTTCTCTTTGTCAGTAAACTGAATATACAGGGGGTCCTTGACAAAAGTCAAAGTTCCGTTCCAACGGTGTGACGTGAGTCGATTTTCGCTTTAAGTCGGAACTCCAGTGAAAATGTAACCAAAGCCGTTAGGTGCATCACGATATTGGTCAGTTTACATATTTGTACAACTACAGCAACAACAAACAGTCATTAGCTCACACTGAAACACATCTCGGTCAGAAAATACCGGCAAAAATGTAAACAAAACCGTTACGTGTTCAAGTATCTGCTTTTTATCACCGATGATCGTCGAGACAGTCGCGCAACTTGGTTCAAGCAACTGGCCGATGTTTCGCCCTGTTCTGAGCGTTTTATTACATCTAGTTTCACTTCCATGGAGATGGCTTTCCTTTTCTTCAAAGCATCAGAAGAGTCTGACTTAGTGAAAGAAGTCAGACTCTTCTGTAAGCGAAGACATCCACATGATGACGTATTCATCCGCTCTGCTCGCCAACTAGTTCCACTGAACCAGTTCTGATGTATTGACGAAACATCGTAAAGCAAGGACGTCGTAAACCGAGGACCTCCTGTATCTGGGTTGTAGATAAAATAAGACAGTTGAGGATGTCATGTTTGGCTTTGGGAAACATTGACTAACATTTTTCATTATTTTCTGAAATTTTATAAACCAAACAGCAGCTTTATCCTCCATAGAAATAATCATTAGTTGAAGCCAGTGTTGAGCCTACTCATTAAATCCTGAATCATTCTAAATCTTTTGTTAAATTAGAGTAGTTTCAGCCTCTGAATATTTACAGGTAACTAAAGTTAATGGAGTTGCCTTCACAACGCAACATACTGTACCTTCATCCAAACTGACAGATGAAGAAAAAGATCTTCGCCAATGTGAGAACAGGCACCGCTTTTAGAAAAAAATCCTGCAAATACAGAAGTAAGATATGTCTTCTGCCTGAGTTATTAGGCTATCTGTTTACAGAAACTAGTGTTCTTTTCATGTTTTATGACTCGTGCTCTTGTTTAATGAATAACCTGAGTTTGTCGCTTATTGCAGATTCTGAAAGTCACTAACAAACTAATGCACTAATGGAGCCTGTTTGTTAGGATATTATGTGCATTTCCTCAGATTAGTTGATTGATAAGTTAATAATTAGCAAAATCCTTCTACTTCGGTAGTAGTGATACATTAATAATGTCATTAGGATGCTAAAATAAAATGTCAGCTAATATTCTCAATCGTTTTTCAAGCGTGACAGTAGCAACTGCAGCTGTGTCCCAGCCCAGCTTTGTGCTTTTTACTCTGGAAATACTGCCACTGTCCTCTGTGCCATTTCCAGCGTTTCTGTATTTGGTTGGGTTTTTATCAAGTTGCAGTGCGTTCCGGCCCTCGGGGCGACTGCTCTGTACTATACACTCAGCTGACAGTTTACTAGGTGCGTATGGCTAAAAGCTAAAACTAATGCGTCCTACTGACTTGTGTTTCTATTATTGTGTCAGTCCTGTTTACATCAGAGAGGGTCGGCCAAATAACAGACGCACAACCCCGTGTGATGCTGTACAGTTCTAGACACACACACACACACACGCACACACACACACACACACACACACACACATATATATACAGTTGAAACAACACTTTGCAAACAAAAACTGGACATTATAACCCATATGAAGGAGGATTCATTGCAGGATCTGCTTTTAACAATGACTTCCTAATAAATGGACAACTGAGTTTTAAACTAAAACTAAAAGATCTCTGCATTATTATTGCAAATACATGCTGTCAGCTATTGCACAAAAAATAAAAGCCTGCTGATGTTTTTTTTTAATGTTATGCCACTTACTTGGTGCACGACAGAAACACTCACAGTGAATTTGACATCACTGACACCAGTGATATTTGTCATTTTAGCTGGTGACAGAACAGCCAGAACCAGATAGAAACTAGAAGGGTGCTATCTAAACAACTGTTTTGCAAAATAGTGACGCAAATGATAGAAATCAGACAAAAAAAGACTAAAAACAAAAAATCCAAGACAAAATATTACAAAAAATGACACACAAACAACAAAGCGAGAAACAAAATTACAAAAAATGAGACAAACGACACGAAACAAAACAAGAGTGATAAAAAATTGGGCAAAAAAGTGACAAAAAAATGTACAAATGAGACAAAAAATGACAAAACCATTAAAGTATTTTACTTTACGATCTAACCAATTTGTCATGGTCTAGGATTTCTTTTAAATGTATAGTTTTACAAATTTAGAAATTGCCGTTAATGTCTTCTCTGTAAATTTTACACTTTACAAAGTCGTCTGATGGGCCAGACCAGAACCTCTGGAGGGCCGGTTTTGGCCCGCGGGCCACATGTTTGACACCCCCGATTTAGAGTATTTCAGCTCAGGGTTCTCATGTGAATACCAAGAAGAAATAATACCAGGACAGATAACTGTTGTAATTTAAGTTAGTCTGTCACACTGGATATTTGGTACTGCATCATCTGGCTATAGCTCAGAACTAAACATGAATGCCATCATGTATCTTGCATTGCCTGTATTAACATTTGTTATTCCAGAGCAGCGGTAAGAAGTTCAGTCACTGAGCTAAATGGCTTTGCAGGCCAGTGGGTGTTGAACCCTTTCAGAGCCACTGAGCATGTACTGTAAGACTCCAACTCTCCCCTCAGCTTAAATTATACAGACCTTTAATGTTGCATAAATAATTTTGGGTGCGAAGCCTTGCATGATCGTGCACGACAGACCCGAAGGCAGAAAATGCATTAACCTACATAAAAGACAGGAAGCTGTGTTCTCATGTATTTTTGTTTAGATATTTCTTTACAAGTTTGTTCAATTTTAACCCTCCTGTTGTCCTTATTTACAAGCACCAAAAAATATTGTTTCCTTGTCTGAAAAAAATCCAAAAATTCAGCAAAAGAATTCCACAAATTTATAAAAATTTGCAAAACCTTCAGGAAGAAAATTCTAATAATTCCTGAAAAGTTTCCCTTAAAAGTTTTATTTATAAAAAAAAAATTCCCCCAAATTTGGCAAGAAAATTCTTGTAAATATTTTCAAAAACTGAGTAAAAATCTTCCAAAAAAATCCTAAAAATATCTAAAGTGATTATATATATATCAGTAAAACTTCTAATATTTTCTTTAAGAACATTCACATAAAAATCAACCAAAATCCAGCGAAATTCGCTGGATTTTGGTTGATTTTTATGTGAATGTTCTTAAAGAAACATTTTTAGCATTTCTTTTTTTCCACCAAAAAATGTTCAAAGATGTCCCAAAAATGTTGAAATTGTGGACATCAGAAGTTTCACTGTGAATATATATATATATTTTTTTTTCCACATTTCAAACTTTAAAATGGGCCAATTTTGACTCGCAGGACGACTCCAGGGTTAAGAAACACAACGGGGCCTTGTGTCCCAGTGTGAGGTGCAGCAGCATGTGGATTTGAAAAACTCTAAAGGTTAGCGCGGCTGCAGTCGCTAATGGACATGCTAATTACCTGGATGTGGAGCAGTTTGTCCACCTGCTGACAACCTTTCTTCACAATCAGATTAGTCACCGAGTCATAAAGTAAGTCTTTTTTTCCCCAGCTAATCCACCACTCGTCTTGCAGGCCAGTCAGAGTGGAGCAGGTTAAGTGTGATGATGGACTTCAGGGCGTATTTTTTGTCGTCATCCATGCCGCCTTAGACATGCGTCTAATGGCCCTCTAATGGAGACGCTTTCTGCACCACAAAGACCCTCCTCTCACCCCGCTGCTGTAGCTTTTCTTGCTGTACCTTTGATCCTTATTGTGACAGGGTTCAGACAGCTGTTGCCTTCTGCGGGGTATTATGGGTGGACCAAAGCTGGCACAGTTTTCTGCTCCAAAGTGCACCTACACAGGCTGGAAATAGTAGGCATGTTTGTCTGCGGGGGCAAAAGTACACGATGTTCTGAAGTTGGTGCGTACAGTATGCCCTGTGATCCATGGAAATAAAGGTAAACAATGAGTGAAAACAAAAGTTAAGTGTAAGGGTCCTATTGTACACTTATGGCTGCACCTCTTTCCATAAGCGCTCATAACACGGACTTTGTCACTCTTTCCATGTCGTAATCTTGGCTTTCTGGTAGAAAAAACACTGCTCTCAAAATGTCAGTGAGGCTATAATTTAGATGAACAAGTCTGTGCATTTTCTGAGAGGGGGTTGGTCCCTTTACACCTTTATGTTTGTCCAAATAAAATACCATCACACTATACACTTAACTGCCACCTGATCCATATAAACCCTCAAAATCGACCCGGTTTAAAGTTTGAAAATGTGGAAAAAAAATCAAATATTTTCACAGTGAAACTTCTGATGTCCACATTTTCAACATTTTGGGGAAATCTTTGAACATTTTTTGGTGGAAAAAAGAAATGTTAAAAATGTTTCTTAAGAACATTCACAAAAAAAATCTACCAAAATCCAGGGAAATTTGCTGGATTTTGGTTGACAGAAATGAGAAACACAACAACAAATACGTGACGTAAACGATAAGTCAGACGAAAAAAGACTAAAAACTACAAAAACAAGGCAAAATATGACAAAAATGACACACAAACAACGAAAGCAAGAAACAAAATGACAAAAAATGAGACAAACGAAGCAAAACAACAAAAAAGTGACAAAAATGTTACAAAAAATATATGAGACAAAAAATGACAAAACCATGAAACAAAATGACAAAAACGTAACACAATGATAAAAGTCAGACAAAAAAGACCAAAAAAACCCCAACAAAAACAAGAGAAAATATTCCAAAAATTAGGCACAAAATGACAAAAGAACAATGAACAATCTAGTATTTTACTTTATGATCAAAACAACTTGTCATGATCTAGAAATTATTTTAAATTTATAGTTTTACAAACTTACAAATCGCAGTTAATGTCTTGTCTTTAACTTTTACTCTTTACAAAGTCGTCCGGCGGGCCAGATCGGACCCTCAAGAGGGCTGGTTTTGGTCCGCGGGCCGCATGTTTGACAATCATGATCTAGCGAGTTAGCTGACAACTTTTCATGAGCTATTACGAAAAAAATAGATGATAACTACATCGGCTGCCTCTGGGGGTAAACGGACATTCATTCGTGTCGTTTTTTCAGCACACCGAGATCTTGGAAGTTTGTGCTTGTGATGTTCTTCACAGAGAACTTCAGAGGACATCAGTTTCTGCATGAAATCTCTCTATAGAATCTCAGTCATCAGTTTTTTAGCCAGGGGGATTTTGGTTGAGTCATCCGCATAAGCTCGCTATTTACTCAATAATCTCTGCTATTCTCATAGCAAAAAAAAGAGATCCAAAGAGAGAATAATGGGTACAAAGTGTTCCATTTATTTTCACTCTTGTTCGTACGCAAGATCAGAGCCGCAGACGAACGCTTCTGGGCCCAAGGGTGACATCCTCATTGGCATTCCACTGTTCTGACAAGCGATATGATTTATGTTCGGCCCCAGCTGTGCATCAGAATACCCAGCGCTAAGTCTGGGAAACAAAGCGGCTTTTTGTCAGCGTGTTTTAGATGTTTGGGCTGTCCAAACTTTTCATGCCAGCAACCATATGGAGAAAAGAAGCTCCTCCATATGTTCCCTTGTCATTTTAGAGGTGATTTCTAATCTAAACCCCCAAAGTCTCATCTCTGTGTATCAAAGTTACACATTTAGAAGCTTTTTCTGCCATGAAATCAATCCCTTCCTGCACTGAAATGTCCAGATCTCTGATGTCCCGGCAGCCCTCGAGCACACCAGCTCACCTGTGACTCTGCTCAGACACGTTAACGGCAACTTGACATGTTGGAGTGATTCATACATTTTGAACAAGAACAATGATAAAGAAAGCTCCAACCTGCAATCTGACAGGATTGGTTCCTTCATTTTGTTGCATTCGAACCCCTAGAAGTCTGAATTAGCATTTTTGAAGCTGCAGCTTGAGGATGGAGATGCTCAGTCCTGGTGCTAACTGCTTATTTTGCTCATGATGTGTATTACAGCTTATAAAACCACCATATGGACATGCTAACAAGATTAAAAAAATAGATTTTCACTGGAGGGTACTTTGTGCTATATTCATACTACATATGTAGTAAGATTATTTGATTACTACTGAGCTGCTGTCAGATTAGATGTAAGATACTTTACATCTGCCTTCATCTGATGCTACAAAATGCTATGAATTAAGGTCGGGAGACTAAAGCATGACAAGCAGATGACTTAAACATCCACTAAAGTGTCCATTTTAGTGGAAAAACATCAGCTTGAACATCACTCTGGACCTCTTTGCAGATTAAAAACATTGCATCAAAATCTACAAGGGTGGTCATTAGTGCTGTCCACCAAAACTAAAATAAAATCCAAACCAGAAAAAGTATATTATTGGGATTTGAAAACTGGCTGTGAATTTGATGATTGAACTAAGTTTTGGAGCTCCAATGGGAAAGTCTGGTCAGTCCACTGTCGATCTAGGAGCTCGTAGAAGTTGCTGGTCTGATGATCTTAGAAAGCAACCAGGGCTAGTCCACTCCAGCAACTAATAAACAAGCAACAGATTTTTATGATTAATCCTGAACACGTAGCCTAGGGCTCACTAGCTGGAGGACCGCGGTCCAGATCCAGACCCAGATGACGTCTTATATGGACTTGGACCTGTAATCAGTAAATTGCAATGGGATTTTAAAGTTTACGGGTCACTTCTATTTTACCGGTGCAGTTTTTCCAGTGTTTGCAGCATCGGTTATCAGCTCAGGAAACACACAGACCAGTTCCGTACGGGTTCAACCATCCCATGGGACACTACTCAGCCAATGAAGTCTCTGCACTGTCATGCGCTACACATGGCAGAAAACAGTTGAGAGGACAGACATTAAAGAAAAATGAATAAAGCGACACCGAGAGGGAAACAGCTCTGCACATACTGACCATGTTTAGCTCAACATACAGCTGTGAGGCAGCTTCTCAACTGTGAACAGAACCAAAACTAAATATGGTTCCAGACTCACCAATGAGCTCCAGATATGTTTGAGAACGACCCTGACACCATTCAGACCATGATTTATAATACTGGCAGCTCAGTTCTCCCATTAAACAGCAGGGGTATAAGGGGAGTAACAAGACAGGAAAAAATGTAAAAGTGTTCAGTTGTTTATGTCTTTTTACATTTAGATATTGTTAAAGATGTATATAAATTGGTTCAGGTTGTTCAGCCGTTATTTTTCCAAATTCTGCACTGTTTTTAAGATGTACAGTTATATCAAAAGTAGTTTATTAATAAATGTTGTCAAAATGTTTTTGAACCGTACTGACTTTAGTCAGTTATTGATTACATGCAGACCAATAAAACTACCAGGTCACATCAACATATATCACACTAATTCAAGTTGGACTTTATGATTTTCTGGACCTTTGCTTTAATATGTTTTCTCTGACTGGACCTCATTGAATTTTAGTTGAATATCTGTGACGTAGCCAATGCGGATGCTCTGATAGGCAGCATATCCTCCAATCAGGAGCCCAGTACAGCGTTTTGAACCAACTGCAACCTGGATGTTAGCGCTGCTCCACTCCAACACATAACGAGTTGCCACAGTCCAGCCTAGAAGTAATAAAAGCATGCGTGACCTTCTCAAGGTCTTTGCTCAGTCCTCTTCAGCAGCAGTTTAATGGCAGCTGACTGGACAAGTAGAGCCACCAGCTGTTTAACTGGACGAATCCAACTAATAACATCCACACGACATAATTGCGTCATTATGTAGATTTCTACAAACATGTTTACAATTTAGCTCAATTTGAAAGGAAGTATAGTAAATTCTTTGGCTCTTCTCAGAGATCCACTGTGTAGTCAAGTGACAAAACTACCAGTGTTTCCATTAGATGGAAATAATTTGGCTGACAAAGATGCAGTGTTAAGCACTTGTATTTCTGTCCCTTCGAACACATTATTAATCCTCTACAGCTGCTTTTGCGGTTTTTAGGCATTTCTCTGTTTCCTGTGATCCTGATCTATCCTCTTTATTGCTTGTGAAATTGGAAACAGCCACCAAACGGACCAACACATCTGGTTCCAATAGAAATGATTTACAGTCACAGGAGGCCGGAGAACGGTGGAAAAGAAACGTTTCTGCGGTTGGAGAATGTCAGAAGGATCTGCTGCTTGTAAAATTGACAGAACTGCCTTTGATATGTTTATCTCAGCAGCTTTCTGGGGCCGCTCTATAAAAGTCAATAATTTTAACTTACTCAGAGACTCGAATCTCCGTTTCAGATTGAGATAAGCACTGAAACCATTAGCAAATTGAAAAAAAAGTGAGCATGGAGTTTAACTTCTCTGGCTTGCTTCTGCTTTCCTCTGTCTCTCGTCATCTGAGTCTCTTAGACTTGCCGGGAAGTCAGCTGTAAGTTCAAATATTAATGCACATTAAAACACACTAGAATAGGAGGCTGGTTGCGTTAGTCGACTTATTTGTGTCTGTTTTGATGAAGCGACTTTATGCTGGGGAGTAATTCTTCCTCACTCACGCAGGCTTGTACTGATTATCTTTTATGGTCGCTGCATTTAAAAACTAAAGTTTTAGTGCAGCTGTGCTTCAGATCCTAGAGCAGCATAAGTACACTTAAATCTGACTGGCTATAAAAATGTCAGTACGTGTAGATGTACTGTGTCTGCTTTTATTAGTCAATACAAAGCTGAAATGTAGTAAAATATTTCTCTCTAAAGCACTGGTTCTCAAACTTTTTCTGTCAGGCCCCCGTATGTTGGACAAAAAACTTTGTGATCACATTTAATGCATTATCTTTTTACAAAACATTATGAAAAACCTGAAATTTCTTACGACAACATTAAGCCTCAGTTAATCATTTACACATGTGCATTGCAACTGACAGGTCGCAGTTTATCTACAAAGACACTAAACATTTGTTCCAGTTGCACATTAATGACGTGTTCTCGGCAAGTACAGACTTGTGTACTTGGTATTAAGAAATGACCAGTGCAGTTTGAGTATTGTTGTGCGCCGTGAAAAACAGGCCGACGTTAAAACAATACTTCACCTAATTAGTTTCTCGTAGACAAACTTTTTCCTCCCAGTCGTTTGCCCCCCACCTGTCATGCTACACACTTTGAGAAACACAAACGTGAAATCGGTAACAACGACAAGTTAGGTCTTGTGAACTGGATGCTAATTTGGTCAGCAGGAGTGACTTTGATACGCAGCTCATGGAGGTGATTAAAGTACTTCTAAACCCTTAGCTGCTGATTCCATTCAAATCCAAGCAGGTGACAAATTAACAAGAAACTAAAAGAAAGTGTCTTAGTTAGATGTTGAGCTTTTAATGATCCTTTCCATTGATTCTCTGAGTCTCTGCACACACCATCCTTCTTCAAGATATTCCCTCTTTTCTCTTTTGATTTTGGTGCTGCAGAGCGCTGTCTGCATATATGTCAGTTCAAAATCTCCCACAGGTGTTCAACTGGCTTGAGACCAGGCGACTGTGAAGGTCGTAGTATAAGATTCACATCATTTTCATACTCATTAAAGCAATCTGTGACCCCTCCTGCCCTTTGGATGGAAGCATTGTCATTCTAGAAGAGACCACTCCCATTAGAATAGAGGCGTTCCATCACAGGATAAAGGTGATCGCTCACAACAACTTTGTATTGATTTGTAGTCACTCTTCCCAGCACAATGCCTCCACGACATCACGGAGCCTCCACACTGTATGGGTTAAGAGTTAAGGCTTTTTCCTTCATTTGTCACCCATGGGTGTGCATTTATTAGCAATTGTTATCACATTTGAACTTGTTTTATGGCTCTTATCCAGGTTGTTTTCTCCCGAATAGATCCTTTCTTGAGTTCTATCTACTCTCAGATGTTCGTCGTTTGGATAAAAGCGTCTGCTAAGTGAAAGTGTAGAATTGTAATAGTTAAGGATAAATATTTATCTGGCGTTATCAGTCCCCGAAATCCTTCTTTCACTCAGCAACTGTCAGTGTTTGCAAGTGTTCGTCGGTGTCTTTGCACCATTTGAAAGCCTTGATGACATTTACATAAATAGAAAAATAAAAGACTAATGAGATGTCCTGCTGCTTTACACGTTTGAGGAAATGGACTTGTGTACGTTTAATCTGTGCCAGTATCTTCTCCAGCTTGTTTGTGTGCAGATTCCGCTAGTTGTTTGCTGCTCATCAGACTCTTCATGCCATAATTTGCTCCATTTGGACGAGGCATGATTGGGGCTCGGAATGCTTTGACAGCACAACAAACAGCTCAGCTCATTTCCACACCAGCATTCAGCAGCATGAAGCATTAATGAAGCAGCTTTCAGCATCCAGCGTCTTTTCAGCCACGTCTGGTCATCTGTTGTTGCGTTCCAGGCCTCATTTACAAAAACATAAAGTGTTGTGGGGTAGAATTTTATAGTCTGGCGTAAAGCCCAGATAATACGGGTCGACTGCGAGACAAGAAAACCCTTGTTCCATTGGAGCGTTCACCCAAAACAACCACCACCACCCTTTTTGTGCCCTTTTATCTACTGTATCTCCCTGTTTTGTTGATGCTTGGTTTATTTGGACGTCAAAACTCCTGCTGACAGTTGACCGCGCCATGAACCCATCATCAGGCCTGGGTCAGAGGTGGCAGTGCCTTAGTGCTGAGGCATCTGTGTGATGACCCACTTAGAGGCTGCTTTTTTTCCTGCTTGAAAAATTGGCAGTACAGACGTAACGTTTTGGAGTAACTCACAATGTTTGCTGGTGATGTCTCGAGCCGATCAACAGGATTTCAGCCAGTTAAGGCGTTTTTAATGGCTGGATGGAAGTCTCTCAAACCATCATTAATTTCCATAAATTAACCTGAATGATTTGGGGGTTTACATGATAATAAACAGCTACCAAGCACAATAATAATTACCTCTTTGTTTCTATAAGAAAATAATCAGATGACATGCTAGCTGCTGTAAAAGAATAACCGATCAGTTTAGAGATTTTACATTTATGGTGTTTTTCAACTGTCCTGATAATTTACAAGTTAGACTTATGTTTTTAGTGGATGGTGCCAAGCTGCTGATATGTCATTTAGAAGATAACATTAAGTGTTCTTATATATTTTCATGGACTTGCCCTACATTTATTTGACAGTGGTGGAAAAAAACATGCTGCTAGTTGCATAACAGATTTAAGATCAGAAAGCAAAAAGGTCTGTAAGTATGTTTGTCATCCATCACTGTTTTTCATTGAAAAGTTTGATCTGACTGTAAAATTAAATATCCGGCATCAAATATCCTTCGTACTTTTATCAGAGAGGAAAAGATTCACTTGGAATAATGATTTGAGGAAGAAATAAGAAAAGCAGAGCAGACACACATTTCTTTGCAGTCACAGGATTTAGTTCAAACTTAGACAATGCACAAGAATTTGCCACAAAATTAGTCGTTAATGATCATTTCTATTACTTCATGCATGCTATCCCACTGCGATGCATTAAATATGAGAGACGACAATGAACACGAATTTTAGGGCGGAACATTTGATTCCAATCCACCATCATAATTCAAAGCAGTGCAATTCACAAATCAGAAAGACTGTTGGAATACACAGTATTAAAATTTTACACAATCTCAAATATTATCCTGAAATATTTGTGGAAATTTTTTGTGTTTCTGAAGGTGTCGCTGCATTAGACAGACACAAACAAGTACAATTTATATTTGTTATGTTTATTGTTTACAAGAAAAACTAACAAAACTAAAATAAATTAACTAAAAATTACCCAATACTCAAAGATTCTTCTTTTTCTGGAACCAATCAATTTTAAGTTTTAAAGACTTTTCTTTAGGATTTGTTTAGTATTATGGCTGTGATTGGACTAAAAGAGATTGCATTTGAAGACCTAAAACGGATTCTTAATGTATGGGGTGTCCAAAAGCTTTTCCCACCACTGCATGTATGTATTGTGAAAAATGTTTCGATGGAAATGATGGTGTCATGATGAAGGCAGTGGAAGAAATGCATGTGAGTTCACCTCTTCTTTTGCAGTGGTTTAAAGGCACCCAGCTGAGCACTATTTAGTGGTTATCTGAATGGATCAAGTCCTAACTGGCAAGTAGCTTTGTCTGTCTGCTGTTTGCTTCTGTGGATTTCTCAGAGCTTCCATAAAAAACCTCCTCCTGCGGTAGTTGAAAACCCAGTTAATGAGCGCGATTAAAGTCAATTAAAGCTGAACTGAGCTGAAAGGTGCTAAAATGGGTGCATTTATCTGTGAAATACCAATTACTGTTAATTAACAAAGAGACACATTGTTATTTTCTTGTGTCTGATTGGTACATTTTTGCAGATTGGGGTCAACAAAGCAGGAAAGACATGCAAGTGTCCATAGAGACAGTTTGCTCTCCGTCCTCTACTTCGTAGTACGTCCGATCAGTGCTCATATCGAGCCTTGTGCGTATCTACAGATCATGCTTGTGATATGTAGGACAAATATGCATCCTTTGTGTACCGTCACACAAGGTAACTGGTATGTAAATTGAACCTGCATGTTCCGTGTAGAGGTGGAACACCTTTCAAGTGTCTTGACTTTCACGTCTTAATGCACACACACAACGCACATGTTCTCAAGCATGAGTGCACACATGTAGAATACAGACACGGGGGGAAAAGTACATGATCACCCACTACTCCTGCTTTCAGGTGGATCCAGTTTTCACCAAACGAAATACTGCAAGATATGGAACAGTTAAAACCAAACCTTTAAAATACGTGTGCAGAAATGTTCAAGTGATCAAACTTTATATTTATATAACTTACAATGCAACATAGGGGTCCAGTTGTTTTATCAGAGAAAGAAATTTAGCAAACATTAGCTTTAACTTGTGTAACGTATAAATGTATATTAATACATTTGATCTTGATGCCACTTCTCTTCATATTTAAAAAGTCCAAACACTGAAATTGTTCCTGTATAAAATTAAAGAGCAAAGAAAGAAACACTAGGCCAATGTAAAACGCAACAGGGCTTGTTGTTAGAAAACTACTTGAAGCCAGTGACTGATGTGCGTTTGTTCTAGTTTGGGCGTACCACCCACGCCATCGAGGCCCCCAGCAGTCAGCAGATAGTTCACACGCTCAGGATGTTCTCACATTTTGTATGAGTTCACTAGTTTTTGTTTTGCCTCGTGGGCTGTGACTAAATTTAGACCCATGTGATCATCTGAAACAGAAACTCCACTAAAACTAATGAGGCCTCAGTACTGTATTCTCCCTGGCTTGTTTTGGGAGTTAGTCATAAGACTTCTTATGTAACACGGTTTGATGTTGTAGGATTTCATCAGAGCTGTCAGTCTTTCTATTCTTGCGTTCCATGTTTTTACAGTAAAAACAGTGACAGATTTACCACTCAAAACTTGTCCTATTTTGTAAAAGAATGGACCCTACAGCTAAAACCTCACCTGTCATTTTAAAATCCTGTCTCTGGGGGACTTTTTGATGTTTTCTACTGAAGCTTGATTTAAACCGGTGCACTAAATCCAAGGCCGAGGTGCACCTTGGTAGAAATGCAGATTACACAGACGGCAACGACTATGTTACATAGGTGATCAGAAACCTTGTTGTAAAGCTCCAGTGTTGCACTAACTGAAATGCAGCGTCCAGCGTAGGATGTAGCTCCAAAAGCTGCAAAAGACAAAAGAAAACCCAACAGAAACTATCTGCTCTACCAGGGTGATGAATTCAGTCAACCTCTGTGTCATCCCTCTGCTCTTGTTGCTGTCTTGTCTTACAAGTATCCTCTGGTGTGTTTCGTCGGTGCAGCCTTTGCCTGAGTTACCTGAGTGAACTGTGTTTGCTTTATAGTAGCTGCTAGTATTAATGCAGCTGTGTTACTACCACCTCTTTAAATGCCCACATCACACATATTTGAAGTGGCTTTTGGATATTTTAGGTGTCCGGTCCACACTGCTGTGCTGTGGGTGGCGGTAATTAACCTCGCAGCTATTTTGCCAACCACCAGTCACACCAAAACAAGAAGAAGAAGAATTAGGAGAATTGAAACACCTGCGTGACGGTGGATATAAACATAGGATTGGCCTTAGCCGATAGCGATCTAACTGATTGATTGATTGGATCAGCACGTCGATCCTTAATGGCAGTGATGAGTGTAGAAGTTAGATAGAGGGGTTTAGCAAAGTGGTTAAAAATAGCGTTCAACAAAGCAGCCACGTTGTCGTGTTGGTAAGGTTGGTAAATATGAGCTTTGAGCGTCAGCTGGCATGGTTTAATCTGTGGCTGAACAGGGGCACAACTTGGTGTCCAGAAACTGTAGAATCACGCTTGGTTTGCCCCAAGCGTCAGAAACCATAAGTGGGTCACCGGCCTCTTCAAAAGAAAGACAAACACTTTGCCCTGTGTTTCTGAATATGGTTTCATGGAGAGTTGAGGGATGAAAGGGCAAGGACAGCAGCAAGCAGAGAAGAGGACATGCTAACAGAACATTTCCTCGGAGTGTCAGGGCTGTACATGAACTATTTCAGCTCATAGCTCTGGTTTTAAACAGGTGGAATGTTTCATACCGTTACGTTAAAACATCAGTTACCATCTGTTAGCAGTGAAGTTCGTGACTTAAACAGGCACGTGACTGGCAAAGGACAGAAGTGTTGCATAAAGAGGACATGAAGTCCAAACCTTTGATAAGAAATGTTTCCAAACTATTGTCTTCAGTTGCCCAAAATGGCAGATTGCAGGACATAAAACCTGTTGCTGTACAAAACATCAAGTCAGTTTATATCCAGACAATCCAAACAACAACCAGAAATTACAGTTTGAATTTGCAGGACTAATCTGTGGGTCTGTGGACAGACATCACTGAATATAAAAAGAATATAAACTATTCATGGTAGCCTCACAAGATTGCGGTTTCTATGGGTTTTGACGCCGCGGTTGTTCTGCATCGACTTCATGGCTTCAGGGCATAACGGGAAACGCCTGACTCTCACTTGATCTAACAGCTGATTGGTTTAGATGTTGAGTCACCAATGTAGAATATTTTTGAAGAAATTTGGTTTTCGTAGTGTTAGATTTTTGAAGTTTGCTCTGTTTTTTAGGATACATGTTGTGTAGTTAATGGTGAATATCAGTCAGAAATACATTTTTATTACAGATCATAAACTGCATAACAGCATGTCACAGTTCTATTCTAGTGCATGTCGACATTGGCCTGATTTTAATCTCGAAGTATTCAACAACACATGAACATGTAGGAAGTGATATGTGAGGATTCTGAAAATATCATCTGTACAGATGTTTCAGCCCCCAGAGTCTACATATCTGACAGATAAATTATGAATAAATTATACTGTCTTGTCTTTCTTTTCTATCTATTTCACAGTTTTTCCATGTTTGTAATGCATTTGTATAGTTTTCTGCTGCTGATTTACAGGAAAATTCATATAAAATGTTGGTTGAACCATGACCAGACATCCCAGATCGTCTGTGTGGCCTTCAGTAGGCTACTCTGTCACTAGACTGCATTCAAACAGATATATGGATTTGAGAACATTTTATTCAGTCAGAATGTGATCTAACATGTAGCAGGGTGTGTGTTTCTGTTACCTCCTGTACAGACTGAAAGCTGCTGGAAACTGATTTTACTGCAGCTGTTTGACTCCGCTGCCGCCGGCTCTCGTCCGCTTCCCGGTTGAGGTGCAATTCATCTCAAATGAGCCCAATATCAAGTTTCTCATGAAGCGACAGAACAGGAGCTGCTGTTTTGCATCTAAAGCTGCCAAGGGAAATCCTTGTTCCACTCAGTGTTATTTCTATACATTTTCCCTGTTGTTTTCGACTTAGATTTCATTGGTGATGTTTCTTCATTGCAGGTTTATTTGGGGTTTTGGTTGAAATCCTGGTTGCTTTTCCTCTGTCATCTAACTAGATTGGCCAGCTGGGGAAAAAGGGCATAGAGGCAACTGTATAGGAATTATGGGAATTGGTGTTGAATGTGTAGGAACATGATTTTTTTTTCCGCATAATAGACTACAGCTGCCAACCATACAAGGACGCAAACCCTCATTTCATGCAACCATGCAGCACTATCTCACATGCAAAACTGCATCACATGGATGCTACTGCACTAAATTCATTCAATGCACAGGCTGATAGCACGTTACATGCAGTTTATTTCCCACTGCACAGCTCTGGACATCAGATATACAAGATGCAGGTTGAAGAGTCGATGTTCAACATACTTAGGTCTTCTAATCTGGTTGCTTCAGTGTCCAGCAGCTGCTCAGAGGGAAGAAACAAATGTATCTGTTGAATTTTGTCACTGAACCAGTAAGAGGAACTCAGTGGTGGCATTTAGAGCAGCCTTTGTGAGATTTCCTTGAGGGATTAGTCTGCAACAGCCAGCGAATTAGTCAGTGAATTAATGACAGCCGTGCTATCAGTGCTATCACTGCAGTGTTAGAATATATTTTAATGACTAGCTAATGAGACTAATGACCGTGACTGTTCCTGTTTGCCTTCAGCTCACAAAATGATAATTGGAACTGCAAATGACATGTCTGAGCACAGGAACAGCATATAATGCTCATTCAGATTTTAAATACAGAATGTTTTGTGGTGACAGATTTTCAGCTTTTGAACTGTGGATAAATGGAAATCAGACTGCAGATGTTTGCGATTGCAAATCGCAAGACAAATTGAATAAAACAGACGAAGTCCAAAGGCAAGATTTTTCCATATTGGCCTTGGCACTGTGACAGGATTTTGCTTTTGGCTCAAGAAATTTGCACATCCACCAAAGTTGAGCTCCAGGTATGAATAGATCTGCTGCCACATATGATTCTAATAATAAAACACATGCATGCAAGGGTTATTGGACCTTCAGCAACCAGTGAAAGTAGGTTGTTGAAGACTCAAGATCCCTAGATCTTGCAAAAAGAGTCTAATACAATCCTGTTCACAGTTTCAGGCTTCCACTTTGCTGTTATTGCAGCAATCACACAGTCAGAATGTGGTGCTAAACTTCTTAAGTTTTAAAGGACTGTGTTTGGTCACCAAAGCTCTAAGAGCTCTTAGCGATCATTTATGGCTGAACTGAAGAACTCTGCTTTGGATTGACATCCCAGAATTTTCCTAGTTTGTCTAACAAGAAGAGATACCACCACAGTTCAGTTATAGGAAAGTCTAATGACAATAAAGCCCTTTAATCTAATCTAATGTAGTTGATGCAATCTAATGAAATCTAATGTAATCTGATCTAATCTAATTTAATCTAATCTCAGGATCTTGGATGTTTCAGAATCTCACAGTGTTAGAGGCCTTAAGTAGTTCACGGTAAATGAAGTTGCCATATATGGTTCCTTGCCCTTCAGTGGTAAAAAACATTCCAAAAAAAAATGTATATATCAGCACAACTACTCAACTGTAAAATGTGTGAGTTTCGTCAACCAATCATGGTTAGTTTTGATGTTTCAAATATGGAAGAGAGCTGCAAGTCCATCTTTTTCCAACTTCGGAGAAAAAGGACAGTTTGATACGTTCGAGGCCTCTGCTGATTGGTCAGATACCACGATGTCGTGTGCTGTAATGTAGAGTGATCCGCTGATTGGCTGGATGGAAACCACATGATTCTCGACCTCACTGAACGGCGGGAGCTACGCCATCTTTAATGTGTGTGGAAGTGACCAAATATGATCACTTGTCCCATGAAGGGTTAATGTTGTGCACATGTATGCTACATAGGAAGACAGCCAATGCCATATGCATGCCCCTATTAGTGTTTATGGTGGGAGGGTTGGCGATGGTTCGAAGGCCAAAGAGGCGTCAAAGCGTTTTGCCCACTCAATCGACTCTTTTCAGGCCTCTCTGTTCTCGAAACCAGATGTCCTGCTGAGCTGAAAGGACAGCAGCCAGTCAAAATGTCAAAAGTAGCATACATATACAGGACAGAAGCATTGATTTTACCCAACGCTCCATTCATTTACACAGATTTCCAATATGGTCATAGCACAATAGCAAGCTCATTATGAAATGACAGATTGGAGACAAAAACGGAACAAATACGTGGAGAAACACAAGCATTGCAAATTCTTCCACACAGGTGAACTACATGGTACAATAAAGTAATTAACAGTCAATCATGCCCCAAAGCATGTATGTAAATGCTGAGCGGGCCCAAAGGATTCTGATTTGGATCATCGTGGGAAGAGGAAAAGATCGAGGTGACTTTGAAAGAGGGTTCGTTGTTGGGGCACAGATGGCAGGAGCTTCAGTCCCTAACATGATCACTAGCTACATCTATGGGTACGACGTCAGTAAATTGGATTGGGAATTGTGGTTGACAGTCGAAGTTTGATGACTGTGATGTTTGTGCATCAGTGCAACATTTACTAAGAAAGTTAATGCAGGACATGTTCATGCTGTGTCAGCAAGAACAGTTACGCAGAGGGAGACATTATAGCAGGGCTGCAGTGCATAAACCTGACATTACAAAGATAAATCCACATATGAGACTTCAGTGGTGTAAAACCCACAGGCACTGATCTACGGTGTTGTGGAAGGAAACGATCCGGTCAGATGAGTAATCTTATCACTGTGTTGTGAGAAGTGAGCGAGTGAGTGTGTGATATCCACCAACAGAAAGGTACAAGCCGGAATCTTTGACCCCTTAGACCAGGGGTGTCAAACATGTGGCCAGTGGGCCAAAACCGGCCCTCCAGAGGGTCCAATCCGGCCCGTGGTACGAAAGTGTAAAAATTTCAGAGAAGACATTAACTGCAAATAGTAAATTTGTAAAACTATAAATTTCAAATAATTTCTGGACCATGATGAATTGTTTTGATCATAAAGTAAAATACTACATTGTTCATTGTTCTTCTGTCATTTTGTGTCTCATTTTTGTAATATTTTGTCTTGTTTTTGTTGTCTTTTTTTGTCTGACTTTTGTCGTTTTGATCATAAAGTAAAATACTATATCATTCAGTTCCAGATAGCTGTGACTAATTGTTGTGTTCATTTGTAGACACTTTGTGATCTGGAAGTTGTAATGTGTAAATGATAAACTGAGGATGAATGTTGCTGAAATTGAAATTATTTTTCTGCAGAAATTTCAGGTTGTTCATGGTGTTTTGCAAAAAGATAATTCCTTAAATGTGAACATTTTCAGAATGTCCTTT
Source organism: Amphiprion clarkii (assembly GCA_027123335.1). Taxonomy (NCBI): domain Eukaryota; kingdom Metazoa; phylum Chordata; class Actinopteri; family Pomacentridae; genus Amphiprion; species Amphiprion clarkii. The sequence continues at coordinate 29,976,830 of CM049583.1, read as the reverse complement.
TTCGCACTAAAACAAAGGAAATAATAGGAGTTGTGGTTATTTTTAGGTTATTATGCTGTGATTTTACTGGTCACTTGAGATCAAATTGGGCTGAATGTGGAACCTGAACTAGAATGAGTTTGACACTCCTGCCTTAGACTAAGGAAATCTGGTGGTTCTGTTATGTTGTAGAGGTATTTTGTTGGGAAAATTTGGTTCCGCTTGTCCCCTCAGATGGAAAAGTTGCTGCAAATCAGTACAAAGTTGTTCTGAGTGATCACCTTTGTGCTATGATGAAACATTTTTATCCTGATAGAGGTGGTCTAACATTGCTGTCATCTATAGGAGAAAATGAGGGAACGAGGGAATATCTTTTGAAAAAAATGGTGTTTGTCTCTCCAGTAAAGCTCCAGAGACTCGGAGACTCTGAAGCGCACTGAAGCCATTCTGATGGTCTGGTGTCGGTTTTTCCTTTAATTTTTCACCCTTTTCAAAAAAGATATGTTCAACATTTAAACTACAGGAAAATTGTCAGATTGTACATTTCAGTGAATTGAAATATCTGATAAATAGAAGCGTTTGTGTCCCTTAGAGATGAGTGACCCTTATAGAAGTGCTCTCTATCAATCCTCTTTCACATCTCGAGAAAAAAGCATCGTGAATTGACTTGAAATTTTTTTAGTGACAGCTTGTTTTCCATGGCTGTGTGTGCTCTAAAGTAAGACTCAAGAAGCATGCAGCGATGAAGTGCTATCACTCCACATAGTGCAGAGTCATTATCTTGGGCGTCTCAACAAGGAAAAAGACGCTATTTCTAAGGGCTCCTAACTGCTCCCTTTTATGTGTGATTTTTTTTTCACACTGCAGCTCAGACGCTTTTAAAAGCAATTCAAAAAAAAGAATGTTGCTCAGTCGTGAATGATGTGGGCCCCCACTTTTAGCTGTTAGTTTCGCTATTAGGGTTGGACAATTGGATGAGCATATCAGCTATCAGTCTCACAGCCAGACTTTTCTTCACAGCGCTTTGTTAGTGCTGGAGACTGGCTGCAGCTCACTGTCTTTCTGCTGTAGAGGGAAGAATGCTCTGGCGTCGTCTTCGACAGTGATGAGCTTAGCATGCAGTGAAAGTGTCCCTTCAAAAACAGTGATGGGTGGAATGTTTGCATGTATTTATGTGGCTAATTTACTGAAAACAAAACCAAGCTATTCTATTATTGCTTGATTCAAATCTTCTGTGAAAATTGAAATTGTCAGTGTGCTCGACAGCTGTTTGGAGGCAGTTGTTGTTGTTTCCTGTAGCAAAGGGGATTTTAAATGTGTACAGATAGCAGAAAGGGAGAATAATGCGTGGCAGAAATGACAAACTTATCCCTGAAGTCTATATTTGGTGATGAGATGAGTCTATCGATTTTTTTCTAATTTAATGATCTGCCTCCTTGAAAATTTAACTAAACAAATTATTAACCTGTAAATCACAATTCAAAGTGTATATTAATAGGAACTGTTTGGTGGAGTTGGGCCATTTTATGCTTATTCTTGTTGCACTAAATTCTGTCTTTTACAAAACGGGGCACTGACTAAATTACAATTAAGGCCATAATTATTAGTTTCTTTCTAATCAAAGTCTTATTGGAGAAATGGACCAAAAACAAATGAGGACGATTGAGGCTCAGAACATTCGGGAACCAAAAATCAATACCAGTTTGGCAGAGAGGGGACCAACAGGCAGATAGCACGTTCTTAAATTCAAAAAAGAAAGCTTGAGTCACCCATGATAAGCAGAGGAAATAAAAAAAAAAAAAAATGGGCAGACAAAGTTTTCATTGGCATCTAGAGATTCAATTCTTTGTCTTAAATATGCAAACAAACTCGGTTAATTGAAAATTCAATCAAACATATTCCCTTGAGAGTGCATGCATGCCGTCTGCTCATCCCAGTGTTAAGGCAAGCCTGTCTTTAATTAGAATTGGCTGCATTACTCTTTGGATGTGGTTGGATGACAAATTAGTAGGCAGATCTCCCCATGGTTGCTTGGCTCCTGGTGCATGTGGTGAATTTGGCTCTCCTGTTGACTTTGTCCTGCCACTCTAGGAAAAAATAGTGAAGATCGCTGATTTAGAGGCAGAAAGTGGAGACGTCCTTCATCAGACTCTTTCAATAGAGTGGGACAGCTGTTCAGTGTGGGGAGTGGGCGCTCACCCACCCCCTGTGCTGCACATACACCTCCGCAAATATGTAGGCAATTACCTTACGTTGGACTGACGGCGGTTGGTTGGAAGATTTTAAGGTATCGCCTGAGCCTCGTAGGGGAAAGTCTCGGCTGGAGTGGAGCCCAGCCTTTGATTTACCCTCGTGTCGTCCTGCGGGTCAAAATGGACCCGTTTTAAAGTTTGAAAATGCGGGAAAAAAACATATATTCACAGTGAAACTTCTGATGTCCACATTTTCAACATTTTTGGGAAATCTTTGAACATTTATTGTTGGAAAAAAAGAAATGTTAAAAATGTTTCTTAAGAACATTCACATAAAAAATCAACCAAAATCCAGCGAAATTCGCTGGATTTTGGTTGATTTTTATGTGAATGTTCTTAAAGAAAATATTAGAAGTTTTACTGATATGTATGGAATCACTTTAGATATTTTTAGCATTTGTTTTGAAGATTTTTACTCATTTTTTGAAAATATTTTCTTGCCAAATTTGGGGGATTTTTTTTTTTTTTTAAATAAAACTTTTAAGGGAAACTTTTAAGGAATTATTGGAATTTACTTCCTGAAGGTTTTGCAAATTTTCTGAAATTTGGGGATTTTTTTTTTGTGATTTTTTGATTTTTTTCAGACCAGGAAACAATATTTTTTGGTGCCGGTAAATGAGGACAACAGGAGGGTTAAGCTGCTCCTCTTTCTTCACACCTGCACCTCCTCCTCCTCTCCAGGATTGGCGTGTGCTCGGGTTCATACATGGAAGTGTGCACATGTTGCACAAACAGCGGACTTGTTCTGCCTCCGAGTAGCTGAAAAGCAGAGTGGTACTTCTTCTCCCTTTTGGCAGATTGCGCAGGGTTTAGTTTTCATGACTTTCATATGGTTGCTATGCAACCATAAGGAGGACATCTCCGGCTAATCCATATACATAGATTTCACACCTACCTCCACTCTGTCCCTCTGTGCTCCTCCTCCCCGTCCTCCCCTCCTCCCGTTCTCCTTCTTATTGCACATTTCTCTGCTTTCTCCTTACCCCTCTCTCATGTCTCCCCATCTGCTGTTTGCCCCCATATTATCTGCCCATCACTTTGCTCTGCTGCCGTCTCATCCTTCTACCAAGCTGCCACCTCCCCCCTGCCCTCCTCTCCGTCCTGATCTTGGCTCAGCTGCTGGCAAAGCTTAACGGCATCCAAGGTCACCCACACTGTGCTCTCAGTCTGACAACTTGACAAGTGGGCTTGTGTGTGTGTGTGTGTGTATGTATGTATATGCGCACATGTGTGTGGGTGTCTAGCTGTGGGAGAATTCAGCCTTTGTACATGCGAATCCGCCCATGGATGTGAGTAACAGCTTGTGTGTGTTGTTTTGCCACGAGATGACTGCCTTTATTCACTTTCCTGCTTCATACGTCAGCGCTTCTGTGTGTGTGTGGTGGTGTGTGTGTGTGTGGTGGTGTGTGTGTGTGTGTGTGTGTGTGTGTGTGTGTGTGTGTGTGTGTGTGTGTGTGTGTGTCTCAACAACGTAGCTGTCCTCATACCGTACATATCTCTGGGTGTCCTAGTGTGGCCTGCTTGTATAACTGTCCCTGGAGGTCATATAGGCAGTAATATAGGAGGCTATGCGTGGTATGGAACATGCAGAACTGGCTGTCTGTCTCTTTGAAGATACTTCACCCAGCAAATATTGACCCATATAATGATACAGAGAGCGAGCAGAGGAGTGTCATTGTAGGAAAACCACAGGATTGAGTTGAGCTGCACAAGGGTACATAATCATTTTTCTTCTTCAGTTGGTGCTCCTGAGCATTTTGTGTGTAAATATGTCTGCTCGATATACATTACAGACTACATTGTCCGTTGCATTTGCCAGAAACTAATCTGGCAAATGTGTATATGAACATACTGGAGACTGAACAACAATGAACGCAATCCAAATAGAAGTCGCGTCGTTCAACAGAAAATGTGCAGATGGATGAATCAGCTAAGCGACTACTGACAAGATGTTTTTAAAATGAAAAAGCTCCAACAAAATACAAATAAATATGTAGCAGTTCTAATAAAATAAATATATCGAGCTGGATTTTTTTAATGCAGAAACAAATGGACGTGAGGAATGAAATCTGTTAGCAGTATTTTCAACAAGAAAAGCACTCGAGAGTGCAGTGCTCTGCCAAGACTGTTCATCGGCAACATAGAATCTGGACATTTAATATGGATCGACCCACAAACTGACTAAATAAATAAAAAATTGCCTTGTGTGAGCACTGGCTTGTGTTGTGCATGCGTATGTTAATGTACAGATACCGAATTGCGTGACCAAAATATGTAGCGGGTCGAGTGAATTAATGCAGGTAACTGACACAGCGTTCACTTGTTGTCATGGTTACAGTGATGCCTTGCCGGCCGCTATATCTCGCAATGAGAAATCCTTAATAAATCCGTGGATCCAGACTATAAGCTGCATCACTGCCTAAATATAATGCGGTGGTCTATGTGTCATTTCTGACCTTCCCTGAAAATTTCCTCCAAATCCGTTGGTCCGTTTTTGAGTAATGTTGCACACGGAGAGACAGATTCACAGACAAACCCCTGAAATGACTTTACTCTTAGACTTTGACCTTTTTGATCCAGTAACATTTGGAAATACTTGAAGCTTGAGCCTGTGATTAAATGATTTGATCCTCATCAAGTGTGTGGAAGCCAGCTGACAACTGTTGAGGGTTTTTCAGGCATCTGCACCCAGTGAGCAGTTTCCATCTTTGGAACCAGTATCCAGCTTTCCTTAAAACATTGTCCGTTGTCACCCTGCAAATCCACCTACGCACTTTCTACAATCCCTCACTAGGAAAGGGGTCCCTTTGCCTCCGTTGCCGGATGATTGCATCACATCATTCGTGTGGATCTGTCTGCTGCCAGTCTCACATTCATGCTGAATCCCAAAGATGTTCCACTGCACTCAGATTGAGTCCCGCGAGAGGTCACTGAATTCCACTTAAATTCATTGTCGTGTTTATGAAACCAATCTGAGGTGACATTTGCCGCTGTGACACGGTGCATTATGAAATGGCCATTAGAAGATGGTAAACTGAGAGCATAAAGGGATGCATGTTGTCAGCAGCAATCCTTGGATAATCTGTGGCATTCAGACCATGATTGATTGGTGTTAAGGGCCCCAAAGTGTGCCAGAAAACGTTCCCCCACACCATTGCACCACCGGCAGCCTGGTCTGCTGACACAAAGCAGGTTGGATTCATTCTGCTGCTGCCAAATTCTCTTACTGACCAGCTGTAGTCTCAGCAGAAATCAAGATTCATGACACCAGGATGCATTTTCCCAGTCTGTCCGGTTTCTGTGAGCGTCAGATTTCTGTTCTTGGTTGACAGGAGGGGAACCCAGTGCTGGTTTTCTACTGTTGCATCCTATCCTCTTCAAGTTGTGCACTCTGCGATGCTTTTCCGCCCCGCCGCTCATCAGCTCGAGCTGCTCCGGCCGTTCTCCTCTGACCCCTCTCATCAACAAGGCGCTTCGATCCACAGGACTGCAGCTCAATCGATGCTTTCTTCTATTTGCTCATCTGGCACTAACAGTCGTGCAACAGTCAAAGTCACCGAGATCGTTTTTTTTTCCCCATTCTGATGTTTGACACGAGCTTGAACCGAAGCTCTGGACCTGCATCTGCATGATCACACGTGCTGCGCTGCTGCCACGCGACTGGCTCAATAAGAAGGTGCACAGGTATAAAGAAAGCGCTCAGTAATTGTGAAAATGCATCAGGGGTGTCAAAATCATTTGATGATCATCTGAGGCCACATTCGTCCCAGTTTGATCTCCAGTGACGTGCAAAATCACAGCATAATAACCTATAAATGACCACAACTCCAAATATTTCCTTTGTTTTAGTGCAAAAAAATGCATTCTGAAAATATTTACATTTCAGGAATTATCTTTTTACAAAACATTATGAACAACCTGAAATTTCTGCAGAAAAATAAATTCATTTTCAGCAACATTATTCCTCAGTTTATCATTTCCAGATTACAACTTCCAGATCACAGTGTCGACAAAGGAACACAACATTTAGTCACAGGTATCTGGAACTGATTGATATAGCGTTTTACTTTATGAACAAAACGACAAAAATCAGACAAGAAAAGACAAAACAACAAAAACAAGACAACATATGACAAAAACGAGACACTGAACGACAAAAAAATGAGACAAACGACACAAAACAAAACAGAAAGAGACAAAGAAATTAAACCAAAAAGTTACATAGCGACAAAAACGAGACAAAAAATTGCACAAATGACAAAAACGAGACAAAAAATGACAAAAAAATAAACACAAGCAAGACAAAGAAAACACAAAATGACAAAAAACAATGCTCAGTACTGCAAATAAAACGAAAGACAAAATGACAAAAATAAGACAAAAAACACAAACGTGACAAAAAGGTAACACAAAATGAAAAAAAAACAACAAAAGCTGAGACAAACAACAAAAGTCAGACAAAAAAAAGACAAAAAACAAAAGCTGAGACACAAAACGACAAAAGAACGATGAACAATCTGGTATTTTACTTTATGATCGAAACAACTTGTCATGATCCAGGAATGATTTCAGATTTATAGTTTCACAATCTGCAGTTAATGTCTTCTCTGGAATTTTTACACTTTACAAAGTCGTCCCACCGGCCGGATTGGACCCTCTGGTGGGCCGGTTTTGGCCCACGGGCCGCATGTTTGACACCCTTGAAATACGTGTTTCCACTTTCTAATAGCAGGCGCCGCTCATAAAAGGTTTAAATATTGACATTACTCATTACTTAATAATGATCAGTTATAAAGCATTAACAAGAACAACTACACCTCTAAAACCAGTAATAATTAATAGGTTTCTACAACAGTAAAGACCTGCAGGTGTAAATGTCAATAACCTGCTAATGAACTTCACTGAATGAATTGATGGTTTATTTTCAGCCCATCAACACGTGGAGAAATTAGTCCTCATTAATCCCTTGAACTGCCAGCGACACTCATGAATTTGCAAAAAACTACTTATTATATTTTGCATGTATTCATTCTATTTTTGCCGCTTCCCTTCTATTTTGCTTCCCTGGCTTTTTTTTTTCTCAGTAGAACATCATTTTTCTTTCTTTACCTCATTTAGTCTACAAGTGCTGACACATTTCATGTACCATCAGGTTAGCACTGTTTCTTGCATGCGGCTTCTTACAGATCATTATTGCCGAGCCCCGAGGTCGAACTCTCTGTCTTCTTTGCCTGTCAGGATAATAAAAGCCGCCCTGTGAAATTTCTATACTGACATTTTGCAGACTGTAGTTTTCCTTCTCTTAAATGCCTAAAGGCATTCATGTGTGACTGCAAATGGTGTCAAACCTGTCCTCATAATTAAACGGCGAGCACTCACTGAACTCTGTCACTTCTGACACCACTTGTCTTCTGCTTTTCAGTAAATCCAGTGTGATCTGTTCATTTCCATGCAGCCTTCTGCCTCATCTTTCTGTTTGACATGGAGTTGACTTGCTATGTTTTGTTCTTTTTGAAGCTGAAAATTAACTAAAATTTTCATTTACAAGTTGTGACCACCACACAAAGAGCGTTTAGATCAACTCTCTGCATGATCACAACAAATATGGGCCCATTTCAATGCAAGATTAGTTACACTTTTATTATGTATAATTGTTGTTGAGGTATGAAAGACGTTTCTTTATATTTGACTGTTGGTTGACGGAGGGAATCAGTGGAGCATGAAAAGCAGAGAGACGATGACACACATAAAAACAGCTAAATTAATTAAATGAAAAAAGACAGAAATAGGATAAGATCTATCCTTATTTATTCATGCAACATTTAAAGGATGAGTGAGTTTTAAGTTTTATGATTTCAAGTCAGGATGTCATTAATTAAGAACCAGAAAGATTTGATTTAATTACTGTAAATTCCAATAAGACTGTGACTCATGCAGCCAAACTCACAGAGACTCGCTGCTGTATTTAAAGTTCACGTCGGACTGTAACTTCAGCTTTCTGTTCTCATCGTTAGCCTTACTCAGCTTCTTCACAGCAGTACTCTCAAACCCTCCGGTCTCAATTAGCACCGAGCGCTCGTGTGTCCTAACCTACATACCAATTTTTCCCTAATAACACAACCTGCACACATTTCAGAATCCACAGTGGGCCACAAACTTAACAGGCTTGACACAAATGGAAAATTAATTCATGTATATTTAATGAAGTTTCCATGAGAGACTAGTTAAATTATAACACCCAGCATTTTCAGGATTTCCAAAGATGCCTTTTGTAGTTGTTTGTCTTTTCTTTTCCTTCTCCAAGATCTGCTATTTGGCTGTGAGGATGCGACTCCGCTCCTTTTCATCCTGGACCTTTTTCTAGACAGCACTCGGCACCACGTTTCCTTGGAAAAATACGGATTTCAAGTACAGCCCGTTACCAAGTCATCTGGCAGAGAATCAGTCATTTGTAAAAAGGAGGCGATAAAATGCCGCAGGTGCATCTTTTTTTTTCTTTTTTGCAGAGATTCATACAGAGGATGATCAAAAGAAGCCAGGTGTGCTCAGTCAGTTTTAATGAGGAGCAGGGAAGGGATGAAAGTACAGATAGGCTTTTTACAGAAAGTAAAGACACTTCTCTTTTACACTTGTTGTGGATGTTGCCTGGAAATGCTGAAAGTACGACACTTTGAAAGACATTTTCCTGAACCACCAAGTGCTATTAGTTCATCTTTTCAAGCTCCGCATGACATTCTGTAATGACCGAGAGAATACATCATCGGCTTTGTTGTTCTTTGCAGTGGCCTTGTTATCATCAAATGAAAACTGACAAATTTATAGGATAAAACAACACTTTCTGAATGTATGTGTCCTCTGAGTTTATTCAGTCTCTTCTCTCATTATGTTGACAGTAAAGCTGAGAGTTTTGTCTAATCACCATCATCTGATGGTTTTCCTTCATGAGGGCTCCCTCCTTTTTTATCTGTTACACTCGTTCTTCCAGTTTTATTGTTTCTTTAAAGTTTTATGTGATTGAGGCTGTGTTATTTTAGCCCAAGAAACAAATCATTTAGTGCTGGAAACAATAAATGTCACAACACAAGTGATGTTTTAGTCCAAACCAGTACCACTGGAATCATATTCTGTGTTTTTAATTGCTGATCATCCAGGTGGTGTACCTCATGGTAGAAACTTTCCTTTGACTGAATGATTGAATATTTCCTCTGGTAAACAAGCAGTGTTCAGTCCTTCAAGTAGAAACCCGATGCAACAAAAATGAATGGGTCTTTGATCGCTGACACAAAGGATGCATAATCTGTGATCACTTAATCTAAATTGAGTTCACCTGTAAATTCCAGTTAGCCCAGTGGTTCTCAAGCTTTTTCTGTCAGGCCCCTCTTCATCATAAACATTTAGTCACAGCTATCTGGAACTGAACAATGCAGTATTTTACTTTATGATCAAAACAACTTGTCAAGGTCTAGAAATTATTTACAGTTTAAAAAATGTACAATTCATATTTAATGTCTTCTCTGTAATTCCGACGCTTTTTAAAGTCATCCTGCGGCTGAAATGAACCATCAGGTGGGCAGGTATATGCGACACCCCTGGTAAAGATAATCGGAGTAGATGAGCCGAGGTGATGACGTCATCAAGCATGCTGGTGTTCCAGTTGCACATTAACGATGCGTTCTCAGGATTCCTTACTCCTGAGTCCAAGTACTTGGTATTGAGAAACGGCCGTCACAGTTTGAGGTATTGTTGTGCATTAAGACGGCCTGTTTTTAAAATTCAGCTAGTTTGTTCCGCGTAGACCGACCTTTTCCTCCCAGTCGCTCGCACTTCCTGTCATGCCCCACGCTTTGAGAAACACCGAATTAGCCTAACTGCATTGCCATGGTAATAGAACAAGCTGTGAACACCACAGTTTTGCAGTCTTGGACCCTATGCTGCGTGTGGTTCCACCTCTGCAGCAGGAGGTACATAATAAGTCATTAAACCGATAATCAGAGCTACGCTGGGTGTCCTCCCAAAAGGATTCCATTGACAGTGTGCTCCTTGTCTGAAAAGCAGCCAGACAAGAGCTTCGACTTGGTACAAGAATTCTGAATGGAAATCAGATTTTTTGACAGCTCAGACGGTGTGAAGGGCGTTGCATGAAACCAGCGTCATTGGACGGCATCCAAGAAAAATAAAAACCATTCTACAATGTAAGAGGAAACTTTGTTCAAATACATGAAAAAACGCCTGATGAATATAATGGGAAAATTCCTTTGGCTCAGATGTGGTTCGACATGTTTGGTTTGAACCTGTTTAGAACGACTACAGTGAATGCATCGTCCTGACAGTGAAGCACGGAGGTTGGAGTGTCAAGATGAGGGGCTGCATGGGAGCAAAAAGTGTTGGGAAGATGACGGTTATAGCTGCCTGTGAATGTATGAAAATACTGGCAGAAGCTTGGCAGAAGAGGAATGTTTGAAGATGATAACGGATCCAAAGCACAACTGCTAAAATTACACCAGAGTTCCTGAAGAGGGGAAAAAATGAAACCTCTGACCCGACCAAGTATGTTGTCTGACTTGAAACCAACAGAACACCTTGAGGGTGTTTTAAAGAGAAAAGTAGAGCAACACAAGCCCTGCAGCAAAGAAGAGATGAACAAAATACTCTTTGAGGAATGTCAGAATATCTGCCCAGAAATGTGTGCTGTACTGGTATCCTCCATGTCAAGCAGGATTGGCATCAAAATGAGAGCTGCCAAGTGTTGAAAAATGAAAAGATTGGAATCAGTAGTGGAAGATGGAAGTTCCAACTGTGGGTTTTTAATATAGTAAATCTAAAAATAATTACAGGGAGGTATTGACTGAGCATTACATTCCTTTGCCAGCTCTCTATGTGAGCCCTGTCTCAACACTCTTAAGATAAAAGGACCAAGATCTGTCAGATGTGAACACCCACATCAACACTGCCATCACCAAACAGGCTTCACCAGTTCCATCGGATCACGTGTTCCCATCTCATTCTATAGTGTACGACATAATAGATCGCTCCATCGGCACAGCAGTCTGAAGTGCCGCTCTCACATTAACAAGAATATGATGCTAATTTTACAGCCCGGCTTCTTATTTACTGACAAATTAAACATTGCGTACATGCGAGCGCTGCTTCAAAGCGGGGAAAGACATTTCCAATTATATTCACAGATTAGGCGCTTATCTTTTTTTTTTTATAATTTTTTTAGCTTTTTCTTCGGCTTTTCTCAATAAATGCTGCTGGAAAACATCTTATTCCAATTGGAGCAGAGCAATGCTGCGCTGCAAAGCAAGACACAGAGCCACACATGCATCCACGTTTGGCTGAATAGCCTTTAGAGTGTGTAGGCAGAGCGCTGGGTGGTTTTTAACGCTCCAAATCCGCCCACATTCTGAATCGTAGGAGAAGTCAGAATTGAGAGAAGAAAAGAAGGGAAAAAAAAAAAGCAGATACAAATACTGTATGACCTCATCCCCACATGCTGCCAAACACTGAGACAGAGCCTGAGCCAGGAGACTAAGCTTCCTCTCTCCAGGTCAGTGTGCCAGTCCCTGAGCGAGCGCTGAGCACCAGTCGGTCCGCTCAGACGCCGTAAATATAGCAGCAGAGGCTCTGTTGATGCTCGCAGGACGACTTCCCTTTCTGGTTTCCTGCATTGTCTCTGGGGTGAAAGGTCAGACTGACAGGTGTATAGAATGGGCTGAAAATACAGAACTAACTGCAGTAAATGGATTCATCTCTGCACGGACATGCTCGCCTGTGTCCTCTTTTTTCATCCAATCTTGTTTTCAAAGCACATGGCTGCAGTCAATTTATATTTGATTTATTGTTCACAAGACCCTGTGAAACAAACAAAGCAAACAGTTTGTTCTTTGTCCTGTCAGGCCCATTTGCTCCAATTGAAGGAGAAAAGTAATTTCAGAAATGGTTTGTTACGACTTCAGATTAGGCTTCTTTTCGTTGTCAGTGAAAATGTGGCATTTGCTGTTTGCTAAAAGTCCTCAATTACCAGCTGATAGCTGTTTATCTTCTGCTGATTAACTAATCAATTAGTTTCTCTAGCTGGGTGATCAATGAAGCACAAGGCTGTGTCCAGGAAATTCACTCAATATATATGATATAAATATGTCTGCCATTAATAGTCTGCAATCGTAAGAATACTTATTAATTTATTAACTGGCAAATATCAACAATGAAGGCGATGAATGATGAGGACTCTTTTAATTACAAGGTTTTTTTTTTCATTGATATGTTTATTAGGAAGTTTGGCATAGAAATTGCAGGAAAAGTTACATTGACATTGTATATACATGTACATTTAAAAAAATAAGTAAATTAAACTCTACAAGTCTAGTAACATCTTTCTACAATATGAGAATCCAAGTCTATACAGTTTCTTACTGCTAATGACAAGTTCTTTGAATTGTCAGATATCATTATTATCCATCAGCAACAGATGAATAGACAGATGAATAAAATGCTTTATTAATTACAGCAGTCACCTCTCATAAAGCACACACAATAAAATCAAGGTTAAAGTAATAAAGTATTAAAAAATGGAATAAAACATTAATAAAATGAAGACTGTCAAGTACAGCAGTCCTCACATATTGACCGATGTCTGCATTTATCTCAGCTTTGGTGGGTTTTTATTGAAAGCCAGCATGTATTAGAGGAGCAGACTGTATATAAATGATTGACATCGGACTCATCCATTGGTTTGTGGGCTGTTCTGACGCCTCATATTTATAGCATTCCGTCACCATCTTGGTCTTTTAAAACTGGGAGCAACAAGCAAAGTCCTGGCATTAGTAGGTAATGTTACTCCATCCTGATTTCCCAGCAGCCCATCCAACAGTTGCTGAAGCATTTCACTCCAAACCACATGCCAAGCTCATCAGCTTAGATTTAATAAGATTGGTGCAGAGTTGGAAGATACCGCCACAAACACTGACTCCTCCTACTAAGACCGGATGACCATTACAGTGATTACGAATCATCCTCAAAGAGACATGAATATGCAAGCAGGATTTTATGGCAATCCATTCAAGTCAAGACATTTCTGTCTGAACCGAAAACGTCGGCCTGGCGGTGGCGCTGCAGGAAAGAGTCTTGACAATCAGTACGATTCATCCTCTGGGGAGCACAAATGTCTGTCGGAGATGTTTCCATCCACTGAGCCACACTTTCTGAATGAACTGCGTCACGCCGCTGTACAGGTCTTTCATTACAGTAGAAAATTGCACATATACAGGATTTCTTTTCTCCTGCCTGCCCCCCCTGGTGCACATGTTCAATATGTACAACAGTGAGGCTCATGGATGTGTTTTCACGGAGGATCTGTATGACACAGAGGAATAAGATATATCTAGCTCTGGATACACACAATACTTGATACGTGGTAAACGAGAGACGGAGAGGAAATATTTGAAGAGAAATGGGAATCTCTCTCTCTCTCTGCTTCTCACTTTCACTCCCTCTACAGCCAAATATTCAGGCAACCAATAGTGGTCTTCTCTGCTTTCACAGCCAATTCGGCAGGCGGCCAGCAGCTCTTTTACCTTCTGACAGTCATACAGTATTTCTGGTAAACTACTGATTGCAGCCTGTACTGTACATCTGTCAGTGTAGCCGGTGGGGGAGGGAAGTTCTTTTTTTCCCTTCTTACAGAATGCTGCATATTGTATGAAATAAGTCTTCCCCAGTGTCTGCTTCCCTCTCCGTCTGTCTTCTTTCATGAGATTAATCTCTGTGTCTCTTTCATTTGGCGTTTCTCGCTGCTGGTTAATTACACCCGTGTTTGTTTGCCTGGGGGGCTGCTGCATGCCGGGGAGACAACAAATAGAGTAAGGTGCTTTTTCAGGTTTTGCTGAAAGTGGTGGAAAGAGGTGCAGACTAGAGGCTGTTGGCTGGAAGCCTTTGCATAAAGATAGCAATTCTTGATGGAAAGTCAATGAGATGACCAAAGAGAGACACAAAACAAACACAGAGGGATGCAAAGTGACAACAGAGAGGTATAAAATGACGACAGAGCCGCATATAATGACTTAAAAGAGAAACAAATGACCAGAAAGAACTATAAAGGGCTTTGTTTTCCTGCTACGTGGGACGGTTGGGGACCCCTTGTGGCCCATCTGTGGACGTGGATGAGCTGAAGTCACAAATAACAGCTGTTTATTGATACCATTTCTTGTTTAAAGTTGTGCAAGAACTGTTTCCAGGAACCAGGGATTTAAATGTACGTTCTTGGAATCCAGTTCGTCCCCTTCATTAAAGATAAACCCATCCTGATGGGTGGGTGTCACGCTTTGCCGCATCATGGTTTAATTAAACATGTGAGTTGTGTTGGAGTGTGTGACGGTGAGCTTTTGAGTGCAGGAGTGAGTGTGTCTGCCCGTGTTCTTAGCTCTGAATGCATCAACAAGTGGTGCTAACGGTGTTAAGAGTGCTTGAAGCTCAGTTTGGAAAATAGATGGTGATTTTCATTTGTCCAAAATGTTCTTAAAATGCAGGACAAGCTTTGACTCATGGTTGCCGCCGACGGAAGCGGCGACGTGTCTTTAAGCCTGAAACTCACTTGTATTTGCTTTTATGAGTAAGAGATGTGTGTCTGACAGAGACCCAGCCCAAGACCAGCTTGCACAGATGGAGGAAGATTAACAGGGAATGTGTGTGTGTGTGTGTGTATATATGTGTGTCTGTACATTGTGTTCCTTCAAATGCGGGTTGCCAACAATAGATTTTCCACCCAGTAACTGCTTTGCATACTGAACAAGTCCTGTAGCTTTTGTTGCTGCAGAGGGAACTCTGTGCATTTGTGTGTTATTAGCATCTGTCACCTACACAGGGCAGTGGTGACATATGCAGAAAACATGTCAGTGCGTGCCGCTGCTTCATCTTTCTGCTGTGCATGAATTGTCTTTTCTTGTGTAACACGTCTCGCTCGTCTTTGACAGCACGTTCATGTGTCGGGAGAAGCCTCCCATTTAGAATGCACGGAATTAGAACCAACGTTTTAAGAGGCATCACAGCTTGACAGATGTGTCTGAATATGAATAAGAGTATTTTCTTGATCCAGACACTTTGCTAATGTTCCTTTCTGTTGTAAACACAGTTACAGAATAAAGCACCTTTTTGCTACTGATGTTATTTAGGAAATGTGTTTACATCAGGGGTGTCAAACTCATCTTAGTTCAGGGGCCACATTCAGCCCAGTTTGATCTCAAGTGGGCCGGACCAGTAAAATCACAGCAAAAAACAACAAAAACAAGACATAATATTACAAAAACGAGACACAAAATGACAAAACATGAGACAAACGGCAATGGTCAGACAAAAAAACAACAAAAACAAGAAAAAATATTACAAAAATGAGACACAAAATGACAAAAGAATAATCTAATATTTTACTTTATGATCAGAACAACTTATCATGGTCTGGAAATTATTATTTGTAGCTTTACAAGTTTACAAATTGCAGTGAATGTCTTCTTTGAGGGCCGGACTGGACCCTCTGGAGGACCGGTTTTGGCCCGCGGGCCACATGTTTGACACCCCTCATGACCCGCTGAGAGGGAAGACGAGTAATGAGAAAAATGCCTGGACTCCAAACCACAATCTGATTGTCAAGCAAGCGTTTTGATTTGCCTCTTTATCAGCTCAAAATAGTGTCGGCTGCAGCAGACTAATAGCACAGCAGAGAAAGCAATTCAATAAGTGCAATTACAACAATCTGCAGAATCAATATATAAATACAATAATGCATCAAAAAGGCCTCAAAACACTGTTTCAGTTGTCATCAAAATATATATTTTCTGCTATTGCTCAATATTGTGGAGAATATACAACCATCTGCAAGAAGCGATGGAGCAATATGTCTTGGGAGAATCCCAGCATGCACTCGGTGCCAGTTCGTCTCATAAACAGAGGAATGCATTCATATCTATGAGCAGCAGTGGTTTTCTAAAGCTTGTCTTGAATGGATTTGGATCATTTTCGTAGTAATTATTTTGTACGATTCCTCTGCTTTGTTTTCCTATTTGGTCACTGTTTTGATGTCCACAAATGCCCCAGCTGAGGCTGTATAGGTTTTATGTTTTGTCTTTAACTTCCTTTTTGTGATTCTTGCTGTTTATCTGAGTCTGGTTCAGTGGTAACACATCCACAGGAGCTGCTTCAGGGGCAGCTGCGCTTGCTTAAGATGTTTGAAGATGCTTTGCCCATCATCAAAAAAGATTTTTTTTCTCCCCCATATGACCTAAACTGTGCAGAATCCTAATATCATTATAAATAACATGTAAATGTTAATGTGGAGCGCAGGCATGAAATGCCCAGGATTCCCCACCACTCAGTCAAAGCTTTTTGGCTGAAGCATCTTCAAAGAAAGTCCAGTTTGTGAAAAACCCCCTCCAGTGAAAATCAAGTTTTTCACCTTGTTAGCACAGGAAGAAATATCATGAGTGGAATATACCGCCTATGCTGTGGCTGAATATTTTCATTTTAAAACTGCAGCTTACAGACTCCCAGGATTTCACACATAACAAACCAAAGGAACCAATTCTGCCAACTGGCAGGGTGAAGCTTTCGCTGTCCAGTTTGAACATGTTTGACTGAATCTCTTCAGTATTTCAAGGGAGGGACGACCTATGTCCATGCTGTGTGGACGGAGGGACAGTTTAGAGCGCCATCCAAATCCTTATAACACAGAAATGGATTCAGGTTATGGAAAAAGTCTTCTAAATATAGAACTTTAAGTCACAGAGATGAGATTTTAGGGGTTAAATCAGTGATGAGAGAGGAAATTTGAAATGATGGACAGACATTAAATGCTCAGGTTTTTTGGGTCAAGCATCTTCAAGAGTCTAAAGCAAGTCCATTTTCTTAAATTATAAAACGTTGTAAGTGCTCCCATGGAAGTCCTTTGTGACGGATGAATAACTAATGATTATGAAGGTGGCCTTATGGGTAACCTGTGTGAGATGTAGATGATGTCCCTTGTTGGGCGAACTGAGTAACTCTCTCTCTCTCACACACACATGCAGTATTTGTTCGAGCTCGTGAATTTCCTCCCTGGTTTATTTCTGCAGTAAAGATGCTTGGACATGCTGTGAACTTGTTTTCACCTGACATGAATTCATGTCGTCATTGTGACAGCAATAGAAAGGTTTGCAATAAACAGACATAGAAACGCTCACTAGCATAGCGACAGAACACTACAAACAACCCATAATGCAGCATTACTTGTACAGAAGGGTCATTACATTTTCTCTACTCACAAAGAATATCCGAACATGTTACTAATACAAAACAACCCTCACTTACATTCAACCAATGCAGTATCCTGTGTAAAAATGAATTGCTTAGGTGTTATAGTTGAAGAGGAAACCCTTCGCAAACAAACAAATTTTCGCTAATTTTACAAGGACTGTGGGAATAATGGCTGTTGTCACTCCGATGCTTTGGCACAAGCAGCACAACAGAGTTATTGTGCTGTGGAAATTTGTAAAGAGGTTGTCAGGGTGGATGATTGGGTCAACAAAACGCAATTTGACACTTCAGACCAGTTGTTACATCGTCCAGACGTACTGCGATCTTTTCCTCAGCTCCCCTAATCTGAAGCAGCCAGACAGGCGTTTTCCTCTGCAGTATCCAGTCACCAAATACAAGACAACCCTTAATTATATTCAGCTAATAGCAAATCCTGTATTAAAAAACACTTGCAGATATAGGGAACTATGCTAAAACCAGCAGATTTTTGATTCCATTGTAATGGCATGAGCAGCACAACAGTTTTAATGTGCTGTAGAAATTTTTAGAGGTGGTCGGGGTGGATGACTGGGACAACAAATCCCTGTTTGACACTTCAGACTAGTTTGCTGTTGTTTTGTCCAGACTTAATGCGATCTTTTCCTCAGCTACCCAAAGCAGAAGCACACACTCCTCTAGTTGTCCATGAGATTCCACCCATAACAATCGCTAACAGTGCTAAGAGTGATGCCATGCTGTGGTCATTCTAACTTGTTTTTGTATTTTTCTTTCCTTCCATAGGTGGAGCGCCTGAAGAAACCTACCTGTTGTCATTCAGAGGCAGAGCCAAGAATTAACTCCTTTCCAGATGGACACTGGCAAACCACCAGCATCGTTTTTCAGAGAACAGAAGAGAGAAAAATATATTTAAGATTGATACAGCACAGTTTTACCTCCCGCCATCTTGCTCCGATCCAGTCATAGAGAAACACTTCTGCTTTCTACCTCCTAGAGAAATAGAAAAGGAAGAAAATAGCAATTTATTATCCGTTATCAGTTCCTTCTTTTTCTTCTCTACGTGCAGCATTTTTCCATTTTACCTCAGGGATTTTCTCCCACTGCCTACCTCCTCCACCGAAACAGCCAACTGACTGGAACACGGAGAGCAAAAAAACACACCCGTGACATCTCACTGTTGTTACCGTGACAACCTGTATTGCCTCTCAAGCTCTCCTTTCTGCAACCGTGACAACCAGCAATGACCTTGGACCTCATACCACCTGCCAGCTCTGTCCTGCTCCCTGCCTAAATTGTAGTGCCCCGCGCTAGCCTGGACCTGGAGGCTAGTTATTACCGGAAGGAACGAGGGCAGCAGCTCCACTGCAACAGTCGCCTAACCCTTCTGTACGGCATACCTGGCAGGCAACTATATACCTCAGCAAACACAGCTTCTACATAGACGCTCTGTCAAGGAAATAGAAAGGAACTGCAACAGCATTCACTTTTCTGGTGCTTTAATCTGCCCAGCAGACAACTCACTCTGGCATCTTCCACTCGCCTCAGAGGCAAGAATATAGCAACAGTAGCCAGGGAGGCCTCCGGAGAAGCAAGGCGAGAGACTCAGGAGTACCGCCTGGCAGGAAACTCCGCTTCATTCTCTCAGCAGGAAAGTCACATCACACACAAGCCTCACCGTCCAAGCGGTAGCATAAATCAGCAGATTGCCCACGGGGGGCCTGCAGAAGTTCCCTCTTTACCTTGAGTTTACTCTTCACCTCGTGGAGCCTCCAGAGTAGTAAAGCTATCCAAGGAGCCGGAGAAGTTCTTGGGAGCCTCGTCTGCTTTTCCTACTCTGCTGGCAAGACACAAAGGATAAAGAAGTTTCTGGCAGATTGAAGGCAGAGCATTGTACACCCTGGAACACAGAAAGAGTAAACACTGAGAAGATCCATATTGTGCAGCAGCGACGAGCAAAGGAGGGACAGAAGCAGAGCGAGTCAAGAAGAATGCAGTGGTGAGTTCCTTTTCCTTAAGTTCATCAGCATGCCTTCTCCTCCTCAGTATCACAGGTAATACAGGTAATCTAGCAGGGATAACTCACATCCACTTTTTTTTTTTTTGCTTTCTGGCTCCCATCACTTTAATCTATTGAATAACAACGGAATATTTTTAGTTTTCATTTTCTTATCGTTTCATTTCTTTATATCACTAACTGACATTTAAATGGCATTTCTGCCTTATTACATGATACAGACTGGAGACAGACAGGAGATTAAGGAGAGATGGAAGGACTGCTGTGCAGTAAAGGTCATTAGCTGAATCTGAACTCTCCCATAATAACATACAGTCAAAAGAGAAGTGGCTCAAAAATACGGAACCGCACCAAAGTTCAATGAAAAGTGGCTCAAAAATACGGAACCGCACCAAAGTTCAGTGCTTGAAGAAACTCCGAGTACATTTAACTTTATCAATGAAAAGTTCAGACTTCTGTGATGTGAGTGGTCACTGACAGCTATTATATAAAATATCATATCTCACACTCATGGCCATACGTCTTGAATATTTTATCCAGAGCGGATTCTCTGTCTATGCACATAGATGTGAAAAAGCTCCAAAAAGTGCCGTGAGATTTAAAATGTCAAATGACAGATTTACTAGCTGTCAGTCTGCACACCCTTCTGGTACAGACTGCAGTGTCTTAACATGGATATTACAGGTATTAACATGTTGAGTCTTGTGGTGAAATGGTGGTAGACTGAAGATCCCCAGAGGATGAAACATAAAAACTCTCACCCTTTATCTACTTGCTGCAACCTCTCAAGCAGCTGCAAAACTAATGACGTTCTCTTCAGCTACAGGGATGCTTTGTGTTTATTTTTATTTAACCTTTATTTAACCAGGAGAAATCCCGTTGAGATTCAGAACCTCTTTTTCAAGGGAGTCCTGGCCAAGATGGACAGCAGCAGATACAAAACACAATCATAAAATCACACAGTTAAAACACAAATACATAAATTTACAAGCAAGTTATGAAAAACAAGTGCATGTTGTGGAAACAACCTCAAGAACTAGCAGTTTAGATTTAATAGCACTCAATGAGATTCACTCGGATAATTTCCAGTCTTCCTGCAACATATTCCAGGCAGAAGGTGCAGAATAAACAATAGTTTTTTTCCCCACTTCAGTACGAACATATGGAACAAAAAGCAACACATGATCTCGTGAACGTAGAGAGTGAAGATCAGAACTGTTCTGTAGGTATTGCCTTGTATATGAAAGTAAACCGATGATGGATCCTTCTGGTGGCTGAAGCTGGCCATCGAACCCGAGAGTAGAACTGGCAGTGGTGCGTCGGCACTTTACAGTTCATAATAAACCTCAAAGGAACACGGTAAACAGTGTCAACCATTCGAAGACATTGAGCAGAAGCAAGCATTAGTACAGATCAGCAAATGTTAGTGACTACTGCCTGCTGAAGATCCCAGCGTTTGCTTCGTCACTGCGAGCATGCTGACATTAGAGCTGAGCCCAGAGCACTGATGCTCCTGATCACAGCCTGCCAGACCGGCTAGCAGGGCTGCCCACTCCCAGGCCTTGGACAAGTCTGCCAGCGCAGATGCTTGGAGCCACGCAACACTGACTTCACACCTCGCTACGCTCTGGTGGGCATCACCTGAAAACGCGTCAACGCAAACACAAGCTGCCGTCTGTGGGTCACTATGGCACGAAACCACGAGAGAAAGCTGAACTTGTAGGTTGAGTTCTGCTCAAAGTAATCATGCTTCTGTAAAGCTCTCGCTGAACTTTGTCAAGAATTGTTCGTCCTTCCTCTGTGGGTGGTTCAAAGGTGACAACAAAAGGAGAAACCGTTGTCAGGTGTCTCAGTAAGGTGTTGGGTCGCAACATGCTGCCAGACGAGCTTCAGTGCTTCTTGGTATTGACTCTTCAACTCTCTGGAGCATCACTGGAGGGATGAACGCCTTCCTTCCAAAAGATATTTGGATATTTTGGTGCTTTGATGATGAGAAAACTGTCAACTGGGTTTAGATTGTGTAACTGTACAGACCATAACGTATGATTCACATCAAACCATTCAATGACCTCTGATGCCCTGTGGATGGGAACGCTGTCACTCTGACAGAAAGCATCAGGATAGAAGTGTTTCATCTAAGGATAGCAAAATATCTCTCACAGCATAACAGAGCTGTAGGAGCCGCTGACTGTAGGGGTCAATGGGTTCGGGTTTTTCCTTTAATTTGTCACGTCTGTACATTGCGTCTCTTGTGTTTTCTGCTCAATTTCTTCCGTGCAGTAAGCACAAATTTACAAATTTCTCCACAGACGACATGTTTGTTTATGACCGTTGCCATGGAAACACTCTGGTTGGCTGGTGTGTCTCCTTGAGACAGAGACTGATCACTTACGCCGGTGCGTAAAAGCAGCCGTTGAGGATAATCATCAGGGTTGTCTGACGGTAGTAGCTTCAGTAAGAGATGATATCAAGGTCTGCCACGAAACTCTGTGACTTTATGTTATTAAACCTGCTGCAACTGTCAGTCTGTGCATCTTAACATTTACTTTAATTCGCTCCTGTGTCCCATTTGAGTAGTTTTCAGGGCTGCACACTCTAAAATTGTGGAGACTTTGTGTGAATTAAGCCTGATTGATGAAGTGTCTGAGTGATTCGGCTTTCAAACAATCGTCTGGATTTCTGTCAGACATTTTGGCCGGCGAGCTCGCTGTTGGAACTTTTCCACCGTCCGATTTCACACATGGCTGCTGTTAAAAGATCTACTATAAACAGTTTATTTTAAGATTACTGGAGTAGTATTTTACACATTGTGGCTAGGACTGTTGTGATGTATCGCTGAATTTAAACCGGCACGATATACATCAGGGGTGTCAAACTCGTTTTGGTTCAGGGGCAACATTCAGCGCAATTTGATCTCCAGTGGATCAGACCAGTAAAACCACAGCATAATAACCTATAAATAACCACAACTCCTAATGGTTCCTTTGTTTTAGTGCAATAAAGTACATTCTGAACATGTTCGCATTTAAGGAATTATCTTTTCACAAAACATCATGAACAACCTGAAATTAAATTTCAACAACATTATGCCTCAGTTTATCATTCACACATTACAACTTCCAGAACACAGAGTGTCGACAAAGGAACACGGGGACAAAATAACAATGATTTATGATCAAAACAAACAAAAAAAAGACCAAACTGAGACATAAAATGACAAAAGCGAGAAACGAAATGACAAAAAATGAGACAAACGACATGAAACAAAACAAAGAGACAAAAAATTTGACATCAAAATTCAAAGAAACAAAATAATGTGCAACACAACTGAGACACAAAGGACAGGCAAAACAGCGAATAAAGCAAAACACAAAATGACAAAAATAAGACAAATAAGCCAGACAAAAAGGAAACACAAAATGACAAAAACATGAGACAAACGACAAAAGTCAGACAAAAAAAAACAAAAACAAGACAAAATATTACAAAAATGAGACACAAAACGACAGAAGAACAATGAACAATCTAGTATTTTACTTTATGATCACAACAACTTGTCATGGTCCAGAAATTATTTTACATTTATAGTATTACAAATTTACAATCTGCAGTTAATGTCTTCTCTGTAATTTTTACACTTTGAGGGCCGGATTGGACCCTCTGGAGGACCGGTTTTGGCCCGCGGGCCACATCTTTGACACCCCTGATATACATCATCTGTATCTTCCAGCCACCAGCTCCATTTTCTCCTTTTACTTTCCTTTATGTTCGTAGTGGAATTGCACAGAGCAAACTTTGGTCACATTTGCAGAGGATGCAGCCGCGCTGACACCAGAGTTTCATTATATTAAGTGTGAACTCGGTGTCATCACGGGTCAACTGATCTGTACGGTGTTAGCGGAGTAGTCGTGTTCTGGCCATGCAGAAAGGCCAATTAAAATGTGTAGCATGAGTTAACACAACCTACAAGTCTCTTCAAAAGCTTTAGTCTCCTTGAGTTTTACCTCTTTAACTGCTTTATGATATGTTTTCTGTGTGATTCAGCCATAGAAATACACCTCAGTTGTATATAAATATATTAATCTGTGCTTTCTAAGCTGCTGTCATATGAAAGAGAAACTGGGAATATTTTTCTGCCCGTCATTTAGGGAAACCCTTTCAAATCTGATCAGATAAAGCGAAGCAAGACATTTCCTCGCATGTTGGGAAAGAGACGTTGCAGCCATCAATGTGACAAGAACATCAGGGCTCCCCAGGAGGAAATCAAAGCTCCATGGCCTAGATTTCTGAAATCATCTGAGCATTGTAATCTGTGTTCATTTTCTTTAAATATGGAACAGCTTTACTGAGACGTAAGGCGATTGTTGAGATACGTGTGTGGAGATAACGCACGGCGCTCCTCCTGCATGTTAACGGTGTTCTTTGAAAGGGGCTGGTTTCATACGGCACTTTGGTGGTTTGGGTACACAGTGTTCTCTTTTGACAAAGTGGGAAAATGGAGAGATTACAAAGAGAGGCTGATTAGAGGTGGAATGTGGAGAATGGAGAAAGAGAGAGAGAGAATGACGTGGGAGGGGAGGACGGAGAGAGACAGAGATGGATGAGACTCCACCAAAAACAATGTCCCGGCCTCACCTCAGACACCCTCTGTCCTCTGCCTCCACCCTCCCTCGCTCACGCATCCGTCCTCCATCGTTGATAGTCTCCTCACATCTCAGCGCTATAGCTTGTGCCCGCCCTCTGCTTCCTGTCGCCGTGGCAACTGCTTCGTGTTGCCACGGCAACACACAGCCCTCTCCCCCCGCCCCTCCCTCCCCCGCCACCTGTGGCTCGGCGTGATGTATAGAGCGCAGGCGAGACGTCAGCCAATCGGCTCCCCCGGCTTGTTTGTGTGTCCGCTTCTGTGCGTAGCTTTCGGCGTTCAGGAAGCGCAGACCTACTCGGGCCAATCAGACGGCTCGTGCGCGTGTGAGGTCACGTATATCGCTAAGTGGCCCGCTTATTCTGCTGCTGCAGAGGCACACGGGGCCAACGGAGGCTGGATGGGATCTCATTATCCAGTTCTGTATGTGTGTGTGAACAGAAACATGAAAGTGGAGCAGCGAATGAGTCATCCCGTGTGCTCTCCGAGACTATTGCTGCCATCATGCTGAGTGTGTGTGTGTGTGTGTGTGTCTAACTGGAATGTGTGGACATGTAAGTATGTGCCGATGCCAGAGACAAACCTGCCCACCGGGGAGAATCAAAAGCACTCGGCCCACAGAAATCTTTTTTGAAATGTGTGAACCATGTAATTAGCCGGAGTTGTGTGTTCCAGCTGGAGTTGTTGTTCAGTTTGAGGGAGCGTAGGGGTGTCATTGTGTTAAATAGAACTGTTCGTTGTCACTTTGCCGTTACAGTAATTTAACATTTCACACATGGATTGTTTAACCCTCCTGTTGTCCTCATTTACAGGCACCAAAAAATATTGTTTCCTTGTCTGAAAAAAATCCAAAAATTCAGCAAAAAAATTCCACAAATTTCTGAAAATTTGCAAAACCTTCAGGAAGAAAATTCCAATAATTCCTTAAAAGTTTCCCTTAAATGTTTTATTTAAAAAAAAAATCCCCCAAATTTGGCAAAAAATTCTTGTAAATATTTTCAAAAAATGAGTAAAAATCTTCCCAAAAAAATCCTAAAAATATCTAAAGTGATTACATATATATCAGTAAAACTTCTAATATTTTCTTTAAGAACATTCACATAAAAATCAACCAAAATCCAGCGAATTTCACTGGATTTTGGTTGATTTTTTGTGAATGTTCTTAAGAAACATTTTCAACATTTCCTTTTTTCCACCAAAAAATGTTCAAAGATTTCCCAAAAATGTTGAAAATGTGGACATCAGAAGTTTCACTGTGAAAATATATTTTTTCCCACATTTTCAAACTTTAAAACCGGTCAATTTTGACCCGCAGGACGACACGAGGGTTAAGAAGAAAAATTAGGTGAAAACTTTACTTTTCCAGAGTGCTGAAACATGAAAATTACAACTGAAAATCAGTCATATGATTTGCAATAACAATAAAAACAAAGCTCTACTGATTTATTAATTAGAGCTTCAACTAACAATTATTTTCCATGAATCTACTGGAAATCATTTCTGGAAATGACCAAGATTTTCCTTCATCATGGCTTCAAATGTCAGTCCAGAACTCCAAGATAACCAGTTTATTATCACAGAGGACTAAGAAAGCAGCAGACACTCGCTTTAAGGAAGCTGGAACTAGTAAGTAAAGCCCTCTGCAATGACTGGCTGCAGGTGGCGTATGTGATTCTAATCCAGTACAGTTTTTGTCAAATTCAGTGAATATCTCTTCACGGTCTGCTAGCGATGTGTTCCTGTGTTCCTGCACAGCCCCGGCTCTGTTAAAGGGAAACACATGAAGCAGCGCAGACGGATCCACACAACACTGTTACAGCATGTTCTGTTCACGTTGGAACTTGTGCACAAGACGACGGCAAAGGCAGGGAGAGGGACGGTGTAGGAACCGGATGGTGTATTTACAGATGGCATCACACATTATGACTGCTAGTTCGTCAGGAAGCGTACAGATCCTGTGTGTTTGTGCCACAGACTACCATTTAAATAAGCAAATCTAGATTTGTGTGATTGTATGCGGAGATATCTACACCTTTGTTGAATCATCTGTTGATTTTTTTCTTTTTTGATTAATTGATAGCTGCTTAAGGTTTTTACAAACGGCCATCAGTGTACCCAGAAAATTCACTTATTCTTCACTGAGGAGTAAAGAAACCAGAATATATTCAAATAAAAGAAGCTGGAATCAGTTGTTTATCTTAAAAAATAACAGATTAATCAATTATCAAAATAGTTATGGATTAATTTCTTATATTTATGAAAATGTAGTAATATTAACATTGAATTATTTCACTCTTTTCAATACGTATAATATATAAAAATATATATATTTATACTCCTGTGTGATGTGTGGTATTGTTTACTGCTAGCTGTTGTTGAGCTAGCTAGCCATATTAAATACTAGCATTAGCTCAGTCAAGGTAGCTTCGATAGCGACATAAATAATAATGTAGTACATGCTAACAATCTAAACATGCTAACTAAATATCAACAATCAATCTCCAGTTTAAGTTTGTGTTGTTTGAATAATTACCAGATTGACAGCTAGTTACTTAACTAATAAATTAATGAGTAAACGTTATTGTTTTTCTCATAAAAAGTCCATCATTTACATATAAAACAAGATGAAAAATGACAGAAGGAACCTGATATTAAAGAAATATTTGAAGAGAAATAGGCTTATTGACTTTGTTGGCGTGTGAGAAGACAGTTGACAGTCATTTCAGGGATTTATTCAAAGTTGCTGTTGGCTTTAAGTCCATCAGCATCAAGCAGCCGTTCAACTGTGTTAGCTGGTTGAAATATATGCAGCAGCACGTATAAGGTCAAATGGAGAAAGAAAAAAAATACCGCTTCTAAAAAGTTTAATTGGTCGTTTCACAAAAGGCAATTTGAAGTGTTTTTCATGAACACTTCTTTGCCTCTTTCTGCCTCCTCAGTCTCACCTCTAGACCAGAACGTCGCCGCTGAAACACACATGATGTCGCTTCTGCTGTAAAATAGGTCAGCGCTGACTAAATAAAAAAACCTGCCTTCTTTATTTTTTTATTTCTGCCATGTGCTTCTTTGCAAAATTAAAGCGTAGGCAGGTGTTATGTGTTGTATCACTTGACTATTGGAGCATTGCAAACAACAGCTGTGTTTGTGTGCATTGATTGTTCCAGAGTGTGTCTGCCGTCAAACACACAACTATGTAGAAAGCAAAAAAAAAAAAAAAAAAACAACTAAGAATGTGCACAATGTTTTTTTTTCTTTTGTCAGGTCCATATCACAGCACTGATGCTATGAGATACACATACGTACATTAGTTTATATACACAATTCTGTTATTTTTAGGACTGCTTTTGCTCAAGTTTTACATTTACTAATAAGTGAGACTTCAATCCAATAGCCTTTGTCAATAATTAGATATTTAACCCTCCTGTTGTTCTCATTTACAGGCACCAAAAAATAGTGTTTCCTTGTCTGAAAAAAATCCAAAAATTCAGCAAAAAAATTCCCCAAATTTCTGAAAATTTGCAAAATCTTCAGGAAGAAAATTCCAATAATTCCCTTAAAAGTTTTATTTTTAAAAAATTCCCCCAAATTTGTCGACAAAATTCTTGTCGATATTTTCAAAAAAATGAGTAAAAATCTTCCAAAAAAATCCTAAAAATATCTAAAGTGATTCCTTATATATCAGTGAAACTTCTAATATTGTCTTCAAGAACATTCACATAAAAATCAACCAAAATCCAGCGAAATTCTCTGGATTTTGGTTGATTTTTTTGTGAATGTTCTTAAGAAACATTTTTAACATTTCTTTTTTTCCACCAAAAAATGTTCAAAGTGGGAATCAGAGGTTTCACTGTGAAAATATATTTTTTTCCCCCACATTTTCAAACTTGAAACCGGATCAATTTTGACCCGCAGGACGACACAAGAGTTAAATACTGAAATATAGGATCATACACACCAAGGTGTAGATGAAATCCAATGTTTTCCTGTCCAGTAGCCCAATATATTCCCCATGATCCCAGTTACTGTACTGATCTCTTTACTGTATCCGAGATTTCTGGTACTAGTAATTTGACTGATATATTTGCCATGACAACCTAATAATATTATCACCTTCAGTGTATTTCTTTACACTGATCAACAGCTGTGTGTGTCTCAGTCTCCAGCTCCTCTCCTATGTGTCTTTATCAGCCTCCAGCTGGTTACACGAGGATTGTCGGTGATGAGCATTTTTCCGGCCCCGGTCGAAAAATCTTCATCGATTTCTGCAACTCTGCTGCCCCGGGATTGTGTTAGAGGGCGGCCTGCTGTAGACAGATTTACAGCGGTGCAAGTTGTACTCTCCACCTCTTAAATATTGATTTATGCGAACTCCAAGAAATGTTCAGTGTCTTGGAAATGTTCCTGTTTCCATCCCCTGATTTCAGCTTTTCTGTCAGCTTTCCGTGGCGAGTGTTGGAACTTCCAGATAGAACTCAGGTGTTCTTAAACTGCAGTTAATTGAAACGTCCTCCTCATGTAAATATAGCTTCTAGAGTGGCAGTCACATCACACAAAGACACCAGAAGAGTCAGGTTTGAATGTCTGGTGATGTGGTGAGTAGAAGCTCAGCTACTTGGTCAGATACTGTCTCTTGGGAGTTAACTGCTAACTCACAAACCTGGTTAGTTGGTAGTCGGTTTGTTGTTTTTTCCAAAGTTGAATTGCATTTGCAACGTTTTTGCAGATTAATTCCGGCTCCCTTTGCAGATCTTCTACTCGAAGCAGTCAGATGGGAATACAGTGACTTGAAAATTCATAGTTTAAACTAGGCTTTTGAAACGGATAGGCTACACGGCTGATTATACAAATGCATCCTGTGAAAAGCAGGGAATGTTTATGCAAACCGAAGCCACTTATGCAGAATGTATGTAATTAATGTATGTAATTAGTTTAAATCACTTGTGGAGATCTCACTCTGACATCTTTGCTGTTGATCTGAAAATCTACATTAACTCTACTTTGATTCATGGTTGTAAAACAATCAAATATAAAAACTTCCAAGGGAGGCGAACGCTTTTTATAGAAACATTTCAGCCCTCGTTTGAACGTATAACATCCGTTGTTTTGCACATAAATGATACTCATTAATTCAGAGCTGCGAGATTTACCAAAAACAATGACTGGTCGGGGGTCTCCAGAAATATCAGGCTTCAAAGCAAATGAGAACAACAAGAAGAGATGGAAACAAAAGTGCAGTGGATAATGTAAACAGCACATGGGAAATAGAAGCAGGACAGCGCGGCGTGTTTACCAACACACAACAATCATCCGTCCTGTTTTTATGGAAATGATTGTTCCCCAACTGCAGTAGAGGACAAGAAAAACAGCAGTGAGGATGCACAGTTTGTTTTCTCAGTGATGCAGAGAACACTGTGAGCGCTTCTGTATCGACTGTTAGAGTAGTTCCAGCGCTGATCACTGCGTCCATGAAAGCTCCACATTAACTGACAACAGCTGGACTGATAGGAGCCAATCAATACTGGTGAGATGGGCCTAGTGTGCTACTGCCAGCCATACATTCTAATCCCATAATAAACTATGAATCCTTTTTAGTCTTTTAATAATCCCTGAGTGGGACACCTGCTGCACAGACTGCAGGATGCAGGAATGAAAGCATGGAACACAAGCATGATGCAGTTTCATTGCTGTGAAGAATTTACTGCCCAACTCCTGGAGCACCGCGGGGTGGAGGTCGTTGTCTTTAATCACAGCTAGGTATAGTGGCGTCTTTTTTTTTCCAAAATATCCAATATCTGGTGGGAGATAAGGTGAGAGGAAATTGAATTTTTTTTTCCCACCGTGAGAGTTGTGGAATTGAAAGTCTTTGGGGAGGTCACAAAATGCAGTGAAGTTAAAAAATCACTTGTTTTACACAAACATATCAGCGTCTGAACAAAGCGTTTTTCAGCTCTCTTTGTAGAACCAATGCTGTTTTCCTGGCTTTTTGATGTTTTTTTTCTTAACTCAGCTAGAAAACAAGAAGAAAAGAAAAAAGTATACAGTGATACTAAATCTAATAACCAGTGAAAGACTTAAAACATGACAGGGCAATATAGATGAAACCGTAAAATGGTTCATTTCAGCTGATGTAACTGATAATTATTGATAGTTTTAAACAAAGCCTACGTTAAATAAAGAGAAACAAGGAGAACAAAAAGCTTTATATAGATTTGAACCACTTTAGCCAATTTATGTTCACATCGCAATTAAAAACACAACTACATATGCAGAAATTTCCCAAACACCGTTTCACCTGGGGGCAGGTGTTGGGAGGTCATGGATGTTTTTAGACCATAAAGCTTGACTAACATGGGTAAAAATGCTGGTCCACCCCCAGGAGATCAGACCCAGGAGGTCACAGAGGGCAAACAGCTCCATTATCAAGGAATGACAGTCTGCTATGAACCAGCGAGGGAGCATTTCCATTCAATCACACTTTATGTACATTGCACCTTCCATACAAATGAAATGCAACACAGAGTGCTGCACAGATGAAAGGAATGAAAATGCAATAAAACAACACAAACAGGCCCCAACCCCTAACATCATGTTGTAAGTGGAGGATTCACAGACACGGGGACTGATGAAGTGTGGAAACGCTGTTCTGAAGAAAAAATGGAATGAGGAAGCAGCAGATGAGATGAAATGAATCAAAATAACAGAACAAATTAACAAGGTAAAATAAAATATTTATGACTAAAATATGGATGGATGGATGGATGGATGGATGGATGGATGGATGGATGGATGGATGGATGGATGGATGGATGGATGGACGGACGGACGAACAGGTAGACGGATAGACAGAAGGATAGATAGATAATAGATGGATGGATGGACGGATAGATGGATAGATGGGTAGACAGATAGAGAATAGGAAAATATAACGATACATTCATACAATAAGTGAATAAATAGAGAAATCAATAAATCAAATTAATTCACAGATGAGTAATAAATACATAAAATCCATCAAAGCAATCAAAAGCCTGACTGAACAGGTAGATGTTGAGTTTTCCTTTTAAAACACCACTGCTCTTTTGTTTACTCCTGGTGCAGTTAAGTAAAGCTATCAAACATTCTAATGCATGTTTTTCTATTATTGTTACGGATGAATTTTATCACCCAGGCATGATTTACAGTTGAATGTCAGCTTTCAGCAGCATCTGTTCAGTGTATTTATGTTTAGTGGGTACTTCTCCGTACAGTGGTTTAGGTTGTTGGTGCTGGTGTTCACTGTTCCTGTGCTGGATTCACTTTAGCAAACCTCTTCCACGGGACTCACAAGAAATGATGCAGCATGAAATGATGCATTACAGCTGCAGTGTTTACTGTTCCAGCTCCTGACACTGCATCTGAACTGTATTAACTTATCGCTGATGCTCACCCAGCATTTCTTACTGCTTCGTCTCATTAAACGTGTTCAACTGGCAAAAAAACATGAGGCAGCTTTTATTGTGAAGCAAGCACAGGAAACCCTGTGTATTCATCACCAAGGTTAGCGCTGATTGGATTGGAGTTATTTTATCATTTACAACAAACCACAGTGAACCGTTATGCAACTGTGTTCTTTGTGGTTCGCATAGACACAGAAAGGTTTCACAGAATAGAGACTCAGTAACAGAGATTCTCCAATAATTAAACATTTAACAGTCGCCTCCCAGAGAAACTTAATAAATCTCACAGGCTCCACAGTCCTGATGCACCAATCAGCTTTATACAGAGGCAGAGCCGATCAGAGCTAATGAAGAAGGCAGTAAGTGAGACTAATGTGTTGTACTACTGAGAAACTCACTTTACCCCAAGAACCAGAGTTCTCTATAGCCAGTCTGTCAGCATATTTCCTTCTCTGTATCTCTGACATACTTTTTTCTCTTATCTATGTGTTCCTCATTCCTCAGTGTCTCCATCATCTTCCTCATCTTTTTGAGCCATTCTTTCTTGCCTCCTTCAACTCTCTCTACCAACTTTTTCTATCCTCTGATATACACTAAAGCTATACTTCTGCTGGCTCTGTGTTAGAAGGATCCTGATAATTCCTCCTAAAACTGACCCCCTTTTTCTGACGTTAATGCCTGCACAGACCTATGATTGGCCAGTGATGATTCCTGTGTGTGGCGGCGTTATTACAGACCCTGAAGTGGCGTTAATGCAGTAATAGAACAGGTTCCACTATAAGCCTGCGGTTCAGCTGTGTGGCAAAATATTTTTAGAATAAATGGGAACACAGCGGAGAAAAAATCTGTAATGGAGAGTAACGCAGCAATGAAAACTCTGGCCTACATCCCCAGAACAGATTGCTGAGCGGCATACTCGATTAAATTGAAAATACTTTATTTGTCCCTCCAGGGGCAATTTGAGAGAAGTGAGTTTCCAAACACAAACCACACACACACACCTACACACTCACACATCCCCATTCAGTACAAAGCAGCCATGTGGCAAATACAAGTACGGCCATGATGGAAAGAGTTGGAATACACATGGATTAATGGTAGTGATAATATCATTATCCACTACCACAAGGGCGCTTATTATGCTGAAAACGATGTTCAAGTATTCCATTTATAATATTTTGAATGCTAGAACTAAATGGAACTAAACTAAACTTTTTCTGACCATTCTCTGTAAAAATCCCAGTAGTTCAGTAATTTATGAAATACTCAGACCAGCCCATCTGGCACCAACAACCACGCCACGTTCAAAGTCACTTACATCCCCTCTCTTCCCCATTCTGATGCTCGGTTTGAACTTCAGCCAGTTGTCTTGATCACGTCTACATGCCTGAATGCATTGAGTTGCTGCCATGTGATTGGTTGGTTAGCTATTTGTGTTAACAAGCAGTTGAACATACATCAAATAACCCTCAACACTTCGATGATATTTTCATTATTAACAAAAATCAAGTGACGGAATCCAAGTATAATACTATGTTTTTAAAAAAACTGTACACAAAAAACATGATCAAGTTTGTGTGGTATTTGCTTCTTGTTTTTTATTTTTATTTTAAGCGGTGTATAATGTATTTCAGTGTTTAAAGTATACATATTTTATTTCAAGAAATTAATTTTGCCATGAAAAGAGTGATTTATGCCCATGTATTTTTAAATGACAAGAAAAGCTTTCAGCGGTCCATCTGCTTGTTATACTGCATGTGTGCCAGTAGGTCCGTACGTGATACGATCCGTCTGTCTCTTCCAATCCCCCCGTCCTCCTGTGGAGATGCTCCTGTTTTTATCCAGCCGTTCCGGGGCTGATTAGTCAGTCTGCTGCCTGATGATTCCTGCTGTGTCGCATGTCATGAATGATTCACCTGTAATAAAAGTTTCATGACACCTGCATGATAACTGTAACTAAAAGAAGGGCAGGTGATCAGTGGACACACCGCAGAACATAAAATATGACGTGTTTAGGTGTACACATACAAGGTAACATTAATGAAGTGACACTTAACCTTCCAGTGATGACAAAACAGAATATTCAGCACAGCTCCATTTATGTCCTTTCAGGCTTTTTGCACATTTTCAGAGTCTCGACGAGGTAAAGTTGACCAGGTCATCGTAGATGTCTGGACACTGCAGGTGTGGAACATTGTACATCCGACTGTTTCGATACAAAAGCACCCAGAGAGCATTGTAAGAGCCTTATACGGGTCAGTAATGTGTAATCTTTGAAGTTTTGCAATGTACCGTTCAAGTGTGCAGTGTACTCTCACAGCTTGAAGTCCAAACTCAAACCCACAGCAGTGGCCATCGTGACTTCCTGTCTTGTACATTATTTTCATCTGCAAAAGGTGCAGAATAGAAGAAAAAGAAAAAGTTCGAAAAGATGACTTCTGATAGCAGTTCTGGAAGTGAGTCATTTGAAAGTTTCGAACTTTGTGGGCACCATAGCAGAAGGCAGTGACACCATAGTCTGAGGTTGATGGCTGCTAGTCCCAGTATACCTGCTGATAATGACTACAGGGAGCAGGATGGAGCGTAGTTCTGAGGGAGATCGATGAGATAGGAAGGGACAGAGGTTTGAATTTAATAAAAGGATCTTAAAGTTAATCCGTGGTGATGCAGGGAGCCGGTGTAGTTGAATCAGCAGGAGTGTGGCGTGTCCAGAAGAACATGTGATGATCCAGGCTGCAGAGTTCTGGAGGATCTGAAGTTAGTTACTAAGTTTGTTGAGGATTCCTGCCAGGATGGCGTTGCAGTAGTCGGTGTGACCATAGCATTTACTGTGACTGGATAGTCTGGGGCGACCCAGTGGCTAAATGATGAGGACACGTAGCACATGGGCAATGGTTAATATACAGGCAAAAAAAGCTCAGAAATAAATCATTTAAAAAATATCAGAACCCATATGCCTGAACCCCAGAGCAGCCCTAAGGAGACAGTGGCAAGGAAAAGCACCGTTTTACCAGGGAAGAAACCTTGAGCAGAACCCGGCTCGCCTGTGCTCAGCGCAAGGTCAGGGAATGAACAGTCTTGGCGGAGTACTGTGCTCGCTGAGCGCTTTTCTTGTTTTGTGTATGGTTTTGGTTTGAAAATGAAAAACCCCATTCCAAACTCTTTAAATGCTCTTTAATTGCCGCTGCCTCGTGCACATTGTTGCACCGTTTAAGCTGAACAGACCTGTCCTGCTCGGCACAATCAATTATCCTGCTTTGGTTTTTAATGACCCGATTATGGAAGAGGATGCTGTTCCTCATTAAGAGTAGATTTAAAACATTCTCACAAGTCATTACATCACCGGGCACCTTGCCCTGCCTTTAAATTACCCCAAATTACAACCAGACTCGTAGCATTCATTATTTTTTGCTTTGCTGCCTTCAGATTAAACTCTTGGAAATGATGAAAAACCGTTTCATTGAACTTTAAATTTGAAAAGCCGGGTAATAAATCACAATTACCAAAAAAGCTTTAGTTTATTCTTTGTTTGCAATTTCTTTTTAGTCTTTATTTACTATGCAAAATTCATATCAGCAATTTATGTCTAAAATAGAAAAACTTGCAAACTCTGTGTATTTGTGCAGATGGCAGCTAATTTCCATACTGTCATTTAATGTGACAGTATGTGGGTAAAATACCAACTAGATTTGGACAGAACTGATGCTGTGGGTCTCCTCTTCTGCTGCATCATGTCTTTTCCAGTTTATTATGTATTTTATTAATTTAGTGGTTGGTAGAATTTAAACTGATGAACTTCTGTTGTGGGATTTCTTTCAGGCGTACTCTGGGATTCATTTTAATTGCTGAAACAACCAAACAGAATGCAGGCAAAGCTTTTACCGTCACATCTCCACATGTCCTTCCCTCACTGTAATAACACACCTCGGGTTAAAAATGAGCAAAGTGACTCTTTAATGATTCCAGTGGGAAATGAGGCCATTGGAGCAGCAGGTACAGGGAGATACTAGGCTGAACATGGTCTGAAATACACAACATCATGCAGAAAAGGAAACAAGTGGAGATTAAAAGACGGCGTACGAAAAAGAAGCTATAAAAAGAAAACTTGTTGTTTTGGGTTGAGGCATGTTTATGAGCTGACAGATGTTCCCAGTTTACAATCTATGAATCTACACGGCGGTGCGCTGGGTGTGCAAATGGGATGAGAAAAGAAGTCCAAATGATTTACGGCGTTTGGAGACGGTATAGAAGTACGTGTGGATTTAGCTCATGAATTTTGATGCACAAAAGTAATTACGGCAAAAAAGTAAAGCAGTTTGCCTCCTTCTGAAAGCCGGCTCATGCATACTGGCTTCATAGCTCTGTGTTTTTTTGTGTGTTTCATATAAATTTCACTGAGGAGTACACAAGTATCTTGTAAAACGCACTTGAAGTCATAATCCTATCTGAATACACTCGCTGGCCTGTGCAGCCCGCTAAATGCACATATTCAGAGAAAAGCAGCTCTACACCCGATGTGAGGGATGTTTTCCTCCTAAGGTCAAGAGTGACCGCCTCCTGCAGTTAAGCTGTTTGTTTACACCCTCACACTTAATGCGGAGAGCCCTCTGCAGCTGCAAGCGTGACTTGATGTGAGCTGACCCTTCATGGTGAAGGGCTGCTGGGAAGGAGCTGCTTCTATCAAGTCTGTAGCGCCGTCTGTCTCCATGTCTTCATCCAGCTTTTCTCACTCTCTTCTCTGCATTCAGGCGTGTGATGAGTGGTTTTAGTTAACACAGCGAGAATCGTCCAATTTGGAGCCCAGGTTCTTTCATTGTCAACAGGTTTCTTGATGTTTTATATGTAATTACACATATTTTCCTCTACGCCAGGGGTGGCAAACTCACTTTAGTTCAGGTTCCACATTCAACCCAATTTCATCTCCAGTGACCAGTAAAATCATAACATAATAACCTATAAATAACCACAACTCCAAATGTTTCCTTTGTTTTAGTGCAATAAAGTACATTCTGAAAATGTTCACATTTCAGGAATAATCTTTCTACACCACAGGATGAACAACCTGAAATAGCTTGAGAAGAATAAGTTCAGTTTCACCAACATTCAGCCTCAGTTCATCATTTCCACATTACAACTTCCAGATCAGAGTGTCTACAAAGGAACACAACATTTAGTCACAGCTATGTGGAGCTGAATAATGGAATATCTTACCTCTCTAACATATTAAATTAGTTTTATTGTGTCATCTGAATGAGAGAGCAGTCTAAAGTATCAGCACCGAAGGAACCAGAGCAACTCTTAGTCTCACACATCCTGCCTTAGACATCCAGTCTGGAGCTCCATCCCTGTCAACGTCATCCTCCTGTCTAACATGAGCGCTGCACGCTGCCGTGTTTTGCATTACTGATGCAGAAGAAGTGAAATCCCGACTGTTCGCCTGCACACAACAACAGGCACAGGCACGAACGCTAGCTCCGTGGACTGGATGTCCTGACAGGCGGGAGATTGTGCAATCTGCTCAAACACAGTATCTAACTGTAGTGAAAAGTTGTGAAGTACCAGGCAATTATAAACTACCTACTGTTACACGATGTACTGAGGCAGGAGCGACTCCCTGCTGAGGTAATGCAACGTATCATGGAAGAAAAAACTTTCACAAGGCCTACTTTTTAATCAGAATGTCTGCCTTTATGTCTCATTTGACATATTAAAGTTATATCGAGTATGTATTTAGTTAAATCAACTTGCAGGTTTCCTACAAGAACCTGTACATGACCAGCTATTACCAGCAGAGACATAAGGATCTGTAACTTTAGCATCAGAGTTTTACTGGGAAAGACTGGAGAATCAATAATGTTAGATAACATTACTGGCATAGACATAACAATATCGAATACGAGTAGCTAAATCAGATTTGAAGGAGGACGAAGATCCGGGCAGCAGAGCGTCAGGAAATGCAGTGTGTGATTTTCCAGATGCATGCAGGTCCTCATTCATGTGTTTATCACATAATCATGTATTTATTATTTATTGATGATACATGGGAAAAAAGATTGTTAGCAAATCTTTTTCAGCAGTTTTTTTTTGGACAAAATAAACACGTAAATAGAAGCGGTGATACGTTTACAGTCTGCTATACAGTGAAGGTTAAAACCAGAAGCTCAGCAGGGAGTTGGATTCACTGGTTTCCTCCAGATTTATTTCTCCATTCTAAGACCACAGCATTTTCAGAATGACTCCAACTGATAATATCACATATTGGACGGGCGAGGAGCTGAGAACGGAATTCTAGGCCATACGTAAGGAAGGGATTAGATGAGGAAGGCAGGGCCAGAGGTTAAGTTCATCCAATAACAGAGGAGTCAGGTTATCCTCACAGCAAACACTGTGTCTTCAGGTCGTACAGCTGGTTACTCTGAGCAGCTAACAGGAAATACTACTGCACAGGAGAATGAAGTTTTTCTTTTTCCGTGTTGGTAGAAACATTCAGACTGACTTCTTCTCAGCTCCAGTAATCCTTCTAGGTTTTTCTGCTTTAGCTGTATAGCATCATTAATCTTAGATTTGCTGCTGCAGTGTGATGCTTCCAACTGCACACTCTAGTTCTTATGATTTATTAAACTGAAGACTTATGACCTTCCACTCTACATATAGATATTATATAGTGTGTGCATTGTAGTCTAGAATGTTTAATGTCCAGGACAACTTAAGCTAAATATTTATTTAAACGTACAGTGAAAGGTCATAAGTCATTCAAATGAATGAATTCTGGAGCTTTTCCCTGAGGCTAATCATTAACATGTGTTTACAGTAAATATCTCCTCCATACATGTTTTAAGATACATCTAAAAATCATACACTTTAAATAATGATCTGTGTCCAGTGAGGAGTTAAAATAGAGTTTTATTTGCCACTACATTGATTAATGTTCAGTTAAAGCATGATTTCAGTCACACACTGTCGCCTCAAAGTCAGAAGCATAAACTCACATGGTTTTTTGGGGGGATTTTTTTGCTTCCAGAAAGGCGTAGCGGAGTCGAGTGTTTATGCAGCCCCAACAAACACCATCAATCATGCGGTTAGGGAAACCTTTATTTGGCCTGACAGGCAAAATCGAGAGCCAAAAAACAGCCAGCAGCCAGTGACTGCTGCTCACAAGCTACACCTGCATGATACTGGAGGAAACTGACATTTCCATTTTCGTTTTCCTGCACAGTGTACAGCTTGGTACATATCAGGGGTGTTAAACATGCGGCCCGCGGGCCAAAACCGGCCCTCCAGAGGGTCCAGTCCGGCCCATGAAAAAAGTGTAAAAATTACAGAGAAATGCAAATTGTGCATTCGTAAAACTAAAAATGTAAAATAAATTCTCAGACATGAGAAATAGTTTTGATCATAAAGTAAAATACTAGATTGCTCATTGCTCTTTTGTCATTTTGTGTCTCATTTTTGTAATATTTTGTCTTGTTTTTGTTGTTTTTTTTGTTTTTTGTCTGACTTTTGTCATTTTGAGTTTCCTTTTTGTCTCGCTTGTTTTTTGTCTTATTTTTGTCATTTTGTGTTTTGTTTTATTCATTGCTTTGTGTATTACTTTTGTCGTTTTGTGTTTTTATTGTCTCGCTTGTGTTGTTAGTCTATTTTGTTGTCATTTTTTTTCTCGGTGTCATTTATGTAATTTTTTGTCTCGTTTTTGTCGTTTATCCATTTTTTGTCCTTTTTTAACTTTTTTGTCTAATTTTTTTGTTTCTCGTTTTTGTCATTTTGTCTCATTTTTGTAATATTTTGTCTTGTTTTTGTTGGGGTTTTTTTTTCTGACTTTTGTCATAAAGTAAAAATACTTCATTGTTCCAGATAGCTGTCACTAAATGTTTTGTTGTTTTGTTTTGTGTAAATGATAAACTGAGGCTGAATGTTGTTGAAACTGAATTTATTTTCCTTAAGAAATTTCAGGTTGTTCATAGTGTTTTGTAAAAAGATAATTCCTTAAATGTGAACATTTTTGCACTAAAACAAAGGAAAGATTTGGAGTTGTGGCTTTTTATAGGTTACTATGCTGTGATTTTACTGGTCCGGATCACTTGAGATGAAACTGGGCTGAATGTGGAACGTGAACTAGATGAATTTGACTCCCCTGGTATATCTGGTGTTTTATTGCTTATCAACTGTAAGACTACAGTCTGTGGCTGAAGCACTGCAGCGTCGTTCACTTGTCCAGCCTTCATCGTTGCTACAGTCTCTCATGTCGGCCTCAAACAGCCAACTCTTCCCTCCTCTCTGTTGAGATCTTCTCCCTTTGTGATCGTCTGGGGAAAGTGCAGTTTGCAACTTTTCAGTCCTCATCAGTAATGTGGACAGTAAGACTTATGCGAGCTCCGCTGTCTTCCTGGACCATACGTCTGTTCTGGCTGCATAATATTCCACTCTGTTTCATCTTGTGCCTTGCATTTTAAATACAGCTGTGAGATGACAGCTGGAGGAAAATAGATGTGTCATGACGGCATCACAGAGCGCTTGTCGAGGACTGGATCGTGTTTTTCAAACCGTCTTCAGTGGCTGTTTTAATTGGTATCACATCTTTCTCAGGATGAAAAGTTGCATCAGTGATGTCTCTCTGTTTTAGGAAACTTTATCCTGCAGTGTAAAGCTGGCAGAGGCATCCAAAATAGCATTTTGCTTTGGACAGCCTTCAGATCTGGCTTTGAATTCATCATGCAGAGCCAAATTAGTTGTGTTCCCTCATTTAGCAGCAAGTCACCGCTGACAGAGTAGTTACTTTTGGTCATCTTTTCTGAAGCTGAAATACTTCCAAACAGCTGATGTTGCGTTTCTTTTTGCAATTAAATCTTCCTTCTTGATGCTTCCCTCTTGTTCCTCACTCAGATGACTTTGCACATTGTGTTCCTTCATGTCAACAAATGCAGCGTCTTGGTCATCAAGTTAAATCAAACTCAGTGGATCCAAGAATCCTTAAATCGCTGCGAGTAAATTCTATCAGATGGAGTTTCGTTGTAGATTAAAGGTGGAAAATCAGAACTGTGGAAGTTTTCTGTGTCCTGTGCCAAGCAAGAAGAAGTTGTAACTTGATGTGTTTGAGTTAATTTGCCTTTTTTCATACCCCACTTCCTGCAACCTGACTATTGCACATGTGCACATAACAGTGTTAGTGCTGAAAGGACATACAGGGGGTCCTCGGTTTATGACGTCCTCGACCTACGGCACGTTCACTGACATTAGGTAAATCTGGAACTGAACAATAAACATTGAAACCTCAACAACAATATCAGTCCGTTACAATATTCTGTTGTCTTCTGGTAAAATGATTCATACATGCATGAAAGTCGTTGGTATTCATGACTTTTCCAAAGAACTGATCGGAATCATGATGCACGGAATTCACAAGCCAGAATTCCGACTTACTACAAGTATCGACTTACGTAGATTTGTAGGATCGGACCTCCGACGTCGGTCAGAGATCCTCTGTATTGTGCAATTTTACCACTAACCTCAATATGACTTTGAATAGGATTCTAATGAATGTGATACTGAGCATCTAAAGACAGAATGCTTACTAAAGTATAGAATACTGTCTGAATATACCGATATTAAAGCATAACTCCGACCACTGTGGTTCCTTCTCCACTTCTGTAATTCGGTATGTTTATTTATAATAATGCACAATTTAAGTGCTGTGTCTGTCTTTTTGTCTGATATAATGTGTATGTTGCCAACAAGTGCGTATTTAAAACCCTTTCACAATTATTAGCTGATAATCTTTGATACAAATTGCAGGTTTTTAGCATCATCAGTGGCTTTCAGTCACCAGCTACAGCTGATAGATTCAGTTCATTAGAGCTGTTATTATCTTATAAATGAGACCCTGCTGATAATCCAGCAAAGCAATCAGTTATTTTCATATTTCAGCGGTCAGTCGTGTTTTTTGGGCGTCAGATTCTGCCTGTTCCTGCATGTTTCCAGCAGCAGCAGCAGCAGCAGCAGCAGCAGCAGCAGCAGGGTCCATTATGCAGCTGCAGCAGTGCCGCAGCTTCTGCTGAATGAATAACATCAACAGTGGACAGAGAGGTGAGGGGGAGTGCAATCATTCTAACACATCCACATAAACAGCGAGGAGAGGCGAAAGGAAGGTCAGCCATGGCAGACTTACATTCTTGGCAGCCCTCACACTGGCTGATTATCACACAGGGAGAGAACAGGGAGGATGGAGGGGAAAGAAACAAAGAAGG
The DNA here is from genome assembly GCA_027123335.1 of Amphiprion clarkii. Lineage (NCBI taxonomy): Eukaryota > Metazoa > Chordata > Actinopteri > Pomacentridae > Amphiprion > Amphiprion clarkii. The sequence goes on along the minus strand of CM049583.1, from coordinate 29,934,987 downwards.
AGAGATGCAGGATGAAGGACTGCAGGGATTTGGAGGGAGCTGTATAGCTTTGATTTCAGAAGGTCAGTCCTTAATTTTATGTTCCCTGCTAGTGTGAGCTGATTTGTATCTCAAAGGAAAGAACACAGATTTTCTTTGTCTTTTCATTTCTGTTTCTTTATTGTTTGACTTCATGTAAATTGTGTTTTCCCTAATATATGGCGTTGGATTTGTGTCAGTATAATCAAACAAAACCTTTTAAATATCAAACAAAAATAACACAGAGTATAAAACTTACTGAGATAAAAAAAAAAGGGGGGGAATCTCAAAGGCAAACAAATGCCTTCTGTGACGATGTTAACTATTTATCTTTCCTGATAATACGTCCTGTTGTTTTCCCTTCACTGATGTGACTTTTGCCCTCCGCGGTGGTTTCGTTAACCACAAATCTGCCTGAGTTTGTTTGCAGTTCTGACACTAATCTCTTTGATAATCTGCTGGCGGTGGTGGATGTGGTGTCCTTGTGGCCTCCTCACAGACGCAAATGTGTTTCCAATCCACAACATACTGCGTTCACACATCAGGAACAAGACTAGAGCTAGCAGCTGCAAGTAGGAATGTCCGGATGCCAGAAAATAGATCGTACCTGTGCAGACGGAATGTGGGGAGAAAAATGTTTCTGCTTCTTCTGACTGAATGTGTGACTTTGAGCTGCTTTTGAGATGTTTCCTTCATGCTTTTAACCCTCGTGTTGTTCTTTGGGTCAAACCTGACCTGTTTTAAAGTTTGAAAATGTGGGGAATAAATACATTTTCACGGTGAAACTTCTGATGTCCACATTTTCAACATTTTTGGGAAATCTTTGAACATTTTTTGGTGGAAGAAAGAAATGTTAAAGATGTTTCTTTAAGAACATTCACATAAAAATCAACCAAAATCCAGCGAAATTTCGCTGGATTTTGGTTGATTTTTATGTGAATGTTCTTAAAGAAAATATCAGAAGTTTTACTGATATATATGGAATCACTTTAGATATTTTTAGGATTTTTCTGGAAGATTTTTACTCATTTTGTGAAAATATTTACAAGAATTTTCTTGCCAAATTCGGGGGATTTTTATTTTTCTTTTAAATAAAGCTTTCAAGGGAAACTTTTAAGGAATTATTGGAATTTTCTTCCTGAAGGTTTTGCAAATTTTCATAAATTTGTGGAATTTTTTGCTGAATTTTTGGATTGTTTTTCAGACAAGGAAACAATATTTTTTGCTGCCCATAAATGAGGACAACAGGAGGGTTAAAAGGCTCAGCGACACTGTAGGTTTGCTGGCTTTTATCCGACTCAGAGTACCTCTATATACGTCGCTGATCAGTCCAGTATCAGCGGTACCTTTAGTACCCACAGCACCATAGCAGTACAAGTACCGTCACAGGATGGGCAGATCCTCCATGACGTCATCTACAGGTTTCCTGAGCAGCAGGTTTGAAGCTCAGACTCTGGCCATGACTGTCTTAGCAAAGCCTGACTCATCGTATCTCCAGGCTTATCCAAAAATAAGCGAAGAAGTGGAGCGTCAAAGTTGGACTGATGAGTTTTAACTCCGTCCCCACCCAGAAACTGACAAGATGAGACTGATCGGGGAGTGGAAGGAGTGAATAAATGGGCGAGCCAGGCAAGGTCAGCAGCGTTCAGGACACATTCACAAATTTATTCAGATCCGCTGTTCTGTCACTCCTTACTGCATCTGCTTGGTCTAATTTAAGGAAACACAGCATCTATTTTGGCTGATAAGGTCAGGAGTTACAAAAACAGAATTGTAGATGTTGCATTTACACATTAAATTAGCTAAAAATATCCAAAACTTATCAGTTTAGTCGGTGAGAACAAAAGCTGAACACTTACCGACTACCTGTTTGCTAATTATTGTCCATCAGTAAAGTTCATCCTTCATTTGCTCAGCAGCAATGAGCACTTCTTCCTATTTTACATTTCATGAAGATGAAGGAAATGCACTGAAATCACATTTTATTGTTTGCTAAATGTCACACCTATCACACAGTAACTCATCCATTGCAGCCCGATCACCTGTCAGTCACTCACAAGTTCTTTAAAGTACAAGTCTGGATGAACACAGATGAGGGGAAATGGGGGAGCGAGTGATTTTCAGTTCGAAAGGAAGGAAGATACAAAATGGACGGTAATGAATCAAGAGGAGAGACAAGTTTTAGTAACGCCAGAGAGATAAGCAGGTTTTCAGGGCTGTCTGACACACACACACACACACACACACACACACACACACACACACACACACACACACACACACACACACACACACACACTCATCTGTACACTGAGATGCCCTATAGAACCAGAGGGAAATGCATGCATGCAGACTCATTAGTGCGTACACAGTTGTGTGGAGGCAGACTCCCACAGTCGCATGAATTCGCTCATGTATGCACACTTGCTGGGAAATGCACACATGAGCGCGTGCACATGCAGGCACCCACACATCCACACGCTCCCATCAGCCGGTAATTACAGTCGCTGGCAGAGAAACGGCAGCCATACATAGTCAATGAGAGCGGGAAAAACAATGAGCACACACAGCAGATGATTGCTGTAAATAAAAGAATGAAAGTGGAGCGAGGGAGGAACGGAGGAGGACACCATGCCGCTGGCACAGAGAGGAATGGGGATTGGAGAGAACCAGGGCGAAAATAAAGAGGAAGGGGGAGGCTGAAACGGGGAGGAGAGGCACGGATTTGGAATGAAGTTACCTCCCTTTTTTCCAATTCTGTGTCAGTTTGAGATATTAACAAGTAAATTCAGACTTACAGTTTCACCACATGGACAGTTTGGAAGAAGGGCCACTTTATTAAAAAGCAAATGTCGGAGGGACAGTGGTAATTCCATCAGGTGAAGTGGGAGTAGACGAAAAGGCTGACAGTCGTAATGATTCCAAAGTGACCTTCAAACACTTTAATGTGATCTTCTCTGTGTGGACCGTCTGGCTTTCAGCACACTGTTCTGTTCTGTTGCTGCTTAGAAAACCTCTTACATGAGAAACTTCAGCGTCTGTTCAGGACAAACCTCCATAAAGTCACATCTGCTGACTTTTATCTTGTCCTTTAATCAGTACACTTTGTCCAAATGTACAGAAATGTAGGTTCAACTTGAATCATCATAACACACTGACTCAAAGGCCACAGTTATGGTTCTTCATTTGCTGATTCTGATCTGGAAGCTCCACAAAAGGCAGCAAAACAAGTCGTAAACATTCAACTAATAGTCAAACGGAGAGTTTAATATGACCATTCAATTCCAAATTACTGTTGTGACGCTCCTGTACAGCGCCACCAACAGGTCAAAGTGAAGTGGCAGCAGACGAAAATGTTGACAGTCGTAATAATTCCAAAGTGAGCTTCAGACACTTTAATGCAGGGGTGTCAAACTCATTTTAGTTCAGGGGCCACATTCAACCCAATCTGATCTCAAGTTCGTCCTCGGTGGTGCAAAAAAAATGTTCACATTTAAGCAATTATCTTTCTACAAAACATCATGAACAACCTGAAATTTCTCAAGAAAAACAAAAGAACAAAAAATGAAAAACGACACGAAACAAAACAAAAAAGTGACAAAAAATTAGACAAAAAAGTTACAAAGCGACAAAAAAATCCACAACCGAGGAAAAAAATGACAAAACCGTGAAACAGAATGACAAAAATGATACACAAACAATGAATAAAGCAAAATACAAAATGACAAAAATTAGACAAATTAGACAAGCGAGACAAAACGGAAGCACAAAACGACAAAAACACGAGGCAAACAACATCAACGTGATGCGAACAATAAAGGTCAGACAAAAGAAAGACTAAAAATGACAAAAACAAGACAAAATATTACAAAAATGAGACACAAAATGACAAAAGAACAATGAGCATTGTGGTATTTTACTTTATGATCAAAACAACTTCTCATGGTCTCAAAAATTTTTGAAACTTATACTTTTACAAATTTACAAATTGCAGTGAATGTCTTCTCTGTGATTTTTACACTTTATTAAGTCGTCCAGTGGGCCGGATTGGACCCTCTGAGGGCCGGTTTTGGCCCGCGGGCCGCATGTTTGACACCCCTGCTTCAATGCGATCTTCTCTGTTTGGACTGTCTGGCTTTCTGTGCTTTTCTGTTGCTGTGTAACACTTATAAAATACCTCTTACATGTGAAACTTCAGTGTCTGTTCAGGACAAACCTCCATAAAGTCACATCTGCTGACTTTTATCTTCTCCTTTCATCAGTACACTTTGTCCAAATGTACAGAAATGTAGGTTCAACTTGAATCATCAAACAGCCGTAACACACTGACTCAAAGGCCACAGTTATGGTTCTTCATTTGCTGATTCTGATCTGGAAGCTCCACAAAAGGCAGCAAAACAAGTCGTAAACATTCAACTAATAGTCAAACGGAGAGTTTAATATGATCTTTTCTATCAATCTGTATGTTTTTGACTAATTGGACGTAGATCTTGAGGAGGCAATTTCACCATGTTGGTGCAAACCAATATATATCCCCGACTATGGTATAGATTGGCACTAGCATCCATGTTTCCCACAAATCCACTCCAACTAACTTGTGTGAATCCGTGACACTCCTCTACAGCGCCACCAACAGGTCAAAGTCTCTCAGCATCTACAAGGTACAGTTTGGTTCAGACATTATAGGTCTCATTTGGGGAAAATCTAGTTTTACTGTGTTTTGTGGTTGTTATATACTTGGAGGTGAAAAGCAAAAGCTGTTAAGATGTGAAGATGTTTACTTCTGCCGTTCTTCAAGCCCCTCATGACTAGTTACCGCCCAGATTTACAAGCCAGAAACGCCTAACTAACCAACAGCTCTCTATTGACAGACAGCTGGCAATCACAAACGCAAACAGTGTGTTCTTCCTGAAGATTGTAAAAGGCAACAGGAACAGCTTATTGGTTTTCAGAGCGGAACAGCCTTAAAACCAGGATTTATACAGTCATGATGAAATGAACCATCTTGAACCATCAGCTGAACAACTTAAAGACATTTAAAGACCTTTGCTTAATTTGCTATAAAGGGACACAATCTGGGACCTTTAATGGTTCCCACAGGATGAAGCCCCATAACTTTTCTGATCTCGTGACCTTTCCTCTAAATTGAAGCTAAATTGACATTTTTGGTTGAGAGACAAGTGTTCTCACAAGTAATGCCATAAGGCTTTGTGTAGACAGTTGTGTTCCGTATGGTGCTGTCAGGTCTGCTTTTTAAACTTATTTTGTTCCTGATGGATTGATACAGACTCTCGTAGCCCCCAGATGTTGTATCCTAAGGAGTCAGCTGACCAACCACAAATTCCACCAGCAGATTTTTCACCGTCATCTCAGCATCTGCTGACTGGATTGGCACCACATTTGATACAGATGTTCACGGTTCCCAGGGAGCTACTAACTGTGGTGATACTTTAATTCAAGGGGAACACAGCGCCACCATAAGTTGTGGCTCTCAATGAAACATCTCAGCGACTATTGGGTGGATTGCTGTTAAATGCGATAACGCTGGCGATTCTTTAACTTTCATGAGGCCAGATTTTACCCTCTCAGATGGTACCTGCAAACCTAACAACACTCCTGTTAGCCTTTTGCTGTACTTTGGGTTTAGCTAATGCTAAGCTGCTGAACTAAGATGTGATTATGGTGAAGATTCCGCCTGTTTGGCATTCAAACTTTAGCATTGTTCTAGTGAGCATGTTAGCATCCTGAGGCTAGCCGAACGTCGTAGAAAGAGCTCGCTCCCTTGCAGCGTAAAGCAAACCACGCCGAGCGCTTCCATGTGCTGTGTGACCCACGCACTGTGACTTCACAGCCAGCAGTCATTAACTGATTTACGCTGATAAAATCATCTTAACCCAGGACATCCTAATCGTTTTACCCTGGCTTGGCCCTCTTAAGTCCTGACTTCAGCCCCTGCTGCTCTGTCAGATCTTATCTTCAGATATCATGCAGCAGCTGATGTGGTTCTACACGACACGTTCAACCGAGATACACATCAGCTAATATAGCACACGCTGTATACAGCCCTCTGAACTCCAGTCATATCATTGATCATTCCAAGGCCACTCACGTTTAACATGCACTCAGTGAACTGTAAGGCATCCAAATGTCAGCTGTTAGAATATGCTAACCACCAGATAGTTACAGTGTCTGGAGGCATGTTTTCCTTCATGAGCGGCAGCTGCCACAGCAATCTTTACTTCTGTTGATGCAGCCCAGGGGCCTCCCCATACGTGTGAAAGATTCATATTAGTTCTGACAAAATTAAATGATTGTTCTGCGTCGCAGGAAGGATGAGTGATGAAGGGAGTCAGTTTGACAGTAGATAAGATTAACTTTGGGTGCAGCGGTTGAGAAAAAACAATCAGACTTTTCGCACCTGTTCTGCAGCTTTCGATCATACGGCACGAATCAGGAATAAACCCTGCAGTCGTCTTTAAATGTCAAGACAGCTGGGCAAACTCAGCCTGCCGAGGTGAGATAGTTTTATAAATTTTAATATTGTTCAAGAACATGTGCTCATTTATAGCTCAGCGCCCGCCCTCCCCGCCCCTCTAGCCCCCCTTGGGAACGTTGCATTGCAATTGGGTAAAATGAGACGTGGCCGGTGTTTCTGAGCTTACCTGCTACACCTCCGTTCTATCTGTGTGCTGACAGGTTTTCTGCTGCCTGTGCAGTGATTATACAGTCAGGAAACGGGTTAGTGAAATGTTGGGAGACAGTCGAAGCAGAGAGAAACAGACAGCCATGTTCTTCACTCCATCTAATCAGCTTGGATGTCTTCCAAAGCCTGCCCACTCCGACTAGAGGTGTGTGTGTGTGTGTGTGTGTGCGCGCGCTATTTGTGTGTCTGTGGCTTTTACATTAATGCACACACTTCTTGTACAGGTTGGAGAACATGTTTGTAAAATGCTGAGGTTTTCTTGTGAGTGGTTAAAGAGCCGGGGAGCGAGTGTGTTGGTGTGTTTCGTAATACCCTTATATGAGCTCTTAATTGCCACGTCCTCTTTCCAGACAGACTGGTACAGTATGTACACAGTACAGAGTGTATGTACTGATCTGTATGTCGTCACTGACCCATATGATGTTCCACCGACTGTGTGTGTGTGTGTGTGTGTGTGTGTGTGTGTGTGTGTGTGTGTGTGTGTGTGTGTAGCAGGGTTGAATAGGTTTGAGTTTCTCAGCCCCTCCTCCTGCTTTAAGTTCTTTTAAGTTCATGCCTTCTTGATTTTTCCATCTTTACCTCTTTTTTCTTGTCTTTTTTTTCCTCCCTTTGTTACTTATTTATTTATTTTTGCTCCAGGACCGTTGCAGCCTATTTTGAGGTGTTGCTCTCTTGGTGACAAACGACTTGCACTGAACTGAATCCCATTTATTTTTAGGTGCGTATTAGAGGGCAGACCGAACACTACGGTGCAAATCGCTCAGCTGAAAAGTCTGATGACTTTTGTAATCATTTTTCATAAGGAGGCTGCGCTGACCAGTAGAGACTGTTAGTGGTAGAAGGTGTTTCATTAACATACAGGAAGGATTAAAACAAATCCAAGTCAGAGATCAGTGGTGGGGTTGGTGTCAACACAGATGAACAAGTCTGATCCAATGCTGTCGTCTTCATATGACATTTACACATTTTACTAAACCAATTTGGTTTTAAAAATCCACTTTACACGTTAGAAAACTAATTTTCACACATGTATTTTATTGTACACGTTTTAGCATCTCGTTCCAAGTTGCTCTGGTTCATAGAAAAGAACAGATGTACTAAATGATCAAACTAAACTGTCTTACTTTTTTTTCTTACATTTGTAAGCAATAGGCTGGCAGTGAAAGCAGACTGTTGAACTATATAAATCAAATTAAATAAGGTACAAACTCTATTAACTTTACACATTATGCTGTTTTTGCAAAAGCAAAAAATAGAAGTTAATTTGAATAAAGACAAATAAAAGATATGGGAACAACAAGGAGTGGACTGATCACTCTGTTATCACTTAGGCTTAACGAGAAATGTTTTTGTGCTTCATTTCAATTTGTAGGTTTTTTTTTTATTTTAATTTCTCTCACTTCTTTACATCTGCGTCTCTTGTCCTCATTAAGGTCAGTAACGTCCAGTTATACATTTCCTTTCCCAAAGTGAAACATTATTTCAGAAAGTACTAAAGTCTGCATGTTCTAGGAAATGTTCAAACATTGCTTATGAAAAGAAAACCTATAGGACAAAACTCAGCCAGAGCCATGAGAGGAACACAATGTTCTTGTTTTACCGCTAATCACTTAGTTTGGATTTAGAAAAACTTAACAAGTGTTTCCAGACTTGGTATGTATTTCATTCCATGTTTAATTAAGACGTTTCACAAGTTCAAATGTCCATTAATTTTTAATTTGTAAGGTCCTGTGGCATTTTACAGTATATTTTATCTTCAATATTTAAATGAATTTACTTTTTTTTCAAACCCTCCTGTTGTCCACCAAAAAATATTGTTTCCTTGCAAAACCTTCAGGAACAAAGTTTCAATAATTCCTTAAAAGTTTCCCTTAAAAGTTTTATTTTTTATTTATAAAAAAAATCCCCCAAATGTGGCAAGAAAATTCTTGTAAATATTTTTCAAAAAATGAGTAAAAATCTTCCAAAAAAATCCTAAAAATATCTAAAGTGATTCCATATATATCAGTAAAACTTCTAATGTTTTCTTTAAGAACATTCACATAAAAATCAACCAAAATCCAGTGAAATTGGTTGAAAATGTGGACATCAGAAGTTTCACTGTGAATATTTTTAATTTATTTATTTTCACATTTTCAAACTTTAAACAGGTCAGTTTGACCTGCAGGACGATACGAGGGTTAAAGTCAAATCTTAAACTGAATGCAGCCCAGAGGGAATAAAACCTTGAGGTCCAATTAAAAATCAAAAAGTCAGTGACAGTCGGAGCTTTTTAGCTGTTGTTGGTGTTGGTTTGTGTCGACACGTGTTAGTACTGTATATTTGGGCTGTTGTTGGTTCAGAAGTGTGTCATAAGGGTAGAAAGTCACACTCTGATGCCATCTACTGTCACTTCTGCAGAAGTGAACTTCAGCCACTCGCTTAGTTTTACTCTCAGTGGGTTCAAGCCTAAAAACTGCAGTTTTAAAAAGTGGTTGAAACTAAACTGGCAAATATTTTATAATAAGGCATCACTGTCATAGTTTTAGTATTTTTTACTGTTATTATCATAAATTCCCATAACCAAAAATAGAGAAATAAACATGCTATGCTGGATGACATCAGCGCACAGCTAAAAAAGAAAACCAATGACAAGAAAATGTATTTTAGTTACTTTATTAAGCAAAAAATTAAAAAAAATCTAGTTCCAGCTTTTTAAATATTCAAAGTTGAAAAGAAAATGTTGAAAATTACCTGCAACTTAACAAAACCTACAGAAAAAACACACATAGTACAAGAAAAAACTCAGTTTGTGAATTAAAACAGGAAAAAAAAACTGCAGATGTTTGACAGTTTTTTAAATTTTTTCTGTTTCTGTTTTATCAGCTGATCATCAACTAGGATTTGGGAAAGTATGTCAGTATTTCTTCACATTTTTTGCATTTTGTTGGTCTCAACATTAGTGATCTGCTGGCACATTATTGACGAAAATAGCTGTTAGTTGCATTCTTAGGCAGCATAAACTGTAACTAGGAATATCAGTTGATTTACTGATCCGTCAATTACAAGAACATTAATTTACAACTTTTATGACCATTCATTTGTGGTTTCTGCCATTTTTCAAGCCAAAATGCGTAACACTCTCAGGTTCAAGCTTCTCTAATGACAAACAATTATAATTTTCTGATTATTAATTGTGTTTTGGATTGTGAGCTTTATGAAAACAAGCACTTTTATAAAAAAAAAAAATCACTTCAGGCTTTGAGAAATTTTGATGAGACACAACCTTTTTGGATGCTTTAAAGAATAATACATGTCTCATATAATAACTGACAAATTAGTCGGCAATGAGAATAAATGCCAGTTGCAGCTGTAGGGGACACAAACCTTCATTACACATGAGCAAAATCTAATTATTTACCTTTTGAACTTTAAAATGAACCTCTGAGATGTTGACTAACTGTTGGGTGGACAGAACTAGACATTTGAAGGCACCAACCTGGACTTGCAGATGTTTTTTTTGGTCACATTTTGTAAGATAAACCATTCATTTATACATGAAAGTAGTCGGTAACTGTGCAGTTTTATATTTAAATTCAATATCAGATGCATAGAGATTATTTACTAAGTTATGTGCAAATAAGAGAGAATGCGTGGAAAATATGCAAAAAACATCCCAGAAAGTTTCATTCAAACATTTCTATGGTTTCAAAGTGGCCTAATTACCCCTGCGCAAGTAAAACTCCATTATTTGTGTGAAACTTCTGAAGCTTTAAAGCAGCGTGAGCACAGATATGCGTCTAAATCCATGTTTAGACATTCTAGGCATCTGCTTCTGCTAAATGTCTGAATCGCTGCTAGAAGACTGAGCCACGGTTCATGAGCAGCTGCGTTCAGGCTCTCAGCAGTCACGCTCAGCGATATGAGAACAGCCTGGACATCCAGGCTCTGTACAGGAAGCAGGTCATCCGAGGACACGCTCCCGTCCAGACCACTGGTGTTGTGGTGACGCTGGTGCCCTCCTCTGGCCCTCGATGCTCCTTGCATGGTGGTGCACCGGAGGCTGGTCTCAGGTGGCTTTGTGGTTCCAGTCACACAGAGCGGAGGTTTGTAAGAGTGAACGAAGGTACAGCAGCTCCTCCGAAACGGATCACGAGTCTTTCAGCGAAACTACAAACAGACTCATATTTTAATCTCTGGCAAGCATCCACGGTGTCAGCAGCATAATCCACTGTGAACCCTGCAGTGGGTGAAACATCACACAGTTAATCATTATTAAAGAGCAAGAGTGCCATATTTTCATCAAACATCAAGCGGTTGCAGCATATCTACACAAGAAGAGTCAAAATATTCCGCTTTCTAGAAACTGCGGATGATTTTATTTTTTCATTTATATCAGTGACGACGACCGATTGGTTTGAAAGTTGTTTTATTAAGACAAATATCATTGATGTTGTTTATTTTAAAGAGCTTATCAGTCAAGTTCAGGGCTGTCGAACTCATTCTAGTTCAGGTTCCACATTCAGGCTAATTTGATCTCAAGGGGGCCGGACCAGTAAAATCCCTGCATAGCAACAGATGACAGAGTGGTTCATTGGCTGTAAGTCTCACCATGATGCTGAGGGCGTTTAATTTATAGGAAAAAATATGCAACGCAAATGTCCGTAGTGCTCCATTACCAGCCCCCGACCTTGACTGTGAAATATGAAATAAAGGAAATACAAAAATCCCATTAAAGCAAATGCAACATCTCCATAAATAACTGAGTTTTCAAAGCCTGCAGTCAGTTTCAGCTTTCAAACTGTAATGTAATGTAATGTTTCTCTGAGCAGGGGCACGGTGGCCATTTAATCGACCCGTTCAGTGGGTTGTGAGAAATTTGATTAAATCAGTTCATGAAAATCAAACAGTATTAGCCACAAATTTCAAGGCTGACCCTGATCACATGCTGTAGCTGCTAGACAACACCTAGTACTGCAGTACAACTGCAAGTGTGTCCACTTTAATTGAGTTTTCTGATGTTCTTCTGGTCTGATGCCGAACAATTCAGCATGAAAGCACAAAACGTTCCATCTCTGCTACGTTTACACAAACAAATCAATGGAAAAAATCACTGTTGGGTCAGAAAACAGTGGCTCAGAATGTAACGTTTTCTTATTTTTTGTATAATCTGAGAAGAATCTAAGTGGAGTTCATCCACCAGACATGTTTAAAACGTGTTGTAATAAATGGACTGCAGGTCTGTTTCCCTGACAGTCCGTCGTCTCATCGCTCAGTTCATTCTTCTGTCTATCAAGGCTGCAGAATCGGAGAACAAATGACCTTTTAATTACATCTAAAATGTGATAAAACGGCAGAGAAGAATTAATTTGGCCTTGTTGCTTTCTGCATGGTCTGAAGAGAACAAAAAAAGAGCTGGAAAAACACCCAGTGGAACTTAAAGAGTGCAATTTAACCTAAATTCCTTTCAGAGCGCTTGTAAGTAGCTTATAGTAAATTAGATTTGGCCGCTGTCTGTTACCTGTAATAGATGCAGGATTGCAGCGGAGAAAGAAGCCCAGAGAACACAGAGGTTGTATTGTGGAGTCTGACTCGACATGTAACCGGGGAATTACAGAAGTAACAAGGTTAAAGAGTCTGACCTCTGAAGCGCCGACCGTCATTTGAGTTCTTGTCGCTTTTTCAGTTCACAACACGGAGATCTGTAGATCAATTAACCTGAATCTGATATTTTTTTTCAGTGTTCCCATTTAGCTGCAGAGTTTAGTGTTATTCAGTCTATCGGTCAGATGTATGGAAGATCAACGATGATTAAAGTTTCCAGATTGATTAAAGGAATTTTAAATTAAAGAATAAATAAATACAGGAGGTAACTAACCATACGAATGTAATGCAGAAAATAATAAACTGGAGCTTTTATGCATTTACATTATATTTAATTTTTATTTTACTGTGACTGACATTGAATATAGAGATTTTAAAATGTATATAAACATTCTTGTCTTCCTCTAGATAAATTATAATAACTTAAATGGCAATAAGCAAGCAGGTTAGCCAACTCACGGACCACTAGTGTTGCTGATTTTTGTCAGTTTCAGATCTTTAGAAGTTTAAAAACTGCTCAACAGTTTCCGGTAAACATGGAGAATATAGTTCAGTGTTGATGCATGATGATGTATGTTTCATTTCATCATGATTTCATCTCAATCTAATGAAGAAAATCTGCTTCTCTGCTCTGTTCTAATCTAAATATTTGGGGTTTTTGCACAAATACACAATTTGACTACGTCCCCTTTTGTTTTATTCAGGTGATTTTCACTATTGCTGTACAGTTTGCAGACGATAGATTTATCAGTTAAGTCAGACACTAATCATCAGATTCATTTAAATTCTGTTCTGAGGTCAGTGTTTGCTATTTTCAGGGCGGCCCTGATGAGGTTTCTGACTGCATCTGTAAAACCCTCATATTACCAAATAATCTGGACACAGCTCAGTTCAGACTCAGATCCCAGATCAGGTTTCTCCTTCCAATTGTCTGGAGGGATGAAGCTGAGGTTAATCAGCCTTAAACTCCTTTGGTGTGAGCCCGGCCTAAAAGGGTTTCCTCAGGTCACGGCTTCTTTAATTCCAACCTTAAATCCAACCGTCTGATTGAATTAGTAGGTGAAAATAAGGTTAAAAAAAATAGAGTTGGGAATAACATCGCAGATTTAAAAGAACGAGACGTGCTGAAGCCTGAGATGTTTTCTTGGCTGCATGTTCATGAGACTATAAAGGAACTGTGCTGTTGCATAAGAGTGTGAATGTGAAATGCAGTGTGGTGTTTTATGATGCAGTTGTTAATGTCATTGTGTGTGTTCTCTCTCTGCAGCTTTCTCTCCGTCCCATCGTGCTCCTTCCAGCCAATCGCTGCCCTCACTCTCAGATTGTGGACTACTGAACGGGCTGCCGGCGAATGCTGAGCAGGCTGGCGCGCTCGGGGCCCGCCTCATTGTCCTGTGATTGGCTGCTGGACGGGACTGAGGCCCAATGGAACCAATGTCCAACAAGCAGGATAGCAATTCGTCGGAGGGAGACGAGAAAGGGTGAGACGGAGTGTGTGTGTGTGTGTCTGTGTGTGTGTGTGTGGAGGAGTGTGATGGACTGTACGTCTGTGTGTGTTAGTGTGTGTGCATCCATGTTTGATGTAAACATGAAAGGAAAGCAGAGATTTGGCAGAGGACACATGAAAGAATAGCTGCAGGCATGGATGGATGGATGGATGGATGCATGGATGGATGGATGGATGGATGGATGGATGAAAAAGAAGAGAAGTGCACCAACACTTTTTTTTCACGTTCAAATAATGTGAGCAGTGGAAGGAAGAATAAAAACCTCCACACTGGGAAGCTGTCCAGCTGTGCAGAGGGGAGGGTTCCAGCAGGTTCAGTGTATTATTTTTAGGAGAGGTAAAAAGGAAAGCAGAACACTCTGTAACCTGCCATCTGCGCTTTCTCACATGCACTCGCACACAGACAGTAACAGACTGCTGCCTGCACCGCGTCATTAAATAAATTCACCCAGATGAGAGGCGAGGAAGAAGCGAATACAAACACGGAGCGGTTTAAGCCCACGATCCAGCCGTCGTTCACCCAGGATGGTAGAGGACGGAGTGAACAGAGATAAATACATGAAACTGACAGGAGGTTAGATGTGTAAAACGTATTCACCCTCGTGTCGTCCTGTGGCTCAAAACTGACCCGGTTTAAAGTTTGAAAATGTGGGAAAAAAAATGTTTTCACAGTGAAACTTCTGATGTCCACATTTTCAATATCTTTGGGAAATCTGTGAACATTTTTTATTGGAAAAAAAGAAATGTTAAAAATGTTTCTGAAGAACATTCACATAAAAATCAACCAAAATCCAGTGAATTTCGCTGGATTTTGGTTGATTTTTATGTGAATGTTCTTAAAGAAAATATTAGACGTTTTACTGATATTTATATGTCATCACTTTAGATATTTTTAGGATTTTTTTGGAAGATTTTTATTTATTTTTTGAAAATATTTACAAGAATTTTCTTGCCAAATTTGGGGGATTTTTTATTTATTTATTTTTTTAAAAATAAAACTTTTAAGGGAAACTTTTAAGGAATTATTGGAATTTTCTTCCTGGAGGTTTTGCAAATTTTCTGAAATTTGGGGAATTTTTTTGCTGAATTTTTGGATTTTTTTCAGACAAGAAAATAATATTTTTTGGTGCCTGTAAATGAGGACAACAGGAGGGTTAAAGCTCGACTCAGGACTTTTTATTTCACATTAGTGAACTCCAAGCTGCTGCTCTTTCTCCTTCCAATCATTTAGCCTCTCTGGTTGCTCTGCTTGCCTCCTACCTAGCTGGCTGTTTGCATGAATATGTGCATGGTTATGCAGATGCAGTGTGTGTGTGAGTGTGTGTGTGTGTGTGTGTGTGTGTGTGTGTGTGTGTTCATATGCATGTGTGGATTAGTGCGGTGGAGAGGGCTGGATTAGGAGCAGCGAGGGCAGATGGAGCCACAGACAGCGGAGTCCAGCTCAGGACGCCTCAGTATGTGACATCGACAGGGGATTGTCGTCGTGTGTTTGTGCGCATGCGTGTGTGTGTGTGTGTGTGTGTGTGTGTGTGTGTCATTGAGCATGCACGTGTTCTTGCGAGCGATGCCTCATGCCCTGACCCCTCCTCTCTGTGATTTCTGAGTCATGGAGCGTTCTCGATACAAACGTTCGTACTCGTGCACACTGGATTTCACGTAGCCTGGAGTCGGGGTGCTGAAATAGACATCGGTGTGTGTTTGTGTTTGTGTGTGTGTCAGAATTAACTGCAGTGGGAAGCCTCCGAATATTTCAGGAGACAGTTGGCTCTCACCAGTGCAATTCAATTAACATCTAAATAGAAGGATTGCATGTGTAAACGTGCGTTTTGGCCCGTTGATGTGCTTTTAGAGGCGTTACTTTGTATTGCAAATGAGAGGGTTGTATTTTTGTGCCTGGAATATCCCTGCATGTTTTCATAGCAGAATGCTAATCAGAGCGCTACTGTGTCAGCCTGTTTCAAAGGAGGTGGCAGGTAATAGCATTTCATAGATGATGAATCCAATATCAAACCTGAATCCTTTAAAACCCCTGATGGATCACGCTTTAGTTTTGCTTTCAGCGTTTGTGTGTCAGAGGAGAAAAGGAAATGAATAGCAGAAGGTATTAATAGTTGATTGAGTGTTTGCGGTACGCTGAGCGAGTCGCTGAATTATACATGCTGTATGATATAGTTTGTCAAAGATTCTAACACCGATTGTGTTCACACCAGCTCAGAGTAAGTAACCTGATTACAAGAACATAGATGCTGAAAATGTGCCAAGATCAATATTTTAAAGCAGGAGTGTCAAACTGATTCTAGTTCAGGTTCCACATTCAGCCCAGTTTGATCTCCAGTGATCCGGACCAGTAAAATCACAGAATAATGACCTATAAATACCCACAACTCCTAATGTTTCCTTTGTTTTAGTGCAGTAAAGTACATTCTGAAAATGTCCACATTTAAGGAATTATCTTTTTACAAAACATCATGAACAACCTGAAATTTCTTTAGAAAAATATGATCAATTTCATCAACATTCAGCCTCAGTTCATCATTTCCACATTACAACTTCCAGATCACAGAGAGTCTACAAAGGAACACAACATTTAGTCACAGCTATCTGGAACTGAATAATATAGTATTTTACTTTAAAAAAAGACAAAAACAACAAAAACAAGACAAAATATTACAAAAATTACACACAAAATGATAAATGAGCAACCTAGTATTATACTTTATGATCAAAACAACTTGTCATGCTCTAAGTTTATAGTTTTACAAATTTGCAGTTAATGTCTTCTCTGTGACTTTTACACTTTACAAAGTCATCCGGGGGGCCAGATCAGACCCTCTGGTGGGCCGGTTTTGGCCCGCGAGCCTTATGTTTGACAACCCTGTTTTAAAGCGACGCATCGTTTTTAGTTGTCCTGTGATTGACTGACGACCTGTGACCCTAAATCCGCTTGGATACGCTGCAGTCCCCTGTGGTTCTCTGCAGGATAAAACCCTGGATGGATGAATGTCTTTTTAAAAGGCTTCTATTCATTAGAACAAATGTTGATCTTTAATACCTTTACATAACTGCTCAGCCATGACAGCAGTCTTTTTTGGCTCCTGGTCGTTGGTCATCTTCAGTCAGCATGCAGACTTCTGACTGGGTTCACAGTAAAAGTTTCCAAGGCTTTCAAAGTGTGGAAGTACATCAGGTCATCACAGAACAAAGAGGACTGAACAACCACTACATGAACACCTGAAGAGAAACACACAGATGCCATTCAACCCTTAGAAAGCAGCTGAATTCACAATGAAGCTGACCTACACTTGATTCTTGATTTTCATGCAGGAACATCCGCACACACCACGTGCTGTTGGGGACATTATCATGTCTGATGCAAAGAGTTTGTGTACTTCATCACAAAGCTGATTTGATTTCTGCTCAAGGGCCAAATCACACTGATGGTGGCACTTGTTCTGTGCTCTTGTGTTTTCCACTGCTGTATTCAGTCAGACTCCACATCAGTGTAAAGAGCTTTCATTAGGGGAAAACATGGCATTGGATTATTATTTTCAGCGCTTTTTATACATTAAGCGCCAGTGTAACACGCTGTATGTAACTTTCAATCTGAGAATGCGCCTTTCCTGATCAAAAGTACGTAAATTTGGCAAACACTGTTTGTACAAAAGTGTGAGACGTTAAGGAAAAGGGCTGTTTAGGTCTCTGAATAGTTGCTAATTTAAAAGCTGATTAATTTTTGTTTTAGTAACGGTTTAAAATCCTTTCAGATATATCTTTCCTCAGCAGATCCCAGTGTAGGACAATAAAAAAAAATGAAAATGATTGGAGCAAATTATTTATCAATGATTTTCTTTTTATTCCAATCCTTGCCTTAACCCTCCTGTTGTCCTCATTTACAGGCACCAAATAATAGTGTTTCCTTGTCTGAAAAAATCCAAAAATTCTCCCCAAAAATTCCCCAAATTTCTTGCAAAACCTTCAGGAAGAAAATTCCAATAATTCCTTAAACGTTTCCCTTAAAACTTTTATATATGTTAAAAAAAAAATTAAAAAAAAATCCCCCAAATTTGGCAAGAAAATTCTTGTAAATATTTCCAAAAAATGAGTAAAAATCTCCAAAAAAAATTCCTAAAATATCTAGAGATTACATGTATATCAGTAAAACTTCTAATATTTTCTTTAAGAACATTCACATAAAAATCAACCAAAATCCAGCGAAATTCGCTGGATTTTGTTTGATTTTTATGTGAATGTTCTTAAGAAACATCTTTAACATTTCTTTTTTTCCACCAAAAAATGTCCATAGATTTCCCAAAATGTTGAAAATGTGGACATCAGAAGTTTCACTGTGAAAATGTATTTTTTTCCCACATTTTCAAACTTTAAAACGGGTCAATTTTGACCCGCAGGACGACACGAGGGTTAATACTTCAGTCTGACCCGGCCAGACTTATGATGCTCGTCTGGTGCAACAATTGATCCTGCTGCCAAATTCTGACTTCCCTCAGAGCGGCTGCTTTTCATTACGTTAGCTCATGCTTCCTCACGTCTTCTCTGCTCCTGTGGCCCAGAAATCATTCCATCACGGAGGATCTTCCAACTACTTAAATGCACCTTGAGGAAACGAGGAAGGAGGAGGCTTCAGGAGGAGCTTAGAGTGAGGAAACACTGGTTTGTCCTGCACAGAGGTCTTATCAGGCAGTGTGTCGGTTTGATTTGACAGCTGATACATCTGTGCAGCACTTTACAAGTAACTGGCGTCACTTTAGGCTGACTCTGAATGAAGGATTTCTCTTTTGGCAGCTTCTGGTCGTCCGTAATCGCACGTCTTCCTTGGATCTTTCTCACTTAGCCTCACGAGGAGGAACTCAGTGGTGAGTGAGGAAAGCGAGGAGACACGTTACAAGAATAAAAGCACTAATAGTGTGCAGTGAGGCTCTTTTTATCGCCCTCACCACTCATTTTTGTTGCTTCCTGTGTGTCAGGTCAGACAATGGTTTTTGTGATCTATTGTTTTCCAAGAGAATTTTCTTGCCAAATTTGGGGGATTTTTTTTAAAATAAAACTTTTAAGGGAAACTTTTAAGGAATTATTGGAATTTTCTTCCTGAAGGTTTTGCAAATTTTCAGAAATTTGGAGAATTTTTTTTGCAGAATTTTTGGATTTTTTTCAGACAAGGAAACACTATTTTTTGGTGCCCGTAAATGAAGACAGCAGGAGGGTTAACTTGTGAATTTTGATGGGAATGGTAGGGGTCGTGGTGATTTTGTGGCTCAGGGGCTGATAAGTTCGACAACTCTGAAGTGTAGGTAGAGATGGTACCTGAATCACCTCTGCACTATGTGGCCCCGTCTTGTGGTGAGCAACCCCCGGCACGGTGACTTTTCCAGTCCGCCACCACAAATCATCCAGTCCTTGGTACACACCTGTCAACACCCAACCACATGAGTGCACATGACCACCCCCTACACCCCCACACACACATATATATATATATATATATATATATATACATTAACTGCTGGCTTCATGCGATAGCAGCATGATGTAACATTGTGATAGTCGAAGGCAGAGTTTCTCCGCAATGAAATTTAATGCCTGTCATTTAATTTTAGCATGACGGTGATCCATCACATGAAAGCATGTGCACTCTTTGAACCAAATCGGCTATTAAAAGCTGCTATGTAAATCAGTTTTTATGTTCCCTCTGGTACTGCTTGTCTTCGCTTTGGAGTCCTGAATGCAAGAAAGGCCACGCATGTATACAGCGACACGGCGAAGCTAACCTGCAGCCTGGAGGGCAAACATGGGGAGATCTGCAGCAGCAGTACCAGCCTGATAACCTCCCTCTAGCTAACGTCAGTAAGACCAAGCAGGTGGTGGCGGATTACAGTCGAGCATTCTTACATTGTCAGAGGCAGAAAGAGAAAGTTAGCACTTTGAAGTTCCACAGTGGGCACAGTATAGAGAACCCGTCGTGAGATCTACATCCAGGAACTGTGTACTATACAGAAGGTACAGCCATGAATGTGGTATCTCAGTCAGCTCAGGAAGTTTGGCTCATATTTACAAGACATTCGACAGCTGTCCCATGGAGAACATTCTGATCGGCCTTCAAACGACAGTATCGCCGCTACAAACCTCCACGCCTTGAGTTTCTAATGCAGGCTTTAAGGTCAAAATCATCAGGCCAAGTTCTTCCAGGGCCACAGGGGACAATACACAGTTGTTATTGCAGGCGTAGTCGCACTCATCATGACAACTAAAGCCAACTTTATGTGCATAAATTGGGTGGAGAGCCACTTTATGAACACTCTGCAGAGTTCGTTTAGGAAATGCAGAGTTATTCTGTAAAAGTTAACCTTAAAGAGCAGCTCCTAATTCATAACAGCTGACGAAGTTGACAACACTTGATGGTACACATGCATGCCAGATGCGTGCTGGTATGCGTTTCATAAATGGGCTGATTTACAGGACTGGACTTTTTTATTGGCCACTCTGGACTGATGTAGTGAGACGTCACTGTTAGCACTGGAAGTCCAAACATCGGTGGTGAGCACACCCAGCCGTGAAGACAATAATTCCTGAACAGGTGTTGTTTTTGTCGGTTTGTACAGGGCAGGCACGAGTTACATTATATTCGCAGTGATAAACATGCCTATAACATTAGTTAATACTTGCACGGTCCAGATCTGCAGGGAAAGGCTGTTCAATCGCTATAGGGAGAAGACTGTGTAGATTCTCAGTCATCCACGTCATTGTAGTCCTCGGAGAGGCAGTAAAAAGCAGCTGGACTTTTCTTTTAGGTTCTTGAAGATGTTTCAACTCTCATCCAAGAGGCTTCTTCAGTTCTTGCTGACTGATGGGGATTCTCAGACGTATACAGCAACATAAGTCAAGGACTCCCTGTAATGGGTGTGGAGACGGACGTAGCTGCATGTAGGTTGTAACTATGATTAAATATGTGTATAAAATACATGTGCTGCATCTTGTTGCAAAGAAATAATTTGAGAGCACTTCTCAGAACAGAGAAACATCCATCCATCATCTATAAACCGCTTACTCCTCATTAGGGTCATGGGGGGGTGGAGTCTATCCCAGCAGACTTAGGGTGAAGGAGGACACCTGGACAGGTAACAGTCTGTCGCAGAGCTACATATAGAGACAAACAATCACTCTCACATTCACACCTACGGACAATTTAGAATCACCCATTAACCTCAGCATGTTTTTGGACTGTGGGAGGAAGCTGGAGAACCTGGAGAAAACCCACACATGCACAGGGAGAACATGGAGACTCCATGCAGAAAGATCCCGGGAAAGCCGGGACGCGAACCAGGGATCTACTAGCTGCAAGGCTGAAAGTGCTAACCACTGAGCCCAAGTCTGTCAGACTCCAAGGGTTAATGGATTATTACTCTGCTCTAATTCCATCCTATTAACTACTCTGTTGAGTTTTTGCAGCCTAGTTACGATTTTTTTTTTTTTTGCTTGCCGTCAAACCTCCTGCCTGCAGCTTAATCGCTCCCTTTAGTGTCTGATCTGTAATGTTTAACAGCTGCAGTAAAAGTTGTGTTCCACAGAAGATATCTTGACAGCAATCGATAAAACAACAAAGTAGAAGCTGCTAGTAATAATTAGTGAATGAAAACTGTGTTCCAGCTAAAAACAGAACATCAGAGAGGAGAAATATAAGTTTTCAGGTACTTCCAAACAAACCTAGCCACCATGAGGAGACCATGCTATGTTGATGACTGTCTTATCTTGTCATGTAGCCTTTCTGTTGGTGGTCACTCAGCTACGATCCTCAAAGTAATTTTAACTGTGGCCTTCACTACAACACGTTCTGATTACACATGGAGCAGAAAGATCAAAGAGCAGTCTAATTCATTTGATGAGATATCAAGCATCTTCTGTCCTCATAAGACTTCCTTCAGCTGCACTGGGAGCAGCACAGCAGACTACTGTTATGCAATCGAGTTAAAGCCTAAATGAGTTTGGATGTCGAGAGGCAAATTTTGTATGTGTGTGTGTGTTCTCCTGGAGGAAAAAATGAAAAGAGTCAAAACGATAAAAACAAAGAGGGCACGATGTACTACTGTCTGCAGGAGTGGAGTGGCAGGAGACAGATGGAAAGAGTAGAAGAAAAGTCAGACGGCTCAGAAAAGACAGATGGAATAAAAACAAAACAGAACAACAAACAGCACGGATAGGAAGCAAAGGAGAGCAGGAGGGGTTGTACGAGGTAGCATGACGAGGTGTGTTATGGTAACAGAGAGCGTGTCACCGGGGGGAGGATCTACAGAGGGAGGGAGGGAGGGAGGGAGCAGAGGGGGTGACGGCAGGGAGAGTGGCCGTTCAGCGTGAGGCTGAGCGCTACTGTCGCCACGGATACCTCAGTGATAGCACCGACTCCAGCCCCGCTCTACTGTACTTGGCTGGGATCGACCGGAGCGCTGGGGTCACTGGCAGCCGGAGGTTTTTAAAGTCCGCCGACCGCAGACTGAGCGGGACACGTGCACTGAATCCTGGGACGCTGGAAACAGCAGAAAGAGCTGCTGGGTTACGGTCGCTTCCTCTGAGAATCCTGCAAACGGAGCAAGATGCATATCTTACAGCCGTACTGCATCAACAGGTTGGAAATGCATGTTTGTGTCTGCTATGCGACTTACCGCATGTTCAGAACAGAGGAAGTCTGTGTACTGAGTGTAGTTAAAAGGGGGATGCTCTCTGTTTCAGATGTAGATGTATGAATTCATTAAAGCAGTCAACAAATTGAATTTCCAAATGATGATCACATTAAATTACTTTCATCTAGTAAAAGTCCGGAACTCATAAAACCTCTAATCCTTTAATCATTCACATGATTTTTGAAATTCTTCACATTGTTTTTGCTAAAGTAATAAGGAAGCCCCTTACTAACGACATTATGTTTCATTGATTGACATTTATAAAGTAAACATGATGCCGTTAGAGCACAGCAGCAGCAGGAGGAGCAGGAGGAGGAGGAGGAGGGTTTGTATCCCAGCAGTCAGCTGATGAAAACGTGCCAGCGTTCCTTCTTTTTGGTTGTTTTGTTTTTTCATTGTAGAGGAAGTGGCGTGCACGTGAGTGGTCCTATAAACTAGTCTGGCTTTACAATAAATCTGTTGTCCAAACTCTCACAGCATCCCAGCATCTTCCAGACGCTGATCTGTGAGCTGATGCCCTCAGGATGGAGGACCAGACTGGAGTCTGTGTCTGTCTTTGTAAGGACAGCGTTTGTTCCAGCTAGTAGTGACACGTGTTCGCAGGGGGTTCATTTAACGTGACGGGTTTTTCAAGTTTTTCTGTAATTATGGCACCATTCAGGACAACAAAGTTTAGCTTTGCTGTAATTCTATATAAGGTGACTTTGAAGCAGCACAAATTAATATTCTTTAATAATACCAGCAGGTAATGGTGCAATAAAGGTCAACTGATTACTATATTCAGCATTTTTCCAATCATTAGTATAATTATTTTTAGCTAACTTACGTAGGATAACATTATTTAATTCAAAAATTAGCTCTTTTGGCTCAGATGATGTCTGTATCTGTAGTCACTCTGTTCCACCCACAGCACTGTCTGATTGGTTACAAGTCACCAGTAATAGCCTATCAAAACACTAAAGGAAAAACATATATAAACAAGAAAAGCACTCAGAGAGCGCAGTCCTCCTCCAAGGCTGCTCATTCCCCCATATGTCAGAAATGCAGCATTTTTTTTATTAATCCTTGATGATCAGAAATCACGGCACCATAAATTGTGTCCATTTAATATATATGTATCCACAAACACAATGACCTTGCCCTGAGTACAGGCGTGTGTTCTGCATGTGTACGTTATGTACGGATACCGAATCATGTGACCTAAATATGTAGCGGGAGGCAGGAATTGATGGGACTCAGAAACACCCCCACAATTTAATCAGTTGTTCCTTGTATGATTTTCAACAGATAAGTCCTGATAAGTCCACAGTGATGGATTTGTAGTAGGATCACAATCATGTGATCATCAGCAGGCAGCTGACGTAGCGTTCACTTGTTGTCATTGTTACAGTGACGCCGTGCTGCTATCTCACAATGATCCAGAAATCTTTAACAAAGCCGTGGATCCAGACTATAAGCTGCATCACTGCCAAAATCTAATCACTTGGTCCTTCTGTCATTTCTGACCTTCCCTGAAAGTTTCATCCGAATTTGTTGGTCCGTTTTTGAGTAATGTTGCACACAGATGGATTCATGTACGTAGATCGTCACATAACAAAGGCATTTCAATAAAGTTGTGTTAGTTTGTTATTCAAGTTTTTGACAGTAATTGTTCTAATTACTGCTAATGTACATCAGATATCGTCTCCGCTATTACTAATAATCAGTATCGTGTCGATAGCTAATGTGCAGTACGGCTGGTATCATGGATGACGGATGGCAGTTTCCATTCATTCCTTTATCGGAGCTAAATTAATTGGAAATAGCTGCAAGAATTCGATTAAACAGTGCGTGCATCTGCTCTAATAAAAGCTGCAATAGCATGTAAGCTAAACTTAGATTAATTAGTGAGGTGCAGCGCACAAAGCCTGCTAAAGATGGTTGCAGTCAGGGACTTGAATGACTGCTTTCTTTTATCAGCATAAAAACAAAATTCAAATACATCAGACATGTTTTCAGCTTGTTCTGCTGCCCCTAGTGGCCAGTAATGAACGAATGCAGCTTTAAGTTGCTTTGTTTTTCACAGTAATAATGAAACGTCCACTAATTGTAGTGATGCGTTTTTGTTTTTTTGTTGTTGTTGCACATTAAAGTGGTCCTCCTGGAGACACTTTGATGCTATAAGTACTAATACCTTCATGTTGTGGAAACATACAGCGGATATAAACCTGCCAACACTGACACACTCCCTATAAAATTATATTCATTGAATGATTGGTTGGTTTTAAATAAATGCAGGAATATAATGTGGGTGTTTCTTTATTGGAGGTTCAGCTTCTGTCCGTGTTACTGTCCGACCACGTGCACTGCAATAAAGTTAATAAGTGAGGTCGGCCGTGAAGAGCAGCAGGAACAGAGGAAAAGACAGTTTGTTTGTGTTGTTCTTTTCTTTCTTTTTTTTGGGAGGATGGAACTGCCAGAGAGGGAGGGAGGACGACGGTGTTACCTAATACTGCTGATGGAAGTTTAAGGATGAGGAGGAGAGGGGAAAAACTGAAATCACAGGCAAGAAAAAGAGCAAAGTTGGGGAAATGGACCTTTGGCTACGAGAGTCGGCAAAGTGGGAGAGATTTTACTGAGGGGAGAAAGGGGGAAACGGTGGTGGGAGGAGTGAGCAGCGAACAGCCAGGCAGAAAAAAGGGAGGGTGAGAGGATTTTAAATCCAAATCTGCTGCCAGCAGCAAATGCAGACTCCATCCTGTGAGAAAGAGAAAAGAGGAAGGATAGGGAATTATAGAAAGAGATAGGAGGTGGGGAAGAGATGAGTGAAGGAATTATCTATATCCTGGAGGGTGTGTGTGTGTGTGTGTGTGTGTGTGTGTGTGTGTGTGCATTTGTTTGGCCATGCATGGGAAGCATTGAGTCCCTGAGTTTCTGAATAACGCCAAAAAACGTTGAAAGCAGGAGGTGTGCTGACCTTTACTGGGCTTCTCTACGTTCTTCTGAAAGCGAAGATTATATACTGGTGCTCGGGCCCAAGTAGAAACCAGAATGAATTCACAAAGACGGCAGAAAGAGGAGATCACACAAAAGGACAAAGCGTCCCTCTGGTCAGGCTCAGGCAGCTTATCTCCATCCAGGTGAACTTTAGCTGTGCGTACACGCCACCAGCATGTCCACAAGCACTCTGATATATAATTCCTCTGAAGTTCTTATTTGTTACTGCAGAAAACTTTAAACTGACAGTTCGTAGGTTGTGAGAAACATACCGGCTGATGCTCTCCAGAAATATGAAAATGAGGACAACAGGAGGGTTAATCCAGTACTGAAGCAACAGAAAGTTTTAACTCATCAATTGCTGCTTTTGAATTTCCTTCAGATTTGCCAAATTGTGGTGGATCTTTGGTAAATTTTTCGATATTGTAAAACAAATGTTAATGAAATAAATGTACTTTAATTTTCCGTCCTTCATGTTCTCCGTCTCCCAGGTGGCCAGATGTGCCGAAGAGAAAGAGGAAGAACAGCCAGTGTTCGGTGAAGAGCATGTCCGGTAAGGCTTTCACCGTCGCCGCCTCCGCTTCGCCGTTTTTTTGTCGCCTCCAAACAAACAAGTGAACACGATTCAAAACAGGTTTCTTTTAGGACGCTGGGCCGTTTGATGCAGGATTCGGCCAGCGATCAGTGCAGCTCGTCACTCCCCAGCTGCCTCCGTTGGGCTTCCAGTGTCGCCCTCTTTGTCATTAACATAATAATCTCATCATCATCATTTTAGATTTCCCCCTCAGAGGCTTTGTTGAGCACAAATTAGCTCACCGAGGTGAAATTAGTTTAGGACTGGACTGCAGACAGGACTAGAAAGGTTTTACCGTTTACTGTTGTCCAGTTGTAACTTTAAAAAAGGCTCAAATATAATCCATATTTTTAACAATGCACTAGAAATGTCCGAAATGTTGTGAGCTCTAAAGGAAAAGTGGCATTCAAAACCTGAATTTTAGTAAAAATGCTAAAATGTTGGCAGCAAAATATAGTAAAAGTATTAAAGTAAAAGTCTTGGTTTGGTCCATCTGACTGATTATTACACTGTTAAAAAAAAAGGTGTTTTTTTTACGGTAAAATTCCGGCAGCTGTGGATGCCAATACGCTACTGTAAAATTACAGTAAAACATTTTCTTTATTTACGGTAAAGAAATGTATTTTTCATTCCATATTTTACTGTCAAAAAAAGCGTTTTAAACTTGAGAGAAACTTTAGTTTTACTTGAAAATTTACATGAAAACACCATAGAAACGAAGTTTGTGTGACCTGTTATATTTAACATTTAATATGTGTATTTTTAGCTGTCATAAATATTAAACCATGTGTCCATCAATTTGACAGGTAAAAACTGTATTTTTTTTACATGAAATGAATGCAAAAATCACCATATTATAAATATTACAGTGAAGAATTGCAGATTTACTTTCAGCAGTTTGATCGCTACAGCTGCAGTTTTTTTCAGTGAATGAATGAAATTGTGCAGACAGGATGGATCTACTTTTACTTTAGTTCTATAAGAGGATCCAGTGAGAAAAATCCTCTGAGCTCTTCTGCCTTCTAGAAACCTCTTTGGATGTGTGATTGTGCAGCTGTATTGTGTGTGCAGAGGTGGAGGCTTTTCAGTGGATGGCTTTAAGCGTGAAATTGCATGTTTGTCTTTTGCAAAAAAAATTCTAAGGTGGTCAGTCGGTATGAGGACAAAAGGCCTTTCTGAGCATGCTCAGACGACTGTCAGTCCCTCTGCAGCAACATGACGGCTGCTGCAAAAGCAAAGAAAAAAGTCTTCTGTCTGAAAATTTACAATTTCAAAGTATTCCAATGAGTGCCCTTTAACCCTCCTGTTGTCCTCATTTACAGGCACCAAAAAATAGTGTTTCCTTGTCTGAAAAAAATCCAAAAATTCAGCAAAAAAATTCCCCAAATTTCTGAACATTTGCAAAACCTTCAGGAAGAAAATGCCAATAATTCCTTAAAAGTTCCCCTTAAACATTTTATTTTTTTTAAATCCCCCAAATTTGACAAGAAAATTCTTGTAAATATTTTCAAATAATTAGTAAAAATCTTCCAAAAAAATCCTAAAAATATCTGAAGTGATTCCATATATATCAGTAAAATTTCTGATATTTTCTTTAGGAACATTCACATAAATTTTTTTTTTTGTGAATGTTCTGAAGAAACATTTTCAACGTTTCTTTTTTCCACCAAAAAATGTTCAAAGATTTCCCAAAAATGTTGAAAATGTGGACATCAGAAGTTTCACTGTGAAAATAAATTTTTTTCCACATTTTCAAACTTTAAAACGAGTCAATTTTGACCCGCAGGACGACACGAGGCTTAACTGAGCTCTCTATTTATCTGCATTTTTTGTATGAAAGTCAGACAAACTTTTACTTCATATTTAAGCAGAAATGTAGAAATTCCCAAAAGTCCACAAACTGTCAGGTTCCGCTGTAGCTGGGGGAGGGGAGGGCACAAGGAAACATCTCCAGAGGAATGAATAAGCAGATGAAAAGTTGAAATGAAAAAGCATATTGCATGCTGTCAGGTGTGTGCAGGACGGGCTGCCAGTCGTCTGTATGTTCCATCCTGTTCCACGGTCTCTGGGGGTTCCTGAACACAGGTGCTTTGCTGAGACCTCTGATAACGCTCAGCCCCTCCGCTACCCTCCTCCTCCTCCACCACCACCCTTCTCTCCCTCAAACCACCCCTCACCGCCTGGCCTCCCTCCCCTCCGTTTGCACTCCTGGTTCACCCTTCTCTCATTCCACCCTGTCTTCCTCTTCGACCTCCTCCTCCTCCTCCTCCTCTCCTATAGCTCTTAGCGTCTCTGTTCCAGGGTACATCCCCAGCTACCTGGAGAAGGACGAGCCGTGCGTGGTGTGCGGAGACAAAGCGACCGGCTACCACTACCGCTGCATCACCTGCGAGGGCTGCAAGGTACGGGAAAGCATCCGTCACTCACTGGAACAGATGCTGACAGACGTGGGCGCAGCACACCATGAGAATGGCAGCTGTGTCAAACTTCTGATTGGTCCACATGTTAAAGCAGCGTGTATGAGCCTCTGGTACAAACACACAGAGATCTGACAGCGGTTTCTGTTTTTACTCTTTGCAAATTCCCAAATAATACAAGAGGAAAGGTACAAGGAGTGCACTGAAGAGTGCGTTTGTCAGGTATTACAGACTCCTGATGGCTCTGACAGCAGGTGGAGGGAGTTGATCTGCCGCTGAAATGACAGCTGACATCAACCCGTTTTAAAGTCTGACAGCAGGAAGATGGTTCTGAACCAGATTTAAGGCTGCCACAGTCAGAAGGAGCAGTTGAAAGTGGAGCTAAAAAAACAAAACAAAGCATCAACAAGAGAGGATGTAAAAATGGCGTGTTCATGGCTGAAGTTTTGTTGAGCTTCATCTCATTTATTCGTTATTATTAGATTCACACAGAAGCCTTTTGTGTTAACAAGAATGAAATCTGTCAGTTTGTAACGATCAGACTTTGTTTAATCAGATATTCCAGTCAAAGGTATTAAAGCTAAAGCTTTAACAGGTGTCTTACTCAGAGACACCTGGACATGAGTTCTCCAGGCCAAGGATCAAACCAGCAACCCTCCAGTTACAAGACGGCCACTCTACCCACTGAGCCATGCTGATGACCAGTTAGAACTACTGATCAGGAAGTGAACTAATTACTGCAAACAGCTGCCAAGAATTTGGGAAAATTACATTAGCATTTCTAATTATAAACATAATTATTAGCAATGACAGGCTAAACGTGTAGAAATATTGACCCAACTAAGCCTTTCATCTTCTGTATTGATTATTTGCATCCAGGAAATGCGGCACGAAGTGAAACGGAGCACCAGTTTTCTCGTTCGTACTTACTTTAGTCCTGTACACAGCACTGATTTGGCTCCTTGATGCCAGGTGTAAAGCTGCTGATCTTTTATCCAACGTCTGGCATCCCGCTGAACAGCCTGTCCAGCGTCTCTAAACATGGCATCGGCTATTCTTGTACCGTCCTGCCATACTCGCATGGGAAAACAGGCGCGCTGAAACCCTGCAGTGGTGGTGAGAAGCAGGAATTACGTATGTTTTCCCTTAAGAGATATACAGAAATACAAAAGTTTCATTGCTCTGTGGGTACTTTAAAGTTTTTATTGATTTTCCTGAGGATGAGTGGAGAGTGACCAGGTTTTTCTTGCTAAGCATTCTGAAGGAATTTACAAAATAACAGCACATTTTGCCACCATCCTTGTTGATGCTTGACTGCTTAAAATCAGGTCTTTGTAGACGACTTCTGCAGAGTCATTCCAGTTGAGCAACCTCATTTCTCAAACTTCCTTGGCACGCAGTCGCTGCCATGCAGTCATCATCCTGCCATGTGATGCGACCCATTTAGCTCACTTGTTTTA
Organism: Amphiprion clarkii; assembly: GCA_027123335.1. Taxonomy (NCBI): domain Eukaryota; kingdom Metazoa; phylum Chordata; class Actinopteri; family Pomacentridae; genus Amphiprion; species Amphiprion clarkii. Next base: position 29,905,062 of record CM049583.1, on the reverse strand, counting down.
TGCCAATTAGAACACAAGAACATTTAATTGGTCGGATTTAATTTTACGCTTACGGAATAATGCAAAAAAAAATCCCCTTTATCTGATTTTGTGTTCTTTTGCTTCTTCATTTTTCTTCCTTCCCTCCAGGGTTTCTTCCGCAGGACCATCCAGAAGAACCTCCATCCATCCTACTCCTGTAAATATGAAGGCTGTTGCATCATCGACAAGATCACCCGCAACCAGTGCCAGCTGTGCCGCTTCAAGAAGTGCATCTCTGTGGGCATGGCCATGGACTGTAAGTTATTCTAAACGCCTGCATTCTTCTCACTGCAAGTATTTAAATAATGAGGCTAAAGCTGCAACAGTATTTCTAGCTAGTACTTCGAGCTTTTGGTCAGTTGGTTGGTCACCGCTTTTGTCCAGACTGAAATATGGGTTGTCAAGAAATTCATGATTTTCCTGCAGCGTGGCACCATAGAGTTGGTTATTTTGGTTTTAAAGGAAGCATTCTTGAGAAAACACATCCCTCCCTGCAGTGCTTTTTCAGAAGTGTTGACCTGAAATCCATAGACGTGCAGTTCCATGGCAATGACATGAACATCTCTGTTAGAGGACCAAAGAGAAACGTTTTAGAGCTGTGAAAGGTGTGAAAGTGGACATCTCTTAATTAGTTAGTTATTTAAATAGCTTTTATTGACTGGGAGAGGCACTGGGTCGGCTGCAGACTCCATCCTTTCTCCAGTGGAGCGAGAAGCAGCACCAACCTAATGCTGGAACAAGCTTCTATAGCCCTATTTGTACGGGATTAGTCTTACCTCTGGACCAACGGTGATTTGTAATAATCGTGGAGGAAGTCTGTCATCTTAACCCCGTGTGAATGCGCATGTCTGTAATTTGTAAAGTAAAAATTCCACCGTAAATTACCATATTTCGCCAAACACTGACGTCCCGTGATAATTCTAGTCCCGTGTGAATCTGCATCTCAGTGATTGAGGGTTTTTTTATTTATTGCGCGCCTTTTTCTACCTCTTTCCCGGTTGAATCATGGAGGCTGCGGTGGAAATTACTGACAGCATTTTAGGTGTAAATGCAGGAGTAGCCCGATACACAACAAGCCTATGAACCATTCACAGAAACGGCAAAATCAGATCAACAATAAGAGTTAAATCTGGGAGGATATAGAGATGGATGAGATGCGCAGCAGCATGCGGTAACAAACACTTTTCTAGGCTTATCTTTCAACAGGCTGAATCCAAACGCCCTGACGGCCTGTGATCCCGACATCGCTGCCCGCTGTACACAAGTCACGTTGCTGCTTCGACATATTTACTGTTGCCATGACGACCACATTAAAAATGATCATTTTAACCCGAACCACAAGCTTTCCATGAACCATACAACAGCGGATGTTGCGACGTGCACGGATTTGACATCATATCCAGGCTGTAATGTCAGTAAATTCAAGTAAACTACAGACTTCACTTATCCCATGCAAATGCACTACAAGAAACACAGACGTTGGGGAGTAATTCACAGATTACCAGAGATCCCCAGGTAATACTAACCCCATAGGAACAGGGCTATAGTCAACATTTTCCCTCTGAAACAGAAGCGGTTGCTGCACAAAGTCATCCATGACAAAAACATAAAGGTAAACTGTGGTTAAAAATCCCCTGAATTCAGATAATGCCCCAAAAAACAGGGAGAATGATAAAGGCTGTCCTCCGTACGTTGTCAGTGCCTCTGAACGAGCTGGAACATCAGTGTTGGATCAGTCTGAGCCACTTTGTTTGTTTCCCACTGACAGAGCCACAACTGTGTACAAAAGATGGATTCAAAATGGACAGTTGGTGACCCAAGAGGAGACATTCACAGAGTTTCTACAGAAAGTGTAATAAATTAGAACCTCGTACACATTTAAATGAAATGTCTCGGCCTCTGCTGCAGATGCTGGAGACTCTTGTCTTGTTAACTTTTATTTCTGCATAAAAACTCAGCACCGGAGGCTCATTTCAGCTAAAACAAAACCGTAAAAATTCTTTACATGATGTGCTTATTGTTGCATTCACAGGTGTACACCCACAGATTTATGTGCTGTCTTGCAGAGTAGCTACAGAAACAAACACACACTCATCAGCATCATCCCACGTTGCGTTGGGATGACATTAATTTAGCTGTACATCTGTTCCTGTGAGTAAAGGAAATGGTTTCCTTTCCTCGGGATGTTTGGAGGAAAACACCAACTCAGAACATCTGGACTTCACTTCCAGCACGCCGCGCTCAAATTCTATCATTTAGGGTTTTTATTACTTACTGTAGCAGCAGTGGAGGCACGTTGATGAATGAACAAAGAAGCAGATAACTGTAGACGTGTAGAGCAGCCGTAAGCGGGACGTCCACTTTGCAATATTAGAACCTGATATAGAAGCTGCATTTTCTCTAAAGTCTGCAACTGTTGCAAGATAGATGCAAGATTCTGGGTGTAATCTACTGATGTTTCTTTTGGATTACTCTCTACTTTTGCCATCAGCATCTGGAACAGAACAAAATGAAATGAAAATCATTCAGTTTATGTCAGAAAGGACTGATCATTTCTCATAGAATTTGCTCTTAGTACTCATGTTGGAGGAGTTGCGTGAAGCACTCAGAGAATGAGTCATCTAGTCACAGTGCAGAAATGTCTATTAGCCATGTCCTTTAAGGTTAATGGAATCATTCAAATCTACATTATACAGTAAAATGGAGAGTTGATAATTATTATATTGGAAATATTTCAACCTCTGCTGGTCAAATAATGTCCTCTGTCTTAATGACCCTCTGACTTTACTCCCAGTGCCACCATGAGGTTGACATTTCTGGTTTTTAATGAAATGTCTGATGGGTGGACATACACAGGAAACATTAAACTTTGATCCTTTGTTTAAATGACACCAAAGAAAGAAACAACATGTATTAACTCCCCCAAATGTCCTGCCTTCAGTGGTGTTGGACGAGAGCAAACGCGTGGCCAAACGGCGTCTGATCGAGGAGAACCGAGAGAAGAGGAAGAGGGAGGAGATGGTGAAAACGCTACAGGTTCGGCCGGAGCCGGACACGGCAGAGTGGGAGCTGATCAGGATGGTGACCGAGGCCCACCGGCACACCAACGCCCAGGGCTCCAGCTGGAAACAGAAGCGCAAGTTCATGGTGAGCTTTAGGTTTCCACTCAGAGCACTGATGCAGAATCATGAATAGAAATCATTTATATGAAAGTCAACAGTGACAGCGGCAGCCGCATGTTCAGTTCAGTGATGTTTATTTAGTATTGGTTGCAGAATTTTACATCATGCTGGCCTTTATCCCTCAGATTTAACAGCCAACGGTTGCAGCAGTGGGGGAACAGAAGGTGCTCTGAAAGTCTTTGCACACGATTTGCCACAGATGTGCACTTCAGAAAAACATCAGAAATCTGCTTAGAAATCACTGAACAAAGTAGCTCCAGAGTTTTCCCAAAGATCATTACATTACCAAGTTTTCTTCACTGTCTAAGTAATCCAGCGATGGCTAACATGAACGGCTAACAGCCAGTTTAGCACAATTTTAATGACGCCAGTTTGTCCAAATGTTCAGTAAATATAATCAGAAACAGAGGTAGGGAGTTAAAAAGTATGCAGCAGATTTAACTTGTCATAAATCCCTTGCAGATGGGAGATGTAGATGCAGATTATAGCCTCTAATGAATTCAGGAAAACAAAATGTAATGAACTACATCATATTTAATGGGGACTCCAGCAGGCTGCTGTTTGGGATCTCTGCAGTCGTTCATTCCTTCTCTTATGCTGCTCCTTATTCCAAAATGTTCCACCCACAGCGTGTTGAAAGTCATTTCCGCATCATAAATCAAACTCAACTTGAAAGAGGACGACTTCTTTTCATTTTCAAAAGGAGACATTTTGATATCTCTCAGTTTCATCAGCAACTTGTTCTGTGGCGCCACATGTGATCAGAACCTCGCGTGGACAACACGCGTGTCAGAACCAGCCCATGGTTACCATGACACAAAGGTCAAACGATAGTTGCCAGGCAACCGTTTCATGAAGGCAAGTTTACAGTTAAATATAGTTTCTGAGGGTGTGTAGAAAAGTGCAGTCCGAGGTGAACAGAGGAGAAGAACCCAGGAGCAAAGAGCCATGGAGACTTCATAGCTTTCAATTCTGGATTATCTGTGCTGCTGAAACCAAACTTTAGGAAGTTCCATCATTGAAAAGAATCACTTCAGACCTCTGGTTACAAAAAAAAAACATGACTACAGTGTGATATACGTCACACAGCTGAATCGTTTTGGCACAAAAGCCAGCAAGATTTGTCCATAATCTTGTGAACAAAATGTACACTGGTGAATGTTAGCACGGTTTTATATATATACTTTTGGGGGGGTTTTGTCTTGATGATTTAGAACATCCTGCTAATGTCCTTCAAGTTTCTCTCCAGTGAACTATAAAGTTTCTCTATCACGGCCGAAACCTGTTTCCTGTCTATTATGGCTCTCAAGTTCCCCATTTTATCAAAACAGGATAGGAATTAGCTGCGTAGCTTTGATGGCAACATTCTCCCAATAGATCAGATAACATCTTACCTCAGTCTCGTTGCTGTGATTGAAAGAGGCAGCGACGTGTCTTTGACTTTATTTATCTACAGTATTTCAGTCGTTGTGTTCATTTGTATGGATATTCACACAGTATGCTGGTGTTGCTACAGCCTTGTAAACTGGCTGCCTCTGCCCTTGTTGTTCTACCATGTGACATCTTTACAATACCCTGTTAAACTCTTATGTTCTTCCTAATTTGCTCTGAAGCCCTCTCTTCTATCTGTGCTTTCTTTTAATAGACCAGTGGTATTTAATTGGTTCCAGACTGTTGCCATGTGAGTCTGTAAGCCTTTTAATAAGCAATGTCTTTGAGATGTCAGGCTTTTCTCCTATTAGTGTTTCATCACTGCAAAACACAAGTTTCTTCTAACTTTCTCGAACAAAAGTGAAATTCTAGAATTCATCGTTAAAAGTCCAAAGAAAAGTAGAGATCAGCTCACTGAGCTTTCAACCATAACTCAGGGTCTCTACTCAGCAGATATCCCTTCTGACACTTCAGCAATGACTCCATTACATGTGTGACGTCTTGTTTCTAGCCGGATGATATCGGCCAGGGTCCGATGGTGCCCACTTCAGACGGAGATAAGGTGGACCTGGAAGCCTTCAGCGAGTTCACCAAGATCATGACCCCCGCCATCACTCGCGTCGTCGACTTTGCCAAGAAGTTGCCGATGTTTTCAGAGGTAAATGTTCTGACTGTGGGTTTAAATCAGTTTTGACGTGCAAACAGTTTATCATTAGCCTCATAAAACAGTTGTTTAAACGAAATTCTGAAGCTGCTTTGCCCTACATGTGAGACGCATCACTTCCTAATCAACTGACCAATCACGAACCGTTCTTGAAAAGTAATTGTTGAGTCTTTAACATTAACCTCTGAGCCTGATCTTACACTTTCCACATCAGACTTAGAAGACTCTGACTAACTCTGCACTACAATTTAAGAAGATATGTTTATTTTACATGGAAGCAAACTACAGTGCAAATTGGTCAAAATGTGCTGACCCATGTTCACTAACAAAAACGCCTGCACCGCTGGACCATGGAGCAGTGGAAGAAGGTTGCCTGGTTTGATGAATTGCATTTTTTTCATATCATGCGGATGGATAAGTGCGTCCCAAGGCATGTGATGCTATAGACAATGTTCTGCTGGAAAACCTTGGAATCCCACCCACCTAGTCATTGTTGCAGACCACGTACACGCCTTCATGGCAGCCGTATTCCCTGATGGCAGTAGACTATTTCAGCTAGATACAGCGCCCTGCCACGCTTGCAAACACTGACAAAGAGTTCATGGTGTTGGCTTGGCCTCCAAATTCCCCAAATCTCAGTCCGATCGAGCGACTGTGAGGTTTGCTGGAAAAACAAATCCGATCCGTGGAGACTCGCAACTTCCAGGATGGATTGTTTTGTATTTAATCATAAAGACTTCCATGAAACTGCGATTGGATCTTTTTTTTCTATATTAAAACTCCCCTGTGATTCTTGTACCTACAGATGCTTATTAGTCACAAGCTGTTCACTCACAATTCCCTGCGTAATAAACATATGTAGAAGGTACCAGTGAATTCAGATTGAGACGTCTTTATTTACAGCTGTCGTTCTGTATATTTACTATGAATGTTATGGTTCCATTGTGCTGATATTAAATCAGACAGTACATATATTGCACTGTTAACACACGAACAAGCTCATTAACCTTATTGAGTGGGCACTTCCTCTGTCTGCAGCCTTTGTCCCGCTGCTCGTCCACTGGGATTACACCAAATAATAATCCATCCCTCCTCCCCGGCCTCGCTGTGGATGAAGTGATGAGTCACTGCTCGCTGACAGCGCTCTGCTCTCTATGCAAATGATCTGTGAGCGAGTGTGCGTGCTCTCGCCTGTGTTCTGCCTAACTGAGTGCAGTCATGTATATTGTAGGGGCTTCCCGGTTACATAAAACGTGGCAGGGGATTTGTGGTGAATAGACAAGTAGAACCATTTCTTTGCAAGGAAACGCTCCGAGACAATTATGTCGGAGGTGGAGGGGAAAAAAAGGCGATGTTACCACATCTTACGGTGCATTTTAAAGATAGATTTATTTTGTTTGAAGAAAAGTCAGTCAGTAAAAATAATCACTTACAGATTTAAAATAGAAACCTGTCTAAATGTACTCAATAGCCATTTTATTAGGTACACAAATCAAATACAACAGCTCTGAAAACAATTCTTCCTCAACAAAGCTGCGACGTTTTCAGTTTCTGTTCCAAGTTGTCAAACGGTGAGAATTCTAGTTTATTATTGAGGTCATTGTAGAGGTGCACTAGACTGCAGAACATTTAGAGGTGTTCCTCGTAGTACCCAAGGTTTCCCAGCAAAACATTGCACTGCAACAAGAACATCAATGTTATTCACCTAAAATTAGTCAAGTAGCCCACATAAATCGGTATCGGCTGATATCGGAATCAGAAATTGAGAGTTGGACAATATCAGCATATCGGTTATTGGCAAAAAAGCCAATATCGGACATCCCTAATTTTTAGCTTGTTGCCAGCCATTATTTTACGTAAAATGTTCAAAAACAGATGATTCTGGACTCCTCTGTAGGCTAATTTTTGTCCATATGTTTCTAATAAAAGGTGTCTTCTAGATTGAAGCCCTTGACGTATTTATGTCATTTCCTGTCCTTTTTCCCCCCTAATAATCATTTCTTAGCTGCCTTGTGAAGACCAGATCATCTTGCTGAAGGGTTGCTGCATGGAGATCATGTCGCTGCGTGCAGCCGTTCGCTACGACCCCGACAGCGAGACGCTAACGCTAAACGGCGAGATGGCGGTAAAACGGGAGCAACTGAAAAACGGCGGGTTGGGCGTGGTGTCGGACGCCATCTTTGATCTGGGCAAGAGCCTGGCGCAGTTTAACTTGGATGACTCGGAGGTGGCACTGATGCAGGCTGTGCTGCTCATGAGCTCAGGTGAGGTAGAAATGTCATAAACTGAATGTCACGACTGTAAAAGTGTACAGATGTGAACTAAATATTGGTGTTACTTCTGGTGTTGTACTCGTGCACAGATTGTATTTGTTTTGTCCATTCCTACCGGACTTCTTTGAAACAGAGGTTTTCTCCAAGTTCAGATAAAAGGTACTGGCATAGACAGAGTAAAATATTCAATAAGTAAATAATGCAAGTGAAGGATCTGCTGCTTCTGAGCTCAGATCACTTAAGTGGTTCATAGAATTCATGTTTTCCAGTTTGCATAAACGTTTTGTGATGCAACAAAATTTGTCCTTTGTCTACACCAGTCACTAGCTAGAATAAAAAAAACTCCACCAATTCTTTCAGTCATTCTACTTTAAGGTTTTTACATTTTTGGTGTAAAATAAAGCACTTTATTGACTATTACTACAAATACAACCATTATCTTTTAAAAATTATTGCTTAATAAATTTATTTTATTTATTCCTGTACTCATGAAACAATCAGAATGAATCTCGTCTCATCTGCCTTTAACCACATTAATTCCCACACAGTTTCTGAAACACGACCACAAAAACACTGAAGGTGAAAGTAAGTAAACTAGAAATGAACGATGGCCTGGTACATCTTTGGAAGAACGCCTGAGGAGAACATAAGGTGTATAACGTGATAAAAACATGGCATTTCTGTTTGTTTCATGTATTCATTTGAGCAGCGTTACAGATCTGATCTTTTCAGACACTTTTGAGACAATTTAAAAAAATAAATATGGCATAAATATGACATTTTTTTCATAATTTAAGTTGAAGTAGTTTTCTTATTTTGCACAGACAATGTTTACGTTTGGAAAGCCTTGCTGCATTTGAGAATGCATCCAATGGGGCATCAGAATAAAATTAGACATGATGTGTTAATTCCATGACAGGGGATATGTGATGTTACCTAAATTTAGTTAAATGTCATATATCGGTTTATATCGGAAATTGAGAGTTGGACATTATCGGCATGTTGGTTATTGGCAAAAAAAAAGCCAATATCGGACATCCCTAGTAATTTTTCCTCTCTTCCTCGTCTCCACAGACCGTTCAGGGCTGACCAGTGTGGAGAAGATCGAACAGTGCCAAGAGTCCTACCTGCTGGCATTCGAGCACTACATCAACTACCGCAAGCACAACATTCCCCACTTCTGGCCCAAGCTGCTGATGAAGGTGACGGACCTGCGCATGATCGGGGCGTGCCACGCCAGCCGCTTCCTCCACATGAAGGTGGAGTGTCCCAACGAACTGTTTCCCCCGCTCTTCCTGGAGGTCTTTGAGGACCAGGACGTTTGACTTTACGTCGCCCCCTAAAAGGACACGTTAGTGGCGGCGTTGGTAGAAGAGGAAGGACAAGGGGAGAAGAAAAACTGGATTTTTATTTTTTCTTCAGTGAGATTGTGCCCTGTAAACTCAATTTTTTTTCTTTTTTTGGCCCTTTTTTTTTTTCTTTTTTCTTTTCGTCAAACACTCAGAAGACCCACCGCCTGCCACCAGCAAAAACACATCAACATCATCCGACAGAAACACACTGGCAATCTGGCTACGCTTTCTGTCATTCAGAGAGGTGCACACACACACACACACACACACACACACACACACACACACACACACACACACACACACACACACACACAGAGTACAAGAATTGTAAAGGTTTATATAGATCTTCAGAGATTTAAAACACACTGCCATAAAAGTACAGTCTATCTATATGCAAACATAAATCACATCTATTCACTCTTTTAGCACCTGTACGGACAAACAGCTATAATGTTCCCGCAACTAATGCAAACTGAGGGGCTTGGTTTTGTCTCTACTAGCTGCACACCCACCAACACCTCAGACAAGTGTCATTTTATTTAATCTCTGGGACATGACCATTGGCTCCTCAGACAACCCTCACCCCTCCAAACTCCCGCCTCCCTTGCATCTCCTTGACTGAAATGCGTCGTTCGTCTGCGCTTGCGGCCCAAACCCTCGTGGCTCTGTGAGTGTTCGTCAACCTACCTCCCTCACGTACTGACCTCTCTCTTGTTCCGTCTCGTGTACACACAGAGACACATGCAAACACACGCGATGTACATGTACAAAACCCAGCCCTACACTATTACCTCATGCCTAGTAAAGTGTGTTTCCTCATTTATTGTCTGGGTGGTGGTAGTTTCACTAGAAAACATGGAGCCACACAGTTCTCAGTTAGCCATGTACCTCTCTGCTAGTAGACAATAGAGTGGAAACATTTCTTATGCAGTCCTGTTCTATAATGTATTATTTAGACACATATGTCTTCTAACTGCAGTCACAGGTATTATTATTATGGATTAAAGGTTACAAGAGGTCATGAACATTGTGGTGCTTTCTGTGATCACTGAAGAGGGAATGCAGTTACATCAGTGCTCGTCTGCTAAAAGAAAGCAAGTATTGATATCCAGCTTATGTCCAATGTTCTGAGAAATGTTGCTTCTTGCTGAAAGTTGGATGAGAAGTTTGGTGTTACTCATGCCTGTATGGGGAAACAGAATAGAAGTTAAATGCCAGACTATTTGTCAGTCTGGTGCAGTAGCATTTGATTATCTTTGGACAGAGTCAGGAAACTCCTTTCCCCACTTTGAATCTTGAATTAAGCTAATGTCTTGTGGCTTTAAATACAGAACAGACAGATAAAAAAAAAAATCATATCAATCTTCTCACTAAACTCTTGCCAACAAAGCAATTAGGCACGAGTCCCAAAATGCTGAACATGGGTCCAGAGTAATATATTTTAACAGCTATTAGATTAATTTCCATTAAATCCTCCCAGTGGATGGACTCTAATATCTTTTCATCAGGTCAGAATTGAACTTTCTTCAATACTTACAGCTACCTTAAAAACCTATTCCTATTAACCTCAGCCATGCTTGGTGCTTAGAGCTAACTGTGGGCGCTAAGCGTTTGTCCCCCTCAGACAGGCTCTTTTTTTCCACCACTCTGTGGATATAACGTTGATAGCAGCAGCTGTTTTTAGCAACGACGCTCTAAACCTAAAAGTGTACTTGCTGAAAATGTTAGTAGTAAAAGAATATTTCCTTCAGGAGGTGGTGGAGACCAACACTGGCCTCAGACAGAATTACGATTGGACTCAAAAACACTACTTTAAATCAATGCGTTGTTAAGTCATTGCTGGATGTAGTTCCATTCCTGTTCTGTTTCTGCAGCTCCTTTCTGCTGCCCCCAAGTGGCCAAAAAATCAATTAAACGAAGTTTCTGCTGTGGCTTTTTGCCATCAGGATAATCTGAAGTTGAGTTTGAATAGTCAATATTACATCCTATGTCTTTTCCTAAACATTTTTCCTTGACCTCACTGAAAAAGTCATGAGATCAAGAAAAGACAATGAGGATAATTCATGAGAACGTAAGAAAAGACAACCACGGTGCTAAAATAATCTGACTGCCCTTTCGTTAGGGTGCGTCATCGTGTTGCGGTGGATAGTGTGTCGCTTTGAATGTTGTGGCTGTAAGGAATTGTGTGGATTTTCTTAAAGGAAGGTCTACTGTATCCTATGCTGAAGGAGATAAGAAAGGAACCACTGAAGAAACTTTCCTTGCATTCAGAGAATTAGAGCAGCTCTTATCATAGCTGCATCTCACATACTTCCAAGTCTTTTCACTCAGTTCAGAATCTTCCTCAGCGAAAAAAAAGACTGTTCGACCTCAAACAGTGTATGTTATCCACCTTCTCTGCTAAACAGCGAGAGGTAAGAAAGAAATTCTGTCGTAATCTCATTCCTAATTTAATGTTTACAGAAAGCACTGGTTAGAACGTCTTATACTTTTGCATCTGAAAATGAAAAAAATCTATCATATTGTTCTTATAATAACTATAGCTTAGAACAGAACGTCTACTTATATTTATATATAGCTGGAATACCTCACACATACCTCCTGTTTTCATTACCTCACACTCACCCATTCAGTTGTTTTCTGAAGTATTACCTCATTTGTTTTGTTGCTTACCTCGTCGTCGTCCTGAATAACCGTGTCGGTGTGCATGTCTTTCACTGCTAATCGCTCCGTAGTTCCACCTGCTCAGCTCTCCTCCGTCTTGTGATAGGTTCAGCACTAGCACTTGGTGGTGGGAGAGGATGGTGGTACTTACCTCTCCAGGCCGAACCCCCCTCCGTCGCCTGCATCCATTTCAAGTCCCGCCTGAAACCGACAGATTCTACCTCACCTCTCATCTCAGAGCAGCTGCCCCTCTGTCTGCAACACACACACACACACAGATACATGAATATACAGTATATATGTACACGGTGCACAAATAAATGCCAGCATGGACCCACTGAGAGTGCTGCTCCTCCCACAGCGAGCAGCGAGTCTTTTAAACGGGCCATGGATCAACTACCGACGGCTGACAAGGCAGTTTTGGTAATTTTCTCCCTTTTTTCATTTTTATCACACACCACTGGGGACCAAGAGTCACTCTGAGTTCTGTTTTTATTTGGGAACCTGAAAGGACAACGAGGGCAGAGGTGAATATGTGACATTACTGTGTGCCGATTGAACTTACAGGTGACTGTCAGGGGAGAACGACAGCTGGAAGCTGGGACTCCAGTTGAAGCCATTTCGGCCCTTTTGGGTCAGGCCAACTCTTGTGGGTGGTGACTGGGAGGTAAATAAACAACAAGTGAATCAGCAGTATTCGCCTGTGGATACGGTTTCATCCCGGTCGAGGTGAGGGGAACGGCAAGCGTGCAGCGGTGGCGATGAGTCCAGGCCGAGCCACGGGAAAACCTCGCGCAGATTTATGGCCCCGATAATACATCTTCAGATCCTTCCCTCGCAGCAGTCGCAGCAGAGACGGACGAGCTCTCTAGAGACTTCCTCAGCGACTGTCCTATCCCAGAAACTTACAACGTGAATTAATCACTGCTGAAAAGATCTCCACCAACCATATCCCAAAATGCCATCCACTACAAATAATTATCAGGTTTTTTTATGTTGCACTAAAAACACAATGTCTGTATCCCTTAGTAGCCCTGAATTCCTTCCTCTATCCCCCCGCCCCCCAGCATCTGTCCTGTTCCTGCCTGTCTGTAGCAGTCTTAACAATATTCTCTCAGACACATAAACACACACGGTCCGTTATCTGTTGATTACCTGTTGAAACATGCCAGGACTGTGACATGGCCTTTAGGCGTCGCCACTCTCAGTGTTACTAATCTATGTTGCAGGGTATTTCAGTAGAACGTGCTGATTACACAGGGATAAGCGCACGCACGCACACACACACACACACACACACACACACACAGCAATAGGTTGATCGAGCTGTACAGGTTCACGCCGGCCGTCTCCTGGCTTGCTGTGTTTGTACTCCGCTCACTATCACTGTGAATGAAAGAGCCATGCTGCCACCAGGTCATGGCTCAGACAGGGAACTGATGGCTTAGTAATTCAGACTCGTCAATGTGCCTCACAGAGGTCGGTAATACAGATATTCACTATACAGTATATAGAAGCATATATTTATAGATATGGAGTATATATACAGATATATATATATATATATATAAATGTTACATGTGGCATTAGAGCTATCAGTGGCTGAATTTACGCTGCCAGCTCCAATCGGATCATGAATCTGTCTGACCAATCATGTAGCAGAGGGCGTCAGAAGTCACTGTACTCAGCTGTAATATAATATCTATAATATTTATGTTTTATTTTCAGATAATATGATGCATTCTAATGCTCGTTTGCCTTGTGGTGATCACCAACTACCCTTCATAGCCCACCCACCTTTTGCATACTCCTAGATGACTTCACTTCTGCATCTCTTTTTTCCTGTTCCGAGACCGTAGAGATGAGGTCAGCGTCGTGATCTGCGATCTGGATTGGAGCTGGCAGCACAGCCTCTCTGTCTCTCTCTTTCTCAGCCAAATGATCACCGGAGAAATCCTCTCCCTGTCCTCTTAAAAGAAACACACCAGCACCACAGAGCACACTGCCTTCAGCCATGATCAGTTGCACCAGCATAGTAGAGAGACAGCAACCATCCTCCTCACCAAAAAGCCATTATACCTGGACATCAATGCCATCACACTGCTATGTTCAGACAGCAGGCAGTTCCAGTTAGTTCTGTAGACCTGGTCTGTTAACAGTGACATTTTTAATGGACTAGGTTGGACAGTACACTCATTTACCGACTGTGTGACCTTGTCGTCACAGTAACACGGCACAGGAGCATGTTATCCGCTAGACAACTCAAGATGCTGCAACAAACTAGTGCTTATTCTAACTTCTCTGGCTTCATAACCTCCTTGCCCTGCGTTCATGAGAGAGGAATTCAAGAAACCTTCTCCTTTATTTCCTAAAATGATTATCAAAACTCAAAATAGGAAATGTTATTTGCTCTGCATGCTTAAACATGTAATGGCAATTTTACAGTATAAGCAGCATTGAAATGCCTCCAGCTGTCAGAGCCACAGAGTCAAAAACTATTTTTCTTGTGGCAATAAAGCATTGTTTGAAATCAGCAGCATTGCTGAGGCCGTTAGGAGTTGCCTCAAAAGTTGTGCTCTGTATGACTACCCTGTTTCACTTTCAATAAACCACAAAGTCTCCGTCTTTTCCACACCGTGACCACAGAATTGTGTTTTCTCTCTCAGTCTCTTAGATTAAAGTTAGGGTTATGTTACGTTTACAACAAACTAAAATGTGAACTTCATGTGAAGCTCTGCCTCTGCAGCATGGCACGAAACTCTAACAACCACACTGAAACAGTACAACTACTGCTTTTATTACTTACCCAGGGAAAACATCTGTAAGTCAACATCCTCACATCTGCGTCCCCCCAAACCTCACGTTCCCATTCTAGTCTCCTGTTTTTTCAGTCTTCCTCCTGATTTACACCCTGAACTCCTTTTTCTATTTATTTCACTCTCTCCTCTCAGTGTGCATCTCCTTCCTTTCCCGCACACTCAAAATGAAACCTACCCCAACTCATACTAGCACTCTTTGGTGGAGAAAGACGACAATCCCTGCAGGAATATGTCCACATGTGGAATGTAAAATACTGAAATTGTACGATTAAAGACACGGTGTGAAGTCCCACACTCATGCTTGTTTTTGATGTTGTTGATGTTGCTTTCGTTGTGCACAAAGTGTTCGTTGTTCTGCTTATTCTAGGGTGGATGAGTTTTTAAGGTGGGGTTAAAACCCAGATCGCGTGACAGACGGCTACTGATGAGTCCTTTTTTTAAAAAAAAAACTAAACTATGGTATGTTTGTAAAAGACTTGTGATGTGAGGACTGAAAATCTTGAGTGATGTAAAGCAAGGGATGAAGTGACTTTGTTTTGGGTAGAGAAAACAGCTGTTTTATGATTATTCTTTCATGTTGTTATTAATTTGCATCAGATTTTCTTGGTAAGTGAATTTCTGTCTATCTGTGATGATGCTTTACTGTGAGAATGGCTGTATATGCACTTTCAGACCATCGTTGGTGCAGTGGTAGCTAGTGCTCTAACATCATCCAGGCCTCAGGCTTCAGTTCACCTTCAGTTCAGCTGCTAGAAAACAAAAGAACTACATGGGTCATCCTGTTAATACACTTTAAAAATGATGTTTAGGAATAGGCCTGCTGTCACATCACACATTCTAATGAGAGCTGTGTTCACTAGCACTTTAATAAGCGCTGTATTGAAAATATAGGCGAATTGTATTATTCAAAATATATGACTTTGTATTAAAGATTTGTCAGAATCACCTTCGGAACATGAAATTAGATTTTATGCTTCCTGCCTTTTTGTGAGTTGGTGCTTGTAATAAGCTGAGACATTAAAATATTCCCCACAATATAATTCCTTTTAGGCCTTAAAATCATCTTCATTAGTGATGATTATCATAACTTTCTCCAAGATATGAGAGTTTCTTGAATCTAGATCTTAGTGGTATTTAAAGGAACCACAGCTTAGCTGATATCTTAACTTGTAAAACGTAAACACATGACTGTCAACCAGACTGCTGATGATTAGCTGTAACTAAAATAGGAGCTAATTATCAACTGAATCTGCTCCCACATTTGGGAAATTTGTATTTTTACAACCAAAGCACTCACAGTTGTTGAAGATGTTCTAGGTCTAGCAGATAATTTGTTATTCATAGATGTTTAAATCTACAGCTAACTAGCTAGCGTTTGGGCTAATCTGACACGAATCATTTCCACTTTCAAACAACTGGCTGTTCTGCAAAGACTCATACAAATAATGCAAAAGCACTCGTATTTTTAGAGGCGTTTTAGGTATTAAATGAACAACCAGCCACAGAGCTTCTTCAATTCTCATGTTTTTACAGCTCACTTCTCCCTCTTATTGTGTAAGGACCAAAATCAAACAAAATCATTTGAAGAAAATTTTTGCTTTACACTTATAGAGTTAAAACTTTTTTAGGGGGAACGTTGCAAAATGATTTACCATAAAGACGGGGATTAAATATTATGATTCATTTCTTGCTTTGCTCACAGAACAAAACATTTTACTAGTTTCACTAAATATCGTTGCGTTTCTGGGGGTGGAACATTATGTTTCACTAAACACTGTTTACAAAAAAGCAAAACCTTTCACAGGATTCTTAATCATTTGTATGGACCCTAACCTTCAAAATCAATCGATGCAATCTGCACTTTCCTTCAAAACAATAAATCTCATAACAATAATAACAATATTGCTACAACTTGCTATAACTTTCACACGATCCCTTAACGTACATCCAGAATTGTTTGTACAGTCAAATCCATGACGTCAGCTGAACTGAACGAGGTTGAACCTGGGCCCTGCTCTCCACAGTTGCTTGGGCTGTATCACTTGCTAAGCTGAGCATTTGCTCTTACTCCTGATCTGGGTCAAACAAAAAAAAAAAAGAAACACCACTCACATCTTGATCTCAATCTGAATCTGACCTCAGACCAGGGTTCATCTTGCAATGTATTCTGTAGATCTGCCGTATATAACTCTCAATGTTGTGACAAGAATAGTGCTTTTAATGGTAATAAGCCTCACCACACAAAATATAAAAGAAACACATGAAAAAAAAGTTTAAAAAATCACAACAGAAACCAAAAAAAAAAAAAAAAAAAGATTTGTACAACTCTTCATACCTCATCGTACTGCTTTGCACCAGAGTAAAGGAGGGGGAGTGATCAGTCTCAAGCATGGACAAACAGGAGCACACCACGCTCTCAGGATGTTTAAAATGAGGCCCCAGATTTTTTGGAGTAAAAATTGGTGGCTTGACAAGTTTTTCTGCTCGGATGGTTTAGTTCGGAGCTCCTGACTGAAGCCTTTTCACATCCCAGAAATGTAAGCGAGACAGGAGGGAAAAAAAATGACCACTCAAAATATGTTGTAGATGTTGGGTGAATTTGGTAAAATGCTTACAAGATCTGTTCAGGTTAGATACATCATTGTGACAATGTTGTGGCTCAAGACATGTTTGAAAATTACTGCACTTACGTTGTTAATGGCTCTACGGATTTGATAGCATGAAATATGAAGCCATGCTTTGAGTATTTACTGTATCATCAGCTGGCAGATATTTATTCCTTCTCTGTGTGTTCTGCCCTGACAAACCAAGAGGACGGAAGCTTCATGGGGACGAGCGTGTACAGGAAGGATGCACTGAGTCATCTGGCCAAATCAAACAGTTACTGCAAGCTTAAATTACACTCTCATGTACTCAACAACTGCAAACAAAGAATCCAAATGACACGTTATCTTCCCCAAATCTCCTCAAAAGCAACTATAGTTACACACTGCAATTTGGATCTAGTGTATTTCAAACACAGGCCAGTAAATTGTGCCTTGAACAAGAACAGTTTGGGACCTCAAGTCCCAGACGACTATTCCCCTGATGAGAACGTCCTCTCTTGTTTTTGTTTGTTGCTCCCTGCAGCTCCCCTCCACACTGACTTTATGCGGTAGCACACAACCCGGCCCTAATTAGCGTATCCGAGAGACGACATGTGAGGCCCTGCACGAGCAGAAGGCTATTTCCTGTTTGCGAAGCAGCCATACATTTTTTTGGCAGAGCACAGTGTTGAATGTAAAGCTGAATGAGATGTGGGTTGAAGCACCCCAGACAAGAGTTTGACGGTGTATTTAATAATGCTGGTTGTGGGTTTGTAATGGGCACGGTTGTTGTTTGTCTTGTTTTCTGTGACAAATCATTCATGGCACAATCAGAGAATGGCATCTCAATGGCTCAAAGCTGTTTGTGTTTGTGGCTATGTGAAATTCATTTTCAACATTATAAAATTATTTGATATCAGTTTGACTGCTGTGTCTCTGTCCTGCTGAGTGGGTGGGTTGTCTTGGTTTCTGGGTACACAAGTGATAAACACACAAACACAAGCCAACGACGGAGACTTACTGAAACATACAATATATAAATATGAACCCTCTGCAAAGAGTATATTGTGTCAAAAAGACTTAAATGGTCCCCTTTTTCAGTACAAGGGCATTTGAAATAAGAAATTTTAAGTACTACAGACTGGCTATGAAAAAAAAACTTCCAAAGTACTCAGAGTCCTTCACCTTTCTCACATTTTACAGTGTTGTAGAATTCATTTAAGTTAGAAAGTTTCCATTCAATAAACCCATAAAGACAAAGTGAAAACAAAGTTCTGGAGGTTTTCGCACACTTGTCGTCAGGGACATTCTGTTTGCTTCAATTATCCTTGAAATGTGTTTCGACTACAGCAAATTGAATTGACTGGACATGGTTCAGGAATTCTGATACCTTTGTACGTAATATCTCACAATTCATAATGCATGTTGGGGAAAAAGGTGAAAGGAAGTAAGCAATGTGCTGGGCGCATCTTGCATCAACTGTGCGTCCACATCACTGCCCTGTAGTACAGTCACTGCACGGACACAACTTCTAGGCTGCATGCAAACTGTTGCACACTTGGGTCAGATGAGGAGATTTATGGAAAGTAGAACATTGGCTGACAGAGTTTATCAGGAAGAAAGTTTGTAGAGACCTGAAACTACAAGTGTAAGTGTTGGTAAAGAGGCTTCAAGAAGAATTTTCAGTTTTTGATTTTCAAAAAATTTGCAAACTTGCTCTAATCAAGTTTTCATGTTGCCTTTAGGGGTTATTGCACATTTCTGAAGCAACTCTATGTTGTGACGGAGCAAAGTGTATTTTAATCTGAAGAGTTCAGTTGTAGATCTTTCACACACTTACTTCAGCTGCTTTTCATTGATTGGCTGGACTGGATGAGGGCACACTGGGTTTCTGTGTATTGGATGGAAACAACTGCGGACCTGAAAACGTGAAATTTGCAATTAGTCAATCTTTCAGTGCATAATAAATAAATACAAGTGCACTGATAGCAGTAGGCACTCCAGACCATTAGTGTGTGTTTGAGTTCAGTTCTCTGATGGCTCTGGGGTAGAAGCTGTTGTTCAGTCTGTTTGTCCGTGACTTGATGGACATCCTGACTGCTGATGGTGAGTCTGACTGACACATGCAGCATTCCTAATCTCCACTGAAGAAAAGACTTTATCTTTACACTCTAGACAGTACAGTACATTAAATGAGTTGTCACTGTTAAGGTTACTAACTGTGTCTCTAGTAAGTTAAAAAATTGTAAAAAATATTTGTTTTTCTGTATGAAGCTTCTTCTGCTCAGCTTAATAAGTGTAATCAACATAAAATGGTTCAATTCACATATTTACAAACCCACCCTGAACAGAAGAGGTGTCTCATGTTAATTTATCAATTCCACAAAAAGAAAAAAGAACAATGCCATGTAAGACTATTGTATTTTATATGTAGGTCTTTTCAATGTACATTTAAAAAGTTTTAACATTCATTTTTTATGAACAAGTGAATCATCCCCATTGAACCATGATCTGTGAGAGGTAAACAACATCACTTCACTAATTATTGACAGAAATTGTTAGAAAAGGAGCTAATAGTGAGATACAAACAATGTCTACTGGGAGTTTTTGAATTCTGACATTTCTGGGTAATTAAACATGAACGTTATTCCTGAGATACGAACCAAACAGGAGGGTGAAGTTCTAAAGTGCACTTTTGATACACATTTTGTATTTTGAAAGTATTCATGCTGTGAATGAGTTATTTACAAAACAGCTGCTTAATACTCCCATTTAAACGATTCTGCTATGATCGTATCAGTATCTTATGAGTCCCATGATTATTATAATCCAGACTATAAACCAATAAGATAATTAAGGCATTTTTGGAGAGTTTAACACTGATGGACTCCAACATTAATGGTGATGAATGAGATATACAGGTAAAAATAAAGGTTGAAAATGAATTTGAAGCTAAGCTATGTGCCTACGTGGCGGCCATCTTGGAGGGGACAACGTTCCCATTAAAAGCAATCCATGTACATTGAAAATATATAATAATAATAATAATAATAATAATAATAATAATAATAATAATAATAATAATAATAATAATAATAATAATTTTAGGTGGAATATACCATTAAACTCACCTTTTAGGTCTACATTGGAGGATTTTAGGTGGAATTTTCTTCCAAACCGTCTTTTAGTCTACATTTAAGGATGTTTAGGATGGTATATTCTTCCAAACCAACTTCTCAGGTCTACATTTCAGGTGGAATATTCCTCCATACTAACTTTTTTGGTCTACATTGAAGGATTTTTTCTAAACCACCCTTTCGGGTCTATATTTGAGGTTTTAGGTGGAATATTCCTTTTAACCAGCCCCTCAGGTCTCTGAGGATTTTGGATAGAATACTCGGTTAAAGCAACATTTTAGGTGCATGTCCAAGGATTTTTGGTGGAATGTTCCTGTCAGGTGGATGTGTGAGGACCTTGTAGGTGGAATACTTCCTGAAACCAACCTTTTAGGTCAACATTCAAAGATTTAAGGTGGACTATTCCTTTAAACAAACCTAAACTTCATGTTTTGATCATTATCAAGTGAGAAACCTCAATCCAGACTCCTCATAATGACGTTTGAGATTTATGCTGCTGTTATTTGTTTAGTCCAGACTAAATGACAGAAATCCACAACTGTAATTTTATTTCAGGACTCTATTATTAAATGTTAAAACAATCCATGTGACCTGCTGACCCATGACTGCACTCCAGCTCACAGCTCCAATCTTTTTATAAAGTTTGCGGGATGACACAACTGTGATGGGTCTCATCAGTAACAGCGATGAGACACAATACAGGAGTGAGGTGAGCAACCTGGCCAGGTGGTGCAGCATCAACAACCTCTCTCTGAACGTGGAGAAGACAAAGGAGATGGTTGTTGACTTCAGGAGAGGACACTCCCAGCATGCTCCTCTCAACATCAACGGTGCGGCCGTGGAGAGGGTGAGCAGCACCAAGTTCCTGGGTGTGTATGTCTCAGAAAATCTCTCCTGGACCAGAAACACAACATCACTGGTCAGGAAGGCACAACAACGTCTCTACTTCCTGCGTAAGCTGAGAAGAGCCAGTGCCCCGCCCCCATCATGTCCACCTTCTATAGAGGCACCATGGACAGCATCCTGTCCAGCAGCATCACAGCGTGGTACGACTCCTGCACCTCCTCCTGCTGCAGGACCCTCCAGCAGCAGAAAGGATTGTGGGTGTCTCTCTCCCCTCACTCCAGGACATCTACAGCACCCGCCTCATTCGCAAAGCACTAAGCATTGCAGGAGACCCCACACACCCGTCCCACAACCTCTTCAGCCTGCTGCCATCAGGGAGGAGACTGAAGAGTCTGAGGACCAGGACCAGCCGACTGAGCAACAGCTTCATCCACCAGGCTGTCAGGAAGCTGAACTCTCTGCCCTCTCTACCACCCACTTCCCCCACATACACAAACTCTGGTCAATAACCTCTGATCTGCACTGGAACAGCACATTCAACCGTCAAGCATATTTGCACTTCTTGGACTGTTACTTATTTGCACTGTTCTGAGTATTCTGCACTAAATCCATCACTTTATCTCATGGTCATGTTTACATTTCACTCAGTTCTGCTTTTCTTAGTTGTTGCTCAGCTCTAATTTTGCTTCTTTTGTTCTTTTTTGCCCTTTAATATCTGATTTTCTAAGTCCTTATTTAATGTCTACTGTTGCATGAAGAGAGAGTAATGAAATTTCCATTCTTGGTATGTCATGTACATATTGAAGAATTGACAATAAAGCTGACTTTGACTTTGACTAAAAACTCAACAGCTTTACAAACTCTAACATTAAACTCTACAAGGATCCAAAATAAGTTGGACTTCTACATGAGAGCTTTAATTATTCTTCATCTACTTCCTGAAAAGTTTGGTCAATAAAAAAGACAAAAACTAATATTTTCACCTGAACTAAAGACAGACTTTGTGATTTTTCTGCTCACATGTTGTGTTGTTGTAAACTTCCTCTTTCAAATAAATATCCTCCTAACCCCCTGGAAACCAGCGTTTGTCCTGTTTTTGTGTTGCTCCTCGGCAACCCTAGACAGCCGGGCCCCAATGTTTTTTGAGCAACACACCATACTATGACGTTTTTACAATGATGGTTCTACTATGGAACCAGTTTGACATGTTCAGGTGTTCTTAGTGTGAAAACTCAGAGCTTTCAGGGATCAGAAGGTGGTTTTCAACTTTCTTTGTTAACTTTCTGCTTCAACTTCAAACTATATTTCCTTCACTAACCCCGCCCTCTGGACTTCCAGGAAGCTGTGTTCCTATTGGCTGTCCAGGTGGCTGCTTGGTGTTATCAGGAACACCTGAGCAGCTCAGTGTCTTCCTGCTTTGTTTAGTTGCAGACAAACATTTCCTCTGCTTCTGTTCACCACTGAACTGGGTTTGGTTCCGTTGCTTTAGTTTGTTCTTTAGGCGTTGGCTTGCAGCTTCCAGCAGTAAAATCGTCTTTAATGTGTTTCTTGGTGTGTTTTAGGGCTTTGTACTGGATAGCTGTCTTGGTAAAGGTGGTTCTTTAGCCACAGTTAGCACATGGTGCTAATGTGTGCAGTGATTAGTGGATTTGGTTCAGCTGAGTTGTGTCTTTATCTTGGCTGTAGTGAGTCTTCAGAGGTTTCTGGTCAGACACATTCTGTATTCTTGTTTGAGAACCAGCGTTGGTTGTCCAGAAGGTAAGAGTTCCTGTCCTGATTCTCTGTTCTCAGAGGTTCTCTGGTAGGCTGCAGGAGACTTTAGTGTTTGGGTTGTGCTAGTTTGGTTTTTGTACGGTTTCATTTGGACGACTATCTTGAGGCTCCTCCATTTGGTTTAGTGAGGTTTTCTGGAACAGTTCGACAAAGCAACCTGCAGCAGAAGAGACTTTGAGAGTTTTTAGGAAGTTCTGGAGAGCAGACTTTAGAGCAGCAGAAACATTTGTCAGCAGTTTGAGCAGGAGAAGGTGAGCTTCAGAGTAGAAATGAGATGGAAACCTTCTTGACCCGTGTGGTGAGGTCCTGTACCAAGAGTTTGAGCAGGTTGTGAAGAGTCTGTAGTTCTTTGGTCTGAAAGCACAAGAAGAGTCGACTCATTAAAGGAGAAAACAGGAGATATTGTTGGTTCTTCTGTCGCTCTGCAATTTCCAGTTTTCTTAGACTGAATATCAAGTTTATATTTGAAATGATTTACCATGTGAGCCCAAGAAGACTTCAATAAACTCCCTCCATCCCCTGGACACAACAAATTTTATTACCATGTTAAATCTTTTTTTAAAAAATATGTTTTTGAGTTTAAATCATAGTTTTAGCATAGTTTTTTGTCTTTGCTTGTTTAGTTTTGTCATTTGTGTGAAAGGTGCTAAACAAATAAAGTTGAATTGATAAAGTGAATAATTGACTAACTCATGATTGTGACAACAGAAGTATTTTCATTGTGATGTAAGGGTTTGTTTCATTTTTAAGGTTGGGGTTAAAATCTTGACAGAAAAAAGAATAAAGAAATAAATTACACTAAAAAAAGCAATTAAGTCAAAGGAAAAAAGCATTTAATACAATAAAACTTTTAAAAAGAAAAATAAATATTAAATACAAATAAATTATATTAAACAGACAAAATATTGAATTAGATAATTAAACAGAAGATACAAAACATGTAATTATGAAATTAAACAAAAAATTTTAAACAAATATTAAACATTAAAGATGAAAGAGAATTTTAGAGAATTTTAGAGAATTAAACATTTAAAAAATACAATTAAACAAGAATATTAAACATTTGAAAAAAATACAAAACATTTAATTAGATTATTAAACCTTTAAAAAGACAAAACATTCAATTAAAAAATTTAATCTTAAAGACAATAAAACTTTAAATAGGAATTAAACAGAAAATACAATGAAGCATTTAAAAAGAAAATTAAACATGAAAAGGTGGTAACATTTAAAAAGAAAAACCTTAAAGATTTAATCGAAAAATTAAACAATGGGAAAGAAAAGGAAATTTTTCAAACAAGCCGATAAAACATTTGAAAAAACAAACATTAAAAAGACAAAACATTTCGAAATCAAATCAGACATTAGAAAAGAATAAAAGGTTAGAAAAGAGCAAAACTAAACATTTAAGAAGAATCAAACTAAAGACAAAACATTTGAAAAGACACCAGTTAGACTTTAGAAGTTCAAATTAAACAGAAGAGACAATAAAATGATCAAAAAGAGCAAAAACGGATAAAAGTTTTAAAGCGTTTTCCAGTCTGAAACGAAAACATCAAGTTGTTTGTTCAAACATTTCCTCTTTCTATGTTCTTGGTTTGATTGTGGACAGATTTACTAAGAACTCATTTAAGAAAACTGCTTTCCAGATAAAGTCTACTAGTTGAAGGCATTTATCAAACTAATGTTACCTTCTGATCTTCACAAACTTTACTGCTCAGTGAAGAGAATCAAAGTTTGTTGAGGATTTCTAAAAAACCTACAGGTGAAGGTCTGAGAAGAACTCAGATTGATGGTCTAAATGTGAAATCAAGACTCATGGTAACAAGTTTTAAGGCTTCTGTTAATCATTCAGTTCAAACTAACAGAGAAGTACTGAGAAACTTTTAAGATTTCAGTCCTCAGACTGTCTAAAGGTTCAAACTAACAGAGAACTACTGTGAGACTTTGAAAATTTCAGCCCTCAGACTGTCTGAAGGTTGAAACTAACAGAGAACTACTCAGGAACTTAGGAGATATCAGTCCTTGGACTGTCTGAAAGTTCAATCTAACAGAGAACTACTGTGGGACTTAGAAAATTTCAGCCCTCAGACTGTGTGAAAGCTCAGGTCCTGAGGACTCGGGAGGTGTGGAGGCTTTGGAAAGTCTTGGAACTGAGGGTTCCACCCTCCAGCACAAAGGCTGAAGCCCAACCTCCCGAGAAAAACGGTCGAGTCGAGACTCGAGTTAAAAAAAAAACTCGAAACGACAAAAAATAGATGATAAATGCGCAAAAAAAAGTAAAATTAGTATCTGAGCGAGTAGCTCAGGAGGATAAGAGGATAGACTACCAACTGGAAGGTCGCCGGTTCAAGACCGGCCACGGGCAACTTTCTTTCTTTGTCTTTGTCAGGATTTTGATAAAAATTTAAGAAGGGTCTGGTCTTGAACCGGCGACCTGCAGCTCCATAGGCAAATCCTTAACTCACTGAGCTACAGATCATATAAAAAGAAATAAATTCGTCGTCCCTTTGACATCGTAGTTGATGAAGTCACCACATGGGTGGAGCCAAGGCGGAGTCTGGGTGGAGTCAGGGCGGAGAGTGGGTGGGGAGGTGGGTGGCGGCCTCCCCCCTCTTCTCCCCCGCCTCCCCCCCACCGCCCACCACACCTTCCCCCGCCCGACGAGTTTTTCGAGTCTCCACGAGTTCTTCGAGTCTCCACAGGTTTTCCCGAGTTTCTGGAGTTTCCACCAGGTTGGAGGCAGAACAACTTGTCATGAAGAGGTGTTCAAGTCGGCCAGGATGGACTGACTTTCTACAGCGACTAGAAGGAAGACGACTTGAAGAGCAGGTCTTTAACCACCATCCATAAAATCCATGGAGTCTCTCCAGAGAAATGAAGGAAGGTCAACTTCTATCAACCTCCATCCAGATATTCAACTTGATATCTTTACTTTGACATTTTTAGCACAACAAACCTTTAGTGTCACACTTTATTATCATTTATTAGGACTTTAATGGAATCCACCAGCAGATTTACTTTTTGTTGACAAACTTTATTCTTGTCATCGTGGGACTGCAGTATTTAAAACTGTTCCTTCTATTTGACCTCATGTTTATTAGTTTTAGTGGAGAAAGTTATTTTGTCGATTAGTCTCTTAAAAACCAAATAATTGGATTAGTCAAGAGGTTTAAATTTCTTACTTTGACATATTTTAGATATGACAAAAAATATAAAAATAAAGCGTCTTGAGACAATTTGACCTGTAATTGGCGTTATATAAATAAAATTTAATTAAAATTGTATGTATCTTGTAATGTTGGAGTAATTCAGCCATATATGTTGGAAAACACAATTTCTTTGTCCATTAATCTGTTGATTGTTTTCTCCACTAATTCATTTCTTGTTTTGGTTTATAAAATGTCAAACCCAAATATATTCACTTACTATCATAAAAACCAAAAAGAGTTTTTCACTTTTTATCTTCGTTTAGTCAGAAAGATAGTTGATAATGTGTGAATTGTTGCAGCTTGTGAGGCGTAAAATGTTTTAATCTTTGGGGCCGAGTGTCAGAAAACATTTAGAAACCAACATCAACAAAACACTCAAAGATTTGAACATCATTAAAGGGAAATCCAACTTTTGCATGACAATGTCTCATTATAGGACATTTATTTCCAACGTAAATGTGTGATATTCATCCTCTGGAGCTTTCTCTTCACATTGTCTTCCACCTGGACTGGTTTGGTCGGGAGCATGTGCAACAAACATTTGAAAAACTGCACTTTAATATCAATGAATGACACTGAAGTTTAATCTCTACATAAATGAGACTGAGTCTGGATGTGCTGCTCTGTCATTAACTCCTAAGTTTAGGGAAAGTTCAAACAAAAGAGGACAGTTCAGATAAGACTTGAGAATGAGCTTATTCTGAACAAACATCTCAGACTTTCTGAGCTTCAGCACCTCTAGCAAGATATTTTAACAACAAGCAACTCAAGAGATCCAGAAGTTGGAGAGAGTTAGCTTTAGCTGAGCCAAAGAACATGTGGGACGCTAACCTAGCAAACATTTCAGACTTTTCTCTGTGAATTCTGAGAAATAATTTCCTATTTAATGACAGAGCTACACATCTTAACTCAGTCTCATTAAAACAGACTCTAATTCAGTGTCATCCATCCATATTAAAGTGCAGTTACCCAAAATGTTTGTTGCATGAGCTCCAACAAAACCTGTCCAGGTAGAAGGCCACTTTGACAAACAGGAAGTGGAAGATTCCAAGCAGATTTATAGAAGGGGGAACCGGACTGTACTAAGTGTGGTTGAGTATAGAGGGGTGTTTTGTGGGTTTTTAAGGCTGATAATGATTATTAGTGAGACATTTGCAGTAAATGAAAGTATTTAAAATCTTGGAGTTAAACTTAGAAGAACACAAACTCTAACAAAAAACTTTGTTGATACGTTTTTGTTTTGTTTACAGATGTAAAGTTAAAGGAGTTTTATTTGGAACATGTAATCAATCAAATCACTCCAGAAGACAGAGCGATCACAGGTACGTAAAGGTTCAGGGCCAAAGTAGCGCCATTTTTAAATTTATTTATTACCATAAATCGGTAAAAAATAAAATACTGATAATCAGTAAATCAGTCAGCCCACAATTACTACAATTCTACAATGTACGTCTCTTTCCTTTGACTTGTTATTTGTACAATCTACGATGTATATGATGGCGTTTTTTCATACCAAAGGCTATACTATGATGTTTTCTAAGAGACATACCATGCTACTCTGGTTGTTCTGGCTCTGGGCCACTGCACTCCTCCTCTGTTGTTTTCTGGATTGTACTCAGCTGCACGCCTTCGTCCACCCGGCCTCCGTTGACTCGTCCCGCCTGCCGTCTCTGGAGCTGAAGCTGGATTGGAACAGACCAAAGTACAGTCCAATCATGATGCCAGCTGCCTCTCAAAAGGCTCCTTCATCTGGCAGGTGGCGCCACTTCATCTGAGGGGAAGCTGAGCTGGACCAGCAGAACTTTAGAGATGTGTTCCAGTGGTTGGTGGATGTGTGGGGAGATAGAGAGGGACCTTTGAATTGTTCACAAAGGAAAACAGGGAACCCATTGGTAGTTTTAGTTTAGGGTGCTACTACGGTGTGTTTTTGGGTTTTAAGAGGTGAACAGGAAGAGGTTTTTTTTCATATTGATTATCTTTTACTTTGTTCCTGGTTGGAATGACCATCAATGTCAACATGAAGTTCACTTTTAGTTCTGTTTATTTATTTTCATTTTACTAACACCCATTTTTTTCTTTTCTTCATTTATTTCATTCATTCACCAAAAACAAATACAACATAAATACATATACAAAAAAAATTGAATGAAAGGGTGGCAGAAGGAAGTAAAAAATGTATAAAGTCTGCCCCCTATCAACATAAAATCATTGACGAGTCATTGTCAAATTACGCTGTTGAACACAGCCATCTTTCAATAAATTCAGCAAAACCATAAAGCAAGTTTGCTGCTACACAGCAGTGTCATATTTTTTCAGTAATGAAGCTTTTAGACTTATCTTAAAAATAAAAATGGATTTGGAAGTTTTAATTTTCTCATCTAGATTGTTCCACAGACTGACTCCTTGAATTGAGATACATCTTTCCTTTGGTTTTGTTCTAAACTCTGGTGTTGAAAAAACTTCAGTTCCTCTTAATTTCAATCTACTTTCTCTCTTTTTGAATCTGTTTAGTAAGTTGTCTGATAATACTTTTTGGTGAGCTTTATACATAGTTTTGAGGAGGTTATATTCTACCACTTCATTAAATTTTAATATTTCTAATTGTATAAATATCATTGAGTTATACAACAGAAACAAAGCACTCTTATTCAGAGATTCTTTGACCTTATGTAACACAGCTATGGTT
This sequence comes from Amphiprion clarkii, assembly GCA_027123335.1. Classification (NCBI taxonomy): domain Eukaryota; kingdom Metazoa; phylum Chordata; class Actinopteri; family Pomacentridae; genus Amphiprion; species Amphiprion clarkii. Next base: position 29,876,414 of record CM049583.1, on the reverse strand, counting down.
TGGGATACCTTTGTTTTTACATGCTCTATGTGGGATTTCCATGTCAACTGTTCATCAATCATCACACCTAAAAACTTGTCTCGTGTCTCCTTTCGATCTCTGATCCTTGTATAAACAATGTTACATCGATGTCTTTCCTTTTACATCTAAAAGTCATATATTTAGTCTTACTAATATTTAAAGATAGTCTGTTGGCATTGAACCATTGAACCCATTTGCTTTTAACCCCCTCACATGTGTTGTTGTAAACTTACTCTTTCAAATAAATACACGTCTAACCCTCTGGAAACCAGCGTTTGGACTGTTTTTGTGTTGCTCCTCACCTACTTCAGACAGCCAGGACAAAACAATGTTTTGTGGACTAAAGGTTATACGATAACGTTTTTAGAGCGACATGCTATACTATGATGTTTCTAGAGCAACATGCTATACGATGATGTTTTTAGAGCAACATGCTATACTATGGCGTTTTTCGAGGGACATGCTATACTGAGACGTTTTTAGAGCGACATGCTATACGATGATGTTTTTAGAGCAACATGCTATACTATGACGTTTTGAGAGGGACATGCTATACTATGGCGTTTTTAGAGGGACATGCTAGACTGAGGCGTTTTTAGAGCAACATGCTATACTATGATGTTTCTAGAGCGACATGCTATACTATGACGTTTGTTGGGCGACATGCTATACTATAGGCTTTTTTAATTGACATTACTAAGATGTGTTTTTTGTTTTCATTTTTTTGTTGTTTTTCAGCAACATATAAGAATTTGAACAGTTTTCAAAATTACTACACTTTTACTTGTGCAATGAAATATTATTCTATGGCATTTTTTAGATGACATTATACTCTGATGTTTTCTTGAATTACATACTATTTTGACAATATACTGCACTATGACATTTTTTGAACCACATATCATACATGACAATTTTAGGCAACATCCTATCATTTTGCGCTTTTTGAACCACACAATAATCTATGGGTTTTGGTTTTTTTTGCCGACATGCTGCACTATGAATTACAGGCCATACTATGCTATTCTTGAAAAGTATACTATACTTTGACATTTTCTGAACTCCATCCAGTACTATGGCATTATACACAGAGTGCTTTGGTTACATCTTGATTTATAATCTAGATTTTTTTCCGTTTTGTTTTTTGACGGGATTACCACAGACCTGACCGTGAACACCATTGACACTCACCTGAGGGAGATGCTGCCTAAGATCTCAAGGCTGCTTGATCGTGGTCTTTCTGGCCCGAGAAGTTAAATTGATGGAATGACACCAGGTCTAAGCCGACAAACCTGCCCAGCCCTGTCAAACTCTTCAGGTTTCAAATGATCACTGCAGAGCACCCACTCATCATTTGCAGCAAACCCCTCTCTCCTCAGAGCTGCTTCCACTTCCTCCTCAACCCATAGTCTCTGGGAAACCTACATGGAGTAACAAAAGTAGACAGACAAGTAAATAAGTCTGTACACAACATATTTAAAAAGAAATCATGCTAATAAATTAAGGACAAAGAACCGAATTGGCCAATATACTGGAGACCAGAGCTATTTAATTTAATAATGTTGGAGCTCAATCCCAATCTACCAGCAAAATAGACTATGTGTGAGATAGCTCCTGTGCGTTCGTTGAATGAAGCAATAGGAAAAGGTATTTAGGTCTCACTACAAATGTTTATTTAGCAGAAGATTGAATATAACAGAACAGAATTCTAGGTCCAGACTCCTTTCCCTAACAGCAACAGAGACACTGTCAGTTCATGAAGTCTGACTATGCCTAGTTCCACCCTGACCCAGACTGATATACTACTACAAAATCATGCAAGCTTTTTTGGTGTCTTCTCCCTCTGATTGGCTTCTTCTCTCATCCTGTATCCGCTCATGCACAGCTCGTAACCTTGTTTAGTAACATTTCAATTATCTGAGAGCAGTCCTAAAGAACTGCCTGTAATCCCAATCATACAATCGGTTTGGAGGAAGAACATAGATGGTAATCTGGATATATATGAGTTAGGCTTTATAACTACTATTGGTAGTATTGGTGGTAGTAATAGCAATGCGACTACTACTAGTAGTACAGTAACTGCTGCTGCTGATACTGGCACTGCTACTACAACTTGTAATACTATTACAAATGCTGATACTACTTCTACGACTGTAACAGCTGTTTATACTACTACTGCTGCTTGTATTTTAGTATTACTACTACTGCTTGTACAACTATATTACAGCCACTATTAATCATCTGGTATTTGGTTGTCAAGCTGCTAGCTTGCGTTAGCGTTTTGCTAGTGCTAGTGGCTAACTAGTTAGCTCTTATAGACTGGAAGCTCTCAACAAGATTTAATAATGAAAAAAGAGCCGAAAACTATTCTTGCCTCTAAAAAGTCATTCCAAGTTTCCTTGTCTCAATCGTACAACGTAGTGTGTAACTGTATGCAGCACAGTGAGCCGGCATACTTGTTTCTGTTTCCACGCCGTCTACATCAACGGAATGCACTGAAACTTTGCCCCCGCTAGCTTAGCCTCGCTGTAGCACACAGCTCAAAGGGGCGTGTCCTATCTACTCATTCATATCTATGGTTATCCTCCATTTCACCGCCAGCTTCCTCAACAAGCTCTGACGTAGTTTCCTGTTTTGGGTGGGTGAGCCGCAGGTGTTCCTCAATTAGCAACGAAATGTACACAAACCGCGCTGTACTTAAAAGTTAGTCACTTGCCAACATTTTAGGGTGTTAAACTTACCTCTGTCTCCGTTTAAATAGACATTCTCTCCGAAGTTTTGTCGGCATATGTAAAATATAAAACTCTAAAACGCCAGACTGTTAAGCTGCCGTTGGAAGACTCCAAAAATCCTCTGCAGTAGGGGGATATCAGTCTGTACCATGGTGAGTAGAGACCAAAAAGGGGGGAGTTCGTTTCTGTTGTTTTCATTAATTCATATTTTAAACATCCTTAACAATACGCACTGTTGATATTTCTATCTAAAGCCTATTAATATAATAATTAGAAATAGGTTATATGTTGTTGTTGGGGAAATTTTGACTAAATGCCTTAATTGATAATGAACCGTCCATGGTTTGTCCCTGTAGGAGGAGCGTTCGGTATAAAATGCCTGTCAGTGTAGTTGGGTTAGCTTCCTGGTAGCTGCTAGCACTACATATATGCCACTGTTGGACTATCTGTGGGAACTTGGATCGTTCACAGTCGTATTCTTCTTACATTAAATTTTAAACATTTTCACAACAGCTCAAAAAAACCCTGCCCAATTCCACAGGAGTCTATGAAAACACCTCTGTGGACGTCCACATGCAGCACAAAATTTGTCTCCATAAGTGCGATAATGCATGAAATACATACAAGTTGTAAAATACCAACAACTATATGTCCTTGGGTGTCTGCAGCTGTGCTTTGGCGTGTCCATACTGGTATATAATCAGGTCTTAACACAGGCCTCAGGAGATGAGAAGCAGACTACAGAGATCTGGGGAGCTCACTTCTTTCTTCGTTTTTTTATTATTATTATTATTATTTTAAAACTTGTAGACTTCAGCTAATCCTGACTTGAGTGACATCACCTGAGGATGTTGATCAGATGTCACACAGGAAGCCACAGTGGGGATTACACTGCTTTTTCACACGTCATGTGGAGGCCTTTGATGGGTTAGTCATGAGCTGCATATGTAAACAGTTGTTTCTCAGAGCAGTCATGTTCTAGAGATGAAGGTGCTTCTCCGAACACAACAGGCTTCTTCCGCAGATACTGCAGGGGTGTCAAACATGCGGCCCGCGGGCCAAAACTGGGTCCGATCTGGCCCGCCGGATGACTTTGTAAAGTGTCAAAATTACAGACAAGACATTAACTGCAATTTGTAAATTTGTAAAACTATAAATTTAAAATAATTTCTAGACCATGACAAGTTGTTTGATCATAAAGTAAAATACTTGATTGTTCTTTTGTCATTTTTTTTGTCTCATTTTTGTAATATTTCGTCCTGTTTTGGGATTTTTTTTTTTGGTCTGGCTTTTACCATTTGTATCACATTTTTGTTGTTTTGTTTCATGATTTTGTCATTTTTTTTGTCTCGCTTGTATTTTTTTTTTGCTTTTTTGTTTTGTTTCGTGTTGTTTGTCTCATTTTTTGTCATTTTGTTTCTCGCTTTTGTTGTTTGTGTGTCACTTTCCTAATTGTGAACGTGATTTAAGGTATTACATAAACCCTTTAAGATAGACAATTGACTCTTAAAATATATTTCTAATGTATACATTTTGTATATTTAAAAAAAAAAAAAATAAATCAGCGTGCATTGGGAAAAAAAAATGACACAAAGCAGCTAACCTCTGCAGCTGAAATCACAGGATTTTCTGAGCATTTGCCTCTTGTGAAGGTCTGCATCCAGGTCTAAATCCACTCGCAAGTTTTACAACCATCATTCAAAACCATTCCGGGGTCACAGTACAAGAATCTTTCTGCTGTAGCACTCTGTGTATTTACACATATGACAACTTACACATGTCAAACACGTGTCACACTTTAACATGTTCCTGCTGCATGTCCATATAGAGGGAACATAACAAAATCTAAAGTGAGTTCATCAAAGGTTAACTGACCCACATGTTCAAGCATTTACGGTATAATAAACTGCAAATATACAGTTATTCTGTGAAAACGCTTCATTTGACTGGACATGCTTCACATTGTCTCTGCAGACAGGTAACATCTGTTTCTGTTTCATCTGCATTCAGCTCTGTAAATACGATCAAGTGGAAATGATGGAGTGAGACGCCGTCACACATCAGCAGCGACGGTCAGCAGCTGCCAACCTGCCGACACCAACATGATGACGAGGAAGTGGACTGAAACGGTGAGCAATGATCACGGCAGTTTAGAAAGTCTGAAGAGGACAGCGGTGTCCAGGTGCAGACTGATGACAGCTGCTCTGCTGTCATCAGCTCACTTAGATCTACAGGAGCCTTTAAACCCGGGTTCTCTGCATGTTAGCAATCAGATTAACTGTAAATGTAAGAGAAACTGAAGCAAAATAAATCACTTTCAGCTTAGAATGGTGCATTTTATCTGTGTTAAAATGGAATTTGATCTGTAGAGTCTTGATATGATGTCTATAAACACACTAGTGACTTTTAAGAGACTACGTCCATTTTTTGTATACAATCTATGCTGAAGATGCTGATTTAGCAAGTATAATGATTCCAGTGTTCCCTACCATAACTTATTAATTGGTACAGATAGGATGCAGACATGCCATCAGGTTGGTATTTGATCATAAACCAAAGTATCTGTAAGTACTTTTGACCTGATCAGGACATGACAACACTTCAAGTCCAACACATATTTGTTCCATCATTTCTTAAATCGCTTTAGTCTGGAAGCTTGTGTTTAACTAGAACATTTTCCTTGATAATTAGTAGTTTCTATAAAGGAGAATACAGTCACAACACAGTATGGTTCCATCAGTAGAGTCTTAAGATGACCTGAGCAGTGCCGCATCTGGCAGGTTTTGTTAAATACCAAAAGATAATGTGACCCGAATACGACTTTTCCATTCCAGACACAGTTCCTGTCAAGCGTCAGATGGATAATACAGATACAGTACGTGCCAGTCCTTGTCATTCTATCCCCTCGTAGCAAAAGTCACCACTTCAGATTAATGTCAGCTGACACAAGTAATCCTACAGGCAGTACTGGACAGTTAAACCTGGTACATGCAGTACAGCATATCAACACTGATTTGATAAAATAGATTAAATTAAGCCACATTAAATTACATTTTCCATGCAGTGATTCCAAATTCCCTGCCAGACGAGTCTGTTTGTTCTCTGTTGATATGGAATTAAATGTGATTATTAAAAGACTGCTTGTACTGTACATGTGCAGTAGGGTTCTCTGTGCCACGTCAAGAAACACACTGCTAAATTATTACCGACCGCGTGGCTCATAAAAGCCATGTCCATGTCAGATTTGTTTTCAGGTTGTTGTGGAGGAGATGATGTAACGATGAGCAGCTTTGCTCTCGACCAATCAAAAGTCCCCTCGCAGCCCAAACCTCCAGCTCGCCGTCCTCCCACCTCCCAAAAGACACAGAAGGGCACAGTTGGTACAGAGCAGACATGCTACAGACGTGTGCGTGAGCATGTGTGTGTGTGAGTGTGTGAGCTTGACAGACACACACACACACACACACACACACTTCCACACAGATTGACAGACCAGGACATCCATTACAGATTTTTCCCCTCAACTAAAGGAAAAGCGCTCCCAGCAAGCTGCTAAAAATAGAACACTGTATTTTGATGATGTTCACATCCACCGACATCGCTTATGATTTTGATTTTGCAGATTTTAGACAAGCATGTGCTCATTTTTACACCCTTATAAGACATATTTATGATGATTTAATAACAAAAAAACCCACATTTTTCTATAGAATTTGTGCAAAAATTAAGATATCTGCTATTTGGGATCAATATTTTCACTCACTTCAGAACTAAATATTTCTGCATCAACCAGTAATAGGTGTCTGCAACCATGTGAAATTTGTAAACAGGAAGTGCTAGCAGCTTATTTGACATATGTGTAATCACACCAACATTTCCTGATATCCCGGTGTTTTGTTTTGTTTTCTGTCACCATATTAGTTGTAAAATAGACCTTTTGTGTTTGTGTTTCCACCTGTAAATTTCACAAAAGCATTTCAATCTGAGTTGTTAAACTTTCCAAAAAATAATTGGAGATTAATGGCACTAATTGGCTACATACCTTCAAAATAAAAGACATTTCCGTCAGATTCAGCAAGTTAATTTTGTTGCTAATATGTCAGCACCTAGACTGTCTGACACAGTAATACAGAAACCATTATGTTTTCTCCACTAGGTTTTCAAATTAAATTAATTGTTTTTGATGGCAGTCAGATGGCCAAGTAGTCCCTGCTTCGAATCCTGGTAGGGGACCATTTCTTTTGTGTCATTCTACTGCGTTTTATATCCTATCATAAAGTAAAAAGCCCTGAAAATGAACCTTATAAAAATCTGTCTGTTCCCGGTCCATGAATTTGTAATGACTGACCCACTAGCAGGATAAGTTAGACTTAAGAGGCTAAAAAGTGGATGTACCAGTTGTAAATAAATTCTCCCAAATACTAAGGATACTACACACACACACACACACACATCTGCCTCACACACTGGGTAACACATGGCTGCCCCACCCCCCCGGATTCATTCATGCAGACGGCTGTTATGTAAGAGAGTTTGCCTCTTCTGCTAAAACAGACATGTCCCTGCACCAAGTCAGGCAGAAAAAGAACAAGGAGGAAAGAAAACATGAGCGAGGGAGACGGCAGGCCCCACCGTGGAGCTGAACCTGCAAAACCTGTGGAATGCACACACACCAAACACACACACCGATGATGGAGGGATAAAGCAGCCCTATAACATGATATTTGTCTTGCTCTGATTCTGAACCATCTATATGTTGAGACACTAAGCTGCAGATCGCAAAAAAATCCATTTGTACGTTTTATAGAAATCAAAAGACAAAAAAACAAAACATACATGAGAACTCAGCACATCTGGGTGGTGTATTAGTCTGCAATCTGAACATCAAATTCTTTCCTCTGTGATTTAATAAATGGATGCGATACATGCAGTGGAAATGATGTTATTAAAAAAACAATGATAATCACAGACATTACAAGAGGTAGATAAGATTAATTTGATTTATATGGTGAGTGTGAGCCTTGATGGATTTGAACAATAGAAGAGAATAGATGGAAATATAATCCAAAGTTGCCCTCTAGTGGGAACTCTGACCACTAACACCCTCCTGATGTTTGGTTCTTCAGTTTAACCTTCATGTTGTCCTGCAGGTCAAATTGACTCATTTTAAAGTTTGAAAATATGTGGGAAAAATATATTTTCACTGTGAAGCTTCTGATGTCCACATTTTCAATATTTTTGGGAACTCTTTGAACATTTTTTGGTGGAAAAAAAGAAATGTTAGAAATAACCCTAACAGCTGTATAATATGTGACTCTGAAGGATGTTATTCGAGCTTTAACCCTCCTGTTGTCCTCATTTACAGGCACCCAAAAATATTGTTTCCTTGTCTGAAAAAAATTCAGCAAAAAAAATCCCCAGATTTCTGAAAATCTGCAAAACCTTCAGGAAGAAAATTCCAATAATTCCTTAAAAGTTTTATTTTTTTAAAAATCACCCAAATGTGGCAAGAAAATTCTTATTTTCAAAAAATGAGAAAAAATCATCCAAAAAAAATCCTAAAAATATCTAAAGTGATTACATACATATCAGTAAAACTTCTAATATTGTCTTTAAGAACATTCACAAAAATCAACCCAAATCCAGTGAAATTCGCTGGATTTTGGTTGTTATTCATAGTTATCCTCAAATATGTGTGCAGTACATCTACTTGGGTAATATGTTTGAATATTAGGATCTGGAGTTTATACTGTATTATGTGAAGTCTTTCAAAAAACACAGTTCCCTCAAAAAGGGCTTTAAAATGTATTTTAAAAATTCTTAGATCTTTTTTCTTGCTTTCTTTAGGTGATAATTGAAGTTGAAGTGGAACAAAAAGCAGATTTTTTTTTTTATAATGTAATGCTGATGGAAAGCATGCAGTTTGAAATACTGAACCTGCTGGTTGTCCTACTGCCCCCTCTACAGGACAAACTGATCACTAGCTAGTTACTAATTCAGAGTTCAGCATTTTATCTTCAAAGTTTGTGTAAAACGGTAAATGTCATCTTAGTTACCAACACATTTCCTAAAGGAAACCATTAAAATAAACACATGCGTCTGTTTCATCATTTATTACTGAATATCTGAAAAAACAGCTACAACAATCACCAGTGTCATTAGATAAAGTGCACTTCATAGGAGCAGTGTCACGACCAGCCACATCCTACTCGGTAATGCACATGATGATCCACGAGCCACGCTCACAATAACGCACATCGTGACGAAAAAACGCACACTTAACGTCGCACACAGTCGATACGCACAGAAACACACAGCTGCTGGTACAAAGGGCTAGAAACAACACCTGGGCTCATATTACAAAGCATGCTGCTGGACAATATAAAACTGCATATACTCTGACAAACACACACAAATGTAAACACGCTAATGTGCAAAAAGGTGTCGACTGAGAAGTTCCTGGCAAACATCTCACATTCTGGCAGTGCTGGATTACAATCAGATGGAAGAGTGCACAATATCTCCCAAAGATGACACTAAAGCAGTAGTTTGACATTTTCATGTTCTTAGATCAGTAGATAGATGCCACTCATGTATGCTAAATACATCTCCTAAAACGTAAAACGATTCCTTGTTTCCTTTGCTGCTCTAATAACATCAAATTAGACTAATTTTATCAGTAAAAATTGAGCCAACTTGCAATGTTAAGTAGTACAGAATTCCTCTATAAAGCACAATAACCGCAGGTTTTGACTGAGAGATACTTCTGAGGCAGGTTTCTAGACGAGAGGTCAAAAATTGTGCAGCCTCCTAAAACATACAAGATAGATTAGACAGAAAATATTTGAATATCGTCCTAAAAATCATCGGATTCCATATGAAAAATCACAGTGTCCGCTCGAAATCCCCCTTCGAGGGCAGCTGGGACTGAGACGTTTGGCAGTGTTTGCAGGAGTGAGGCCAATGCCAGGATGAAGAAAAGGAATCTGGATGAGAAAATCATCACTATTTTTTCACCACTTCCCACAATGATTGTATTTATGCATATTTACATTCCCTTTATACTCGGTTATTGTTCTCTGAAATCGTGAGCAGCAGGAAAACACACTAAAACTGTGCACAATGTGGAAAATGTGATCTGAGAGAGATAAATCTAACATTCAGAATATACGTGAGAGCATGTAAACACTTAGTGAATACAGTGGACCTGATTTTACACGGTACATTGTATGTTCAGCACACAATAAGAAGTGTATTTGAGCACAATTAAAATACTGCATGAATGTGTTAATAGTGTGTATTATTTTGTAATGTAGATACACTCAGTGCTGTCAGCCTCAGCCTAAAAGACGACGTGTTCCCACTTTCCTCACTTCCACAACATTCCCTCACAGATCTGAGGCTCATTCAAGCTGTAGAACCAGTGAAGGGAAGGGATGTGCACTCAAGAATACTCGTGTTCGCTCTTAAACTCTGGTCTGCTTCACTTGTTCCAGAGCTTTCCCTCAGCGGCCAGCCTCTGGTTCAGCCGACACAGCTGCCGAAGGAAGCCGTCGTTGGGTCCGATCTCTCTCTTCTGTCTCACCATGGCCAGAGCCGTGTGGACGTCCATGTTCTGGCGAAGCATCAGGTAGGCGATGACTAAGGTAGGCGAGCGGCTGTAGCCTTCCCTGCAGTGGACGTAGATTTTACCTGCAGAATAAAACACAAGCAAATGTCTAAACAAGTAGGCTCATTTTCTCATAGACTTCTATACAACAGCCGATGAGTTGTATCTCTCGTTTTCTGACCTTTTCCATTTTTGTAAGCCAGCGCCTTCTCGATAAAGTCGGCTCCCTCCTCGAAGAAAACGCTGATGTCGAAGTGGTCGGTGTCGCTGGCCTGCACGCCGTGGTAGATGATGCCAGTGCCGGCGTAGAACTCGGCATTGGTGTTGACGTGCATGAAGGAGTTTCCCTCCGCGGCGTTCAGGATGTGGGTGATGCCCAGACGCTTCAGGCGCATCACGTTGGTCGCCACAAATCTGCATCAGAAAAAAAAACAAATCAAAGCTTATTTCATGCGTTGTACTGGTGTTGAACGTAGATTTAATTTAAAATACAGTTGTGTTTGAGATAAAATATAAAGTAAAGTAATTCTGAATCAACCAGCTTGAGACTTCCACATCATAGCATTGTTAGATTTCAAAACCGGACAGGAACACGTATCAGCTGCTCTGTCGTTGCCATTGACGCCTTTTCTGATAATTTAAGAGGCTCCAGTTGCGAACCTTTTGTCTTCCTTTCCCCTCATATAAATTCACTGCTGTGCCACAGAGACGTGCTGCGCTTCACTGTGAACTTCTGGGACTGCTGCCTCACTTAGTGCCTCCTGCCTTTTAGATGTGAGGAGCTAAAAATAGAGCCGCCGCCGACTGATGCTGATACTGAAGGCAACACAGTGGAACCACGGTAGATACATGAAAACACAACGCCAGCTCGGAGAGAGCGACGCGTGCGTGGATGCGCTGTGCACTCGGCCGTGTTTGTGAGGACATTTCAGTAGAAAAGACACACCGTTTCTGCTCCGTCCATTATGATTCCTGTTGAAAGGCTGGCAGAACTCTCTCCTGGAACACACAGCGATGACTCACCGAGCCGAGAATTAAACACATCTAAGAGTGTCTGCTTAAAGGCCCAGTGCGTAGGTATTTAGAGGGATATATCAGTAGAAATGGAATATAGGAATCAGGAATGTGTTGTTATTGCTGTATAATTAAATCACCTGTACCTATGTTGGGTTTTCATTAGCTTAGATTAACGTTTTTATGTCAAGGTGGCCCCACTGTGCTTCTCCGACATGCTTAGGAAATGATTAGCTGTATCCTCACCAATAGATGCCACTAAATCCTGCACACTGCTTCTTTCAAACTTTTAGGTCAGCAATGTAAAATTTAGAACACATAATAATTTATTAAGTCTAGAATATTCGTGCTTGATCTCAACCCAGCAGATGTAAAATAGTGTGATGGACATAAAAAGCTCTATATCCCACATACACCTAAATTATTTCCCTTTTATTCAGTGGTACTTTTTACTTCTCGTCTATTTTCATGATCGGTTTATTTTCTCCACAGTTGCAGATATGGAATCTTTCCTGACCGTCTTGTAATGTCAAAAACACAGCAGCCAGGGCTGAGACACTGATATGCATTTTAAGTGGGACGCACAACATGGAAGCAAACCTCCACAGCTTTAAAGTCAAGGCAACATAATACTGCCTAAGCTACAGTTCCTCGAATGCCCAGTTGAAACTGCTCCAGAAACAAGTCAAACCCTGTAGACGTCCAGGTTAAAATGTCCAACTTCACAGCAGAAATGAACACCTGGTATAACAAACTGTTTTGGTCTCTATAGCTAACGTCCCTGTACATCAAAACTGTACAGGGGGTGATTTTTTATATAAATCCCACATTTAAATTGTATTTACGCATAAAATTATGTATAGTTAAGGGTGTGGTTGCAAGATGGCGATGGCTGGAGTCGCCACACTGAACTTCAAAACTGCTCTTATGAAACCTGTAGATGACGTCACAAAGTATAAAATCTATGCAGCAAACCTGCAAGAAACTTTATTGGCTCATGTGCCAGGGAGAGCAGTTTTTATCAAGATAAGCAGGGACTGTCTTTGGCATCCTGTATGGATTTTATCTTTAAGAAAAGCTATGGCTGACAGGTGAATTTTGTTCAGATCGACGCCGATTATTATTATTCAAGGTGACAGAGAAACTATATTTAGAGCCGATGGTGTCAAAATGTAGAATGTACAAACAACACAACTTGGTTGTAAAGCCTTTATGTGTATAAAGATTAGACAATCTGTCTAATCCGATGTTGGAGCACCGTTGAGTCGGCATGTTGGGATGGAATCTGGAGTTTCTCTGGATGTTTTAATTCAACAGGAGGATAACGGGTTAAATACCGGAGCTATTTTCAACTCCCTCCATTCCTGCCATCTTCCATCTCTGCTCCATTTCACCCTTTTAGTAACATTCCTCCACCTCGTCAAAAATTAAATAAGCCTCTGTCTGGTACAGCCCATCATGTCTCCATTCCCTGCATACCTTCATGTACCTTCAGCAGACCAAAGAATAAACCAGCCCTGCTATTCTGTAAAAAAAATATACATAAGCTGCATTAGAATATACCCCTATATGAAAAAAATGTGTCTAATTATAGCACAGCAATGAGTCCCTGCTGTGAATCAGGGTCTTCACTTTCTAAAAATATCTGGATCATTCTGGAAAATCATGAAATATGCTCGCAAACAGACAGTGCATTGGAATGCAATTTAAAACAGTGATTCCCTGCTGCAGATTCACATTTTCCATGTTTTAATTTGGACATAATTTAATAAATCTACAGGGAGTATTGTTTTATCTGTGAACTTTATTGTGTTGCCCGCATGCATGAGTACATTGACCGCAGGATGCATGATAATTAGAGGAGTAAATAGTGCTAAATGTGGATTTATTGCGGTCAAATGAACGCAGAAACGAGTCAGTCTGTGGAGATGTTAAGGCTTCGTGACGTGAATTGGAGGGCGACAGGTTCTTAGTTGTGTCAAATAATCGCCCCGTTTTTTTTTTTTTTTTTTTAAGAATTAAATGTAAACAGAGACTCACGCGTTGCCCACGTAGATCCGTGGATAGACCTCGTGGAAGTGTTTGGTCGGCCAGCTGTAGAAGCCGCTGTCGTCCGTCAGCAGGTCGTTGAGCTGCTGGAGCGACACCTCGAAGCTGGACATGTCGAACCGGTCCGGAGCCGAAGCCTTCACCTGCTGGCTGTGTTTGTCCTTCATATCCGGGAGGAAGCGGTCCAGTAAATGCACACAGCGGCAGAGAGGAGCTGAAGGTGGCAGACAGGTGTCGGTTTACCAGTCTGCAGATCCGCTCTGGCAGACTCTGAGCGCAGCTGTGGAAACCAAACACACCTCCAGGGCCGCAGCAAGGCTTCAGGGGGCCAACATCAGGGGGCCCAACATCAGGGGGGCCCCGCATCGTTCTGAGCCATCCTGATGGAACAGTTATGTTAACCCTCCTGTTGTCCTCATTTACAGGCACCAAAAAATATCATTTCCTTGTCTGAAAAAAATCCATAATTCAGCCAAAAAAATTCCCCAAATTTTTGAAAATTTGCAAAACATTCAGGAAGAAAATTTCAATAATTCCTAAAAAAATTTCCCTTAAAAGTTTTATTTAAAAAAAAAATCCCCCAAATTTGGCAAGAAAATTCAAATAAATATTTTCAAAAAGTGAGTAAAAATCTTTCAAAAAAATCCTAAAAATATCTAAAGTGATTAAATATATATCAGTATATCTTTTCTTATAAGAACATTCACATAAAAATCAACCAAAATCCAGTGAAATTCGCTGGATTTTGGTTGATTTTTTGTGAATATTCTTAAGAAACATTTTTAACATTTCTTTTTTTCCACCAAAAAATGTTCAAAGATTTCCCAAAAATGTTGAAAATGTGGACATCAGAAGTTCCACTGTGAAATATATATATATATATATATATATATATATATATATATATATATATATTTATATGTATATTTTTCCCACATTTTCAAACTTTAAAGGGGGTCAATTTTGACTCACAGGACGACAGGAGGGTTAAAATAATGTGTTTCACCAAGGATCCATCCAGTTCAGGTCTCACCCTGGACCTGGGATCTTTCTGCATGGAGTTTACATGCTTTCCCTGTTCATGCCGGCTTCCTCCCACGGTCCCAAAACATGCTGAGGTTAATTGATATTTTTAAATTGTCCGCAGGTGTGAGCGTGAGTCAGAAGAATTAGTGTGATCCTGATTATGTGAGGTGGAGCATGGGTCTCGGGGGACGATGTTTTGTGGCCCTTGACATCAAAGTTAGTGCGGCCCGCCCGCTTTTCTCGTACGCTTCCGCATAGTAATAGACGAGACAGCAGCGAAAGAGAAGGATCGTGGCAAAGTGGTAGGAGCAGGATTCGAACTCACGACTCATGTATTGGGGTCGGCCTCTCAGCCTGTTGAGCTACCGGGGAGAGCGACCAATTCCCCACTCTGCAGAGTTCTTCAGCGTCGTACCTGCCCTGGACTTTTACATTATATACAGTGGTCCCTCCTCTGTGTCGGGGATTAGGTTCCAGAACCCCCGTGACTTTATATTTATTTTATTATGTATATATAGGAAAGGAGAGAAGAGAGCAACACTATAAGCAGCGATGAGACGTCTACGTGAAATGGACAAAGCGAGATGCTGCGCTGCTAAACACGGGAGACGAGGAGACTCGTTCTACGGTCGCTGAGCCAATCAGAGCCCAGCGCTGTATTTATTTCGATTTAATATTCTTTTAATGTGTTTTAATTTTTTTATATATATATATTTTATATTGTTTTCAATTTGTTTGGCTAGAAAATGCTTATTTTAGCTCAAAAATAATTTAAATAATAAATAAATAAAAAGACATATACTGCAAAAAAGCTCAGGCTCATGACAGCTTCCGGTGGCGTCTGCGGTGAAGTTAGCCAACGCGTTATCACGGGTAACGTGATTCTGGAGCGACACCAAGCGGAAGCAATATAAGGAAAGAAAATATATCCAGCCTCAGTCATGTCCTTCTCAAAACCTTCCGTGAAGAAAAAGGTTGGTGACGAGCACAGACAATTTCAGGACAAGTGGGAGACGGAATATTTTTTTGTTGAGCACCGCGGCAGCCCGACGTGTTTTATATACACAGAGAAAGTGGCGATACACAAGGAATACAACAACAGACGTCATTACACAACTAGACATGCTGGGGAATATGCAAAAAAACAGGGAGACGAGAGAGAGAACCGGGTCGACAGTCTTAAAACAGGTCTAATGAGGAGACAAGACTTCTTCAAGAAAGCAGGTAAAGAGAATGATGCGGCAGTCGAAGCTAGCTAGTGGTGAGTGAGATGTTTGCTAAGGCGGGAAACCATTCAAAGATGGCGACTTCATCAAAAAGTGCATGTTACAGGCTGCAAGTATAGTCTGTCCAGAAAAGAAGTGTCAGTTCAGCAACATCAGCCTTTCAGCCAACACAGTGGCAGAGCGTGTTTCTGACCTGCCAGGTAATATATATGAGCAACTACGTGAGAAAGCAAAATGTTTCTGTGCAAACTCAGTCCTCTTGATGACATCACTGACGTGGCGCAGCTGGCAATTTATGTCCACGGTGTGGACGACAATTTTGAAGTGATGGAGGAGTTGCTCACAGTGATTCCAATGCATGGCCAGACCACTGCTCAGGAGATGCTTTGTGATGCCATTGTGGATGCTGGTTTGCCATGGAAGAAATTAATAAACAACCCACAGAGTGCCATCAATGACAGGGAGGAAAAATGGACTGGTGGCACTTGTTCAAAGAAAACTGGAAGAAGAGGGTGTGGAGAAGGCCGTTGCTCTGCACTGCATTATCCATCAGCAGGCCCTTTGCAGCAAATGCCTTAAGTTTGACAATGTGATGTCTGTTGTTGTGAAATGCATCAACCATATCAGATCCAGGGGCTTAAAGCACCGGGAGTTTCACACTTTTTTGGAGGAAATACAGTCAACATATGAGGATGTGCTCTACTTCACCGAGGTACGTCGGGTCAGCAGGGGAAACGTCTTGAAGAGGTTTTTTGAGTTGAGAGCAGAAGTGAAAGCCTTCATGGAGCAGGATGGGATGGCTGTTCCTGTGCTCAGTGATCCCAGATGGCTCATGGACTTAGCTTTTCTTGTTGACATCACACAGGAGCTGAATGTACTGAACAAGAAGCTACAAGGCCAGGGGCAGCTTGTCAGTGCTACCTATGACAACGTGAGAGCATCCTCCACAAAACTTGTGTTATGGAAAGCCCAGCTCTCTCAGGCAAATCTCTGCCATTTCCCAGCATGCAAGGCACTCCTGGATGCAGGTGCACCATTCAGTGGTGAGAAGTATGCTGATGCCATTGTGAAGCTACAGGAGGAATTTGATAATAAATTTGCAGACTTCAAGACACACAGAGCCACTTTTCAAATTTTTGCTGACCCCTTCTCCTTGGATGTGCCAGATGCCCCTGCTGTGCTTCAGATGGAGCTCATTGACCTGCAGTGCAATTCTGAACTCAAAGCTAAGTTCAGGGAGGCGAGTGGAAAAGCAGACAAGCTTGGACAATTTTTGAGAGAATTGCCCCCCACCTTCTCTGAGCTTTCCAGGATGTTCAAGCGGACCATGTGTCTTTTTGGGAGCATTTATCTGTGTGAAAAGCTCTTCTCCACCATGAACTTCAGTGAGTCAAAGTACAGGTCCAAGCTTACTGATGAGCATCTTCAGGCCAGACTGAGGGTCTCAACTGCTTCCTCCCTCAAGCCAAATGTGGCTGAGCTGTGTGAGAGGAAGCGGTGCCAGGTCTCTGGCAGCAAGGAGTAGGCAAGAGAAGCCTATGTTCTGAAGAACTGTTCATGTTCTGAAGAACCGTTCATGTTCTGAAGAACCGTTCATGTTCTGAAAAACCGTTCATGTTCTGAAGAACTGTTCATGTTCTGAAGAACCGTTCATGTTCTGAAGAACTGTTCATGTTCAGAAGAAACATTCATGTTTAAGAACTGTTACTGATAAAGAAGAAGAAGACTGGATCAGTTGAACTTTTCTTCAGAATTCTTGAAACCCTGTTTTGTGGAATACTCGATGCGGCCCAGCCTCACTCAGACTCTACCTTCAGTGGCCCCCAGGTAAGTTGAGTTTGAGACCCCTGAGGTAGAGTGAGACATTCAATCAAGGCAGACAATGTGATGAAAATATGAAAAATAGGAGAGGACATAGCTATACCCATTCTTTAGGAAAGAATGATGTAAACGACAACAGCGAGACACAAAATGACAAAAATGAGACACAAAACTACAAAAACGAGACAAAATGACAAAAATGAGACATAAAGCGATACAGAGGAGACACAGAACAACAAAAGCTAGACACAAAATGACAAGAACAAGACACAAACAGCAAAAATGAGACATAAAGCGATACAAAGGAGACACCAAACAATAAAAATGAGACTCGAAATAACAAAAACGAGACACTAAATGTCAAAAACTAGACACAAAATGACAAAAACTAGACACAAAACAATAAAAGCGAGACACAAACTGTCATGTCACTGTGATAGACTGGTGACCTGTCCAGGGTGTCTCCTGCCTTCACCCTAAAGGTACGTGTCCACTAGATCCGGCAATTTCCCGCATGCTGATGTAATAGGAATTTATCCATTCATCCGTTATCTATACTGCTTAATCCTCATTAGGGTCATGGAGGGCTGGAGTCTATCCCAGCTGACTGAGGGTGAAGGCAGGGGACACCTGGACAGGTTGCAGTCTATCACATGACTACACATAGAGACAAACAATCACATTCACATTCACACCTACGGACAATTTAGAATCACCAATTAACCTCAGCATGGTTTTAGAACGTGGGAGGAAGCTGGAGAACCTGGAGAAAACCCACACTGCGCAGGGACAACATGCAAACAATGGTTTTATTTTATTTTGTCTTTCTTTTTGTAGTCTGTCAAATGCAAAGGTGTTCAGTGAAGAGCTGGATGTTTAACTTTCCTTAAGGACAGAGGGAGACTCTGCAGGTCGAACAGAATTTTGTTCCACCTCAGAGGAGAAGAGTCTAGCTATCGACTGGCCTCGTTATGGTGGTCGTATCGGGCGCCTTTTATTGGCTGAGCGTAGTGAGCAGGAGGGAGTGTAGACCTGAATGAGGGAGTTCAGGTAGGAGGGAGCTGTTCTCATTGTAGTTTTGTATGCAAATGTCAAAGTTTTGAACTTTATATGGGCAGCAACTGGAAGCCAGTGAAGTGATCTGAACAACGGGGTGAGGTGAGCTGTTTTTGGATGGCTGAATACCAGATGTGCTGCTGCGCTCTGGATCATCTACAGAGGTTTGACCGTGCATGTGTGGAGGTCTGTCAGTAAGGAGCTGCAGTAGTTGATGAATGAACACATATGGAATTATGTAGTAAAGAAAAAAGTGTGAAATAAGTCCAAACATGTTTTATATTTGTCTCTCTCTGGATGAGCTTCATGAGGTAGTCACCTGAAATGGATTTCACTTTACTGGTGTGCCTTGTCACGGTTGGAATCGCACACATAGATCCTGCTGCTGTCTGATGCTGCAGGTATTTAATCACCTCAGAGGAAAAACTCCTTCAAGCAACATCAGCTTCTGCTAACGTCAACATTTATTTAGTTATCTGTGAGGTAATGGAAGATTTATCGGTGATGTTTTCTTTATGTAGAGATCTCTCCAAAATGATTTTAAAAATGATAAGATCAGCACAATAAGATGAGGAACAGCCACAGGATGTGAATCAAGATAATGGAAGAGAGATTAGTTGTTGTTCTTATAGTGACATAAAAGGTGAGACAACGAAGAAATCTAATTCCGTTGTGTTTTGTGCTTTGTGCCCGATAACAAAGTGTATCAAAACAAATAAAATGTCTCTAGTAGTAATCTGTTGTTATATCAGTACATAATAGCCCCAAGATAAGGTGAGAAATAAGATGAGGAACAGAACCAAATAGAAAATAAAAAAGAGAAAATGAGGAATAGCTGCAGATAACCTTAAAGGTAACCTCTGCAAATTAAAATGTCTACAGATACAAAGAACACCAAAGAGAGAAAGTTTAGTAATCCAGCTGAAGTCCTGTTTGCTGCTAACAGCTGCTGTGTGTCAGATTCTTTCTTCTGACTCTAATAAATACCTGCAGAAGAAGCGATCAGTGCTTCTTTAAATTGAGAGCGATGTGCACATCTACACATATGGCACAGCAGCTGTAACTTCATTAACTCAGGTTTGATGGTACCTAATGTGTTCTTCTACACATCAGATAGCTCAGCTGTTCCAAATAGATTCCAGGTTTATATGGTGGAATTAGTAGCATTAAAGGTCCTCTTAATGAATGCTGAGCTTCGTCACAGCTGTCGGGAACATCTCAACATCCATCCTTTTCATGAATTTTCTACCTGTTTGTCAAATGGAAAAGCTTTGAACAAAAGAACCAAAAGATCATTGGACATATGTACAATGGAAATTTGAGTGCGCAAACCCACCCAAAACTGCACTGCCCATGCTAAATGTACATGTTCAGGAGTTGCTGCACTGGGATTTATTGCACTGGTTCAGCTGCTTTATGGCACAGGGGTAAAAACTATTCAACAGTCTGGAGGTGTGGGTCTAGATGGACCTGTAGCGCCTCCCTGAGGGCAGCAGAGTGAACAGGTGGTTACCTGGGTTGGAAAGGAATTCTAGCCAAAGACAGTGTGAACCTTGGGGACAGAAAGTGTTATGAAATCACTGACCTCCTCCTTATGTGACCTTTGTGGCTTCACCATCACTCTTTTGCTTTTGTCTGTCTCAATCTGAAAAGTCAGCTTCATAAGTTCAAAATTTTTCTTCTAACAGAACCTTTCATTTCTCTGGTATGATTCCAGCATCTGATGGTTTGTTATTGTTGTATTTCTTAGAGAGAAACAAACATCTCATCTGTTCAGGATTTAAATAAAATAAAAATAGTGTCATTTAAGGAATGTATAAAAATAAGACAAGTCTTTCTGATTCATCTAAAAATCAGGCTTTTACAGAGAAATTTGTCCTTTCTTGCTTCTGATAAACATGCTCAAATATTTAAATAACTTTCCTTAAAAGCTGAAGCAGCGCTGCATTATGATAACTAAAAAAATACTACAATACATTTTAGAATATAAAAATGTATAACTTTCATTAGCCACCTAAGACAGGTCTAAAGTAATGCTTAAATGCACCTTTTGCTTTGGAAAACAGAAGTCATCAACAAAAACAACAACTAGAGGGTTTTGTCAAGTAAACAACTGTTTTTTTCTGGGAGGACATTCTGCTGCATTGATTCAAAGAGAAAAACAGACAGAATTTTACTGTGCAAGGGATTTTTATTGATATACAGAATTTAAAGAAGTAGCTCAGTGAATAGACGCTGCATTCATGATGCTTTTTTTTTTTGACAGCATAATTAAATCTAAAGTGCAAATGCTGCAGTATGTCATCAGTCAAGCATTAGTTAGGAAGAAAAAGCTCTGCCAGCGCTGGTGAAGGCACTTTAACAGCTTGACTTTGAGGGGAAACTGCTTCACCAGAGAGGAAAGATAAGGAGGAGGTTTTACACACAGATTTGTACTGAATGTACTGATATTGTTGATTTTAGGGTTAAAGAACGTGCTTCCTTCTATATTTTACCGTAAATGAAAAGTTTTAACCTTTAAATATTTGAAAATTTACATGAAAATACCATAACTTTGTGTAACATTAAAAGTATTTCAGCATTTTTCCTTTATCAGCACAACAGTTAGTGTATTTAGCTTTAAATATGTGTATTTTTTAGGGGAGAAAAGCAGATAAAGCTGCCATAAATATTAAATCATATGTCTGTTATTAACACAAAAGTACATCAATTTGACCGGTAACAAACTGTAGTGAATGCAGAAATTGCCATGTTGCTTGTTTTAAATATAGCAATGTAATGTTTCCATTATCAGTACAACAATATGTACATTTAGCTAGGAATAACTGTATTCTTTTGGAGAATTAAATGCAAAAATTACAGTATTGTTATGCATGTTACGGCATTTTTCCATTGAAAACTGTGCAGGAGTTGGGAAATGTGTTTTTTCAAGAGAAAACAAATCTAAGAAACATATTTTTATCCTTATTTACGGTGATTCAGTGTTAGATAAACTACATCAAACTGTTTTAGAGGTTACAGATTTTTACCGTCATGGTTTGACAGTTTTCCACCGTAAAAATTACAGTTTTTTACAGTGTAAAAGGTCAAATAATTGCTGGTTTTCTGTGTGTCATATAGCTCCTCATTATCCTCACCCTCTGAAAGCTCAGAATGTCCACCATTTGTGTGACATTTCTGTAGTTGGTAGACATCACAGGCTTTCAGAGCAGTTTCCCCTCAGAGCCACGCCGGCTGCTTCACCGTTTAGCACATCTCAGGCTGCATCTTTGCCGCCCGGCAGCGCAGGACTTTCAGGAAGCTGTCAATCTTGTGGGAGTCCCGGCGAAAGCAGGACAGCAGGAACTGGAAGTTGATCAGTTTGGAGACCTTGTCCTGGCCGAGATCATTGCCTCCTCTGTAGGGGAGCAGGGACATGGTCTGAGCAGCCGGACCCATCTGGGAGGAGACGCAGGGAGGCAAGGTTAGGGAATAAAGGATGGTTTTAACACATATTTAAACATTTTAGATGAATGTGAGAGTGCCACTCTTGCACACCTTCCCAGACAGTATGTTCAGGCCGTCTCCCAGGGTCTTGGAGTGCTCCTGCAGCTCCTGGATCTTGTTGGAGATGCTGTTCTGGGCCGGGTGAGGCAGGGTGTTAGCAGAGGAGGACAGGACCAGCAGGGGGTCCACCCAGGCCCGGAGCAGGGATCGAGCCAAAGACAGCAGGTCTGACTCCTGGAGGACGGGTCAGAAATACTATAACTGAGTGAAATGATCCACAATATCTCAGTGGCAGCTATGATACGAGCTGCTATATTTCTCTAAATGCTCAGAAAAGATGCTTCAGTGCTTCCTTCCTTAGCTGCTTTAACATGTGACTCATTTTATGATCCTTCCTGTCCTTTTTATTGTTTATCTTTGCACCTCTGTTGCCTTTCATCCTCACGAATTCTCCCTCACATTTCTCCTTGACGTTTTCCATCGACATGCAAGAAAATTGTTTAGAAAAATACACAATTTTTTAGCCATTCGACTTCAGCCTCAGACTAACTTACTGACACTTGCAGAGCTTGTTCCTTGTCATTGGGCGTCTGCAGAGAGGAGGTGTGGCACATCGCAGGGCGAGGCATGATCATTCTGCCTATCGGAGGGAAATGAGAGTCCTGGAAGAGGCAGATGATTACATATATCAAAAACTTGACTGACAAATGCAGGAAGCAAGCTTCAACAGTCAACATGCTGATTTTAGGACATGAATAATAACCAGTGGCTGCCAGAAAGGTTGAGGCTTTAAATCATGCAAATCCTGACTGAATATTTTATCTTTAGATGTTGCTCTCGTGCAGGATGTTGTTCATGGAAAGTCGGTCAGGAAGCAGAAAGAGGAGGTTCAAACACACTGACCAGCTCCCGGGTGAGCATCGTGCTGAGGGAGTGCAGTCTGTCAGAGCGCTGAGAGGCTCGGTCCAGGAGGTCGCTGATGGGAACAGCTTTACACGCTGCCACCACGTACAACACTAGAGCAGTCACACAGAAAAGACCGTCTTGCTGTTTATTCAAATGTAGAGTTTAGCGTTCTTTTGGTTTGTATTGAACTTACTTTCTGCATTTGCATTGCAGTTTTACATAAAATACTCTGAGCTGCATCTCATCTATAAAAGGTGCTATACAAATTTTTATTTATTCTTTTTATTGAATATTATGCCTTGGCATTAAAATAACTCCGACACCAACAGATTGTGATAATTCTGAAAATCTGACAGTAATGCAACATGACATATCAGGTCAGTATATAATTGAGGGACTTTTGAAGTCCATGGGATATATCTTACATACAGTTTTATTAAAAGCAACAAAACTAATGTTTTTTATGTTCATTATGATCATGTCTTTACAAATTCCATCATTATTTACTATGAAAACAATCACTTATTAATAAAAAATGACTGGGTATCACTAAAATGTCAACTAAATAACCATCCCAATTTAATACCAACCACCTTCTAATTAGCTAAACAATAATGAAATGAGCTGATTCAGAAATAGCTTTGATTGTGTTCTTTTTATGAAGATAAACAAAATGACAAAAGAACAATGAACAATCTAGTATTTTTGCTTTATGTTCAAAACAACTTGTCATGGTCTAGAAATGATTTTAAATTTATGCTTTTACTAATTTACAATCTGCAGTTAATGTCTTCTCTGGAATTTTTACACTTTACAAAGTTGTGCTGCGGGCCGGATTGGACCCTCTGGAGGGCCGGTTTTGGCCCGCGGGCCACATGTTTGATCGAAGAGAGCAATCTTGTCTATTAACCCTCCTGTTGTCCTCGTTTATAGGCACCAAAAAATATTGTTTCCTTGTCTGAAAAAAAAAATCCCCAAATTTCTTAAAATTTGCAAAATCTTAAGGAAGAAAATTCCAATAATTCCTTAAAAGTTTTCCTTAAAAGTTTTATTTTTTTTTTTAAATCCCCCAAATTTGGCAAGAAAATTCTTGTAAATATTTTCAAAAAAAGAGTAAAAATCTTCCAAAAAAATCCTAAAAATATCTAAAGTGATTCCATATATATCAGTAAAACTTCTAATATTCTCTTAAGAACATTCACAAAAAATCAACCAAAATCCAGCAAAATTCGCTGGATTTTGGTTGATTTTTATGTGAATGTTCTTCAGAAACATTTTTAACATTTCTTTTTTTCCACCAAAAAATGTTCAAGGATTTCCCAAAAATGTTGAAAATGTGGTCATCAGAAGTTTCACTGTGAAGATAGATTTTTTTCCACATTTTCAAACTTTAAAACGGGGTAATTTTGACCCGCAGAACAACACGAGGCTTAATATGTTGTAAAAGTATATTAAAATACTAGATTACATCGTATAAATCAGTTCTAAAATCCTCCCAAAGACATCAATAAGCCGAGTTCATCTCACCTGTCAGGAGCAGTTTGCTTCCATTGGTTCTTCTCTGAGCCATCTCTCTCTTCTCTCTCTCTCTTCCTTTGCTGTCTCTTTCTCAGTTTTTGCCTCTTTTTCTTTCTCTCGCTCCATTTTCCCTCCGTTTTATAGTCCCTCAGCTCCAGCGGTTTGGTTATGCAGCGTGCACTAATTGTCTGGAACCGGTTTATAATGAGAAACATGGCAGAGAGGAGCTTTGAATGGATGCAACAGGATGTAGCGGCAGGTCTGATAACCCAGTTTGTGTGGATGGAAAAAGTTCTCCCCTGATCTTGATTAAACTGATGAATAAAAGCATTAATGTAAACACGAAGGTTTATAATTGACACGTGCCTTAGTTTATTTTACATCATTTCACAGAGAAATTACTGATTACAATTCAAGCCTGAGTGAAATCTGGACGTGATTGGATTCAGCTGTTTTTCACCGTGTTGCTCTTCATTCATATTTACGGCTCAGCTGCATGATGTTGAGTCTTAGGTTTCTGCTTTGGCATCTTAAAAACACTTCATAGTTTTATTGTTTTCATCTAATCATCTAAACGGGACGATTACGTCAGACAGAATAGAAATTTCTATCGTGTGAGTCAGTTTTTTGGGGGTGTCCTCTTAGACTTTTCTGGCTCGGTATACAAATATAGATATGTGCAAATAAAGGCTATAAAACTCTGAATTATACATTACTGTGTGCAATTAAAACTCAATTGTCACTTTAGTTGATTCAACACAAAATTCAAGTTAAATTAACTAAAATAAATAGGCTTAACTGAATCCGCTTTATCTTTCCACTTTGGCAGACATTTTTGTGTTGATTATGTTGTTGAGTGTGTTTGTTTTTTGAGGTAGAAGACAAACTGCTTCTCTGCAATTAAGCTGTTTATTTTCTAAATATCAGTGTCTCAAAAGAATCTTGTACAAGGACCTTTTCTGTTTGGAACAGCCTCCCAGAAAAGGATCCAGTCTGCTATGAACAGAGCTTTTTATTCAGTATGGTGAAATGTGATTGGTTATAGAACACAAACATGTAATTCAAATATTGAAATGTGATTGGATAAAGGTGGGGATAAACTGTGGTTTAGGCTCAGTTGTCCCATTAGTTGGTGCACAGATGTGTCCATATCTCTGGCATACGATTCATCCAGGAACCTCCTGCAAACTTTTTCCCGCGTTCTACCAGTTTGTATTACTCCTTTGTTAGCTGAGATGTGATGCAGCTACTGGTGGTATCTCAAAGGAAAGATTATTTAGGTTTCCTCCCTTAAACAACCTTGAGTTTGCGGTTTCAGTCAAATTAATTGTTACATTGTAGGAAAGTAAGAATGTGTTGTGTATCAAGGCCAAAGCTCTATCTTTGTTAGTGTGTGCATGTGCAGAAGGAGAAGCATTTTTTGGAAGCGGCTGTAACTTTCCAGCTTGACCTGTCTGTGTCCATCAGAGCTTGGAGTTACTGCTTAGCTCCATCTCTTCCCTTTTAAAGGTCAAGCACATTAAATGGTTATTATTATCAATATTATAACACTCATTTGTAACATCAATTTCAGTGTTCGGATATTAGTACCTTCGTGAGATAAAAATCGTAGTAGATTTCAGTGTTCAGTTAGTAGTGCCTTTATGAGATAGAAAATCCTAACAATATCAACTTCAAATGACACCTTATGCTTTTAAACTGGTGTTTGAATTTTGGTGAAAATTCATTTTACTGCTCCTTTGTGCATCATCTCAACATCCCAATTTCCACATTTCTTCAATTTTTTCTGTTGCAACTAAACCACTGTAGGAGTAAAGAAAAGGAAAGAATGGTAAGTAAATATCTTGTTTATATTTACATCTTAAATAAAGCAAATATATATATGGACATATATACACACATATATATGTACACACACATATACAACAATTGTCTTTTTTCACTGTTGCAGGTTGGAAAAGCAGTTGGTCTGAGGTTGATCTGAGTTATTTCCATGGTAAGACCCTCTTTCCTTCATCTACATTCTGTCAACTCAGTGTGAAATTTACCTTTTGTGTGAAAATGGAGGAAGTCAGCAGTGTTTTTGCCAGTGTTCATATGCAGCATAAAGGCGTGTTTGGTAACCAGTGTGGTGAAAAGTAAGCACTCCCACAATCCTGCATGGATCAAAAGTCAAAAAAGGAGGGGAAAAAGCAGCAGGGACGTTTGCAAAACTTATACCAGATGTTAAGTGTGCAGTTACTAGCTGGGAGCATCTGTAAGAGGAATGTTTCTGTGTGTTTGTGTTCAGCTGTCCTGTCTTTCTCCTTTTCCATTTTGTGTGTTTATGGTGCAGATTGACAACCTTGCTCAGACATTTCAGTTTGTGAGATCTTCACATGAATTCATACCAACCTGCAAATTTGTTTATTGCATATGCAGCAATATCCAGCTCTCCTAGCCTAGCAGTGCCCAACAAATGCACAAAAATGAATAACCTGGAACCTCTCAGTTAATATTCAACTACTAAGCAGCTTTATAAACAGGTATAGACCATAATACCTCCGTATGCAGTTTGATAGACTGGCAATCAAAGCAGCAAAACCTCTGGCAGAGGAATGAAGTGATTGACACTCCTCTTTACAAGCTTTTTATCACACCCAGCCTATAAATGCTTGTGTGGAAATCTGTTAGAACAGGAGGAGGACCAGGTGACACATGAGCTCTCAGATACATTTGCTTCCCACAATGCAATCTGATTCCCATTACATACATGATGTAATCGTCACCAAACCAGTTTAATTCTATTAAAATGAACTCTGGTTACTTTAACCCACTAATTAGGCTACTGAGGAGGCCTCTAGTGGTGAACTGTGGATTTTGCATCAGTTCTAAAGCTGTACATTGAGCAAGTTCAGCTGTTTGAGAACTGATCATAACCCTTGTGGTGTCTTAAGGTCAAAAATGACCTGGCCACTATGTTTAATAGCAGAGAAAATCCCCTAAGTGACATTTTTTCAACTGAAAATTCGAAGACTTTTCCTGAAGTGACACTGTGAACTGAGTTTTAAGTTTTCAGTGACCAGCAGGTCATAGATCTGATTTTTTTCGGACATTCAGGAGGTAAAACTGTAAAACAAATACTGTGTGCTGCACATGTGATGAATACATTTGTAAAGTCCATGCACACACATCAGCATACTGTCCTAAATGAGCTAATTAGAGTTTAATTTGGTCTTGAATTTCCCTCAGGATTAATTATCTGTCTGTCTGTCTGTCTGTCTATTCTGTCTGTCTATTCTGTTGTACAGTATGCAGAACACTATTGGTTTTTGTACATTTCTGATACTTTTTTAGGATATACAAGTACTATCTCTTGCTAAACAAATAATGTTTACACCTGTGCAGTACTTTTAGCAGCAATAATAGTCATAATGAAACATCTACTTTTGTAAAGAGAACAGTTATAACATCATTTTTGGGCTACATCAGTCTGAAGGAACCAGTTGAAATCATTTGGTAGCATTTGGTAGCTCTTCACCACCAGAGTGCTGGATTTTGCCCTGATCTGTAAAATCAGGTGTGTTTGTAACCGCTGAATACTTTATCGGTTCATGAAGTTCATTAACAAGACGGAGCAGCCCTCAGTAACCATCCAGGAGTATTTATGTGCTGGATGCCTCCGTTTGCCGTTACTCATAACATTTCCTCGGGCTCCTCTTTGAACACACAGCTCAGCTCCACAGTTACATAGCCTGAAGGCCTCCGAGATCAGCAGGTTTAACAAGCTTCTCACACTCCACATGTGTTTGTTCAAGCACAAACCAGAGTGGATCTGCCTCAGTGTTGTTGAGTTTTGTTGGAATCAGCTTCATTGGATATTTGTTTGACGTCCCAAAGATCCCACAGTAAAAATGTTTCCTCTGACGTTTTCAGGAATGAGTTTGGAAAAAAAGCACTGAAGCGCTTTGACACAGACTGGACAAAAAATAACTATAAAGTGTTGATAAAACATTTATTTGCAGTAGAACAACAGTTTGATTGGGTTTATCCACCAAAAATATGTTGCTATTTCTGTAAAATATAACACTTTGGCTGACATTTTTAGATGATAAGTATTTATTAAAAGATTGGTAAAGTTTAGGCACCAAATCTAATTGGTCTCCTCCATTTTCTGCTTCCTATTAGGTCTAATATTCATATATGATTAGTTGGTAGATAGAAAAGAAGTGACAGATTGATTTTAGGTTTAAAAATGCGTTTCATTCCATATTTTACTATAAAAAAACAAAGTTTTAAACTTTAAAATTTTGAATATTTACATGAAAATACCATAAAAAATAAAGTTTGTGTAACTTATTATAAATATTATAAATATAAATATTTTAATTAAAACTGGAAAGAGAGCTCATACAACTCCTGTTTTGCGTAGCCTGCATTTTCTGTTTCTTTTAGAACTGATGTGAAACTCCTTTTATTAGTTTTTAGAGCACTAAATGGCCTCGCTTTCTCTTATACCTTAAACTTTTGGGGTGGGAGATTTAGCTCCAAAAACACAAAACATTCTGCCTTTAAATCACACATTTCTCAGTGAAGAGTTTTAAATTTCCTAAATTTTAACCTAGAGTTGACAGCAGTCTGTTTCAGTTCATCTAAAATGAGCATGCTAGTGCTGTTTCAGAATTAGATTGTATTTACTTTTGGCCGTTTCTTTCTGCAGAAATTTGTGGACCATTTTAGCGTGACCCAACCTCAAGAACTGCTGATGTAGAACTTCCTTAGGGGCCGCTTTTGGGGGAAGAAAAACGTACCTACGGAAAGGAAGGAACTTCTGAGCAGCTCTGAAAAACTGGTGAGTGAGTCTCAATACTGATTAAACTCAGAGAAGAAACCACTATCAGGTTCAGATTAAAGAGGACAACAGTTTTCTCTCCTCTAACATCTCTCTAAACAGCATAAAATTCACCATATATGCCAACATGACAAATCTCCATTGTTCATTTCCTCCGTGCTCACAGAACTTCAGATGTGTCCGGTAACTAGTTGTTAACTTTGGGTTAGTGTCATGGTCAAAGCTGACTCTAAACCAGTGGAAAGAGAACGGCTGAAAGGGTGGATGACGGGGTCATTCCCGTTAATGTTCACCACCTGGCACATACTCTGACCTCCTACATTTGGAAGCCACCTATTTCCTTCCTTTTCCCTTCTGTATCTGTGTGTAATTTTCTAGCTATTTATTTATTTATTCTTCTGCTGAATTGTAAAACACTTTGAGCTACAGGAAGTGCACCTTTCATTTTGTATGTGAACTTCATTTATTCATTCATGTTTGGGTCGTCTAAACCACAAAATATTCACACTTTCAGTCAGACCTCAGACCTCCACATTTATACAAAACTCAAGCTACAGAAATCCAAGCAAAACATAAGTTATGTATCCACTTTGTTTTCAAGGACATTACTGAGAAACTGTCTGTGTTCATTCACTGTGGAATAATGTGTAGGAGCCCTTTATGTCCGTCACGTTAACAGGCGTTTTCAGGAGCCACGAGGTCACCTGTTTACTGTATATTTCCCATGACACTTTGCTTTAAACAGCTCTTCAGTATTACCAACGTGATAACATGGGATTCCATATTAATAGCATGAAACTTAGGGAATGTTTTGCATTGCGTGTCTACATATCTTAGACTTTTCATGTGACATTTTACGGGGTTAAAACAACAAACAAAATGGTAAAGGTTAGGGTAAAGGTCAGGTTTAAAGGGACCGTTTGTTTCAACTACATGTTGTGCAATGAAGCGCCTAATGCAAAAAACTGTGTCCTGCTCACACAACAAGTGAGTTTACCTTTTATACACACACCTTTCCAGGATATCAGGCTGAAACTGCAAACTTCTGGCAGCATTCGGCTCCTCTGTTTAATCTGCATTAACATACATGACGTCCTGTTCATGTGTGAACATGCACATGCGCAGCAGGTCTCCCATGAGTGACCTACACACTGACTTTGAAGGCTCCTCTGATTTTATCTCTACCTTCCATAGTGGACACACATTTAGAAAAAAAATTCAAATCCCCAACTGCTGCTGGTGAATGCCTGTTTGTTGTCAGGAAAACAGTTTTATGTTGCTGGCTTTGTCGTACAAAGACACAATGAGGGGATGTGTGTGTTTGAGGTGTTTGAACATGGTGTTAACTAATGCAGAGTCAGTATGCATCATCTTATGTGTGTATAGATATGAGAGAGGAACCTGCACATAGAGGAAGATAATAAGGAATGAGATTAAAAAAACAGGCTGAAATGATAAGCAGACAGTGAGGAACCATGGGAGCGGTATTTCACAGTTTTATGGGCCGAGATGTTGCTGCAGTCCACCTCAGCCAGGCTAACAAACATGTTGCACAGCTCCACCTCTTAGCTCCGTTTAACCCTCATGGAATCTCAAACAGGAGCGTTTTCTTTTTAAGACTGTTCCTCCTTTGACTTCTTTGCAAATTCTTCCTGTACCTCTCGCCTCCCTCCCCCAAACACTGCCCCTTTGTGTTTTAGCCCCTGGCAGTGCATACACAATAAGTGCACACACATGCACACACATGCACGCATGGTCATAAACCAGAGCTACACACCCCCTTCTCACTGAGATCACATTCACTACAGAGCAGTTGCAGCCCGTCAAACCCCCTTTTGGCATTTTCTGCAGATTCCTACTCACACTTTTCCTGCTGTCTAACCCAGGACCAAGACGTCCCATCTGCAGATAGGTAGGATTTACCAGCATTGGTTTGTGAATTCACGCTTCATATGTTGGCTTTCTGCTCAGGAAGGCACACATGTGTCTTAAAGTACATGGTGTTCCTTCTAGACCCTGTGAGTCCATGTGCACATGGGCTCCTCACTGAGGCACATTTCTGTTTGCTCCCAAGAGAAGCCTTTGTGGCTCTTTAAAAACTTATTTTTGAACATAGAAACATTGAACTTTATGTACTTTTATGGCATGTATAGTGTTTGTGTTACCCTTTTCTGTGTTTTGGTCCCACTGGGTTATACTTTGTACCTGCTTTATGTTGTAAAACTTTATCTTTAAAGCTTTATCTTTATGCATGAGAGTGTGTTATTTCTGCAACAGGAGGTGAGAAGTGAAGGTTTTTCCGTGCAGGGAGTTAATTGGTTGACATTTGATGCTAATGTAATTTAGAGATACTTTTCTTTGTGGCATATGAATGAGCAGCTGGGATTATTTCAGGAATCGCCAGTTAGTGTGAGCTCTCAGTGACGTGGGATTGAAGTTACAAAATGAAGAGAGAGAAAAAAGAAAAAAGCACCAGTTGATCACTTCTGCCTCAGCTGCATCCATTCAACAATTAGTATGACTCTAAAAGCTGCCTGAGGTTGTGAAAGACTCCATTTCCCTTCATTCAAAGGCTCGTGTCGCATTCATAGATCTCAAATAGGTGTAAAGTGGGTGCAAGGGTCACAGCCCACAAAGAGCTGTGATAAGATCAGCTCAGGTAAGGGAGGAAAACTTTTTGGAGTTAGGTTTAGCTTTGCAGTGACCCTGCAAACTTTGCAAAGTGATTTTTGTGTGCACTAAAGCCTATCTGGTCTGCATGCCAACCAGCAGAAGCACAAAATCTTTCCTTCCTGTGGTTGCATAATGTCTGAGATGCTCTGACTGATGTAACATTACACAAGGATCAGTAATGACTCGCAGTGATAAGAATCCTCTGTCAGAAGTAGATCCTAATTCTGTTAAAAGGTCGTTATGCCATAAAGAAACAGAGCAAAACAAAAAAACACATATATTTCCTTCCTTATTGCAAGATATTCAGATGGCTTAACTTTTTCCTTCACTGGCCTACAGAAACTAATGCAGCCTTCTGGTAACACTGAGGCAAATGAATTCCACTTGTTGTCCCCCAAGCACTGAAAAAGTCCAATAATTACATAGGAAGGGGAGCTTGGATAAATATTCATTACCAACAGGATGAAAATCTAATCAAAATATTTAGCGTTCCCATTTTTCTGCAGCTCCAGAGAACTAAATGATTAGTTGCTCAATCAACAGAAAAATGGTGAAAAAAGCTGAAGATCCTTTAGTTCCACCGTCTTCTTAGTTTTATACTATTATAAAGTGCATATTTTTGTCTTTTGGACCATTTGTAGGATGAAACAAGATAACAAGATAACCTTTTAGAGGCTACCAATTGAATAATAAAAAAAACAGATCAGTGTATCATAAAAATATGCTAAAAAATGATCAAAATGTTGACGTTCCACTGAGTTGTGACTATGACCTTGGAACAACTACTCAGTTTGTTCCTGCGGGGACATATGGCTCAGCTTGGCTGCCTGGTTTTGACTAGGTGCACTAAATACACACAGGTAGATCAGATTGACAACTGAAATATGGTGTAATATCATGAAATTTCCTTGTATTTTCTCCCATTCCATTCCTTGACCTTTGATGCATGGCAGCCATGTGCTGTGATGAAGGCTGCAGTAGCTGCAAGATGCTCCAACCATCTGCACTGAGCTACCAGTAGATGGCAGCATTCAATGGATGGATGTTGTTGGATAACTGGTTGTCATTATCATCATGTTGCATTGAACCCGATTGGCTCCACAAATACTCAATTAATCAATCAGTTGACTCCACCGTAGTGTGCATATGTTGAGAAATGGATCAATCTGACTTGAAATTTAATTATTTAATGAAGAGATATTCAAGCTGACATCAGGTTTCAGTGCTTTTAGTTTATAGTGGATCTATTTTTTCCATGCCTGAGCTCTGCTGTTGGGTTGGAGCTTCTGTTGTTCTCTGAGGAACCAAACCTCAGTCAAGAAGGAACCCACCAAACCCACTGTTCTCCTCTTGCCGTCCTTGTGTCCCAACCTTCCTCCCCCGTCCCTCACCCCGGGTCACTGCCCCCTCACCCCTCCTCCCACCCCTGACTGCTATGTCCACACGTGTGCTTCCCTCTCACATGTTGTATCTCCTCCCACCTCCTCCTGTGCCGCCCTCCCCTTTCACCAACACACTCTCATCTGCGCTGTCTGTCTCTCTCTCTCTGTTGGTGGCGCTGGGATCCACAGGCGTTTTCGGAGGACAGGAACAGGACAGGACACGCACCCTCTTGCACCACACAGCAGCAGCAGCACCACCACCACCACAGACATGTCGGACTCCGAAGCCGCCGCTGCCCCCGCCGAGGCCCCCGTCCCCGCTGCTTGTGCCAGCATCAAGGCTGACCTGGACAAATGGTAGGTGATGGTGTGCATGTTGCGAAGACGTGAACAGAGGAGAGGAAAATAATGCATAGATATGTTCCTTCAACCTCATCATGACACCATCGTAGGAACCTCTCGCAATCCTTAATCCACATTCGACTCTTTCAAAAGTTCTCGTCCACCTTCGGCAGTTGCTTTCGACTATTTGAGATGTTTAACAGCTGAAAGTAGAGAAGCCCCGACCCAAAAACCCAATAATCACGTGCGATGTGCTTGAATGTTACCTAACGAGCTCACCAACAGCATCACATCCAAGCTTAGAGGTAAAATAGCTAAAAAAATTCTGAGCTTGCGCGATCAAATGGGGAAGGACTGGTTGTGGACAATGGCATCCCAAAATGCGCCAAACTAAAATGGAGTCTCATCATCGGACACCGGGGTCAGCGCAGAAAAACCACCAGGTCTTTGATGTTGAGATGTAACTGAATTTGACATGCTAGCTGGGAGCAGGGGGTGAGGGTTATGGAAACCTGGGGTACCCGTCGTAGGGGAGAACAGTTCGGGGATTAATGATGTGTGGCAGCGGGGTGATTGTTTGATGCTCGTCCATACGCATGGATGAAGGCTGGGAATCTGCTTGCGTCACTGGCGTCCCTTTTCCCACAATACTTTGCGTTAGCTCGTTCCGTTTGTCGCCGCTGTCTCCTTGCGCTGCTGCAGGAACACCAGTGAAGGGATGGTTTTTTTTGGAGGGGGTGTTGTCTTTAATTGTGGCAGACGCTGCTCTGAGTGAGTGAAGAACGGCAATTATGTAACACATCAACACATCAACGGACAATCCAATCTGACAGACTGGAGTATCTTTGTGAACAGTCGCCAAGGTTTGAGATCTGTCAGGAAAGATTGTTAGATTTCTAGAGGTATAGTTGTGTTTTTTCCCTTTCCTGGTCTCAATGTCAATGTTTTTGCAGAAAAAGCAGAATTTATTGCTAGTAAAGACCGTCAGGTTTGTCTTGGCCACGCTGTTGGGCCTTGATAAGGTGGCTGTGAATGTGTGAAACCTTTTGATAAGACCGCAGGTTGGGGTGGGGGAAGGAAGGCAAGGCTTGGCGATTGGCTAATCACGTGTTAAATTTTAACAAGTGCCGACTTTGTGTTGAGGAACTGTTAGAGGCTCGATACATAGTCTATGTTTAGGTTTTACACATAAATCCTCCATCACCGGTAGATAGCCTGAGCTGTTTTTGTGTTAAAGACATTGCAGACATTCTCTGGACAGTCCATGCCATTTACTGCAGCTGTTTAAAGTAAGGAGGCCTATACTGGGAACTCTGGCCAAGGTTGCCACTTAATGGTGTTTTGAAGCGCAACACAATAAGGTGACAAGGTGATTGTAGTATGTGGGCCTTCACATGCAGCAGATGTCAGCAGAACTTGAACCCATGACTTTGAGAGGTGGAAAGTCAGGCAGCACCAGTAAATATGACCGTAGAGGGCATTTTAAGCTGCCAGTGTTCATCTGCAGGCCACTGTGGCTCCACACAATGTACAGGATTTGTTGAGTCTGGGTCCTTGTCCCACGACTTCTAGCGTCTCAATTATAACCAGAAATATATCTTGCACACACAAATGTTCCCGCAATAAATCCATCAAACGTCAGTGAGGTCCAGTGGGATGTCACTGAGCTGTTCGTCTCAAGTTGAAGCATCTGTCATCAGCATAATAACAGTGAATTATCACGTGCATTTGCAGCTATCCTCAGCTTTACGAGGCTTTACCATACTTACACCATACTTTACTACATAAAAAATGGACACAGCTTCTGTTTTTGTTGATAAAACTGAAGTGAAATTGACTTAAACCTGTATTAAATCTAACAGCTTACAGGGGGAGACTCTTCAAGTTGCAAAAAGAAGTGAGATTTCATAGAAATCTATCAGAAAATTACCCCAGTTTTCACTTGATTTGTTACCTCAGGAAGCATTTTCTTCATGAGTTTATGGCCTCATTAGCTCATTTCAAGACTTTTTGAGTTCAGTGTCAGCAGGTCAAGGTAAAAATTTGTCATCTATAGCGACTGAAGGTGACAAAGTTCGATCTCTGTGATGATCTAGACTCTTTTGAATCCAGGTTTTCTGATCATTTTCTTTCTATTATTAGATTTGCTTAACCCTCCTGTTGTCCTCGTTTATGGGCACCAGAGAATATTGTTTCTTTGTCTGAAAGAAATCCAAAAATTCAGCAAAAAAATTCCCCAAATTTCTGAAAATTGGCAAAACCTTCAGGAAGAAAATTCCAATAATCCCTTAAAAGTTTTATTTAAAAAAAAAAAAAATCCCCAAGTTTTGCAAGACATAAAAATTTAAAAAATAATTTTAAAAAAAGTATTTGAAATATTTTCAAAAAATGACTAAAAATCTTCCAAAAAAAATCCCAAAACTATCTAAAATGATTACATACATATCAGTAAAACTTCTAATATTTTCTTTAAGAACATTCACAAAAAAATTCAACCAAAATCCAGCGAAATTCGCTGGATTTTGGTTGATTTTTTGTGTGAATGTTCTTAAGAAACATTTCTGTTAACATTTGTTTTTTTCTACCGAAAAAGGTTCAGAAATTTCCCCAAAGTGTTGAAAATGTGGACATCAGAAATTTCACAGTGAAATTTTTTCTTTTTTCCACATTTTCAAACTTTACAACGAGTCGATTCAACCCGCAGGACGACACGATTCAGATTTCATATTCTCAGCTCCAACTTGAGCTCCTGCCTTCCTCTCTGCATGTGGTCTCTCCTACATCCAGCACTGGCCTTGAATCTAATACTGGCTCCTTCCAGACCTTCCATTTTATTCCAACCAGCTTGAAGCCAGCTACAGATTCTATAAGCTTTAGTTGTAATGAACACCCCAACCCTTGCGTATTTATAGATGGCAGCTTGTAAAAGTCACGGATGGAGGTGTGTACGAGTGAGACTGTATGTGCAGGATACCATGACATGTTTCCAGCCGTAGATCATGTTTCTGCTCCACCTGACACCTGCTCCTCTTCACCCAGTCAGGCCAAATCAGCAAAGGCCTCACATTCACAGCCAGAGACATGTATGAGACTGCATGGAGGCGGCCATCTTGGCTGTAGTCCCACATGATGACACGACAAGCGTCTCTTCATACTCTCTCTATGTCTCATTTTATCCATTTGCTGCTGCTTCAGGACAGACTTTTTATGAGGTTTATTAGGAGAATTCTTTTTTTTTTTTTTAAGATATTTTGTCTTTTAAATGGCAGCACTAAACATGACCTTGACAAGGTCACACTGAGGTGAAGTTAGCAACATGCTAAAGGCTGGTGAAGGTTTTAAAATGTTCCATGTAATACATACATGCGTGTTAGAATCTTTATAATTTTCACATCACATGATCGTTTAACAGTTTTAATTATTGTTTATTCTGTTTTTTTTCCTGCAATGCAAAAATCCGTTCATTCTGACTTCATTTAACCATTTGATTTGTTTTAAAAAAGACTAATATTAGGTATTTTAATATTTAGATTTATTTTAAATAAGGACTCTTGCTGAAAAAAATGTCATGAATTCAGCTCTATTAAGGATGTAATAATATATTCTCACTGCATTAGTACATTTTTTTCATTTGACAGTTTTATTTGTCATAGACAGACAGACAGACAGATAGATAGATAGATAGATAGATAGATAGACAGACAGACAGACAGACAGACAGACAGACAGACAGACAGACAGACAGACAGACAGACAGACAGACAGACAGACAGACAGACAGACAGACAGACAGACAGACAGACAGACAGACAGATAGATAGATAGATAGATAGATAGATAGATAGATAGATAGATAGACAGATAGACAGATAGATAGATAGAGACAGATAGACAGATAGATAGATAGATAGATAGATAGATAGATAGATAGATAGATAGATAGATAGATAGATAGATAGATAGACAGATAGACAGATAGATAGATAGACAGACAGACAGATAGATAGATAGATAGATAGATAGACAGATAGATAGATACTTTACTAATCCTGAGGGAAATTCAAGTTTTCAGCAGCTTATGTACAAAAAAATAACAAAAAGACAAAACAAGCAGGTTAATAATATTAACATTAAAGGTTAGTATATACTCAACTTGCTGTACAATCCTATAAATAGACTAATATTAAGTGTTTTAATACCTAAATGTAATTTTTCTTGACTAATTCAGACGTGATTTATTTTAAATAATGACTCTTGCATAAAAATCTCATAAATTCAGTTCTGTTTGGTATGTATGAATATATTTTCACTGCATTAGTAGAGCTTTTTTGTCTCACTTTTTTGAAGAAAGTCAGATTTTAATGTCCGATTATTGCAAGAAGTTACTAAGTTTTGCAGCATTTGGATGTTTGGTCAGGCTGGTGTTGATTCCAGGCTTTTTCAGGAGAGTTTTACCACAAACCTCCAACTTCTCCTTTGCCCTCCAGCCACTCACTCACACACACATGGTCTGTCTGTCTGTTACCGACCGCCTGCAGTTGTCTGTGCAGACATGCATGTACATTCTTGCTGGTGGAAACCATCCTGGTTTTCATCGGGGAATTCGGTGACTCGGCAGAAGTCAGTAATCTGAGTGTTATACTGCTGCTGTGTCAGACTGTCAGCAGCCTCCTCCTCTCAGCCCAACATGCTGCACTGTGTATCAGGAGTAGACTTCATGCTGATATCTTATTAGTAGGGCTGGGACTTCAATGCGTTATTCCAATTAATTAATTACAGAAAAAATAACGCCTTAAAAACAATAACGCATTTAATCGCATGATGAAAAATGCAGATGAATAGAAATGAAACGAACATTTTTGTTGTTTAAGTTCACGTGTAGGTCTATCCATTGATTCAGTCTTCAACCAAGTTTATTTGAATTGAAAAACTTTGTTATTGTGTCAGATATTGATATTTGACAAAAAATGTGATTGATCGCAATTAATCCTTAAAAGCCTAATTAATCTAATTATTTAGATACATTTTTATAATTGTATCCCATCACTAGTTATTAGGTTTTCTGGAACTCTTCATCACTTGAAGAATCTTGTTAATGTGGAGGCAATTCGTTGAGTCTTCAATCCTGCTTACATGAGATAAATTGTGCCTAAGCCAGAGATGACACACATTGCTTAATTTGTTGTGTATGAACCATAATTTCAAAAGTTCCTTATTATCTGTATTTCCCTATTTTTCTGTATTATTTTATGCTGTTGAAATTTTTAGGCTTGTTAACAAAAGGAGCAAGGACATGATTGAAAATACAGTCACAGCTTCGAAACTAGTGTCAAAATCTATTATTTTGAAACAAACAATAATTGCCATCCAGGAAGTGAAGAGTCTCAGAAGAAAGCAGTGAATGCTGGTAAAAACTTTTCAGAGATTACTTTAATAATTCATTGAATAATACTGTATAATAGTGTTTGTTTTTTTTACAAGTGAATGTGATGGGAAAAGCCAGCATCAGAGGCACAAACTGGGATCTCACTTCTTTCTGTTTTCTATTTTTAATGAATTGAAATTACTTTGGACAAAATAATTTTCAATTTGACATGAAAGAGTCTTTTCTTAAAGTAAAATCTTGTCAAAAACTTAAATTGACCATGATTCAGTGATGAAAACCGTACTTTTTATGGACACTAGTATTGTTTGAAAAGGTCACTGTTCTACGGCCTCCAGGGATGCAGCGCTTCACTAATTCTCATCCTCTCACCCCCCCGAGGACGACTACACGGCACGCTCGCCCTTAATCACATGATCTGTTGACTAGCACTTGGCCTGTGCATCATCTTTAACTGCTGCACCTGCTCAGTGTTCAATAATGCATGTCCGTCCCACGGGACCGAGTACAGCAGGCTCAGTGTAAATTATTCAAACTTCATTTCCTGATTGTGTCCGAGGCGACGTCACTCTCCCCGTGGACCCGGATGCGCTGACATCACCGCGACTAGCGATCAGAGCAGAGTGGAGTTGGTTTTAGCTTACTAGGACTACAGATGGTCGCGCATTACTTGAATGAACGTACTGGATCAGGGTCGTCACGGAAGCTTTGCCTCCCGGTTGCTATGACGACCCAGCTTTGCCCCACGACCCTGTAACGTGACCTCGCCGAGTCCTGCTTTCTCTCGGGAGGTTGCGTGATGGCTGTGGTGGCGGTGATGATGTCATCAGCTCCTTACCTCCCCCCACCTCCTGCTCTGATGCGTTATATAATCCCCACATTCACTGAAAATACACGTTTACATATCAGGACAGTGTTCATTAAAAAAAATACTGATGGCAAAGCGTCTATAGCAGGGATGTCAAACTCATTCTCTGTTTATCATTTACACATTACAACTTCCACATCACAGAGTGTCTACAAAGGAACACAACATTTAGTCACAGATATCTGGAACTGATATAGTATTTTACTTTATGATCAAAGTGACAAAAAAAGACAAAAAACAACAAAAACAGGACAAAATATTACAAAAATGAAACACAAAATAACAACAAATGCGACAAACAACATGAAATAAAACAAGAGACAAAAAAATGGACAAAAAAGTGACAAAACGACAAGTAAAGCCGACAACACAAGTGAGACAAAAAAAACCCACAAAACGACAAAAATGATGCACAAAACAATGAATAAAGCAAAACACAAAATGATAAAAATAAGACAAAAAACACAAACAAAACAAAAAGGAAGCACAAAACGACAAAAACGAGAAAGAAAATGACAAAAACATGAGACAAACAATAAAAGCCAGACAAAAACAAGACAAAATATTACAGATATGAGACACAAAATGACAAAGGAACAATGAACAATGTAGTACTTTACTTTATGAACAAAACAACTGGTGATGGTCTAGAAATTATTTAAAATTTACAGTTTTACAAATTTATAATTTGCAGTTAACGTCTTCTCTGAAGTTTTTACACTTGACAAAGTCGTCCCATGGACCGGACTGGACCCTCTGGAGGGCCGGTTTTGGCCCGCGGTCCGCATGTTTGACACCCCTGCTCTATAGTGTTGTCAGGTGCCACTGTTTTCGTCCCTCAATCCTCATCTTGGGTTTTAGCTTGAGAACATACGTGTGTGTGTTGGATGGATGGATGGATGGATGGATGGATGGATGGATGGATGGATGGATGGATGGATGGATGGATGGATGGATGGATGGATGGATGGATGGATGGATGGATGGATGGATGGATGGATGGATGGATGGATGGATGGATGGATGGATGGATGGATGGATGGATGGATGGATGGATGGATGGATGGATGGATGGACGGTGCTCCAGCAGGATTATCTGACAACACACCCTCAGGGTTACACTCTCTGATGCCGGGTCATCAGTGCAATGCGTCAAACATAAGCACTCATCCACTCCATCCAAGCACATGCAAACACACACACACACACACTCAGAAATGCATGAGTACAGTCGACACTCAATGGCTCCCGTTTCCTCACACACAGTATTCGCTGCATCTCTCCTGGCAGAGTAAAGTGCTGAGTGATAATCTGCTGCAGCCAGCTGTGTGTTACATCACTAACAGGCAGCCGGCCACAAACACAAAGAGATAAAGCAGCAGAGATGACCCTGTGCAGCTCAACGGCTCCATCAAAATGGATGTGACACAGTCATGGGATGCCGTTTGTGACCACACTTTGGGGAATTAGACTTTACTGTAAAGTTGCAACAATTAATCCATTGTAGAGGAGAAAAAGTCCTCTGATTCCAGCTTGATAAATGTGAACATTTTCTAGTTTCCTTACTCATCTATGACAGTAAAGTGAGAATCTTTGGGTTATGGTTAAAACATGATATTTAAGGATTTCATCTTTGGCTTTAGGGAACAGTTATTTTGTAGAACAAACAACTAATTAATCTATCAGGAATTGAGTTCCAAGTTTCAGCCTTTCGTTGTCTGCTGAAAACTGACATATCTTTTTTTTGTTATACTCAATGGTTCTGCCAACTCCTCATTTATTACTTTAATGAGTTGCCATGGAGGAGGAGCTTGCAAAACTTACACCTGATTGTCACAATGTTAATTCTTAGCTTAGTTATGTTACTTCTAATTGAACAAGAGACATCACACAATAATTTCTCAGCTTCAAAGCTGTGTGTAGGTGGACTTAGCTAGGCTAGCTGTTACCAAATTTTTAAATAAATGAATAAATTAGGGATGTAATGTTTGAAAAAAGTGAACTAACCAGCTACCAGTCGACTCCTTGTCTCTGCTTCAGGCTCGCAGGTTAAGGCTACACTTAGCCACAATTAGCATAACACACCTGGATCTCTGAGTGAGCAATAAATGGTCATAGTTGCATTGTGGGTAATGTAGGCACATAGTTTTGATTACACTGTGTGGAATGTTATATTCTGCAGCATCACTTTTATTGCTGTTTTTGTATGAAACATTCATTGTGAGTCTGACAAAGTTGTAGCACTGCAATGCTAAAGCAGCGTAATCCTCGTTTAACATTTCAGTCCAGGTTAATTTGGTATTTATGATCTCAGCTAATGTGTGTCCTGGGAATTCACCTAAATGCTGAATGTTGTATGGAGGCAGATGGGAGTCTGCATGGGAGTGTTGGACTGGGGAAAACTGAATCATTTCACACAGAGTTCAGCAATTTTAACTCAAAAAAACAATACTCACAATAATTTGTGACATAATTAAAAGACTACAAGAAAAGAAAACATTGCCAATCACTTCTGAAAAAATAGAGAAATTGTTAACCCATGTTGTGCCTCAAAGTGTTAAACTGAAACAGGATGGACGGATTGGTGCTGGAGGTTGAGTCAGGGGTTGGAGGAAAAGCAGAAAAGAGTGACGATTAGACGCCATGAAGCCAAAGGAGGAGACAGAGATTGAGTTTACATTCATTAAACATGAAACTCCTCCTCCTGTGGACTCCCCCTCTCATCACCTATTATCACGCAAACCTCCCTCCCTGCTGTCCGATCAACCAGATGGGTCCATCCACGTCGTAGTTCTGAATCCCTCCTCTTTCTCTCCCCCTCCTCCCTTCCTCCCTCTCGCTCCATCACACTAATGCACTGTGGCAGTCGGCTGCTGCGTTTCCTCCTGAATGTGAGGCTGAATTCTCTCTTTCCCTTTTCTTTTACTTTCTTCTCTTTTTTTATCTTTCATTTCTGTGTACTTTCTTCATCCCAAGAGAGAAGGTTGTTTTGTCCACACCTCTTCTCTCTTGCTCCTGTTTTGCTTCTGCCGTTCAAATCCGTTAGCACATGAAACAAGCGCATGTTTTGACAACAGAATTAGCTGGACTGTTGAGTCCGACTCATAATGCCAGTGTGTTGAAATGTGAGTTGCCCTGGCTGCGAGCTAACTGTCGGTAATCCTCGTCTTTCAGTGTGGCCGAGAAGGGAGCCGAGGGCTGCAAAGATCTGATGGAGGCCTTCGCTGCTTGTGTGAAGAGCGCTGCCGAGGGGACGTCATGAGGAGTCGCCCTCCAGCCTCCAATGTAAGGATGTTACGTAACCGTCCGATGCATTCACAGTCAACAACCGTTAAAGCTGGGGGTTGATTATGGAAGGATGTAATTAATGAAGATAGTTAAATTCACACAATAAATTTACAGGTCAAACTAATAAAAGTGAATGATGGCTGCGTTCCATTTAGCTGCTTCAGACCCACCATTGTGCAAGTGCGCCAGAACATATTCTTACATTTTTACATGCTGTAGTGCCATTTTTTGGAGTTTTTTTATTTGCTTTACATCAAAAATAACCCTTATATCCCAAGTTTTTATAATATGTATTGACTTATGTCTTGACTACTACAATAAATTGCTTAAAAGTGTAATGAACGTTAAAAAATGAAAATCTTTTTGTTTTGGTTTTTTTACATAGATTTCAAAATACAGAAACTGCATAGCTGTATCCCTTAAATTTGTAAATGTAAAAAAGTTGCACAATATCCTTTGGAACCACAGGAAATTTATTTGGAGTCTGTACATCACTTGCTTTTTGAAATATGGTCAATTTTGTAACCTGTAAAAAAATAAATAAATAAATAACAGTGCAAAATTTGCAAAGAGACAGCATTAACATCAAAACAAACCATTTACAATAGTGCAATCACATTTCTAAGTGTACCAGATACTCATGAACACACATCTTTTATGTACAAAACCGTGGTCAGACCATAAAAAGTGCATTTGAAAATAAAATAAAAGAATTTTTACTGAATCAGTAACAGAATTTTGATGGCTGGCTGGTCCAAGTGTTTGATTTACAGGTAAAACTAATGACTGCTTCAGTTTCAGGGTCACTTGATAGAACAGAGCTGCCAAAATATCTGCTGTATAAAAGGTTTATTATTAAAGAATTGCATATACATAAATCATAATATAAATCTCATCTTTTTGCTGAAGCCATGCAGGTACTTTGGGGGTATTTTGTTTCAGCTTTTATTACGTTTTTCTTTTGAGAAATTAGTTCCAATAAGAACTCATCCAGAGTAGTCAGTGCACTATTTCTAGGAAGAAACGTTGTTTAATGACATTTCCCGGTGCTTTGAGCTCCACAAATGAAAATCCAATCGCCTTAACTGCACAGTAAGGAACTGCTTAACTGCTCAGGATGGAAC
This sequence comes from Amphiprion clarkii, assembly GCA_027123335.1. Classification (NCBI taxonomy): domain Eukaryota; kingdom Metazoa; phylum Chordata; class Actinopteri; family Pomacentridae; genus Amphiprion; species Amphiprion clarkii. Next base: position 29,832,059 of record CM049583.1, on the reverse strand, counting down.
TTCGCCAAAATCACAAAACAGAATTGCAAAGAGAAGCAGCAAATACGGCCATTTTAGAATGGAGAATGTGTTTTTTGAAATTAAGTCATCAATTCTCAAAGTAGATACAGATTATGAATCATTTTTTTATCATCATTTAAGGTCTGATTTGTTAATAAAGTTCCCTCTCTCCTGTCTTCCAGGTCCACTGCACTGAGTCCTCCAAGTTCCCAGCATTCCCTTCTGCACAACAGCACTGGACTGAATGATGACAACAACAATGATGATGATGATGATCGTAGCGCAGCATACACCGTGTTGATTCGGGCTGAGTTTGGGATCTGGTGGCAGTAACCACAGTGTCCTCCCCCCTCCTGTTTTAGGCTTATCTGGTGTCCCTGTCTTACCGCCATCCCCCTTCTCCCTCTACAGCTGACATGCAGTACATGGGCAATTCCAGAGGGCCGATGGGCTGTGATGTAAATTGTCGACTTGAAATGAATACTTATAAAAGGAAATAAAAGTATCAAAAAATTGGTATAATAAGAATCTGTGGTTTGTGGACTCTTGTGTCACCATTCTGACGGTAGATGTAGGAAAAAAAGGAACACAGTCACGGTTTTGAGAGTATGGATTTATTTTATCACCACTTGAAATAGATCTAAAGAAAACAATCGTAACGTTTTAGTCCTGTACAAAATAAAGGAGCTGAAACATGAGCAGTTGAACTTAAAAAGTTAAAGCACCACAAAATAACTGTTTAGTTGGCAACAGAAGATGTTTGTGCTTCTTCAGCGAGTATGTTGACTGAATTGTTAATCCAGTGTTAATGATCACTAGACTACTAGAGTTAACAACAGGTATATTGAAGTCCTTACTGTCTTTTCTTTCAAAATATTTCTGTTTTTTTCTGATGTTTCCAAGGTGCAGTCCAAACATTTTGAGACTGAGCCCATGAAAAACCCCCAAATCAGACCTGAGTAGTCTCCTTGTGCAGTGATACTCTGCTCCCAGTGCTCCTGCAGCACTTGGAACGCTCCCTGGAAGTCCTGTTATGTAAACATGTCAAACAGCATCTGCAATGGGGACTGAATCTTCTCCAGTGTGTCAAAGCAGCGACTCTTCAACTTGAATTTCTTTATGGGGAGGAAAAAGAAGTCACAGGGAGCTTACAGCGAGTAGGACGGGTGGGGAAGCGATGATGATTTTGCTGTGGCCAAAAAACCCCATATGTAGTCAGTGCAGTTTGACAGTCCAACCCTGGGGGACCAAGGCTTAGGATAAGGATTACTTACCGTGATACACCAAACAGCCACAGCGTTTAAACCACCTGCCTAACATTGTGCTGGTGTCACACGTGTCACCAACACATCTCTGACCTGTTGGAGCATCGATGCTGGACCTCTGCAGGTGTCCTGTGGTGTCTGGTAAAGGGACATTGGCAGTGGATCCTTTGGATCCTGTTGTTTGCTCGGTGGGACCTCTGTTAATCGGGCTTGTTACGGCATTTCGTAAATGCTTGACCTTGATTGGGATTTGGGGAATTTGGAAGCCAGGTCAGTGCCTTGGGCTCTTTGTTGCATTCTTCAAGCCATTCCTGGGCAGATTTTTACAATGTGGTGCATTGTCCTGCTGGGGTAGGTAACTACTATCATGGAGTACAGTTGGCATTGAAGTGGGGAAGTATATACACAGTGTTTAGGTGGATGATACATGGCAACATAACATCCACCTAAATGCCAGGACCCAAGGTTTCCAAGCAGAATGTTGTGTTTTAACAAAATCCATGTGACACACTTCATCTGTCATTGGTTTGAATGATAAAGGGTCAATGTATAATCGCAGGACTTTTTGTAGCATAGTTGACATTTTTGCTGTTTTCAGGCCAAAAATCAACAACTATAGTCAAACACCACCATATATATTGACCCATGTATGAAATTCAACACATTTTGATCACGTCTCAACTGTAAACTTCATTCCTTGTTGCTTGGTTCTGCTATTTCTTTGATGAGAACACTTAGAAATAGCACAAGCGTCTGACATTGTCTGCTGCTTGAATGGCCTGAACCTTCATTACTGTATACGTACAATATGTAGGGACTTAAGACGGCATGGCCATTTAAAGCTAGCTACACCTAGCTGTGACTTTTGTTATAAAATTACAGCCAGAGCATGTTGCGGTAATCATTTTATACTGTACTGCATCTATCTATACAAGTATAAAACCTTGTAGCAGAAGCTAAAGTTGCCTTAAAGTCAGTTAGCCAGCTAGCTAAAGCTACTTAGATATCTTTATCAAAGACAACAGCTAACAGTCTTAGATTTTATTATGTATTGTGTCTGCATATACATACTGCAGGCTAACATACACTGATAAATACATATACATGTAAAAAAAAAGATTGGAGGTTGGATTGGATAAGATCAGCCCATTGTAAACCATTGATTAAAAAGACGTTCAGTACTGGCAGAAAAATCGCTGACATTTATTCCACTAAATGAAGACTCAGTGGTTCATTGGCTGAGGGATCAAGATGGAAGCCAGTCTGACCACACAGTCACAAACTGACATCAATACCATCAGCTGTCTGTTCTACTGTCCTAATCCACCCACGGGGGGTAAATACGGACTCTTTTTGGCTTCACGCTCACGCATTCCCAGATTAGTCTGTCCTCTGCTCTCAGGAACGGCCTCCCAGTCACAGGTGTAGATTTAATGCCAGTATGTGCATGTTTGTAAAAGTTAAAATATACTTTATACAAAGTGGGACTGATAAATTCATTTCTTCTGCGATACATTGCCTGGCGTGAAGGTGGGGGAGTGTTAAAGGCATTTTCACACTTCCACTACTGCTTTAGATTCCACTTTCTTTGCTCTTGATTGAGTTTGTTTGCCATTGCTCACAATCCCTGAAAAAAAAATGTATAAGAAAACATGAATAAAGGACATGGAATACTGGTTTGGATAAAATAGATCTAAAACGTGAAACAGAGTGAAACACCTGTAAGCCTGCTTTTGGCCCATACTGTATATATAGTAAAGTAAGGCACAGTTATCTAAAGTAGAGTTTCTGTAAAATGTAAGTTTTTTTTTGCACCAAAAATCTGTTTGCAAGACGCCTCTCTACACAGATGATTCTTTTTCCTAATCTGTGCTGCATTCAGTTCACATAAAAAGTAGGTATCCAGTACTGAACACAAGATGGAGCCAAACTCACTGCATTTAGTGTGTAGAAGGTCTTTTATTGTTCAGTTTTACAGTTTCAGTGACCTACAGTGAACAAAATGCGACCAGCATGGCGTCCCATAGCACAGTGCATGTGTGTACTCGGTATATGAGTTGTGTAAACTGCCGCTCTGTGATTCCAGGAATGTTCCCCAGCTATTAACACGTGAACTACATGTGACAAACATGTCTTCCATCCCCCCCCCCATACACATGTGCACACATTTACTAACTGTAAGGAGCAAATTCAACCTCATTCTATAACCGTATCTTTACAAGAAGCCTTTCTGGACCACAACAAACAGTAACATCAATCATTAATTTGCTTCATGCACTGCGTGTTACATGAACACAATGAAAAGCTGCAGTGCTCTGAGCCTGACATCACATGTACCATGTCCAGCCGCTTCATGCTAAATGCCCCCAGGAGGGGGGAGGAGATGCAGTATTTCTGTCCGACAGTATAGAACCTAAAGGGCAAAGGGTGCGAGTCTGTATGAGGCACGAGTTGTTACACAAATAAGACCTAAATATATTAATACATGTCACATGGAATGAGCTATAAGCAACATTCCACCAATTCTACCTCACAAGGAAGCACAACATTTACTCAGGATTATACTATTTGCAGTGCAGCTACCAGATTCTGAACATGTAAACATTTTAGAGTACGGAGGTGTGAGCTCTATCAGCTGGTAGTCCAAGTACAGCTGCTTTTGTATTTTGCTTTTGGCTGAAAAAGCATCTAAATATATCGCAGTCCATCGCAAACTGCTCACTATTTGCAGTTGCAGGTCCTGTTTAGGTAAGGTCAGGGCTGCTGTTGACCCAGTGCTGGGGATGTCAGAGGTCTAAGAGGTCATAGGTCAGATACAAAAGAAGCACCCTGAGAGTCGGTGGAGATACAAGTAAAACCCCTTTAACTCTGAAAGGATGGCTTTACAGTTGATCAAGTCTGACCGGGAATACTCTACAACTGATGGTAGAACAAGAGAAGGACTTTTGCAGTTGTTTTCTGACACAACCTGAGCTGTGTTTCAAAAATTACCAAGACAAAGTGATAGAAAGAAGGAATGCAGACAAGTAACAAGTGAGAGGGATCGAGAAGTCAGATTTGATTTGCAGATTGTTTGACGGTTGCATTGGAAAACAGGAAAATACAGTTGAGTGCAGTTAGTTGTAAATGAAGGCTTCTGCTAGCTGTCTTAGCATGGTGGATAGTGTGTACCATTTTTTGTAGCTTCATAGTATTTAGAACGTTTTGGACAAAAATGCTACACCAGTCTCAACAAGTCTGTAATTGCTATGTTGATCCACAATGCAAAAGGTATTTTTCCACTCGACAAGTTGTAAAACTAAGATATATCTGTTCTAGTGGGACTCATCACTGTAACCCGAACCATGATCTTTGTTTCTAAACCGAACCAAGTAGTTTGGAACTAAAGTAAAAGCAGACAGTCACTGAAAACAACTGAAACAAACTGTAAAAATAACACAATAAGGAATGGTTTGCTTCAGAGCTCCCAGCATGTTTCCAACCTCCGAATGTGAACTTTTTCCACTTTTTATGTGCCTTTATGGTGAGACTGATGCATTTCATCTTTTGGTGCCAGTTCAGCTGTGACACATTTTGATGTGAGGCTGTGGTGAAGAAAAGATCTTTTAGTCTGAACTGACTCCTGGATGTTTAACGCCATACTCACAGTTCAGCAGGCAACTCAGTTTTAGAGTCGGGGTTCGATGCATTTTCTGTATAACAGAGAAAACAGAGAATGCATAAATTAACCCTGCTGTCTTTCTTTAAGAGTAAAAGTGTCTCAGTCGCCGTACTGCATCTTTAAAGTGTTTTCTTTTTGTATGGTGTTTAGTGATGCTCTAAATGAATCAACTTGACAGGAAAGGTTGCTGCCAAAGTGCTTTTATTTATTACTTTCAAACAAAAAAGAGCAGAAGCTGCACAAACACACAAAAAAGTAGCTTATTAACACAGAAAATAAAGTAGATATATTATTTTCCTTTACTGCTGATTGATTTTATAGCTCACATGAAACACGTGTTATAAATCAGAGCCAAGTCAGACAAATTGTCATCAAAAGTTTTGGTTTTATTATACCTGTGGCTTTTATTTCCTAAGAGAAGTGATCAGCTTTAGATCAGAGCTGCAGCTGTTCATTTCATTTTTTAATACAGCACAGTTGTAAGACTAACTAATGTAGCTCTTTCTTAGCTGCTGCTGGTCGTCATGGTCTTTGTTCCTCCTGTGTCTTGTTTCCCAGTTTGTGTATTTATAGTCCAGTCCATCTTCTTGTGAGTTTTAGACTTTTGTCTGACTCTCCCTGCACTTACTCTTTCTTTTCGTTGCTTCCCTCTCAGCCTTTGTTGTAAATTTTATCACATTTGCTTTTGCTTTACATCCAGCCTCAGTGTCTGGTGTCCTGCAGCTGGTTTGTCCTCATAAACTGATTGTAACAGTGTGTTCATTGATTGTGAGCAGCAGGAATCACTGGTGCCATGAACAGTGACCTGAATGTAGATCACATTATACATCGATTTACATCACAGTCGCATGTGGACTGAACTGTAATGATGCTGTTTGAACCAGCTACAAAATATATACATATCAAACTCAAATTTAACTAAATTTGCAGCATTTGTTTGTAAATCTGCTGTATAAAGTTCCACATATGATTGAGGTTTTTCTCTCGTTTTCACATTTAATGAACTGTTGAAGAATTATACTTTAAACACGTGTCTTAAATGTCTTTTTGCAGAATCTCACCTGGCAAACACAGCAAAGGACCCTGACTTTTTTTGTAGAAAAGTTTAGAAGCCAAAACCACTAGTTTAATGTTTAAGAATACAATTCTTAAATGCATGTTTTATTTTTTTCATGATTTTTTCAAATTTCTTGCAGTTATCTAAGTATTTTTTTCTAGTAATAATAGAAATTTCTGTTTATTTCTACCACTTAAAAGATTGGGGTCAAACAGACAATTCCATGTTTTCCAGTAAAACTCCCACTTTTATCCATGTTCTAACATAACTGCAGGGTTTTCTAATCATCAATGAGCCTTTCAACACCATTAGCTAACACAATGTAGCATTAGAACACAGGAGTGATGGTTGCTGGAAATGTTCCTCTGTACCCCTATGGAGATATTCCATTAAAAATCAGCTGTTTCCAGGTAGAATAGTCATTTAGCACTTTAACCCTCATGTCGTCCTGCAGGTCAAAATTTACCCGTTTTAACGTTTGAAAATGTGGGGAAAAAATCTATATTAAATTTTCTTGCCAAATTTGGGGGATTTTTTTATTTATTTATTTATTTATTTATTTTGTAAATAAAACTTTTAAGGAAAACTTTTAAGGAATTATTGAAATTTTCTTCCTGAAGGTTTTGCAAATTTTGGGAAATTTGGGGAATTTTTTTTGCTGAATTTTTGGATTTTTTTCAGACAAGAAAACAATATTTTTTGGTGCCCGTAAATGAGGACAGCAGGAGGGTTAACAATGTCTAGACTGGATTTCTGATTCGTTTAATGTTATCTTCACTGAAAAAAAAACCCTTTTCTTTCAAAAATAAGGACATTTGTAAGTGACTCCAAACTTTTGACTGGTTGTGTACATGTTGAAATCTTTGATTTGTTGTTTTTCTGGTCCTGTAAGTGTGCATAATTTTACCAGTTTTTGTTATTTTAGTTAATTGTTCAAGTCTTAAATCTCTGTGCTTGTCATGTTGTTATTAATCATTTTAATATTTAGCTGTATATTTATTGAAAAAGCTTCAAAAAATCTGCAATTTATAACCTTTTTGTGTGTATTTTATGCAAAATCTTAATTAACAAATTAACTGCGATTGAAAGTTTGCAGATTTTATACACTTAATATTACTATTTTCCTGAAATGAATTAAAATAGAAGCTCCGTTAAATGTAAATACTCATTTCCACTCTCACCTACCTGACATAATGTTTGCCAGTGATCTCTAACAGAGAAACACTGAATCCAAACAAAACACAGAGAGCAAAGTTGTGAGCAAACACACAGAACAAACAAGCTCCTACTATGATTAAAGTTCAACCACTACATCACCATCTCACGGCTACAAAATACCACTACAGAGAACACCTGAAAACCCATCCAGCAGCATAACAGCGCCATCCTGTGGTCGGAACATGCACTTGCATTAGCAGTGGTCACACTGAACCTTCTGTGAAAAACAAAGATTTTAGCATGTTCTTCTGAAATCCAAGTGTCTGAGTTCACTCTGTATCTTTTATTAACGCTGCAAAAAGTGAGCATACATGTAGTGGAGGTTTTGCATTTGACACAACGACTTCATAGCTGAACTGACATGCATTTGACTTCCATACTCACACATGACAGCGTTAGATAATCTGAGCTACATCGACCTGACTGTACCAAGAGATTAAGATTAAAAGGGATTAAGATTTGGGAATCAGCGTCATACAGATATCACAATGTGAAGTTTAATCACACACAGCGATGCGCCTGGTGGTTTTCTGAGTGCACATTGTGTCCCAGAGGTCAGTTGTGTAGCCGCAGACCGTACAGTCATACAGCAGCTGCTCATCAGTTAAGTGTTTTTACAGCTATGGTATATGCTTTATTTTTTATTTAGGTTAATCACATGAAGAATGTTTCCTGAAAAAAAATACAAAGGACAGCATTTGTAATTTCACCTCATACATGTTGAGTAAAATCATGTAATGTCTGATGTATCTAACCCATCTTCTAACTTTTGAATAACAGCATCAATCCTCCTGTTGTCCTCATTTACAGGCACCAAAAAAATGTTGTTTCCTTGTCTGAAAAAAAATCCAAAAAAATTCCCCAAATTTTGGATAATTTGCAAAACCTTCAAGAAGAAAATTCCAATAATTCCTTAAAAGTTTCCCTTAAAAATTTTATTTTGAAAAAGTCCCCCAAATTTGGCAAGAAAATTCTTGCAAATATTTACAAAAAAATGAATATAAATCTTCCAAAAAAAAATCCTAAAAATATCTAAAGTGATTCCATATATATCAGTAAAACTACATTCACATAAAAATCAACCAAAATCCTGTGAAATTTGCTGGATTGTGGTTGATTTTTTTGGTGAATGTTCTTAAGAAACATTTTTAACATTTCTTTTTTTCCACCAAAAAATGCTCAAAGTTTTCCCAAAAATGTTGAAAATGTGGACATCAGAAGTTTCACTGTGAAAACAGATTTTTTCTCCACATTTTGAAACTTTAAAACTGGTTAATTTTGACCTGCAGGACGACACGAGGGTTAATTATGCTATTATGCTATAGAGACAGATAATGTAAGTTTTCTATTATTATTTAGTCGCTGTTACAACTCCCATAGTCAATACACTCTTTTCATTTCAAGATTTCAACATCGCTTTGAAGTAAGCTTTTTGAATTTGTTAGGAAAACACTACAAATTACAAAAGACTGTTGTGCAGAAATTTAAAACCAGCTTACCAGAGCATCTAAAAGCCATTTCAAATTACTCCTACAGAAAAATTAGTTCCATCCCCAGAATGAATGTTCATGTTTCCATTTGCAAAATATTTTTTTTTAAAAAAGGGCCTTATGCTGAGCCTTGAGGAACTTCTGTAATTCCTAATTATTTTTTCTAATTTTGTAAATTGTGTCATTGAATCAAATATTGGACAAGAGGTTTATGGCCAAAGTGCATTAAGTAGTGGAAGGCTGGATGACAAGTGAAGCTGCAAGATGAGCGAGGTAATCTGAAATGAGATGCTAAAGCTCCTCTCTGGTGTTTGATTTAACCCCTAATCCCTTCCTGCCTTAAAATGGCTTAGATGTATCTCCACTCTGTTGCTTTCTGCCACCTGCTGCACGCTCGAGCACACCAGCTTACCCTCGATTCTACTCAAACACTGCAAAACTACTCATAGGCAAGTTGTAATATTGGAGTCATTTAGCCAAACGTGTTGAAATGAACAGGATTGAGTATTGAGGTTTGTTAAATATGAACTCCTGGAAGTCTGAATCTGTTTTAGAGAGTCTCGTCTGGGTCTCCTGTATATAAAGAACAACATATGGACATTTTACCAAAATAAAAGCCTCTTAACTGGATAATGCTAGTCCCTCTGTAAATGTAAAATGTGTTTCTTTAAGGTGGAAAAAGTTCTTCTTTTATGAATAACACCATTTATAAATCTGTGCTCTTGCATCTACAGTGCATATTCCTGCCATCCTCCAGCCTCTTCCATCTGATCTTCATCTCCTCCTTTCGTTCTGACTGGACCATGTGGCGCTCGGCATTCTTGGTATCCTCATAATTTTTTTTTTCTTCTTCTGCTTCTGTTGTTGCAACCAATCAGATCCAGTAATGTGGAACTTTGCTGTAGTAAAAAGGGTGAGGGAGAGGTGTAGCAGGATGGGGAGGGGTGGGGCGGGAACAGCGGAACCCGGATGCTGATGCTGACCGATGAGGAGAAGGAAACTCGACAGAAGGAGGAGGAGGAGGAGGAGTGTGAGAGGTGGGGAAGAGAGAGAGAAAGAAACGGGGGATATTACGGGCAGCAGGAGGACATCCCGGCACCGATGAACACTCCCGAGGAACTTCTGACAGCCTGACGGATCATTTACCCCCAGATTTTTCCATCCTTCTTGTCGGTTTTTTGTGCGCGCCGGCTGCAGGGGAGGAGATGCGGTGATATCATGCGCACAGCCGGCCGGGGAGAGAGAAAGGGAGACCGAGAGAGAGACGGGGAGGAGGAGGAGGAGGAGGAGAGGCGGCTGCCACCAGGCCAGCTGAGGATGCTTGTTGTTTCCAGAAACCATCGCCGGGCCGAGCGCCGCTGATCCATCCCGCTCCGTGCGCACCGAGCTGCGGCTGTCCCGAACCAGGGGCGCGTTTCGGCTGTCTGGCCCGGTCTGCCCCGAGGCTGTTTGATGCTCTCTCTCCCCCCTCCACCTCCACCTCCTCTCTTCCTCTATTTCCTGATGCAGGGCCGGGGAGGGGGTGAGCCAAAGTGTGCACCGGATATTGGAAAACCCATTCTTCTTGCTGATGCTGTTGTGATAATAGATGATTATCTGGACAACGCCGCATCTGCACAGGGAGGAACATCCTGACCGAACCAGGCCTGACTTGACAAGAAGAAGAAGAAAAAAAAAGAGGGGGAATGTATGAGCTCTGGAGGATTATGAAAACATTTTTGGAACGGGGGTCCCTGATATCGATCTGAGAATGGATTCAATCAGGACTTAGGATATTTGAGACTGTGCTCTTACAGAAATCAATGTGTGGCAAATGTAGCCTTCCTGTCCGGGTCTGAATGAGATCTTTCTTCGCTGCTCCGCTTCTTTTGGGGGCCAGCTGCATAAGCTACACAGGATCAATCAGCTTTAAACTACTCTTATTTATAGCAGGGGTTGATGCTGTGGGCATCTCCCAGAACTGGCACCGGTGAAACCTCACACATCCCCTCTTCTCTGTCATTTTTCTTTTTCTACCTTCCCTGTGAATGATGCTGCTTTCTGTGCTGTGGTAAAGAGGAAATAAGTGGAGAAGACTTTTTGAATTGTAGGCCTTACAGAGTTGAAACTGGGCCGGTTCTCACTCCCAGCAGCACGGAACCCGAGCGCATGACAAACAAGTGCATGGGAGTAGCCTGCAGGGCCCGGCTTTAGATCACGACCAGTCCTCCTCCTCTCCTCTCCTCTCCTCTCCTCTCCTCTCCTCTCCTCTCCTCTCCTCCTCTCCTCTCCTCTCCTCTCCTCTCCTCTCTCCTCTCCTCTCCTCTCCTCTCCTCCTCTCCTCTCCTCTCCTCTCCTCTCCTCTCCTCTCCTCTCCTCTCCTCTCCTTCTCCTTTCCTTTCCTTTCCTTTCCTTTCCTTTCCTTTAAGCCCTACAGCCGCCTGTGATGTGCGTTTACGCATTACGCACGGACCGGGACCGAGCACTATCTTGATCTGCCTTACACCAGGAATAGAATTTCACCTTTGGGAAGGATGAGCAGCAAGGAGCTCACCGTGGGCCAGTCCAGCCAGTACGTGGGCCCCTACCGGCTGGAGAAGACCCTCGGGAAGGGACAGACAGGTAGGGACCCCCTCTTTTCCAGTCTTTTCCCCTGTGGATTCCAGGCTATTACATCCCAGCGTAATGTAAAATCACTTCAGCATTTCTATAACGTTCACAGCTTAAGGTTTCATCCTCGTTCATTCTCTAAGTCTTCTTATCTTCCATGGTTTTACACCCTTACAGCCGTCTTAAAGGGTCTCCAAAGGATTTTTCGTGTATATTTGGAGAGGCAGCAGACATCACAGCAGCCTTTTAAATTCAAATTCCTATCAGTCTTTTTTGGAGCCGAGTTTGTGACACTGTCAGTAAAGCTTTTTTTGAATTATTTATGACATCCCTTCCTTCCTGTTTTCACGCTGCATCATGATTGGTGATATTCAAACACTTTCTCCCTCCCTCCGTGTGCCTCTCAGGACTGGTGAAGTTGGGTGTCCACTGTATAACGGGGCAGAAGGTGGCCATAAAGATCGTCAACAGGGAGAAACTCTCTGAATCCGTTCTAATGAAGGTACAGTATTGATCTCACCTACTTATCGGGCCTTCTTTCTTTTCTATCTACATGCTGCACCTGCTGTGCCTGTAGTCACTGAGGCTTTCATTATGGCGGCTGCAGAAATAGCAACAGAAAAGAAGTCTTTATTTTTGTCAAGAAAAGCCCGTCGGTGTGTTGTAACTTGGAGCCGCTGAGTGTGTGGGCACTGCTTCTGTATAGCGAACAATAGGGATGATTTCATTCTGCTAATTAAGTCCTCTGATGAAAGCTTCTGCAGCTGAAACACACTGGACTGAGATGAAATTTAAATGTTGGCGTTTCTAATGTGGCTGATTGCTCGGCGCTTCGTGCAGTCTGTCTTTTTTAAATCCAGCATGTTGCACAAGGGACGCTGCAAGGGCAGCATCGTGGCATGATGTGTTTTAGTCTAGCTGTACATCAGCACTGACTTTACAACCTCACAAAACCTGAGGCGTGAAGACAATCAGAGACTTGTACTGATCACTTTTAACCCTCTTTGAGCATTTTTTGGTGGGAAAAAAAGAAATGTTAAAAATGTTTCTGAAGAACATTCACCAAAAAATCAACCAAAATCCAGCGAATCTCGCTGGATTTTGGTTGATTGACCGGGTCAATTTTGACCCGTAGGACGACACGAGGGTTAAGCGTGCTACATAAATAAAATTATTATTACTACTACAGGGTCATGCTTCTGGTATTGCTGGCCAACCACATATTTGCGTGTGTTTGACAACATTAAAAGAATTTAGCGCTGTCTTTCTCCAGCCAAATGTGTATAAATGCAGATTTTCCCTGCACATGGCGCTGACCCTTAATACCCTTAATCTCATGTCTGTACAGTATTGCTCGTTTGTGCTGCTTTGGAAAGTTGCCCATTGCCTACTCTGCATGCTGAGCGTCAGTAACTGCATTGCCGGGCTGCTATCCGTTAGCTTTAGCTCATTCCATTGCACTTTACTGCAAGGGACTGAAGTAGCTTTTTCATGTTCATACTGTGGCCTCAGATTCTTGGTTTCCTGCAACGTGATACGGAAGCAACACTTATAAAGTTTTGTGACAACGTTTCCGTGCAGATTTTGCCCACTTTTCTTGCTTACAGCAGATCATCAAGGAAATCTCTTAATGATTCTCAGCTTGTTTCTGTGCTTTTATTGAGGTCAGTGTTGCTGGAAAAAGAAGAAAATTCTGAAAAAAACTGAAATTTTGCTGCTAAAGTCCAGAAAACGGCTAATAAAAGTAGATTTTTCTGCCATTTTCTCTTTGAACTGAAGGTTTCTGAGGCTTTAAATTAACCTTAAACTTGTGTACATAGAAAACAGGGGCGTGCACGTGACGTGCGCTCAGAGCAGAAACCCATCTATCTGAATCCAATGGTCAGGATTTACAACAATGAGACAGTTTGTCTGCTGATCAGATTTTACATCATTCACCTGATTATATTGATTTTTGTACAAAAAAGTACAACATTTCAGGTTTTTATCTTTACGTTTCTAAGATAATTCTGCTCAAATAGCCTCAAATTTCAATGTGAGAAAAAAACCTGCTGAAAATGGGTCAGTAATATGTAAATAGCATTAAATGTATGTGATTTGTCACCACAAAAGGCTCGTTCTGAACTTTTTGGTCTGTTTCAGGTGATGCTTAAGCGATGAATCCATCTTTAAATGTCAGTGGGAATGACGTGAATTTACCATGTGATTATCAATCCCCCAATGTGGAGAGAAAATCGATACTGTGCCTCATTCTCTGCCATGTGCAAGACCGTTTAATAGGTCATGCCATGGACAACCGCTGGTGCTGAATTGAGATATGAAGTGATTCATTTTAAAAGACGGGCTTGGATATTTTCAAATCCCTTGGTATACAAAACACGAGTTTAGGTGAAGGTAATTGTTGGTTTTTGTGATCATTTTTCTCTTGTCCATATTGGCTATGAAGTGCAAAAATCTTCAATTCTCAATTGCAGAAAAATGTATAAAGAAAAGTTAAACCAAAGCTAAAATGAGCCAATACAAAGTCTGAATTTAGTCAACATACTTTAACTTTGGAAAAGACCCACCTGATGTGTTTTACTTTGACAGTTTAGGCCTTTTTTTCTGCACTAAACAAAGACTGGATTTTGTACCTCCTTTGGTGTAGAAAATGAATTCCTCGTGGCCAGTAAGGTGAGGAGAAATGCTTACTGGGGACAATTACTCTTTCAGTATGGGAATTAGGGACAAGCAATTTGGGGAAAATTGCAAAGTTAAGCTTTAATTATCCCTGAGTAATAGATTTAAGTGGAAAAAAAGCATCAGTGCCACATAGAGGATAGGATAAATCTGTAAAACCACTGTCACAACAGTTTAAACCACCTGAATCATGTAGTACACTGACCAACAGGCAGCACAAACAACTGCTGAAAGTTTATCTGCTTGAATTAAAATGAAATTAAATTAGTCTCACACCTTGTGTATTTTAAATTGCAGCCTCTGCAGTTTGGTAATTGCTTTCAAATTGCACTTTTAATTTGAAATGTATGAATTGTTCAGCCCTAGTGGGAATGTGAGTGTAGTTTTTTTTAGTTGAACAATAGTATTTAGTTCAAATAGTGTAACATGTCTAACTTAAAACAGGTTCGCTGGTCTTTAGCACAGATTTATTAGCGACAAGAATCTAATAGAGGTCTTATAGAGCAAAATGAGCTGTAAATATTGATAGAATTTTACCTTTTAAAGTTTATATTACAGCACAGCACAGGTAACCATCATTTATTGTGCCTTATAAGAAATATAAATCCATTTGTCTCTCTTTTTTTATTCTGTTTTTGGCCTCTGCTGAAGCTTGTCTGTCTCTTTAGCTGCTAGCTGCTCCACTGTGCATTCTTTGCTATTTGGTGCTGAACAGAGGGTTTTATTTTGGTTTTTCAGCTTATTTTTTATGTGTCTGATGTTCGTTGTTGGACAGGTATTGCACGGTAGGTTTATTAGAACAATTTCAGTGAAAAAAAATGCCTTCCTCTGCTGGAATCCTGGTTGATAAGAGCGCTAATAACTGACATTTTTAACTAAGCAAAAGCTACTAGCTACAAGATGCTAAAAGATGCTAGCTTTAGTTTGCGATAATTCTCAGTTTGCTGGGTAGCTACAACTTACACCTTTCACATTATCCATAATTATTTGGTTCTTTATTTGTATGAAAATTATTAAACAGTACATCTTAATGTTTGTGTAGATTTAAGTAAGTTAGAACCTAAATGCTCTAAGCTAACAGTTAGCTTAGCAACTAGCTAAGTAGAGCTAGCTTACGTTGGTCATGACCTGCTTGCAAGAAACTGACTGAAGGTGTTAATCATTTTGTGTCCTTTTGTTTAGTTTTTTGTTTATCATTTATACATTTAAAGCACACTTTATCATAGTAAATAATTACATACAGCAGCAGCTGTTGGGATGTTGACTATGGGGGCTTTGCAAAGTCAAGAAATGATAATTGCAGCGTTTTCAAGTTATTTTAGAGCAAAATGAATATGAAGTGTGAGACGCTGCTGTAGGCAAAGTAAGGTCAGTTTACTTCCTCACTATGCTCATTTCACTTTAATATCACTGTGAGTGCAGGCCAGCTAGAGCAGTGTTTCTCAAACTGTTGGAATTAGTCTTATTTATATGATTTACAGCTATAATCTTATGTAAAGGTGTGCGTTGTGATAAAACTGCTGAGATGCACCAGTTTTTATCTGTATTCTGGGTTAAGATTGGGATATGCGATGGGTTATTGATATTCATTTTCATGTTTAATAAGAAGTTTACTTCACAGTGATTTGGATGGGAAACCCTTTAAATAGTGCAGGAGATGAGCTGCAGGAGTTAATTCATAAAGTCCTAAAGCACAATGTATTCTAATATATAATAATAAGAACAAAACTGCTGTCTGTGTTGCTGATTTAAAAAGAAAAACCTGAAAACTTGTGTATACCTAATGAGACCTTATTCAGCAGGAGATGTTTCTCCACCTCCTCTAGCCTCGCCTGCACCTCTTTCCCTTCATATTTTTTCCTTTTGATAAAGTCTCTGGTGTCCACAGTCTATAAACCTTGCCTCAGTAAACCAGCCAGGCAGCTACTACTGGATACCGACAGTATCAAGCCCTGCATCCAGTCTGCTGTGTCCCGCAAACTCACAGAAAATGTGTCGGTGCCGAGTAGAAGGAAGTCGGTCTGCTGCTTGAACGACAGTGGCGCCGCCGATTATTTGCTCGTCATGCTCTCTCTCTGTTTACTACTGTTGCTAATTGTTTCTGCCGTGCTATTAATGAACCGACTGAAAAAAGGTTTCATACCGTCTCCGTCTGCTCTGCATTTTACCTCCGTATTACATCATATTTACCTTCCTCTTCCGTCTGACATTTCCATCTCCATCATTTTTAACCTGTGCTTTTCTCTCTCTCTCTCTCTCTTAACCTTTCTCCACATCCCCTCTTCTCTCCGTCTGTGCAGGTGGAGAGAGAAATAGCTATTCTTAAACTAATAGAACACCCTCATGTTCTGAAGCTGCATGATGTCTATGAGAATAACAAATACCTGTGAGTATCTCTGCATTTTTCTCCTTTCTGCTGACTTAAAATGAAAAGAAACGCTTCCCTCACTGCAGCAACAACCTTGAATTAGAAAGGGGGAAATGTTCTGTTCAACAAAATTGAGATAAAGAAGAAGACGTAGAGGCTGTGAGTGTGTGTTTGACTTGTGTTAATAGTTTTTTTGGTTTCTCTGTGTGTCTCTCAGGTACCTGGTGTTGGAGCATGTGTCTGGCGGGGAGTTATTCGACTACCTGGTGAAGAAGGGCAGGCTAATGCCCAAGGAGGCCAGGAAATTCTTCAGACAAATCATCTCCGCACTCGACTTCTGCCATAACCACTCCATATGGTCTGTGAGAAACCTTCTAATGCATCTTCTTTTATATGCTGATTTTGACTGCTGTAAATACAACAATGCTATAAACATTCTGTTGTAAGTAGAGGAAAGTACAGACATAAGTAAAAGAACTCATTGTGCAGATAAATGGCTCCTGTGCTGAATAGGTTATTATAAATTACATAATTAGGCCTGAGATTGTTTTAACTACTTTATATGCAAGTAGACAGTTTAGTCCAGTGGCTTTGAACCGATGATAAATGTGAGATAATTAAGGGGGAGTCTTTTGCCTTTAATATTCTTATGGAACCCTGTAAGACCCAAATGCAGAAAAAAAATGAGCAAAAAATGTAACAAAATAAACCCCCAAAATTAATTTTTTTTAATATATAAATATATATATAGATATAAAAATACAATATAATACAAATACAAAAGGATAATACAAATATAAAAAAACAAAAAATAAAATAATACTGAAAAACATAAATATGAAAAATAATATATATAAAAACCCAAATATAGAAGAAAATTTGCAAAAAAATATATAAAACATACAGAAAAAAGGTTTTACAGATTTGCA
This sequence comes from Amphiprion clarkii, assembly GCA_027123335.1. Classification (NCBI taxonomy): domain Eukaryota; kingdom Metazoa; phylum Chordata; class Actinopteri; family Pomacentridae; genus Amphiprion; species Amphiprion clarkii. Next base: position 29,814,803 of record CM049583.1, on the reverse strand, counting down.
TCAGACCATTTGAGAAGTTAAGTGGGGAAATGTATGAACTAAAAATATGTTTTTAATGTAAAAACATCATCTGTAAAGTGATTAGTAGATGTATATCAGGAGTTAAAACTGTAGATTATTTTTACCTATGAAATTTAAAGACAAATGTTAAAACTTCACATTGGAGCTAAATCCTACACACACACACGTGTCTGCTGTATGTTCAAGATCACAACCCTTAAACACAAACTTTGGTATACATTCTTACCTATCATGCAGAAATCAATCACGCTGCTTTCTGTTTATGCTCTGGAAAAAAGACTTTATTAAACATGTGTGCTTTTGTGTTCAGTCACAGAGACCTGAAGCCAGAAAATCTTCTCCTGGATGAGAAGAACAACATCAGGATAGCAGACTTTGGCATGGCCTCGCTACAAGTCGGGGACAGTCTGCTGGAAACGAGCTGTGGGTGAGTACAGTATGACTTCCTTTAGGGTTGAATTATCCTGTTTCGCTTCAGTGTAGGGCTCTTCCTGTGTATGTATGGGTTCTCTCCGAGTTCTCCAGCTTCCTCCCACAGTCTAAAAACATGCTGAGGTTAATTGATGATTCTAAACTGGATGGATGCTTCAGTGTAAATGAAGATAATGGTGCATGTATGCATTGTATTAGCATTTCAGTGACTTTAAGATTTAAACATCGAATAAATCTGCTGATCTAAGTGTGCAGAACATCAGGAGAATCCACACTGATGCTCTCTTGTTCTTTTTGCATAACCGGCGCCAGCTTTCATTAAAAGCTCAAACCTTTTTAAACCATCTGCCCATCAGGAGGAATATGGATTTAACAGATAAAATTAGGAAGGGATTGTAGCTTTCACCTGGATTCACATGTTCAGTCTATTTCAGGGATTAACCAGCAGGTGTTTTCAGACTTCGAACACTCAGGCTACAGTGTCTTTAACATAAATCAGCACTCTGTGTAAGTTCTCACGTAGCTACATGATGTAATGACCTCCTTCTTCTTTCCTACAGATCTCCACATTATGCTTGCCCAGAGGTCATACGAGTGAGTGGCTTCACCCTCAGTTCATGTTTATGTATGTGTCTGCACTCTTGCATGTCTAACGTCGCTCTGTCTTCATGTTCCAGGGGGAGAAGTATGACGGTCGCAGGGCAGACGTTTGGAGTTGTGGAGTCATCCTCTTTGCTCTTCTTGTGGTAAGAAGATCCTCTCAGCTTCAGGCCTTTTTCTTTCTCTTTCTTTTCGTGTCTTCTTGTTTTGTCTTCGTCAGTTTGTGGAGCAATGATCACACTGATCATTTAGCCAGACTGTCAGCCTCCATCTATTAGATCTACTGGCTTTCTACTGTAGAGGGGTTCAGCCTGGACAGATCGTCAGTCCATCACAACCACGCACCCTCACATTCACACCTACGACCCATTGAGAATCACTAATTAACCTCAGCATGCATTTTTTTTCGACCGTGGGAGGAAGGCAGAACTTTTGGCCACACGTGGTGCAATAGAACCTAAACACTAATGAATGTGGATGTCATTATTTTTTGCATCTAGTAGGTCAAAACTCATAATATTGGGAAAAATAAAATGCCGATTTTGGCGGTGGATCACAGTTAATTACGAGGTGTATCGTGACAAATTGATGCCAACGATAAACGTGATTTTTAAATATGATATTATGCACGTATGAGAATATCATAAATGACCCAGTGACAGTCGCTCTCAGATTAACACTCCAGTATAGGAACAACAAACCGCACAGTTATGGTTACAGACTCTCTACACACATAAGGCGCTTTTCCACTCGCACCTACTCCGCTCGACTCTACTCGGTTTAGGTCGTTTCCCATTACAGTTGAGTACTTCAGCTTCTCCTGACACTGCTCCATTGTCCTGCCGTATCCGTGGACGGCCATCTGCTCAGAGACCTCCTGATAAACTTTCTCGTTGCGAGTCGCACCGTCCAGCTCCTTCTGCCTTGTTTGGTCCACCACCAAAGGCAGAAAAGTCTTCATTCGCCCACGGTACAGGTCTGGTGTGTCGTCCCTCCCTGTCCAATCAGTGGCCTGCACTCTGCAGACGGCACAGTATCGACTCAAATAGGTACTAAAATAGTAGCTGGTACCAGGTACTACGTCCTAATGGAAAACCTCACAAACCGAGTAGAGTCGAGCCGAGTAGGTCCAAGTGGAAAAGCACCAATATTCTGAGTTTAATTCATCTGACAAAAAAAGAGACAAAACACACAGTAAACAAAGTTAAAGATGAATTTGACTGGAGTCTTATTTTTTATTTTTTGAAGATATTGCAATAATATTATCAAAGACACGTAACTCAAAACCACAGTTTGTGCCAGTGTGGTCCTCTGACGTTCTGCAGACTCCCTTGAGATATCTCAATTTGGACAAAAGATGTAGAACAAAAAACAAGAATGATATCTATATTAAAAACACTACAGGGGCACTTTTAACTGCAATTCACACACAAGACAACCGACCACAGACCGATGCATAATCCTGCTTTCAGATATCTTTATTCTTTTATCTCTCTCCTTCTCTCTCCATCTTCTCCCAGGGTGCCTTGCCCTTTGACCACGACAACTTGCGGCAGCTGCTGGAGAAAGTGAAGAGCGGAGTTTTTCACATGCCACACTTTATACCTCCCGACTGCCAGGCTTTGCTCAAAGGAATGATAGAAGTCAACCCTGACAAGAGACTCACGGTAATGAGGGGAAGATCACGGGAGTTTATAGAGGGAGAGGAGTCAGGAACAGGAGCTGTTTTACCTAAAGGGTCTGCTTTTAGTTTGCCGTTAATATTTATATCCGGTATATGCGTGTATAACTACAGCAAAGTCTGAAATTAGAAATGTTGAAGGTGCTGAAACATCATTTTGGAAACCTCACGGGTTCTCTCTTGATGTGTGTTTTTGCTTCATCATCGTCAAGCGGATGAGACACACATTTCATCAAGCGCAGTGGTGTCAGTAGATTGTTGTGCACTGATGAGAGAACATTGGCAGACATCTATTAAAATCAATATCCAGCTGAGTCACCGGTAGGAGAGGATAGGAGGTGTGTCATAACAAGACGGGAAGATTAGACGTGACTAAGCAAAGTCAACAAGGATGCTCTGTTTATACATCTGCTGCCTGTTTGGAGAGGGTGTATTTATTTTGATCTCAAAAGCACGGTCAGCATATCCACTTCTACAAACAGAACATTTCCTCAACTCCTCGCCTTAGCTGTCCAGTCACAGTTTAGCGCTAGATTTGTCCACATCAAGAAAAAAAACAAAAAGTCCCTCTCTGATCTTTCATTAAACCCCTAAAAATCTCATCTCTGTGTATGAAAGTTACATATTTAGATCCCTTCCTGCCTTGACATGGCGTAGATGAAACTCTACACCTTTGGAATGTGTGGCTACATGAAGTCAACATCTCTTTTTTTTTAGTTATTTTTTGGCTTTTTACCTTTATTATACAGGACTGTAGAGAGAGACAGACAGGAAATGTGGGTAGAAGAGTGGAGGAATGACAGTAAATGGCCATGAGTTGGATTCGAACCCATGACTGCAACATCTCCCAACATCTCTTTCTTTACTGCCGCTAGCAGCAGCTTGAGCACACCAGCTCACCTGTGATTCCGCTCAAACACTGTAAAACTACGCCACACAAATTGTAGTGTTGGAGTAATTCAGCCTAACATGATGGGACACAAAACCAGTTCTTTTTTGGCCTTTTTGCAGCTTTGTTTGACAGTTATAGTGAGAAGACGGGGGGAATGACCTGCAGCAGTGGGCGGGAATCGAACACATGACCACTGCATAGGGACTATAGCCCCAGTAAAATAACGATTGACAGGTTGACAGGATCGGTTTCCTAATTATGTTACAGTGTGTTTGAAGGTGGAAATGCTCAGCCATGGCGTTGACTGCTTATTTCATTTATGGTGTGTCTTTCAGCACATAGAAAGCACCATATGGACATGTTTATAAAGTAAAAAAATATATATTTTAAGCTTAAACTTTAAGCAAACAAAAGGCACTTGATCACACTCCCTCAACAGGGCCGATCCATAGCTGGACTCTTCTTCTGTGGTTCCCCGGTGGTGGAACGAGTTACAAAACTCTATTCGATCTGCAGTCTTTCTCAAAAATCCCATTACGTCTGCATTGCCTGTAGACACCACGGTCCTGTTATGACTCTTGAACTTGTTTTATGGCTCTTATCCAGGTTGTTTTCTCCTGACTAGATCCTTGCTACTACTCTCAGATGTACGCCGCTTTGGATAAAAGCGTCTGATAAATGAAACCGTAGAATTGCAGAATTGTAATGTGCCCTGCAATCTTAATCGCATCCAGCTGACTGCCGCTCTACCTACAGCAGTAACATGAGTGTTACCTCTAAGACACGCCATGTTTCAGTTTGTGGTTTGACAGCTTCCTTCAGAAACAGGCCTGATCACTTCCCCATTGTGTTCTCATTGTGTTGAAGTCTGACACCTTTTAGAAGAGTTTCCCCACAGCGCTGCCCTCTGCAGCTCTGGATCTGGGTGTTAGTAGCCCTGCCCTGCTCATCGCTGTATTTCAGGAGGTTTCTACTCAGCAGTCCCATCCAGTGTTATCCGGTGACAGCTTCTTGTGCTTCAAACACATCAGTTAGTCCTCATTCTACGAGGCGTTTCTCTTGTAGCCTTAAACATGCAGCTTGAAATATAAGCAAGCAATATCATGCTTGTTTCCATTAAGTTTGTATTTAAGACCATTTTAATGAGTCGCTTTGAAACATTAGAGCGTTGTTTCACTGAACTCACGGAGTTAATGTGAGCTGTATTATCTAACTAGCTGCCGATGATAAAATCTGTCAGTGGCATTTATCATTCCAATCCGTCACAACCTTAAAACGAGAGGCCTATTTTTATCTGCCTCTATTTAAAATCTCTGTTTTCAGAAATCACCCAGCATTTTGATGATAAATTCGCCTGCGTTATCTCTGTAGGCTGCGTCTGAATGGAAAGCTTGACTAGTGTAGCAACGGTAACTAAGGAGGGCAGGGCTTATCGGTTTCTACAGCACATGAACCGTGAACTAGACCTTCTAAATGGGTGGAAAGGAAGGAAAGAAAAGATGCAGCTCCAGGCTTCGCTTCAAGATGAAACAATAATGAAACCTGACACAAGACCTTACAGCGGGAGGAAGAAGGAGGAGAAAATGAGGAGGTTAGAAAGAAGAGGTGATGGTGAAAGGTAGGAGCAGAGTCAGCCTGACAGCACTTTCTGTCCTCAAGCCAAGTCAGTTAGAAAAAGCTCACGGAAACCGAGACTTGGGGAGGGAGGAAGAGAAATTTGCATGTGTGTACACCAGGGGTGTCAAACATGCAGCCCGCGGGCCAAAACCGGTCCTCCAGAGGGTCCATTACGGCCCTCAAAGTGCAAACATTCCAGAGAAGACATTAACTGCAGATTATAAATTTGTAAAACTATGAATTTAAAATTATTTCTAGACCGTGACAAGTTGTTTTGGTCATAAAGTAAAAGACTAGATTGTTCATTGTTCTTTTGTCATTTTGTGTCTTATTTTTGTCATATTTTGTCTTGTTTCTGTTGTTTTTGTCTGACTTTTGTCTCCTGTTTTTGTCATTTACTGTTTCCTTTTTGTCTCGCTTGTGGTTTTTTTGTCTATTTTTTGTTCCTTTTTTGTTATGTTTTGTCTCATTTGTGTCCAATTTTTTGTCGCTTTCTAACTTTTTTGTAAAATTTTTTACCTCTTATTTTGTTTTGTTTCATGTCATTTGTCTTATTTTTTCCTTTTGTGTCTCATTTTTGTCAGATTTTGTCTTGTTTTTGTTCGTCTTTTTTGTCTGATTTTGTCATTTGTCTCATGTTTTTGTCTTTTTGTGTTTCTTTTTTGTCTCACTTGTTTTTTTTGTCTATTTTTTTGTTCTTTTGTTCCTTCCTTGTGATATTTTGTCCATTTTTTTGCCTCTTTTTTTGTTTTGTTTCGTGTCATTTGTCTCATTTTTGTCATTTTGTGTCTCATTTTTGTGATGTTTTGTCTTGTTTTTGTTGTTTTTGGTCTGATTTTTGTCGTTTTGATCTGTAGGTTGTAATGTGTAAATGATAAACTGAGGCATAATAGTGTTGAAATTGAACTTAACTTTCTTCAGAAATTTCAGGTTGTTCATAATGTTTTGTAAAAGAAAAGATAGTTCCTTAAATGCGAACATCTTCAGAATATACTATTTTTGCACTAAAACAAAGGAAACAAGATGGAGTTGTGGTTATTTACAGGTTATTATGCTCTGATTTTAACTGCTCCGGCCCACTGGAGATCAAAGTGGACTGAATGTGGAACCTGAACTAAAATGAGTTTGACACCCTGCTGTTCATGATGGCAGGAAGATGAACTATCGAGTGGCTTCATCAGTGACTGGAATGAAAGATGGAGGGACTAAAGAGGCCATCTCTTCCTTTTCACCTAAAGGCCAGCTTTCTATCTTTAAAGCAGTTCTTGAAAAGCGACTGGCAGTTCACAGAGAGAGAGAGGGCAGAGAGGGTGAGTGAATGAATAACTGAATGACTGAGTGAAGTTCAGCCACACTCAGGTTATCAACTAGAGCTGGCACAAAGCGATGATGTGGGGTGGAAATTAATTCCTGCTTAAGAGGCAGAGAGATGGGGACAACTGTGATAATGTGTTTCGCAGGAGGTTGTAAAATAGAGACGGGGAGGAGAGAGGAAGGAGTCTGGTTAGTTAGTCATCCAGCTACAACGGAGCAGATTTAATCAAAACTGTGAGTTCGTCTGATGAGCTGTTGATTAATGAAGCCTGAAACCAGGTCAGACTGTCTCCCCATCTCCGTCTCTGTCTGTCTGTTTGCTAGTTGCCTCCATGGAAACCGTCCACCACACAGGGAGGCAGATTTCACACCATATATCAGCGGCTAGCTTTAAGAAATAAACCCACACATCTTCAATATTTTATCAGATTGAAAATGGAAATGTTGGAGCGTCTCCCCTCTGCAGTCCTTTATGAGCAAGTTAACAAATGCAAAGCTCTCTCTGCAGCTGCTTCCAAGTTTATTCTCTGCAGATGTATAAATGCAGAGCTCGCAGCAGGCCCACTTTTTCTTTTTACATGCTTGCAGAACTGCAGCTGCTCCATTACTCCAACCCCAAGAGATACGGCGCAGCGCTGATGCTTCCTCTGAATGCAGTCCAAATGCAGAGTATAGAACGTACGAGAGGATTTAGGACGACTGCAGGAAAACTTTGTGAAAACAGGAGTCTTCAGGATACAGCTCTGTGAGGCTGCGTGTGCCAAATGCCACAACAACATGCTAAAAATCTCATTACGAACATGTTGGGACACAGTGATCATACTGACTTGTATGCCATCATCATTTAGAAATTTACCAATCGCTAAAGTGCAGCTGAGGCTGAAGAGGATGTCATTAGTTTGTCTGGTCTTTCGTCACAGGTTTCAAAGTATTTAAACTCTGACTCTCGCTAATTCCTGAAACTCATTTGTGACCTTCTAAACTTTACCAGGGCAGCTTCATTTGGCTGCAACGCTGATGTGGTACTTCCAGCTTTCCATAAGGAAAATATTGGACACAAAAATGGAAAAACATGTTTTGATCAATGCTGTAATATCATCCTCTGTCTTTGTTGTTTGCAGCTAGAAGCAATACAGAAACACGCCTGGTACCAGTAAGTTCATTTACTGATTTTTCTTCCTGTTGTCCTTCTCACCTCCTTTTTCCCTTTTCCTGTTTCTAATTAACCCCTACTTTTCAAATGCCATTATTGCCTCAAAATGCTCCACCTACCTGCGCCATAATGCATAAATAAACAAGTTCAAAGTCAGAGTGAAAATCTACATTTCATGTTAATGTCAACATTGTTTTGAGTTCAATAGGGTGACTTTAAAAGTTCCTTTTATCAGCTGACCGTACGCTGCAGTGTTTCTCACACTGATACTAAAATAACATGCATCATACATACAGAGTTTCCTGAGGTAGAGTAACTGCAAGAAGCACAGAGTGAATCTTCTGATCTATTTTGGGCTTTATCTTTTCAGTCTGCCGGCATGGAAGTGAAAGCATGGAGAGAAAAAAAAGTACAGACCAAAAGTAGCAACCAGCCTGAAGATATGGATCTCACAAAGCAAAATTAATCTGTTTAATCAGTGGTTTATAGCAGCTTTTTCATTTTCACTGAGGACGTAAATGAAATTGAAAGTTCCTGTTTAATTCATGATGCTACCTGCGTTTTCTGTGACTTGCGGCCTCCAAAGTAGTCATCATCATTGCTTTAGTAGTGTGGGTTTGTTAACTCCAGCACCAATTTATTGGCTCTATTATGAAAAATCAAAACAAATCCAGTAGTAACAATAATAATACATGTTATTTATGGGTGCCTTTCAGAACACTCAAGGTCACCATACAGAGGAAACAAAGTTAAAACACATTCAAATATACAGTATAAAACATAATTTTTTTTTTTTTTTAAATTTAAAAGAAGGAAATTTTGCAATTTTAAAGCAACAGAAGTTTAATGATATAGCCCCTAAATTGATCATCATCAGTCAGACAGCAGCAGAAATGTGCAAAAAGCAAGACAGGATAAAGAACAATAAAATTAGTGCTGTCAGATAAAAATTAACCAAAATCCAGCGAATTTCGCTGGATTTTGGTTGATTTTTATCTGAATGTTCTTCAAGAAAATATTAGAAATTTTACTGATATATATGTAATCACTTTAGATAGTTTTAGGATTTTTTTTGGAAGATTTTTACTCATTTTTTGAAAATACAAGAATTTTCTTGCCAAATTTGGGGGATTTTTTAAAAAAAATAAAACTTTTAAGGAATTATTGGAATTTTCTTCCTGAAGGTTTTGCAAATTTTTTAGAAATTTGGGGAATTTTTTTGCTGAATTTCTGGATTATTTTCAGACAAGGAAACAATATTTTTTGGTGCCCGTAAATGAAGACAACAGGAGGGTTAAAATAGACCCTTTCCCTTTTTGTTTATAAAGCAAATACTCAATATTTACATTTCGTCTGCATCACACCTTAAGCCTCTGTAATGCCGACCTCATCATCGATCAGTGCTTCCTATAAACTATGTGAAGTTTGTAGAAGGACAGACTAAACACACTGCTCTGTTTTTTTTTCTACCAGGAGTGGTCGTAACGAGCCTTGCCCAGAGCAGCCTCCCCCTCGCCGGGTCTGCGTGAAGAGGATCCTGTCCCTAACGGATCTGGACCCCGACGTCCTGGAAAGCATGTACTCTTTAGGGTGCTTCAGAGACCGGGTCAAACTCACACAGGACCTTACAAGTGAGGAGTGAGTAAATACAACCCAGCAAACATTTCCACTTTGACATCAGCAAATGCATGCTGGAATATCGGACGAGAAGAGTTCACACAGCACTGAAGCAGGGTTATAAATCTACTTTATTACCTAGTAAAGGAATTTCAAGTAGAGCCTTTTCTCTTATGTCTGTGCCTGCATGTTTTAATGAGCTTTAATGCACCCTGCATAGTCATACTCATGTTAAATCTCACAGGAGCACACGTGTAAATACAAGTGTCCTTGCATGCATGCTGGAAAACAAACAATTGCATAATTGTGTGTGCAGTTAATTTAATTTCTCTCCCACTGATTCTCTCTTCCTCTTACTCTCTTGCTCATTATCTCTTTTGTCTCATTGTGGCCAATTACTCACATCAGGAATTGCCTGACATGGCAGGAACAAGAGCAGCAACATAAACAATGCCTCTTGTGTCGTCCTCTCTGCCCCTTTTCTCTGCCAAACTGAAGGGGAATTTAAACAAACCACATTGCAACAGTAGGAGAAACCAAAAAACATGAAGGATTTAGACTACAGCTGCACTAATCAGTGTTTTGTTTTTTATTGACAATGAATTAGAATTAGAATGAATTAGAAGTTTTACTGATATATATGTAATCACTTGAGATATTTTTAGGATATTTTTTTTGGAAGATTTTTAGTCATTTTTTGAAAATATTTACAAGATTTGTTTTTTAGATTTTAGATTTTTTTTAAAATAAAACTTTTAAGGGAAACTTTTAAGGAATTATTGAAATTTTCTTCCTGAAAGTTTTGCAAATTTTCAGAAATTTGGGGAATTTTTTGCTGAATTTTTGGATGTTTTCCAGACAAGGAAACAATATTTTTTGGTGCCTGTAAATGAGGACAACAGGAGGGTTAAAAGGCTTTTATTTTACATCATTTTCGGGTTTTTCCTTTTCCTGTAGTTTGTTACAGCTTTTATGAACATGTCAAATATCTGCTAGCCTTCAAGGCCCAAAGTCTACCCCAAAGGGAATTATTCCCAGTCCCAGAAAACTCTCTTTTTAAAAGCTATCAAGGCTTATCTAAGCTTGTTTCACTTTCTTCTTTTAGTTAAATATGTAGTCTGACTCACCAGATGTAAACTACCATTTCTGCTGCATATTTATGTGGGAATTTCCTCCTCTTTTACTCTCTGTATGCTACAGTTTTCCACATCATCATCTAAGCAGCAACCAGCACTCCAAAAACAGCTATTTTTGCCAAACATTTGGGTCGTGCGTTAACATAGGCCTTGCCAGTTCTTTGCGTGAATTAACCATCTTAACGGCAGCATTTAAATGTAAATGTTCCACCAAAACAATTCTCCAGCTTTGCAGGGGGCACCATCACTGTATCCTGGGCTAAGCGCTGCCCAAGACGACTGGGATTGGTTTAAAGAAATACTGAGCGTTTTTTTCCCCTATAGCAGAATAATAATGAGGTGCAGCCAGACACAGCGCTGCGTCACCGTGTTACATGCTTGCATAATGACTTCCTAGTGGCTAGTTTGGCACTGCCTCAGACAATGAGTAGTCCACCGCTTCAAGGAATAAAAATGGTGTTTTCTATGAACATTACAGCAAGTAAACATATTCGAGTAGACGGAAGAAGTAACATTTTGAACCTGTAATCAAGCATAATGGGCTGTTTACCCACATATACACAAAGCAAATTGTCAGGTGCTCGTGTGTCTTAATCACCTTGTTTAGAAACAGTTTGTTGGTTGTTATTTACTGTATATCCAGACTGGTCCAACAGTTGCAAATAGTTTTACACATCACCATGATGCTCTCCCAGTTTTTCTATCCCTCTCCTGTTTTTCTGACCTTTGGTTTTCAGTGTCTTATTGCACTTGTGTCTGCAGGGAGAACCAGGAGAAGATGATCTACTACCTCCTGTTGGACAGGAAGGAGCGATACCCCAGCTGTGAGGACGAGGATCTGCCACCCAGGAATGACGTTGGTGAGAAAAGTCGCTCTCTAACCCTTGGACCATCTAATCAAGAGCAACAAGCTGGATTATGACAGAAAATATTTGGGTCAATATATAATTGAGGGACTTTTGAAGTCCATGGAATATATCTTGTATACATTTTTATTAAAAGTTAAGAAAAATAATGTTCTTTATGTTCATGATGATCATGTCTTTACAAATTCCATAATTATTTATTATGGAAACAATCACTTCTTAATAAAAAAAAGACTGGATATCACTAAAATGTTAACTGAATAACCATCCAAATTTAATAAATTACACATTACAAAATCACCTCTCAAGAAGTTTGTTAATTCCAGATCACATGACCTGCTCCACATGATGTCATTTCCTCCTGAAGAAAAGACTGGCAAGACTCCAAGGCTTTCTGAGTTAATTAATATAAAATAGTCAACAGGTTTACTACAATATCTTTATGAATAACTTTCAATTTCTATTTTATTCAACTGTATATATAATGTTTAGAAGAATCTTTCTCTAAAATGCCATGTGGTGTTTGGTTATAGGCGGCCATGTTGATTTTAGGCCTGAAAACAGCAAAAATGTCAACTATGGTGCAAAAAGTCCCGCAATTATACATTGACCCGTTTAGTTTTTCTTTGAAGTGTGTTTCCGTTCATTTTCAGATTATTACCAATGATGCCAGGAGACGTTTCATTACCATTTTTTTCTCTAATATTTCTGCCATTCTAGACCCACCCAGGAAGCGCGTGGACTCCCCCATGCTGACCCGTCATGGCCGCTGCCGTCCAGAGAGGAAGAGCTTGGAGGTCATCAGTGTGACAGAACAGGGGTCTCCCACCCCGCCTCGCAGGGCCCTGGACACCAACGCACACAGCCAGAGGTAGGAACCGGTTAAAACTGTAGGGAGCAGACAAGCTCAAATCACAATTACAAGTTGGAATTAGAAGCTCAACATTGGAGAACATATTTTTACGATTGCACCTGAAAGTCTCAATATGATTGTCATTTTCTGCTGTCTTCTAAAGGTCTCGCTCAGTCAGCGGAGCGTCCACAGGTCTGTCCTCCAGTCCTCTCAGCAGTCCCAGGGTGAGAGCTTCACTCTATTCTTCTCTGTTCAGCTCTACTTCACATTACGTAAGACTGAAGAAGCTCCAAATTAAGAGTTCGTCTCTGCTTCTCTGCTTTGCCTTGATGTTTCTGTACCGTAATGAAGATGGCGTCTCAGCCTATATATATATATATATATAGAAGTATTTATTTTATTGATTGCGGTCATAATTGTAGAAATGGCCTGTTGTAATCTCCCTATAATGAGCCGCTCTGTACTTTACATCACATAACCTGACAAAGAGACGGTGCTCATGAAAGTGTAGGATTGTCACAGAAACCAGCAATGATGGGAACATTTTTTTACTTCATTTTTAGCATCTGTTGATTAAAACCCAATTATAATTATAATTTCGCTGGATTTTGGTTGATTTTTATCTGAATGTTCTAAAAGAAAATATTACAAGTTTTACTGATATATATGGAATCACTTTAGATATGTTTAGGATTTTTTTTTGAAGATTTTTACTCATTTTTTGAAAATATTTACAATAATTTTCTTGCCAAATTTGGGGGATTTTTTTTAAAAAATAAAACTTTTAAGGAATTATTATAATTTTCTTCCTGAAGGTTTTGCAAATTTTCAGAAATTTGGGGGATTTTTTTGCTGAATTTTTGGATTTTTTTCAGACAAGGAAACAATATTTTTTGGTGCCTGTAAATGAGCAAAACAGGAGGGTGAATACATTGCTGGCTTTGAGCTTTTCTTTATAATTTAATGAAAACAGTCAGTCTGTCCTGGCTCCCTGCAGGGTGGTGTGTTGTTGACTGATTGCTAGTCTTTTCCATTTGGACATAGAGTGCATACAGGGAAATATAGGTCCTATCAGCAGCTTTTTTTATCAGAAACACAAAAACAAATTTCCTGTGTGATGACTTTTTGCTGTGATAACGCTCGCTCAGGCTGTCATTTCTAGCCATGCCTCTCCATCATATCGTCGCATTCTCACTCATACACATTCTCATTTCATAGACGCATCATGCTGCCTCATGTAAAGGTCTGTGTGGGTCTTCTGACAGGGACGAAAAGGGACTGACGGACACACACATGATAGTACGACAGAGTAAAGATCACCAAACCCATCCTCCGTTTGGTGCATCTTGTTGATGAGTCATGTCCATGAATCATATTTCATGACCATTGCTTTCTGTCTCATCTGTCCACACCTCTTTCCCTCCTTCTGTCCATCTCTCTGTCTGCCCATCAGAGCCCGGTCTTCACTTTCAGCCAATCAGAAGTCACCTCCACCTCCGCTTCCTCTTCCAAAGAGCCCAAACCGGGAAGTGCCACCACCCCTCGGCCCGCCCGCCCGGCTCCCGACCCAAAAACCCAGACCTTGCCCTCTAAGGGCCCCGCCGAGCGGCCCCAGCTCCACTCCATGAAGTCCCTCCCTCTCCAGACGCCACGCTCGCCCTCCCCTTCCCCCTCCCCCCTCCTCTCCCCCATCCCACGCTTCTTCAACTTCCCCTCCCCGTTCACCTTCAAGTCAAAGAACGCCCACTCGTCCGCTAACTCCTCTCCCACCCCTCCTCCTGTGTCGCAGGTCACGCCGCAGGGCTCGCCGCTGCCCACCCCGCTGGGCACGCCCGTGCACCAAATCCAACACCCTTCCTCCACCACCCCTCCCTCCTCTTCCTCCTCATCTTCTTCTTCCAGAGCGGACGGAGCCGGCGGGGCCTCGCTGTCGTTAACCCCGCCCTCCAGCCCGGGCGGCAGCGGCGGTATGGCTGCGTCGAGCTCCGCCCACTGGAGAACGAGGCTCAACTCGTTCAAAAACAACCTGCTGGGCTCCCCTCGGTTCCACCGGCGCAAACTGCAAGGTGAGTGGAGACAAGCTCAGAGTGAATGTTACGTCCTAAAATCAGTCTCACTGCTGAGGAATGAAGCCGTGAACTTGATGCTCTGCTGACAGTTTAAACCAGGAGTGTCCAACATGCGGCCCGCGGGCCACAAGCGGCCCTCCAGAGGGTCCAATCCGGCCCTCTAAGTGTAAAAATTACATTAACTGTAGATTGTAAAGCAGTAAAACTATAAATTTAAAATAATTTCTAGACCATAGCAAGTTGTTTGATCATAAAGTAAAATACTAGATTGTTCATTGTTCTTTTGTCATTTTGGGCTTCATTTTTGTAAAATTTGGTCTTGTTTTTTGTATCTTTTGTCGTTTGTCTCACGTTTTTGTCATTTTGTTTCTTGTTTTTGTCATTTTGTGTTTCCTTTTTTGTCTCACTTGTTTTTTGTTGTCGTTTTGTCATTTTGTGTTTTGCTTTATCCGTTGGTTTGTGTAGAATTTTTGTCGTTTTGTGTTTTTTTTCTCAATTATGTTGTTGGTCTATTTTTTAGTTGTGTTTCTTGTTCTTGTCATTTTTTTGTCTAATTTTTGTTGTTTGTCCATTTTTTTGTCGCTTTCTAACCTTTTTGTTAAATGTTTTGTGTCTTTTTTGTTTTGTTGCATGTCATTTGTCTAATTTTTTGTCATTTTGTGTCTTGTTTTTGTTGGGGTTTTTTTTTATCTTTTTTTGGCTGACTTTTGTTGTTTTGATCATAAAGTAAAATACTATATCGTTCAGTTCCAGAATGTTGTGTTCCTTTGTAGACACTCTATGATCTGTAAGTTGTAATGTGTAAATGATAAACTGAGGCATAATGTTGTTGAAAATGACTTTATTTTTCTAAAGAAATTTCAGGTTGTTCATGATGTTTTGTAAAAAGACAATTACTTATATGTGAAGATTTTCAGAATGTACTTTTTTGCACTAGAACAAAGGAAAAATTCAGAGTTGTCCTTATTTATAGATTGTTATGTTGTGATTTTACTGGTGTGGCCCACTTTAGATCAGACTGGGCTGAATGTGGAACCTGAACTAGAATGAGTTTGACACTCCTGGTTTGGACAATCAGAGCTCCTCTATTCTGCATCTGCATCCAAGATAGGATCTATTATTACCAAGACAGAAGCACGTGTCCCCGCCTGTAGCCTGCGGCTGTGTTGAGTAATGTCTGATTTTGTGATAATCTGTAATTAGGGCAATTAAATTAGAGCCTGTCATCACGATTCTCTGCCCTTTTCTGTTTTTTTCTTCCTCCTCTCTCCCTTCTCTCTCTCTCGCTCTGTCTCTTTTCGTTTTCAGTCCCTACATCAGAAGACATGTCCAGTTTGACTCCAGAGTCCAGTCCAGAGTAAGAACACGTGTTTTAAATGCAATGTACAATTTCACGTTTGTTTGCTGGCAAAAGAATCACCATAGCATCCACTAAGTAGTTGTTGCAGATGTTGCATGTTTTTACGCTTAAAAAATGAAAACAATTTAGACAAAGTTAGACAGTTTTTTGCCAATTTCTGTTTCCAGTGTCAAAATCGAGCATTTTCATGTTCCTAACAGGAATACAGACTATCCAAGAACAATATAATGATATTTGTAAACTAGAGATTCCAGGCTTTTATATGATGTATAACATGCTGTGATTGCCATGATTGAAATGGCTACAATAGCTATGTCAAACTAGTGAAACGTAACGTAAAAAATTACAGTGGGAATGAGTTATTTTACTGTTGTTTGGGGGGTGCATGGTAGACCATCTGAGCTTCCGGACTATTACTGTTTGAAACATGGACATTTTCCAGAGTCACAGTCAAATCCCTGACTGACTTTACATGACCTTTGGTTTAGCTAAAAAGATTTGGCGATGAAACTGCTCCCTTGGATGCTGCCTTACTTGTTACAGAAGAATGCACAACTGGTGAAGGAACTGGTTTATTTTGCTCTGAAACTTAAGTAGACCAAGTTAGTGACTAGTTGGAGAACATAGCGCCTCTGTTAGACTTCTAAGAAGCAGATATTTCTGTCAGTAGTTGTCTATCTGTGTTTTCTAGTGTATTAACTTGTCTCTGTGCTTGCATTGCTGACTACAGAGGACTCAGAAATCTTCTTTGTGATGTATGAAATGTGTGAGTGGAGCTGCTTTGTCACATATGAAGTATTCATTTATTTGCAGACTGGCTAAGAGGTCCTGGTTCGGCAACTTCATCAGCCTGGAGAAAGAGGAGCAAATCTTTGTTTTGATAAGAGACAAGCCGCTCAGCTCCATCAAGGCCGACATCGTTCATGCCTTTCTTTCTGTGAGTATAATCAAGCTTAGATAAGCCTCGATAGCTTCCAGCGCTGATATATGATACTCTTCATGGTGTTAAAGGCACAGATTTATAACTTGATCTTCCACACTGAGTAACACCCGTCTCCTGTTGCCTCTGCAGATCCCATCCCTCAGCCACAGTGTGGTGTCGCAGAACAGTTTCCGGGCAGAGTACAAGTCCTCTGGTGGCCCCTCTGTCTTCCAGAAGCCTGTCAAGTTCCAAGTATTATTTCCTTTCTTTTACTTTTCCACCTCTGACTGAAGTTTTTATCCAACTTCAGTCAACATCTCGGTGCTCCCTCATTACAGGGTGTTTCATTGTAATCGAAATGCTGAATGATGAACACGCTGAATTTAGTTTTTGCTGATTCATTTTTGCAAACCTCAGCTTGGAGTCTGACGTCCCTCTCATATTTTTTCAATTTAACAAAATATAAGTCGGCAGGAACCCAGTAATGCATGAAAAACACCAAAGGCATATTTAGAAATGAATGCACAACTCTTTAGGGACACTAACTAAGGTAAATTTATCACTGTTTTTATGCTCAAACTTACCACAAAAATGTGAGAAATAAAACATTTTTTGGTCCGTTTACATGGAAATTGTTTTATCCAAACTTGTTTTTGTGCTCTATTAATTGAAAATCTACATACTCCTGTAAATTGCTTAAGATAGTAACAACAAGTTTTTAAGAACTTTTGTAAACATCTCTATACAGGGGGTCCTCGGTTTACGACGTCCTCGACCTACAGCGTTTCGTTGTTACGTCAGAACTGGTTACGTGGCTTTGTTCCTATTCTCCGGCTGTACGCCACCTTGGATTGTGCTCCATTCACTAACTTTTTGTCCTTCATTATGGCTCTCAAGCATAAGTCAAACTCTTCCGATGCTTTGAAGAAAAGGAAAGCCGTCTCCATGGAAGTGAAATTAGAATAAAACACTCTGAACAGGGCGAAACACCGACCAACATGGGTCACGTTGTAAAAACAGGTCAACATATTGGAGCGACCCTCTGTGATGAATGAGTGAGACTTTATCTGGTTCTCTGCTGGTTTATTGAACCTTCATACAGGCTACTGTGGACCGTAGCCAACACCAGAATAACTAGAAAAACCCCATAACTTAGCTCCAGAATTAGCCGCCGTTCCCAGCTCTCTCTACTGCTGACTCTCAGCCAATCAGAGGACAGTGAACTAAACATGGCACGTTCACTGACATTAGGTAAAACTGGAACTGAACAATAAACATTGAAGCCTCAACATCAACAACATCAATCTGTTACAATATTCTGTTATCTTCTAGTAAATTGAAAGTCGTTGGTATTCATGACTCTTCCAAAGAACTGATCAAATGTAGTGATGCACATAACGGCTTTGTTTACATTTTCACCGGCATTCCAACTTACGGCTGTAGGAATGGAACTCTGACGTATGTAGAGGACCCCCGTATAATGTGTAAATAAAGTTATGTAGTGATGAATAGGCTCCACAGAGTTAATTTACTTTCCATAATCTTTAAACAACTTTCTCAGCTTCACCCTGGAGGCCACTACTAGTATGTGTAGGACCACAAACAGAAAGTCATCTCTTCACAGTATTTTAAAAGATGCTGTAACAACATTATTTTTCCCTTTAACTCCTGCAGGTGGACATTGCTTTCTCAGAGGGCGAGAGGGAGCGAGAGAGGGAACGAGCCGAGAGAGAAGGGAGGAGAGAGATGGGCATCTACAGCGTGACCTTTACTTTAATAACAGGTAGGAGACTGGTGAGAAGGAGACAGACAGGAAGAGGGACACGAAGCCGGAGACAAACACTTTTATAGGTTAGATGGGATCAGATAGAACTCAATGAGTATCATATAAGAGCTTCATAACTCTGGCTTTGTTTGGACTGTCTCATTCACACATCAGAACAATAAACTGCTGGATGTTCATCCTTTTGGGGAAATTCATGAACGTTAGCCTTAACCCTCGTGTCGTCCTGCAGGTCAAACTGATCCGTTTTAAAGTTTGAAAATGTGGAAAAAATATGTATTTTCACTGTGAAACTTCTGATGTCCACATTTTCAACATTTCCAAAATCCATCACCCAAAAATCCAGTGGATTTCGCTGGATTTTGGTAGATTTTTATGTGAATGTTCTTAAAGAAAATATTAGAAGTTTTACTGATATATATGGAATCACTTTAGATATTTTTAGGATTTTTTGCAAGATTTTTACTCATTTTTGGAAAATATTTACAAGAATTTTCTTGCCAAATTTGAGGGATTTTTTCAAAATAAAACTTTTAAGGGAAACTTTGAAGGAATTATTGGAATTTTCTTCCTGAAGGTTTTGCAAATTTTCCAAAATTTGGGGAATTTTTTGCTGAATTTTTGTATTTTTTTCAGACAAGGAAACAATATTTTTTGATGCCCATAAATGAAGACAGCAGGAGGCTTAATAATAATAATAATAATAATAATAATAATAATAATAATAATAATAATAATAATAATAATAATAATAACAATACTTACATAGTGCTTTTCAAGACACTCAGACGCTTTACAAAATAGGTAGGAGCACAAAAAATAAAATAACTAGAATATAGTGGAGAAAGGGGGATTTATGAGTGTTGAAAAGATGTGTGTTCTTGAATATGAGTGAGGAGGGTTCTCTGATGCTTTTGGGGAGTGAGTCTGAACAGAGACTTGAACCCTGAAAGTCTGAAGCTCTATCATCTGGACTACCCAACCTCCAAATACATTTTAGTCTAAAACGTTCCAGATGTACAGTACGTCTTTTTGGGTATGGGTAAATGAAAACAATATTTTACCGCATGTAGTTCTGCGATTAACGGCTGACTTTCCCAAGCTGCCTCCTGCCTCTGGCCCCTTATGAGGAACAACAAGCTCAAGCCCCCTGCAGCCCCACATAGGAGAAATGGATGGACAGAGATATCGTTGCTTTCAATAACAAAGACTGACAGTCCATCTCTAGGCACCAAACAGTCCAGTTGCACTGCATTGTGAAATCAATACCAGAAGAACCAAATATTCAGGCTCCCATAGGTATATGAATCCTTTCCCTCCCAGAAAAACTTGAAAAACTCCTCTCTGTGTGTCAAAATGATATATTTAGTCACATTTTTTCCATGACAAATCATCTCTTCCTGCCTTAAAATGGTTTAGATGTAACTCTGTCCCCTTGAATCTACGTATCTGAAAATCTAAATATCAAGCAAAAAAAATAATTACATTGAATTGATGCATTTCAGATAAAAATATAAAACCACAAGCACTTTAAAATGGTTCTATTGTGCATTTTCAGCTTCTGTGTCAGCGATTATGCCGACTCATTGTGGAATACCTGCAGTAGTGTTTGGATTTAGCTTTTTTTCTCATGTTCTTTACTCAAAATGTCGATGCCCCTGCTGTAGGGTGTCAGTCTTAACATGTGTTATAGTCGGGTGAAGTAGTATTTTGTGTATTTTTTGTATGGTTTTAATCCAACTTTAAATAACAATGTAATGTCTAATCTTGCTATTTTTGGGTTTGTAGGTTTTGTTTTTTTCATCCGTTACCTATAGTTAGAGATGCGTGTGACTTGGCTCGACTTGAAACCTGTGATTTTAGACTAGAAAGCTAATGAATGACGAAGTGGATCCTCTCTCCTTTCAGGTCCCAGTCGCAGATTTAAGAGAGTAGTAGAAACCATTCAAGCTCAGCTGCTGAGCACTCATGATCAGCCTTCTGTGCAGGCACTGGCTGGTGAGTAACACACACCTGCACACACGACCTACATCAAGAAACAACAATCTTTGTTGTCACTGTGTTTCTACACAGCAAGATTTCAATTGGTGACTCCCAGCTGTAGATAAAAGATTCTTAAAAAGTCACACTATATACAAATAAAATAAAAATCCTCAAAATGTATAAATATGGAAACAGAATTAGTGCAAATGAGCAGTAGGATGGGTGGTAAAGTGCAAGCCTCGGTTCTTTGTTGCACATAGTGTGTCTGTTTGTGTTTGCAGGGGGGAAATGAATTGGACAGCTCTGGGATAAAAACAGTTTTTCAGTCTGGAAGTTAGTTTTTATTTTCCTGTACCGTTTGCCTGAGGGAAGCGGAACAAACAGTCCATCGCACGTGGCTGTAGCCTCATTACTTGTGCCACTTCTTCTCTCCTTGCTTTTACCTGTTGCCCTCAGATGAGAAGAACGGCCAGCTTTCCCGCCAGCCCAGCACTCCGTCGCGTCAGAACTCCCGGCGCTCCGAAAGCGGATCGGATCGGGAGCGGCTGGAGAAGGAGAACGCGGCGGACGGAGGCAGCAGCAGTAGCGGGAACAGCAGCGGGGCCGTCCTACAAAGACGAGGGTCGGGCAAAGACAAGACCAGACTCCTGTCGTCATCCAACGGGACGCCGTCTCACCCATGAAAAGAATGTCGTGGAAGAGAAGCGAGGGTCGTCCGCCTGGCCTTTTTCTCTTCCTCCCCTCAGTCCTTCCCACATTCTTTCCTTCCCTATTTCCTTACTTCCTGCCTTGCTTCATACTTTTAATCCCAGGCAATGGGATGGAAGAGGAGGGGGAAGCTTTTTCCTCGGAGCTGATCTAGGGATACGACGGATAATTCCCCTAAAAATGGCTGATTTTAGCAGAAATGTGTATGTGTGGAGGCAGGTTTAGCTGGTCACTAGTCAGACCTCAAGGGCAGCTTTACCTGGGAGTGATGAGCCTCAAGAATAAAACTAGAGGAAAAGCTCACAGCCGGGGAAACACCAAGTTCACCCACTCCAGCAGATCAAGAAAGCACACAACGTTCCCACCAACCAACCAACCAACCAACCACATGCAACGACCTCAACAGGAAACCTCCCGTCAATCAGTCAGAACGGCTCGGGAGGATGGTGGCCAGCGACGGAAGGCATCATGGCATCTTCATTTCTCATTTCTTGACCGGCCAGCTGTCACCTGAAGTCTCCTCAACATCAGCAGACGTGATTGGAAGCCTGCTCTCGACTCTTCTTCTCACCTTCTAATTGAGGGCAACTCGAGCAAAACGACAAAACGAGGACGTCTAGTGAGAAAAGGACGAGAAATATAAGAAGAGTCTTGATTGTTAAAGTGGATTATTTAATGTTGTGCTTTAACAATCAAAGAGTCTGAAGGCAGAGGAGGAAATGACGGAGAATGAGTCTGATGTTGACATAAGACAAACACAGCTTTTCTTTGAGTGTATGAGAAGCCCCGCAGTTCTTTCTGGATTACACTGATAAAGCTATGATACCATATTGCCTTTAATGGAGGAGTAAAAGTGGATAGCTAGGTAGATTTAGCCCCATTTCTTGGACACTATTCACACCACAGGTAGATTCCCTCATCAGTGAAAACGCCCGCTGGGATAGAGAGAGAGAGAGGCGGATAGATAGGAGGTAAAACTGAGGAAAGCTAGCAGCAGGTCTCCATTTGGTAGCAAAGGAGGGAGAAAAGAAGAACAAGTAGCCTCGTAGTTTCACTTAGAGATGAAGATGAAAGTCAGTCTTGTTAAGGGATGGGTCAGGGGTTTTTCTAGTCTGACTTTTACAACGTTCATATGCCATATACACAATGATTTAATGGTTGCTGGAGGTTTTCCTTTTCTACATGCTGACTGTGGAGCCACACGTTACAAAAATGACTCAGAAAATAACCCAAAAAACAATCAAATCACTTTAAATGTCATTTACAGTGACATTTACGATAAGAACTAAAAACAAACAGGAAACATGTAGTTCAAGATAGCTGGCAGAATCCTCGTTCTATGCATTCAAAGCTATTTGAGGCTTTAGCAGTCGGAATTACACTCACTAAATCCCTCTGCAAACACCGGTAGCTTTGGTACAGCAGGTGTGTCAGACTTGATGCTCTCTTGATAAATCCATTTTTTCAACATGAGCATATTTAAGACCACTCTAAAGCTTCTTGTCATTAGAAATTTTCATTTTCAGCCACCTCATAGCACTAGCCTCATCTTAATTAGCTTTCTAGTGCTGTTGATCTCATTCGTAAGTGACAAGCAGAAACCTCTGGAGCTGAAAATGCAGAAGGGCCAAAACGGATGCAGCTCCTCGAATGTCCACTTGAGGCTGGTTCCATGAGAGAGTCGATCTCTGTAGACCTTCATGTTAAAATGACCAACTTTACAGCAGAAATAACCATGTTTACAGCCTGGTATTAAGCCGGTTTTGGTCTCTATAGCCGTGTTTGCACAGGATTAGTATTACCCCGGGACCAGTGGTGATTTGTAGTAATTGTGGAGGATGTCTGTGATCTTAATCCCGTGCGAATGCGTCATGTCTGTAATTTGTAAAGTAAAAATTACCTACCATGTTTCGCCAAACACTGACGTCTTGTGATAATACTAGTCCTGTGCAAATCTGCATCTCAGTGATTGAGGGTTTTTTTTTTTTTGCACACCTTTCTCTATCTATTTCCCAGTTGAATTATGGAGGCTGCAGTGGAAATTATTGACAGCATTTTAGGTGCAAATGCAGGAGTAGACCGATACACAACAGGCCTGTGGACCATTCACAGAAACGGCAAAATCAGATCCACAGGAAGAAGGAAGTTTAGCAGGATATAGAGATGGATGACATGCGCAGCAGCATGCAGTAAGAAACATTTTTCTATGCCGATCTTTCAACAGGCTGAATACAAACGCCCTGATGGCTCGTTATCTCGTCATCATTTCAAACTTTAAAACGGGTCAATTTTGACCCGCAGGACGACACGAGGGTTAATTTCCACTGTACATGGGATGTGAATGTTGTACAGAGAATGGCTTGAAAAATCCAAACCTGGCTTTTCACCACGAGGAAAATCGACATGAATGAAATGACGGTACTTTAACGTGACAGAGGCTGGTCAGACTGGACCACCAGGTGTTCAGGCGCTCCAGGCTCACAGTTAGACTACAGAAACCCTTCATATGTTCTGTTTGCTTTGACAATAGATAAGAATGGTGCAGGGCAGCTCTAAAGCCCCAATAAAAGCCAGATTCCTTTCAGCCTCTCTGAAAGGAGATACAGAGGGAGGAGAGAGCGAGGTATGTGGAGCTGAACAAATAATGTACGTTTCACCAGAGGCAAAACAAGAAAAGCTGCAAAGAAGGAAAGACAAAAAGGACTCAGGTGTGTCTGCTGTCGTAAAAACTCTGCACACATTCTGCCCGGGAAGGAAAAATGAAGCCACAATTTAAGAATGAAATGTGCTTGTTGTGTTTTTTTGCCGTCTATTCCTTCTTTTTTCTACTCTGCTCCGGCCTTTATGTGTGTTTTATTTTTATTTTTTGTGTTTGCCACCAGCAAAGTAGAGGGTGGAGTTACCATGTGAATGTCAACAAACGTTTCTGAAATTACTGCAAGAGTGTAGACATATTTTTGTTCCATATATTTATTGAGAAAATGTATTTATTTATTTATTTATTTATTTATTTATGTATTTATTTATTCACCATGTATTGTTGAAAGTGTGATTGTTTTTTCTGAGTGGAAAAGCAGGAGACGGGTTCACAGACAGGGAAATGCCACTTACAAGATGTCTGCAAAACTGCTTTCCCTGAGAAAAACTGAAAACGAACTCCTCTCCTTTTTTCGTCAACATTCTGATAATTGATGCTGCAAAAATACCTTCCAGCTTTATATTGTGTTTCTCCCGTTTAGTGTGGATTTTGTTCATTTGTCGTCACGTTTACTACCGTAGATGTTCAACTTTTATGAGGCTAGACCAAAATTTCACACACAGCCAGACATAAGCTTCACGTTTAGGACTCTTTTTTTTTCTTTTTTTTTGCATTTAAACAAAAGGCCATAACCAGCAGATACTAATCAGTGCTGAGTCATTCACTCTTTCAGCTTTGTTTAGGTCGTTTCTCTTTATTTTTTTGGCACCTAAAGTAAAAGCGAGCAGGATTTAGAGCTGCTGGAATGTTACAGAATCATTTTAAAGTCATCTGTGCTTGTATGTGTGTGTCAGTAAGTACAAAACACACACAGGCCTTTAAAATTCAGTTTCTTTTTCAGCCTAGTTAAATAATTCCCCACAGAACAAACAGCGTGTTCATTTAGGCTACATTCACAACAAAATGGTTTTCTTTGAAAATGAAAAACTTCTGCTACATTTACGCCCAGTGTCCACTAATCTGTAGTTTCAGGACCCATAAAACAGAGACTTCTGGAAACGCTGCTAACCAATCCCTGATTTACGCTTCCATCACGACTATTTTTCTTAATCCTCCTGCTGTCCTCATTTACAGGCACCAAAAAATATTGTTTCCTTGTCTGAAAAAAATCCCAAAATTCAGCAAAAAAACTCCCCAAATTTCTGACAATTTGCAAAACCTTCAGGAAGAAAATTCCAATAATTCCTTAAAAGTTTCCCCTAAAAGTTTTATTTTTAAAAAAATCCTCCAAATTTGGCAAGAAAATTCTTGTAAATCTTTTTAAAAAATGAGTAAAAATCTCACTCGCTGGATTTTTGTTGATTTTTTTCTGAATGTTCTTCAAGAAAATATTAGAAGTTTTACTGATATATATGGAATCACTTGAGATATTTTTAGGATTTTTTTGGAAGATTTTTACTCATTTTTTGAAAAGATTTACAAGAATTTTCTTGCCAAATTTGGGGAATTTTTTAGAAATAAAACTTTTAAGGGAAACCTTTAAGGAATTATTGGAATTTTCTTCCTGAAGGTTTTGCAAATTTTGAGAAATTTGGGGAATTTTTTTGCTGAATTTTTGGATTTTTTTCAGACAAACACTATCTTTTGGTGCCTGTAAATGAGGACAACAGGAGGGTTAATCCGGATCAGCGGTAGAGGATGGATGGATGGATGGAGGAGGGTTAATCATCCAAACAAGCACTAAACATTCCTAATTCACTTTGGATAGTCTTGTTGCACACCTGCACATGAACGGAAATCATTTTATTGGCCAGTTTCCTCATTTTTGTGCTTCAGCATCCTTGAATTTGTTTGCGCAGGGGATTAAAATTCAAATGCAAACTTAGACTTTTCATAATATCCTGTCTGGTGAGTACATCATGAGGATTTGGCTTGGTTTTGGAATCGTTTTTGAAGGCTTTTGGGGGAACTCTTTGCCTGTTCTTCTTTTCTGAGCCTTGGTAGATGTAATCGAGAGGGATTTTCAGTCTGCTGTGTTTCAACCTTAGATTTACTGTTGATGTCTGTTTTTTTCCTTGTTTCTGCCGTAGTCCGAGGCTTTCTCTTCCCATCCCGGTGCTAACGGTGGACACCTGTAGGAGAATCCATCAGCGAGATGCACACTTCTGAAAGGTCAGGGAGGTTTAAAGTTACACACACACATGAAAGAGAGGATCTTTTTTTAAACACAAGGTCAGTTTCATCCCTTACATCCACCCTTAGAAAGAAGCTAGTTAAAGGATAGAGACAAGGAAGACACAGAAAGACGGCTTCTCCAGGTTTCTGCGTAGAAATCAGACACAACGGGACGCTCGGCTAGTTTACGCAACACTCTCCCATTGAAAGAAATCTCACCCCTCCCTTCCTCATCCCTCCTTTACCCCCATTCACCCTTTCACTCGACATTTTCTACACCCCCCTCCCATTCCTCCTCTTTGTATTTCTTGAATCCACGCCCATCCTTGTCCCCGATGCACATATGTCTCCCCCTTATATAATCACCCCTCTTGTATACATTTTATACACTGTATACTTTGACGCAGATGCTGTGTACGTCTGTATACGCCGTGCCTGTCTCTGTCTCCATTGTATGCCATTCATATCTATGTAGCGTTCACTATGTTTTATCGACACTGTAGTCACCCATACGACTCTTCCTCTCATCATTATTGCTCATTCTTCTTCCTCTTCTTCTGCAGTTAGAACCGTATGACTATAATCTCACGTCTCATGTCTACCGCCCATATTCCCCTCCATCCGACCACACAAGCCCCGCCCCCATCTTATGACCCTCCACTCCACGCGGTAGAAGAAAGGTTTTGAACTCTGAAAAAACAACAACAAAAAAAAACAACAAAAGAAAGAAATGGAGGGAGGAGGAGGTGCGTAGGGGAGGGTGGGTCGAGAAAACTGCTCACACGATTAATGATGATGACGACGACGAAGAGAAATGTCTGTAGTATAATTACAAAAAAGGAAAAGTGCACTATTATGACAATGATTATTATTGCCTGTGAGAAATACTGACCAATAAACAACAATGGAAATATACGCCGGTGTCCTTGTTCGGTTTCACGGCATGAAAATCCACAGTTGCCATTCTTAGTTGGAACAGTGGCAAGACTGATATTATAGTTAGCATCTTGGTTCATTTGTTTACTTCCTGCAGTCAGTTGAGCCGTTTGATACAGGTATGCAGTACTATGCAAACCTCAAATGTATCAAAGTTTCTAACACAGCTTTTCCAAACATCCTACTTTTATTTTGGATGCTTACATTATTTTACTTTGCACACAGAAACAAAATTTTTCAACAAAAAACAAAACTACCAGGGTCAAAATTATTAGCCCCCTTGATACTAATAGTCAGTTGTGTTTCCTTTTTGCTGGATAACAGCTTGCAGTCGTTTTTTTGTAGTTTGTAACAACTCTCTGACATCTCCGGAGGAATCCCAGCCCATTCTTCTTTGGCAAACCTTTCAAGCTCCTCCAGATCTGATGGTCTTCTGACATGGACCCTGGTCTTCAGTTGACCCCACAGGTTTTCAATGGGATTCAAGTCAGGGCTTTGTGCAGGCCAGTCTATAACGTTCGCTTTGGTCTTCTGGAGGTAATTTTTCACCAGGAACGACGTATGTTTTGGGTCGTTGTCATGTTGGAAGACAAAGCGACGACCCAGACCCAGTTTAGCTGCTGACTGCTTGAGGTTTTCTTTCAAAATCTTCATATGTCCTTCTTTTTTCAGGATTCCTTCAACCTTGACAAGATTCACTGAAGCATCCCCACAGCATGATACTGCCACCACCGTGTTTAACTGTGCGGACAGTGTTCTTTCTCCAAACTTTAGCAACATCTCTATGGCCAAAGAGCTCTAATTTGGTCTCATCTGACCAAAGGACACATTTCCAGTAATCGTAGTCTTTCTCCAGGTTGTCCTCAGCAGACTTCAGTCTGGCTTGAAGGTGTCTCTTCTGTAGAAGTGGAGGGTTCAGTCCATTTCTGTGTGGAGCTCTAGTGACTGTCTTCTTTGACACTACAACCCCCGACTTAGCGATGTCATTAACTAATGTTCTGGTGGTTATTCTAGCATCTTTAGACACATCTCTCTCAAGTTTTCTTTCCAGAGTCTTTGAAATCTTTCGCTTCCTCCCTCTGCCAGACTGGTTCTGTACTGTGGGCTCTTTTTAAATTTCTTGATGAGACTTCTAACTCCACTTCTTAGTTTCCATATGGAAACTAAAATTCCATAGGGGGCTTAATTTAGTCTTCAACTGTATCTGAGGCAAATGATGATGAGGAATTCATTTTATGAGATTCATAAATCAGATCATTTAAAATCAGAATGGGATCACAATGACAAAAAAAAGCCCGAACAACATGAGCTCTGAATGGCTTTACAGTCATGATACTGCCACCACCGTGCTGCTACAAGCACACAAGCAGATTTCTGGGACAGCTTTCCAAATTGAAGAGAACAGAACTTCTCAGAAACGACGCATTCTCCTGGAAAAGTCTCCTCCTTTAACAGCTGTAGTAACAACTGGTGTCAAAAACCCAGAAAATAGAGGCCTCGTTCATGTAAATGTGAGACGACATGTGGGCCTCATAAAGCCACAGAAGCTCATAAACCTCCAGACTGGAAGAGGCCCAGAAGAAATGTGAAGAGAAGGTGACAAAATAGCAAGTAATGAGGAGGCTAAAGAGGCCTCAGAGGAAGAACAAAAGAACCCCAGCAAATCTGTTCTGGTTGAAAAGATTCAGAAGAACCACCAGAACTACAGCCAGAACCAAAACTGGAGCTTAGTCATCCGATTAACCTGCATGTCTTCAAGACCTGATCTTCAAAGTACAAGTAGGAATCCAGAACCACAGCTGAGGAACACAGTCCAGAGGAGATGGAGGTAAAAAATTAAAAAGAAGTAGCAACTTAATGAGCTGAAGAGAGTACAAAATGGTTTAGGAGTTATTCTTATGTATGATCAACTTTTTCATGTGTGAATAACTTTGAAGAAGTTCTGTAATTAAATGACTGATGGTTTGGTTTTGGTCTCTATTGCTAATTTTATAGAAATTTTATACAACTCACCTGTTTAAATTGTGTTAAGGTTTAAAGTTGTTCATTTCTAACTTCTGGGAAGCTGTAAATGACACATAGATGCCTGTAAAAAGTGGACTATGTCATGATAAAATATATAATAATACATGGAATGATAGAAATGATTAGTTAAATGATTGGATGAAATGTGAGAAACTGATATAAACTGCAATTTTCTAAAGCACTCTATTAAGATATCGCTTGACTGTAAGTAAAATTAAGGTTCTTTAGTAATATAATGATAATAATACATAATAATAAGCGTTATCTGTTTATTGCTTTCCAAAAATAAAGTTACAAAGTGCTTTATAAGACAAAAAAGAGAGAATTGATTGACAAACGATTATAAAAAGTGTTCAAAAATTGTATTTGGATCAGGGTCTCGTTTGCTGCTGTGATGCTTTTTCTGTTTCCTGGTAGAAAAAAAACAATTATACCCTTTTTTTAATGTTAATTTTACCTCCAGTAGGTTTAAGAGCATGAACGGAGAAACAGGAGGCTAGTAGCTGCACCTGATTTAAACCCTTTAAAAACTATAAATCCTTTGAAAATATAGATTAGAATGAAACAAAGGAGAATCCAAGCGCCAGATACAGATCCATCTTTGTGTTTCTTCCACACACTGTTTGTGTTTATCAATAAAGTCACAGCAGGACGTGGGCGGGGCTCCGTCTGTGACGTAATCAGAAGAATAGCGAAGAGCTCTCACTCTGATAAAAATCCAGAGTCCAGAAGATGCTGAACCAAAAGCAGCACCAGAAATAACCTGAAGTGTGGATCAAGTGATGGCGCAACGTTGAAGTCTCTGGACTACTGATCAGAAGATCAGAGGTTCAAGCCCCGATGTGGCCACTGTTGGGCCCTTGAGCAAGGCTCTTAACCTTTTCTGCTCCAGGGGCGCTGTACCGCGGCTGACCCTGCGCTCTGACTCCCCCACTTGGGGGGATATGCGAAAATCAGAATTTCCCCTCGTGGGATTAATGAGGGATAATAAAATTTAAAAAAAAAATAACAGACGGACAGACAAACGTCACGTAACTCCGCCGCGTTCTTTGGTGGAGTGATTCCAGAGAAGGCATCAACAATTACATTTTAATGTTTCTATTCTATTCTGTCCCTACATTCCTGCAGCACATTTCTGGGTGAGAGTGGCTCCTCCGTCGGTTCCTCCTATCTGTGCGGCTGCTGGCAGTGGTTCTACGGGAGCTTTCACTCCGACGCGGCGGCAGAGAGGAGAACCCAGCAGCGGCTCCACGTCCAGCTTCTCACCGAGACAACATCCACCAAACACACTTCAGGTAAACCCACCCTCGTGTTTTCTCACCCCTCTGCGGATTTCCACACCAGTTTTGTGTTAATTCCGAACATTTCGGGGCGCTTTTGGCGTGTGAAAGCATCGCGCTGGGTGGGAGGCGGCGCCGGGCATGAATGGACCTCTGTGGGCGGACTAGCTCCGGTTCTGCTGTCGGCTAACACTCTGGAGTTGACACAAGTGCTGTTATGTTGGGTGTGTTGCTCTGTTTCTGCTCTGTTGTTGTTTCCTACCGTTCAGAGACACGATGGAGGGCAACAGCAAGTATTTCCTCAAGTCCCAGACAGGAAACTTAGTTATTAAATATGGTATTTTTTAGTATTTATTCACGCTAGCTGGGGAAGCGCTGAATCTGAGGCATATTTTAGATGTTTTCGGTCCACAGAGAGGAAATAAACACTCCCGTTAACCTCCTGGTTGTGTGTTTATATGTATTGTTGTTTAACTTTTGTGCTACCACCGCTAAATATCTGCCTAAACGCTATTTAATGCACATTTCTCTAAGCTAATATCTTAATATTGGACATATTGTGAGGGAGCGTGAACGCGCGTCTCTTCCCGCCGCCCTTCGTGCCCGCGCGCCAGATGAAACTTGCGGCTTTTCAGCTCCTGCAAGTAAAACCAGTTTATAACCAGTTTAGCAGCACCGTGCGCTCAATTCACGGGGAAACACCAATCTGTAGCTCAACTAGTATGCAAATTTACTGTGTGGTTTGCAGAATTTTACTCAACTAACCAATTTTCTGGGTTAAATTATAGCCAGGGTTGGGGGATTACTTACAGTTACTGAAAGCATCCAGGTATCTTAATAGTAAATGAATGGAACTTAATTACTTCATAATGCACTTAAAAATACAAATATACAATATGCATGACATAAAAGTAATAAATGTTACTCTGCCCATGTTTGATCAAGAGAAAAACTGTCCAGAAGTATCTGTGGGCGTTACTCCTTTGAGTTAATCTACTTAAATATACTTATTTTAGTTAATTTTAGTAGTGATTTGGATGAACTGAACCCTGTAAAACCCACTGCTGCAAAAATGCAACATCAGCTTTTTTTAAAATAATTTTTGCTCATTTTTTTTCTCTTTTTTTCTATATTTGAGTTTTTGGAGATATATATATATATATATATATATATATATATATATATATATATATATATATATATATATATTTCTCCAAATATAGAAAAAAAGCAAAAAATGAGCAATTTTTTTAATATATATATATATATATATAATAGAAAATAATAATAAAAAATCTCATGTAATACATATATATTTATATATATACATACAATTTTTCAGTTTATTTTTTGCTCATTTTTAGTACATTTTTATACTTTTTTATACATTAAAAATTAATTAGAAAAATTATTGTGTGTGCATATATATATATATATATATATATATATATATATATATACGCACACACAATAATTTTTTGTTTGTTTTATTTATTTATTTTTTGCTCATTTTTTTTCTGTATTTGGGTCTTACAGGGTCAAGTAGGCCAGCAGAAGAGGTGCTGTTGTGTACCTAAGTAGGAAAAAACTATGTCCTATAATACGATAATGGCCATATCAGTCGCCCGTGCAGCTGACAACAACTTTTTATGAGTTCTTTTATTTCTGCCATAATCTGAGAGTGACTTTAGTGTGTAGAAAGGTCTCTTTAGATGTGTGTTTTCTGAATGCCACCACTGCAAATATCCTGATGACTGTGAAACGGAGAATTCTCGGTAAATAATCAGTTGATATGGGAGAAAAATGTTTCAGATTTAATGTCATCCCGCCTTGTTTTCTGTCACTTCAATGGAATAAAACTTCCTTTACATGTATCCTAATTACTTAACACTGTTTCATGTATTCTGGTTTGATGCATTTAGTGAGTTTTAGCCACAGTGATTATTTTGATTCCTACTTATAGCTGCATATTCATGCAATAATTCATGTACGGCTTTATTTAAACTACTCTTATTGGCAGTATTTTTCCATAATGGGGAGTTGAAGCCGTATGAATCAGGTTGAAAATGTTTGCAGCTTCTGTTTGTGTGAGGTCAGATCACAGTTGGGACGTATCT
Source organism: Amphiprion clarkii (assembly GCA_027123335.1). NCBI lineage: Eukaryota > Metazoa > Chordata > Actinopteri > Pomacentridae > Amphiprion > Amphiprion clarkii. The sequence goes on along the minus strand of CM049583.1, from coordinate 29,782,565 downwards.
CAGCTCTGTTTTGATGCTCATTAGAGCCAGAAATCAACACCCCCTTGGAGACTAAATATTTGCAGCCCGAGTAATTAACTGGTAACCACAACAAAAATAACAACTGAATTAGGACAAGCTTCAACTTGGGCTAGAGCCGAACAATATGCAAAATAAATTACATTGCTAATTCCTTTTGAAGGTTATTGGGATGTGTCACAGTTTTAAGTGAATGGGAATTTTACATTTCTTTTCTGCTGAAACAAAAGTGATGGGATTCCTGCGGCAATTTGTTCCAAACAAAAACGGAGAATATGATTTGTTGGCCAGACACCTCCGTAGCAAAATAATGCTATATGTGTAATGATATGTCCTTAGACATTTTACATTTATTTAACTCCTGTGATTTGGCTATTACATGTGGCCATACTGTGGTTTTTGATCATTTTAACGAATTGTTTGCCGCTTCTTTGAGTTGCTCATCCTTTCCGTCTCAGAATATAAACCTGATGCTGTTTGAAACTGACAGAAAGTTGTTTAAATATTTGATTTGTTGCACTGGATACGACACATCTCCGTGCTCAACTTGAACCAAAATTATGAACTGTATTATCGTGTTTATTGGTTTAGATTGATGCCGATGTCCAACGTTGTGTTGTGTAGTGCGAGGTACTTCCTTTTCAAACGAGTCTATTTTTGTTTGATCGCTTGTTTGTCGTGTTTTTGCATAAACAGAAGTGAGGACTGGAGTGGGATCTGCACAGAAATTCACAGGCGATGGTGGACATTTTTGAAAGTAAAGACGTGTTGACTCATCATTACCTCTTTAATTATTTGTGCCAAGGATGAAGAGAGTTTTCCTCCCTCAGAATGGGCCTTGAAGCCTATTGACAGAAAATCTATGATTTTTTCCGTTATTTGTGACCATTTGATGAACAAAAATGTCTGAATTCATGCGTAAATGATAGCCTGGTTATGAAAAAAATATGTATTTTTTAGGGCCCAACTGAGGTGGATTTTTTGAGGCTGAGTCCAATATTTGGCAGAAAAAAATTCCAATAACAGATTAATTGGCCAATTAATTAAAAATATATATAATGAGTAAAAAAAACTTCTTGTTTGGTCCCTTACCGTTTACAACAACAAAGATGTGAATTACACGCAGAACATTTCACTGTTTTACAATACTTTGTCCTTTAGTATTTGTTTATCTTTACAACAGAGACGAATTTTCAAGTACAAAAACATGCAACAAAGCATTAAACCTCTGGGAAATTATGTACAAATACATCTTGTCTTGTACTTCTTGTTGCTGCAGATTAGAGGAAGGTAGTACAGGTAGAAAAACTTTAGACTGTGAGAGGAAAGCAACAAATCACTAAGGTCTTTTCACAAACCTCTTTTAGTTTTCTACTCTACAACTTTCAAGCAGAAAGAACTTTCAAGCACAAAATAATGTGCAAAACTGCAGTAAAGTTCTGCAAAATATAATAAATAACCTTATTTAAAATGTAAATATATAGATGAATTATGAAGTGTTACGTATGTTATGTTGTTTGTGACTATTTGATGAACAAAAATGTCTGAGCTCAGGAGTTAAATGAAACCCTAGTTATGAAAAAAATTAGTTTTTTGTTGTCTTATCATTTTAATGATGGTGTTTTTGCCTTTCCTTGGCTAAAATCTCTTTTTCATGGATGCCAAAATATCTTCGTAGAGTAATAGTTTGGGTTTTGAGTACTTTAACCCTCGTGTCGTCCTGCGGGTCAAAATTGACCCGTTTTAAAGTTTGAAAATGTGGGAAAAAAATAGATATTTACAGTGTTTTTTGAAAATATTTACAAAACTTTTCTTGCCAAATTTGGGGGATTTTTTAATTTTTTTACAATAAAACTTTTAAGGGAAACTTTTAAAGAATTATTTGAATTTTCTTCCTGAAGGTTTTGCAAATTTTCAGAAATTTGGGGAATTTTTTTTTGCTGAATTCTTGGATTTTTTTCAGACAAGGAAACAATATTTTTTGTTGCCCGTAAATGAGGACAACAGGAGGGTTAATGAAGTTAAGTTTAGAGCAAGGATGGAGACCCTCTTAGGTCCACAAAAGAGTCCGTAGCATCAGCAACTACACAAATTGTGCGACTCATGCACACTTGAAGTGAGAAATGCGCAGCCATCAGTTGCGTGGCTGGACAGGGAGAAGGGGAAGCTGGCACACGACCTCAAACAGATTATATGTTGACCTACTTTCTGCAGGTTATGTAGCTGTAACCGTATAGTTGTCATGTCTGCAACCAGCATGTACCAGGAGCCTCGTTCCTCTGCAGCAGCTGTGCTTCACTCTGCTTTTTAACACTAGCTGTTTAACTGTCCAGGCCTTTGGAAGTCACTGGGCCTTGTGGATGGAGCAGATATTTTCCAGATAGTTTCCATCTGAGTTGTACTTGTCTGTTTAGCCAGTAAAATCCGGTGCAGCGATGACTCATTTCTTTTAGCTCTCCTCCATGTTTTCCCGGGTTACAAAGCGACACTAAGATTGTGAGTCTGTGGTTTGAAGCTGAATGATAAAAGTTCAAACATACCAAACCCTGGTCAGAAATTTAGACGTGAGAACGCCCTGAGATAAAGAAAAGCTACGGACACCAACCTTTATGACCAGGTGTGTCCACACAAGTTAAATTAAAATGCAGTTCAGTCGTCACATTTAATCCACCAAGGTCTAAACATTTAGTTCTTTATTCATTTTTTGAAATGATTGCGTGCTGTCAGGAGGTCTTATGCACCTGTAATCGATTCTTGAATACTTTTTTCATGGGGTTTTATGCAGCACAATGAGAATTACAACAAACACTGCACAAGCTGTTGACTCTCAGAACCTGGTCTTCTGATTCTGTTGTGGCTCAGGTTTTTTCATGTTAGCTTGTATTTTAGCTTGTTTTATACACATTTTCAATCATTTTGGACAGGTTTTTGTGTCATTTTGGCCACATTTTAAGTAGTTTTGGATGATTTTTAGTCATTTTGGACAGGTTTTGTCATTTCAGCCACGGTTTAGGTTGTTTTCTACACATTTTGTGTTAGTCTGGCCGCAACTTATTTTGTTTTTGGTGGATTTGAAGTCATTTTGGTCAAGTTTTGAGTCATTGTAAGTCATTTTGATAAACTTTAAGTCATTTTGAAAAGGTTTTAAGCTGTTTTTGACAGATTTGAAGTCATTTTTGGAAAATTCTAAGTAATTTTGGACACGTTTAAGTCATTTTAGCCACAATTTAATTTGTTTTTGGCAGATTTTTTTGTTATTCTGGCTGCAATTCAAGTTGTTTTGGCCACATTTTAGCTTGTTTTATACCCATTTTCAATCATTTTGGACAGGTTTTGGTGTCATTTTGGCCAGAGAATAACGTCTGCACTCTGCTTTTCACTCACACGCTAACCTGCTACATGCCTTGCATCAGGCCGATCAGTAGGTTAGAGTGTTTGTTCATGCTTGTCATTTTTGTGGTTTCCTGCTTTCATCACAAGACTTCCTTCTTTTAACTCGCTCAGCTGGAAGTTAAGCTGTAGGCAGAGTTGTTATTATTATATTTGATAAAGAAGTGTTTATTTCCACAATGGACTTCAACTACTTGAATTTTAATTAAAAAATGGAAAAATTGGGTAGTAATTTGACCGGTATAGTGTATGACAATACAATGTGCAGCATTTGACGAAGCGATGTTTATGTCGGTCAAACCTTTACCAGTGACTGACTGACTGACTGGGTGAACGACGTACATTTTCCTCGCTGCTTATCTGCCAGTATGATGCCAGCACTTGTAGCTCATGAGTATTAAATAATTCATTCCAGAAAGAGACTAATGGTTGCTCACTAACTGACTGCAGAGGTGGGGCACCGGGATAAATAGAGGACTAGCATGTAGGAAGCTGTTCACACAAAGACTTACAAGTGTCATAGCAAATATAACAAGTAGAGTAAGGCTGAATATTTAACGACATGGTAAATCATTAGTTTGACCTGTTGTGTGTCAGCAGAGTTGGTCCAACTTCACATAACAGAGCAGTGAACTAGCAGCAGCATCAGTCTGTATTCTTGGTGCTGCAGCAGGATTCAGTGAGACAACAACATTCCACTGACACATTAAATTACTCAAGTGTTGGGACACAGAGTGGCACATTGAGCAGCCTGCTGGCTCGTAAAACCAGCCGTTACAGACTGTTTATGGCATGAAACTGAACAAATATCAGGTCATCGCAAGTTATTAAATCCTGTCTGTAATCACACATTAATCATGGCACAATCCTTGTAAAGAAATGAGTATTTTCTGTTGTTTTGAAAATAGTTTTTGTTAGAAATCAGTGTGTAACTTAATTAAATATGCTTCTGTTTCCATAGCAATGGCGGAGGCCCACCAGGCAGTAGCGTTCCAGTTCACCATCACACCAGAGGGTATCGATCTGCAGCTGTCCTATCAGGCCCTGAATCAGATCTACCTGTCCGGAGTGCGATCCTGGAAGAAACGAGTCAGCAGAATCAGGGTGAGGGCCACAGAAATATCTGGTGTGACCACAGCGCTGTATGTGCTATACGGTTTTGCTGTCGTAATGTAGTTTATGTTTTCCAGAATCAAGGAAACTGACACCATCTAACTTTCAGCAATCTGAAGTCAGCAGGAGTCCATATCAGGATCGAGTTACTCTCGTCTTTTAGAATGATACACTTATATGATTATTCAATTTTACCACATTAAAGTGCAGACGTCTGATAATTAAATAAGAAGTCTGATAATTAGGTTTGAACTGGGCTGAGTCAGTGTTGTGAGGAGAGCTGGTGGTTCTACTGAGTCATGGTGCCCAAAATGTTTGCAGAATATTCTTATTTATTTTGATCAGTATTGATAATTAATGAGAAGGGAAATGTGTTTGTTAGATGTGAAGGATGAATACGGTGTGTTTTACTGAGCAACACGGAATGTAAACATAACTTTCCTGCGCACAAGAAAACTCTACAAGGAAGCTTTTTGGAAGATCTATCTCGTAAAAGATTACACATATTGGCCATTATGTACTGGTTTAGCGGTTGCTTTTTCTTTGATGTGCTAGATAAAAACAAAAAGTTAGTAATTTTAAAAATGTGACAAACAGCTACAGACAGGTTCCTACCACAGATAAGACCTGGTAATGACAGGAAAGACAGACGTGTGTGACGGCTGCAGCGGTTTTGATGAACATTACCTCTTGTTTGTGTATCATTGAGAGCATTTTATTTAAATAAAATGTATATAAACTTATTTCTGATTTGGCTAAAACACATGAGAGCAGTTGTGGTTGTAAAAGCACTGGGATTATGATCCTTTCTTCATTTGACAGTTACACCAGCCGAGTCCCAGTTGTTTTATTTGTTCTTTTACTGTGTTTGTCTGAGTCCAGCCTGATTCATGGATGAAACATTTGTAAACTTGGGTGTGCTATCAATCTTCTACTGCCTTCAGGACGGACTTTGACTTTCTGTGCACTCGTTAATTTTTTGAATGCTGACAAACTATTGCTGTGTTTCCTGCCTTCTCTGGCTCAGGTTGCCTGTATATCATCCGAAGGATTTCTTTGTTTTGGGTGGACATGTAACTCTCCTCACAGCCTCTTCAGCCCAACATAACTCTGTTGCTGTATCCTAGCAGAGTGAACCAAATGCTAATATTTGAAATTCTTTAATTATCCAGCTCTAACGCTCAGCCAAAGTACAGGAGTAGAGACAAAATCCATCCTAAAACACATTTGTAATGTTAAAAAAACTGCTCACTGCATGTCTGATTAAGGTTTTTTTTTTGTTTTTTTTACTGTGTATATCACAAAAATCACAAGTTAAATGTGAGCACCGAAGTGGTTTAATCAGCTTTAGATAAAGACAGATGCTTCAGTTTCTTAGCTATATCAGCACTTGCCACTTGAGGGTACCTTGTAATGTGAGCGGCAGGAAGCATGTGGGGATGTAATTTGTGTCCAGGAGGTAGCAGAGAGCAGAAAGCCTTATTACAGGCTTTGAATTCCCATCTGTGCCAGCTAAGAATGACGAGCGCTTCCTAACATGTACTGACATGCATGTTTAGTCCTGCCGGGTTGACAGAGACACAGCTGTTAATGTAGTGTAGTCGTTGTGCTTAAGTTCCTCTGATCTCTTTACAAACCTCCTTGTTGTACCGGTGGGGCCAAAAATGTGTTTTTTTTTCTTGTCTTTATATTTTTTTGTACACTAGTGTCATCTAACTTTTCTAAATATTACCTTGATTGTCATGTTTTCTCTTAAACTCAACTGGGATCACCTGCTATTGTTTTCAAATGTGCTGTATCAATAAAAATGGTTTAACTTAACTAGTAAATGTTAGAACTGTAAAAATGATATCAGTGTGTCATATTTAACTTACGGTTGATGTGCATAAAACGTATTTGAAATGGCACAACTGGGAATATTCAACATTACTCAGTGTTGGATCAAGCTCCTATAGTGTCTGGATGTGATATTGAAGTTTCTTAACCCTTAGATGCTCCAGTGATTGGACCCTACACTCTTCCATAAGTGGGTCAAAAATGAGCCGTATAAGAATCAATCTGATTTTGGTTTAGAATAATAATTCTTATTATTGTTTGTATTATATTTTGGTCCACACAACAATGATTTCATGTGCAATGTGCTACAATGTGCGAACGTTGTTGAACGGCTACACATGCAGCGACGTACTGACGTTTTACGGTGACGCAATGACGTGGAAAAGCAAACTGGTTCTTAGGAGGCACGAGATACGAGCCAACCAAGCACCAGCACTGAATCAGCATCTGGTTGTTTTTGCTGGAAAAGGGGTAATAGCTTCACTCCTGAAAGGTATAAGTTGCCATTTATTTCCAGAAGGAAACGGCTGTTTTGCTTCAGGGTTACTGAGGTCAACACATTTGGCTAATCGAGTGTTTCTTCTTCTGTGGTACCAGAACAGGGTGATAAAGGGAGTGTTCCCTGCGAGCCCTTCCTCCTGGCTCTTCGTTGCCATTGGAATCCTGGCCACCATATATATGCAGTCAGACCCCAGCATGGGGCTCATCGCCAAGATACAGCAGCACCTGCCGCTCAGGTACAAACACAGGGAACAGGAATAGTTTTTACCTTGTTAATGTGGTTAATATTACAGAAGCGCATTGCACACACACGCACACTTAAAAACATTTTATAGACCTTATGTTGTAAAGCCATACTGTCATTATTACAAGATTGGATCTTGTCGTGAGATGCAGATTTTGTAACCGTAAAGTCAGAGGCCTTATGAAAAATCATATGATAATCTTTTGATCTGATCATATGATGATCTCTTGGGGAAAATCACAATCCACAACACAATTCTTTCCACAGATTTAGTTCAACGCATGTGATCACATCATCAGTTGTGGCTGCTTAGTTTATTAAGCATTATTTCATCATAGTAAGATCCAGATTTCATAATAAGGAGATAGTTTTGTCATATTTTTTGTCTAGAAATGATTGAATAGTGAGTTATATTCATGATATACTCTCTCCATATTTTTTCTTTTGTGAATTGAATGTTCTTCTGTAAAATGTCACTCAAAATTGTAGTTTAGAGTTCAGTTATCAGTGATGTTTGCAGCTTTAACTTATTGTTATTTTTAATTTATTTGCTTTAAAGAGCGTCAGAGAGTGATGTGCAACGCTCGAGAGAGTCCCAACAGCTAGAAGTGACATCTCCACTTTAAGACCAGTCTGACACGTGCTAACAGTCAGGACGGCTTATGTTTGACTCATCTGAACAACCGTAGTAAGGTTTTGACATGTTTAGGTGATGAATCAGCGTAGAGCACTTAGGGTTTGGTTCCTACACTTGAACTTTCCCCTACTTCCCTACCAATCTTTTCACCATCTGTAGCTTTCGATATGACAAACACAGAAGTGATTCTCCGTCTGCATTGTAGCCAAACACACCAATGTATCACACAATAATCATGATAAAATTAATGATTTCACATTTGATGTATGAGCAATAAAGTATATGAACATAATGAACGGAACAGAGGTGCAAACAGCGACGTTTCTCCTCATGATTGTAACTAAAAATGTGCCTTTCCAAAGCTGAACACATATTATGTTACTAAACCAACACAAGGGTTTCTGTGAATAGCAGTTTGGACACCTCATGGTGGATTATTGCACTTTTAATGCTCTTAATCAGTGGTAACATACACACGTCATTTATTTACAACATATTTTCCATTAAACTTTACTTACTTTCTTTAATTGCTCACACTTTATTTTCAGTTTATTACTTTCTGAGTGCCCCTTTATGTTATTATATTTTACTGTTATGTAATTTTGTCCTGCTAACCCACATTATTGTATGTATTGTATATTTTGTACATGATTATGAAATGTATTTTATTTTTGCTTTGTATTATTCTAAAAATCTTTTGCTGGGTGACTGAGGAAGTGAAATTCACTTCCTCAGTCACCCAGCAGATGGTGCTGTTGTACTTTCATACTGTTAACTTGCACTTCCTCACAGTGAGATTTTACATGTGGAGTCTGCAATTGACAGTCATTCATTTTTTTTTAAATTTTGCCATAGAAAAAAGCCTTGTTTATGGTGGTAAAGATGCATTCATTGATGTTAATAGATCAGTATTTGTGCATGGCTGTTTACTAGGGCTGCAACTAATGAATATTTCCATTGTGGTTTTATAGTATTTCCTGATTAATTGATTAGTAGACCGGTTCAGTAGGCGGCAGTCTGAGCCAGGCTTTAACTGCCACTGATTGCTGATTGGGAACAGCTGTGCCCAGTCAGCCTGTGCTGTCATCTGGCCAGGAGCACAGCAGAGAGAAGGGGGGAACCATGACACTGTCAGCATCCATAAGAAAAGACGAATGACAGTAATGACAACAGTTAAAACAGCGTAAAGTTTGTCTTCTAAGGTGTTAATATGTTAAGTTATAATAGACGACTAACAGCATGTATCCATAATTGCATACAACCAAATTAATGTCATAAAAATGTATCCAGTTTGTGTATATATATACAGATCTTAATCATACAAAAATAATTAAATTGTTGGTCCGAAATAATGTCTTAAAACATCTAAATTGGATATCTATAACATCAACTTTTAGTATATTGGTTCTGTCATTTATACACAGATTTTTTGTGTGTTTCATTGCAATCAGAAACATTTTGCTTTGTCAGATGTTTTTTTCTTTTAGTTAATATTGTTTTGCTCACTTTTGTCTTATTAAAGTGTCTTTCCCCTCCCTCTGTCCAGTCTCCATGTGTCCCTCAGTGCCCAGGGTCAGACCATGGTGTCAGCGCTGGTCTTCAGCACTCTGTTATGGCTCTCCCTCATCCTGGCTCTCAGGTTCTGCCTCAAACTGCTGCTCTCCTACCATCAGTGGATGTTCGAACAGCACGGCAGGATCTCCAACACCACCAAAGTCTGGGTGGTAAGCTTTGCTTCTGCTTGGTGCCGCAGCTCCCTCCTGTGGCTGCTTTGAAAAGACAGAGATCATGATCCCTGCTTTTATTCCCAGTAATGCTGGTAATTTTGTGTGTTTGTCTCAGACTCTGGTGAGGTTGTTTTCGAGCAGGAAGCCTTTGCTGTACAGCTATCAAACCTCTCTACCTCACCTGCCTGTTCCTCCCATCAAAGACACACTGAGCAGAGTGAGTATAAACACACTACAACATGCCTGTAAACTTCTTTATTAATGCTGTATGTGATGAAATAACTCTTTCTCTAAACTGTGACTGTTGCTGTTTTACCTTCCGTCTCCATCACTTTCTGTCTCTCAGTACTTGGAATCAGTGCGTCCCCTGCTGACTGATCCAGAATTTAAACGGATGACAGACTTGGCCAATCACTTTGAGTCTAACCTGGGGAACCGCCTGCAGCGCTACCTGAAACTTAAAGCTCTATGGGCCACCAACTATGTAAGTAAACTCACCCACACATTCATATGCATATATTATAGATACTAAACACACCACTGGTCTTATTTCCCACATCGAATATCTATCTAAATGCAGCCCTTAAAACAAAACAGGCAACCACTTATCAAAATGCAGAGGTAGATGAACGGCTTTCTCAGATCTAAGTAGGTAAAAGTAACAGTACCACTGTAAAAATAAATCCTTCATTCAAAATGTTACTTGTGCAAAAGTACAAAAGTATGAGCATCAAAACGTACTGAATGTACCAAAAGTAAAAGTATATATTGTGTAACTATTGATGTAGTAATGTGTGCTTCACTTTATTGATGCAGCTGGTAGAACTGGATGTGTAAAATAATTAGAGACCACGCCTGTCATTTATATGTAAAGAATTATGAAGAATTTTACTCTTTTTGCTTCTGTAGCGGATTTAGTAATAAACTACTGAATTAAACTGGACTGAATAGTCCAGTAAGAAGAGTAACATCTCTGTTTAAATGTAGTGGATTAGAAGTATGAAAACAGATAAAATGTGGACATAAGTACAGTCCTTTAGGAAACGTACTTACCTGTTAGCATGACAGTCTCTGAGCCTCATGCTCCTCACATTTGTCATAAATCTGCCTAACTACCAGCCTCACAGCATGTTTCAATATCAGGCAGAATAATATATTGAATCCGCACGGTGCTGTTAAATTCAGACAAATTTAAGAATTTAATGAGCTCAACATATGCAGGAATGCAGCCACTTGGAGGCACAACAAACATACAGATATTTGAAGTGGCGGCTGCTTTGGATTTGCAACACATTTTAAACTTGGCTGAAGTTTATGTGCCCGGATTTGTGTGCATATTGAGATAATTACACTACCTCCGTAACACATCCTTGGCGTAGATGTCCTGCATTTTGTTTTGCATTGTTTGATAGTTTTGTGGCAGATGTAAATAGCGATCCACTCCACGCTCTGTGAGCCTCCATCAATGTCTTAAACCTTGGAAAGATTAGTGTCCACACTAAGCAGTGACCTGGATAAATTATTGGTGACTGAAATTCAGAATGAGAGAGTTTTGGAAAGTTTCATAAATGGAAAGTCTTCAAGTTTCCTCTACGTTTCTTGTTTGCTTTGTCCTGTTTCAAATGAACAGAAAAGTTTTAATTCCCTGCTTTGGTTCCAGGTGAGCGACTGGTGGGAGGAATACATCTACCTGAGGAGCCGAAGTCCCATAATGGTCAACAGTAACTACTATGGGATGGTAACCAGCTTTCACACTATCACATCTCACAGAAGGATGAATTGAAATGTGTTTGAATTTTGACGAGTAGGCTGAGCCAAAACGGATTCATCTTTTTCCCTTTTCTTGTTTTTATCTTGTCGTTTTATAGCCTTTTGTCAATCCTCTTTTAACCTTTTGTCTTTCCTTATTGTTTATAACTGTTTATAGCAAGATAAGAGATTTATGTAACATTTAATTCTTACTTCCTTTTTTCTGTCCTGTGTGTTCCTTCCCAGGACTTTCTGTACGTGACCCCGACCCCAGTGCAGGCGGCCAGGGCAGGAAACACCATCACTGCCTTGTTGCTTTACCGCCGCAAAGTCAACCGGGAGGAACTCAAACCAGTGAGGCGACGTACACTTCTGCAGAGTGGATGAATGAAATGCATGAACTGGGTGTTTTTATATGTGACAATGGTGACAATTACTATTGTTTTTGTTGTAGAACTTGTTAAAAAATCTTCTCTTAGCAGATGTATAGCCACTGGTTTTTACTCTCAGGTGTTCTTGCATGCTTCTTCAGTCTTTTCTAGTCCAGAAAAAAATGAATCCAGAAATTAAAACAGAGATGAGAAAAGGTTGCAGTAAAAATTAATAATAGATGTGTGTGTCTCTGTGCGTCAGAGTCGTGTTCCAGGTACTGTCATCCCTCTGTGTGCTGCTCAGTGTGAGAGGATGTTCAACACAACACGCACACCAGGAACTGAGACTGGTAACGCAACACACACACACACACACACTACATAGCCGCACACACGTCATTGTTGCAGTTACATCCCACAGTTTAACGTTGGACAACTGAGCTTCCTCAAATCAATAGATGGCTGTCATTTTATAACAGATACAGCTAGAAAGTGAAATTAAAACAACACAGTGGGAATGAATAAGACACCAACTAAACAATATTCACATAAATAGGGCCACATTTATGACCTCTATTTGGGGGGGGGGGTGAGTTTTTAGGGTACATACCACACCAGGCTAAAAAAAAAAATGTAATTTGGCAGCTGAGTCCGTAGCTGGACATCGTCTGACCAGACCTTTGCTGCATGCTCAGGCTTTTCCCCACAGCCTTGTTTATCTCTGCAGTTATGAAGTGGAATAATCCTCCTTTCCTGCACAGATGTGCTCCAGCACTGGCAGGACAGCGAGTTTGTGGCCGTGTATCACAAAGGGCGCTTTTTCCGCCTGTGGGTCTACCGGGCCGGCCGGCTGCTGTCTCCCAGGGAGCTTGAGTACCAGATCCAGAGGATCCTGGATGACTCTTCACCCCCGTTACCTGGAGAGGAAAAACTTGGAGCTCTTACTGCTGGAGACAGGTGGGAACAATGGGGAACTCTTTGGTGTGTCCTCTTAGGCTCACTGAAACAACTGAATAATTATTTTTTATGGCTAACATTTCAGAGTAATATAAGAGTATTTGTTGCTTAATCCCTTTAATGTCTGGATTTATTTACAATCTGTCTGAGAAATTTTGTGAAAGACACACAGAGTCACCGAAGTTTCTTTAATTCTTGCAGCAAGGAGACAAGCCTCTCTCAGAGGTACAGGGTTGTCTGAATATTAGATTCTGAAGTACACATTTTTATACAAGTTATATGACAGTTGGAAGCTTTGACACGAAAGCTCTCGATTCCTGCTCAGTGCGTGATCACCTCATGACTGCGAGATATCAGGCAGTCGACTCAGTTTATTGAGCAGCTCCAGGTTCTTATCAGTAAAAAAAAACAACACATTTTTATAACACAACTATATATTAATAAATTGTTATTTGTGTTTTTGCTTTCCAGCTGGTGCTAAGATAAGCGGAGATTGTTAATTTGTCTGTTACACATAGAACAGATATATAATAATAGTAGCAGATATATAATAATTTAGGTCCCATTCCGACCGGTCCTACCAGAAACCAGGTCCTACCAGAAACCAGTGCTTGCAAAAGGTTCCGAGGTATATATTGAATCTGCAGAAACCGGCGTTGGGGGAACGGATACGTTATCTCAGCTGCAGCCTGAATGAAAGTGGTATGATGCGAATTCACGACGAACGGCATCAAGAGGTTAAAAACTGACGGGAAAAAATGGTAAAGATGCAAAACATTAGCAGATTTATTTGTTCAGAATCAGACATGTGAATGTTCCTCAAATTTGTTGAGTCTATAAATGTTCACTTTTCATGTATATCATAAAAACACGTTTATGAGCAGTTGTGTTGTATGGGTGATGGTGATGTGTTTAACAGGTGTTACATGACTGTATGTATTTATGTTTAAAGCGATGTTCCTGTATACAGCATTGCACTGGGGCTGAATTATACACAGAAGTCGCTGTGTGATCACCAGATGCCGCCAGAGCACACAAACCCAACCAGGGTTATTCACATTCACCACAGATACGTTAAAATGTCTTCTACAAGCTCAGATTCCTACATTTTTTCCAACAGCATCGTCATAAAACGGCAAAAAAACATGGGGAAACATTTGAAAGTCCATGCATTTCTGTGGCTCGCAGGATGATTTGACACAATCTGTATGCTTGTATAATAAACCTCACACAGCTGTCAATGGTTTTGACAAACTGGACACAGATCTGTCTGAGCAGAAAGCTGCGCATATTTGAGTGACCTTAAGGGTTTAAACTTGATATTCTGGCCATGAAAAGTAAACAACAAAACTCAGGTGCACAAAGAAATACAGTCCAACTACGAAGATAATAACGCTAATTAAATAGAAGATTGAAGGTGCCACAGAGCTGGGGTTTAAAAAATTTTGCATGTGTGCTTCTTTTATTCAAGTCGTTATTTATTAACTATGCAAGAAAGTAAAATTACTGCCTCTGCAAGTTAATGATACTGTGGGAAAATCCCTGAAGGTTACAAATAAAAATAGCACAAGGTAAACCACAAAACAATTATGAAGAGAAACAGAAAGGAGAAATGGAAGAGGAAGAAATGGAGAAGAAAGTGAAGGGCCAAAAAGGAAAGCCAAACTCACAACAGCAAACAAAGGAGTGCCAAGATTTTAGTGTGTTATTGTGATGAGATAAGAAATGCAACACAGAGAATAATGACTCAGGGACGGAAATGAGACTCTTTGTTTGATAAATGCGCTGTTTGCCGATCGGAGAGAACACTTGAAACACAATCGGGATACTTTTGACATGATAGAAAGTAATACAAGTCTAATGGAAATTAATTACATAGTTGTGTAGGTGGTTGGTTTTGGTTTGTGTTTGTCTGTATACATGATATCTTCCTTTCAGTTCCCTTTCATGCATTCAAAAATGATCTTATCTTTAAAATTAGACCATAATAAATGTGTTTAGCAGGCATCCGTTTGTTATGGACCCATTTAATAATTACATTACATTGAAAGGTGAATGTTAGGATGTAAGCTGATCAGGTGGCCGGCACCAGCAGCCCCAGGTTAACGGCTGTGAAATGATTTACAGTGGTGGCTGTGATCACAGTGCACAAGAATTTGGCCAATGTGCAAAACATGTGGTGTAAAATTTAGCTATTCCTCCCAGTAGCCTCTCATTTGTTAATGGTAGCCTGCTGCTCTGATCATTGTTAGATGAACATGCAGCCTCTGTGGATGTCCTGTTATTTATGTCTGGTCCTGGGACGTCGGCAGTGGATCCCTTTGGTCCATTGGGTTCCTCTGTGGATTGGGCTTGTACCAATAAAAACTGTCGGTACAAAAATGTGATATTCTCCAGATTTAAACCATCTAAGCACAGTGATATTTGCTCTTGACCTGTTCTAAAGTGGTCCAGATGCAAAAGAAAAGCACTAAAATCTTCTTGTTTTTACATTTTACCACAAAAAGTAATGGTTTTCCATATCAAAAAACATGTTTTAAAGAGTCTTTAGCCATTGTACGACAATCTGTTCAAGATTTAAGTCACCTAAGCTCACTGGCTTTTGATCTGGATCTGATCTAAAGTGGTCAAGATGCAAAAAAAACATGCTATAATCTCCATCTTTTTACATTGTAACATAGAAAAATAATGGTTTTCCATATCAAAAATTTGGTTTTACAGAATGTTTAGCCTTCATACAAGCTAATTACCTAAGCTCACTGGCTTTTGATCTGGACCTGGTCTAATGTAGTCCAGATGTAAAAAGACACACTAAAATCTTCATGTTTTTACATTTTAACACAAAAAAATAATGGTTTTCCATATCAAAAGTTATGCTTTTAAAGAGTCTTTAGCCTACGTACAACAATCTATTCAAGATATGACCCACCTAAGCTCAGTGGCTTTTGATCTGGAACTGGTCTAAAGTGGTCCAGATGGGGAGAAAATGCACTAAAATCTGCATGTTTTTACATTTCAACACAAAAAATAATGATTTTCTGGATTAAAAATTATGTTTTATAGAGTCTTTAGCCTTTGTACAACAATTTATTCCAGATATGACCCACCAAAACTCAGTGGTTTTTGATCTGGACCTGGTCGAAAGTGGTCCAGTTGAAAAAAAAAAGCACACTAAAATCTCCATATTTTTACATTTTAACACAGAAAATAATGATTTTCTGTACCAAAAATTATGTTTTATAGAGTCTTTAGCCTTTGTGCGGCATAAAAAACATTAAATAATGTAATGAGAGTGTATAAATTGTCACATACCTGTTGAGGTATTTTTGGGAAAATATCCCTCGCTGGGTTTCCATCCATCCACAGAAAAGCCACAAAATTTCACATTTTCGTGACACCGCATTTTCCCGTTAATTTATTCTTGGGAATGCAGTTTGTAAACTTCAGTCCAGTTGATGGAAACATAATTTTAAACTGTTTGCTGCATTTTCCGTGTTTGTCTTGGAGAACAACTAAAACAGACATATGTCAAAGGGAGGATGCAGTGTTGTAACAGCTTCTTATTGAGCAATGCCAGACAAATGTTAGATAATATTTAATCTGTCTCCCTAATCTTAAAATGACCTCTGCAGTTGCTCCATGAATGTCCTGACCTCTTGAAGCTCTTCCTGCATTTTGTGCTCTTTGTGACAGTAAAAAAAATGCCTTCTCTGGAAAAGGAAACACTGTGGATGTTTTTGTTAGTATTAAACGCTGGCCAGTGATCACGGCAATAATCATCATGAATCTGAAGTGTGTCATTGTTTATGTGTGTTACCCACTTGCAGGATTCCTTGGGCTCAGATGAGGAAGCAGTACTTCAGCTCTGGTGTCAATAAGCGATCCCTGGATGCCATCGAGAGGGCAGCCTTCTTCATCACCTTGGACGATGAGGAGCAAGGCATGAGGGGAGACGACCCAGCAGGAAACTTGGACCGCTATGCCAAGTCTCTGCTCCATGGGAAATGTTACGACAGGTGAGTAGGTCACAAATAAAGTACAAGAGATAGATTGTCTTTTTTCTTTTTTTTTTTTTGTTTCTTGAATAGCCACATTCATGCTTGTATCGAACAGTCAACCCCTAAAACTGCAAAACACTCCACAGTAGAACAACATCTTTTCTAATTCTCAGTGAGGAATCTACAGCTCCACTCTACAATGTAATGTTTTGGAGCAAATTCATTAAATGAAACTAATATTTCAGTTGGATTAAGAGACTAACAGACAGCATTTCTCAAAAATCAAAAAAAAAAAACAAAAAACAAAAAACTCAATAAACATAGTGGTGGAAAATTTTTCCGACTTTGGCTGAATTATCTCAGAAGTAAACTGTTGCAAAATTCCCCCCATTTGCCTCCACATAGTTGCGGACATGACAAATGTAAGATGAAGTAAAAGGTCTATAAAAGACGAATGCTTTCGGTTTGAGCTCTGTCTGCTGCCTGTTTTGTATGAGTCACAACAGACGCCTACACTCCTCATTCTGTTCCACTATCTCCAAGTGACCCAGTGTATCTCCGTATCCTTTCATCTGTCTGTCCTTATGTCTGTCTGAGCCTCAGCCTGATGCTATGTCAGGCTCCTGTTTAGTTATATCAGGGGTTCTTGATAACAAAATATCTAGAAAAAACACTTTCGTGTCTTGTCTACTGTATGTTCACTATGAAGAGATCTTTGTTCTTGTTTGTGAAGGCTATGTAACTACATACTGTCTAGTCTTTTACTGTCAACATCACAATCCATTTTTGTTCTACTCTCCCACATTTGCCAACTCCTGTGACTCTGGTTAACTTTTGCAGTCGCAGCTACAATCTGTGTCTCGTTATTCAGGACAAGGACCCCTTGTTCTGCATTTTTCTAGCTCGCATGTTAACTGCTGTCTTTGTGAATGCCTGATTCAAAAACAATCATCGTGGTTTTTTGTCATGCTAGTACAAAGGCTGTAAACATAGCAGTGTCTTCTCATACTACACCTCCTGACATTTTGTTAAGAAATACAGTGTAAAAAAAAGGATAGACAGACAGACAGACTATAGATAGATAGATAGACACTAGATAGATAGATAGATAGGTAGATGGATGGATGGATGATGGATGGATGGATGGATGGATGGATGGATGGATAGATAGATAGATAGATAGATAGATAGATAGATAGATAGATTGATAGACTATAGATAGATAGATAGATAGATAGATTGATTGATAGATTGATAGACTATAGATAGATAGATAGATAGATAGATAGATAGATAGATAGATAGATAGATAGATAGATAGATAGATAGATAGATAGATAGATAGATAGATAGATAGATAGATAGATAGATAGATAGATAGCTTATTAATCCCAAAGGGAATCCAAGTATTCAGCAGCTGACATACAACAACAAAAAGACAACAGGCAGGTTAGTAACATTAACATTAAAGGTTAGTATATACGCTTAAAAATACTTGCTGTACAGTGCTATAAATTCAACACTTCTAATATTAAAATCTATCGAAATACTAACTGTATTAAAACTCAATATACAGTATATACACCTTTCAAGGTACAATGATTTAAATTGATTTAAGTGGTTTAAAATGATTTGGACAGTTGTCATAAAACTACATAAGTTGCATAGACATTCTACACTCACACTGAATCAGTCCTAATGTAATTATGATTCCCCACCCCAAACAGAACAGTAGCAAATATTAAAATATATATTTCACATATTAAACTCTCATGGGATGTCCCAGTGGCTGAATGGTTGGGACATATACCAGTGGGACACAAATGCAGTCAAGCAGTGACTCTCAGATTCAAACTTTTACTGTGTGCCTTTCCCCTGCTTTCTCCTCCACCTTTATGTCTCTTTTGACTGCACTATCTAAATACAGGCAAAATGCCCACCCCCACCAAAAAAAATGAAGTAAAGGCTGTTTCCTAATAAAATATGTTTTCTCTTCTTCCTTGTCATTTCTCAGGTGGTTTGATAAATCTTTCTCCATTGTGATCTACAAGAATGGGAAGAGCGGCCTGAATGCAGAGCACTCCTGGGCCGATGCACCAACAGTGGCTCACCTTTGGGAGGTAGGTGCGACTGACTACAAGCGTTTATCCATCACGGTCAGTTAACCAGAAGTGAAAGATTTTTGTTCCTGAGAAGCAGCTGTGTTTAGAAGAGAAAATCCTTCCCTTACCAGAGTTGCACCACATCATGTCACTACTACTGTTGCAGCTGCTGTTGGAAAACAAAAAATAGATCCCACTAAGAGATAGATATGGATAAGGCTCGATAAAATGCTGCTTCCCAGAAGTCAGTGGTATAAAATTTAACAACACAGTAATTATAAGATAAGAGCAGATTCAGTGCTTGGGTGCATCATTTACTGTATGAAATCAAGAACGCAAATGATGGTCTGCAGAGCTGTGGAAAAAAGGCATAAGATTCGATGACTAAACATGTTTTTTTCAAGCAGCTGTATAAAAATACAGCGTACGTCCACTGCTGATGGCGTGGGCACACAAGTTTAGATGGAAAGTTACCCACTTATTGTGCAGAGTTCACTTTCCAGCCACTGTGTGGGTCTGCTGAAGTACTACTCCCACAAGGGTAAAACATTTCCATCTAGAGGCGGGGTGGAAATTTCTAAACTGACCAGTCTTTAACTTGATCATGCAGCACAAAGTTCCAGCTACTGTGTAACTGAGTCATTAGTCAGGAGGCACTATAACACGGCATAACATCAAAATATCGCAACATCACACAAATTATAATGGACAAATGTGCAATACCCTCACAATGTGCAATAAGTACCTTTGCAAACAAGTATTTTATTGATTGTTGTGTTTATATTTTATCTATTTATGCCAATATTTTCACTGATAATGTGCTTTAGTGTGATTTTTTTTCAGGGTTCTTGTTTTTTTTGTTTTTTTTTAATTGTTGCTAAATAATTTTTTTGACTCAGAGTCATCTACAAGAATTCCAATGTACCTGTACTGTGATGTACCTGTGCAAATGTCAATGAACTCTATTCTGTTCTATTCCTTTATCTCTCGGACTGGGTTTGGCCTGGCGATGTTATTGCAGCGGTTTCCTTTCCTACATTGAAATCACATCCATCACAGCAGCTGGTCCCAGTGTAGAGAATTAAGGCTAACTTGCATCCTCTAGTTAGTTCACCATTTAGCTGCCATGATACAAAATCCCCACTATGCCCTTTCAGTGTCTCTATACAAGCGACGGCAAGAAAATAAATTCGATGAACATTTAAAGATTAATGAGTAATTGTGTAACTGCATTTCACTCTCCAGTACACCCTGGCCACAGATGCCTTCCAGCTGGGCTACACTGAAGATGGCCACTGTAAAGGCGAGGTGGATCGTTCACTACCCCACCCTCAGAGGCTTGTCTGGGACATCCCCTCAGAGGTATGAACACAAGCTTTCTGTCAGTAGTTGTCTTTGGAGTTACATCCACTCAACACTTCAGAATCTCATGTGTATATCTATGATCATATACATTGTTAGTAACTTCAGTGGAAGTAGTGACATGTCCCATGACTATGCCTGAGTATGTCATGTAAGCAACAGTCTTCGTTTCACTCTGTTATTTTCTCTGTTTGAAGAGAAAGTCCTTTTAAGACCTCTTTGAGTCTGAGGGGTCTCCTGAGCAGTTGAAATCTTCTTACTTCAATGTCATACCTGATGGCCATCTAACCCTGGCAGCTTTCCGTTGGGAGTAGATCCAGTTCCAAAACAGAGGTTACAGAAAATCAAACTTAACCTTGGCAAAAGAAACCAAAGCAAAACACAGTAATCGCTGTTGGTCAATGAGTAAAACATCAAATTGGGTCAAATTAGTAAAAAGCTGACCAGATCAATCAGCAGTTTTTGAATTTTAATCCTTGACTTTCCTATACAGGGGGTCCTCAACTTACATCAGAGTTTCATTCCTGATGATCTGCGTAAGTCGATTTTCGCCTTAAGTCGGACCTCCGACCAAAGTGTAAACAAAGCCGTTACGTGCATCACGATATCGATGAGTTCTTTGGAAAAGTCATGAATATCAACGACATTCATGCATGTATGAGTCATTTTACAAGAAGATAACAGAATATTGTAACGGACTGATATTGTTGTTGATGTTGAGGTTTCAATGTTTATTGTTCAGTTCCAGATTTACCTGATGCCAGTGAACGTGCCATGTTTAGTTCACTGTCCTCTGATTGGCTGACAGTCAGCAATAGTGTGTGTGTGTGGAGCAAGTGAGTCAATCTTGTCTGTGAACTTTACCTGTAAGGTCAGCTGAAAATATCAGCTTTTTATAACCCAGCAGTCTATAGGAGAGTATGTAGCCACTTCAAAGCACCCTCTCCTTGGTGCTATTTGTGTAATTAAATAATAGAATAGTACATATTACCATTGTTCATAGTGTCTTCCAGTTCAAATGGTTGCTAAATGAGCCCTTCACATGAAATGAGGAAGCTGGACTCCCATCAGTTTAAATTAAAACAACCACAAACTTTGACTTTCATTTCAATTTTCCGCTAAAAAAAGAAGTGGAGGTCAGTGGAAATAAAAAACAATAGCAGTTGTTGTGACCTTACTGAGCTCTCCTCCTCTGTGGAGGCAGGGCAGCAGGAAAAACACTGTACACAGGAACTGGAGTGCAAGTAAGTATTCTGATAAGAGATGCGGGTCAGGTTTGATCAAAAGACAGGCTTTGCGGATATAATATTCCAACTTCTGAAATTTTGCCTTCTAGAAAAATGTGTTCACTTATTTTGTTCGTTTTTCAATACCTGTTCTTCCTGTATCATAGCTCACCGCCCGCTGACATCCTGAGAGAAAGGAAGCCAAACATTTTTAATCCTTATCAACTTCCACAGGCCGCGGTACTAAGCAAAGGAAACTGCTTTTACTTATTCTGTCACATATAAGCACAGTGTGTAAATGAAGGTGAACACAAAGGTCTCAAAACCTACCTTTGGTTAACTTGCATCAACTTCTCTCTGTCACTGCCAGTACCAGTGAAAACTGAGCATGATATGATGAGTTAAATGCAAGCCTAATTGTATTTGATTACAGTAGCTTGTACTTAATTAATATTTTTACTCCTCCAATGAACGGTGGAGTTATGTGATGATCGGCGTACGTTTGTCTGTCTGTCAGCAACATTACTCAAAAATGGATTTGGATGAAATTTTCAGGGAAGGTCAGAAATGATTCAATAAAATCTGGATCCTCGGATTTGTTAAAGATTTCTGTATCATTGTGAGATAGCGGCACGGCGTCACTGTAACCATGACAACAAGTCTGCTACTACTACTACGTCAGCTGCCTGCAGACGATTACATGATTGTGATCCCACTACAAATACACTGCTGTGGACTTATCGGGACTTGTCTGTTGGAAATGATACAAGGAACAATTGATTAAATTGTGGGGGTGTTTCTGAGTCCCATCGATCCCCTTCACCCGCTACATATTTAGATCATACAGTTCGGTATCTGTACATAAAGTACACATGCAGAACACACGCCTGTGCTCAGCGTAAGGTCGTTTTGTTTGTGGGTACATCCATATTAAATGGACACATTCTATGATGCCGTTATTTCTGAGACAAATTTTTCAAGATTTTAGCCGTCCGAAATGATACGACTAAGCAGTCTTGGAGGAGTACTGCGCTCCCTGAGTGCTTTTCTTGTTATGTGAGCCATCCCCCTCCCTCAAATTATTTCCTGTTTAAAATATCAAAACCAGTGAAACCCAACAAAACAAAAAATGGGTTTCACTTTAAAACCATGACGAAACATTTTAGTGACTGAGATTTTTGGTTGTCTGCACAGA
Source organism: Amphiprion clarkii (assembly GCA_027123335.1). Taxonomy (NCBI): domain Eukaryota; kingdom Metazoa; phylum Chordata; class Actinopteri; family Pomacentridae; genus Amphiprion; species Amphiprion clarkii. The sequence goes on along the minus strand of CM049583.1, from coordinate 29,760,139 downwards.
GCACCAGATGTGGTTTATTAAATTTATTTTTATTGATTTTGTCAGATAGGAGCAGTGAGGAGAGGCAGGAAGTTTGAAAGAGAAAGGGTAATGACATACTGTTAATGTCCTGCCAGCTGGGAATCCAAATGATGACTCACTGCTGAGAGCACATGCCCAGTGCTCCGCTATCAGATCACCCACCGCCAGCAATTAACTCAACTGCCTGTTTAGGAGAGCTCTTCCATCAGGGAGTAAGATAAGTTTTAGACTAGCTCAGCCATCAGAGTGCTGTATATGTGCTGTATTTGGCAACCATCTACCATGTGTCATGTACCCCTCAATTCCATTTAGTCCAGACAAGCTACAGGCTGTTCAGCTCTCAAGTAGCTTTGAGGTAGATGAGAGAAACATCTGCCCGTTTCATGCACAAGTAGGTGGTGAGCTTGATGATGATACAGCCCCACATTCAGTTCCAGACTGTAGGTGAGAGGGCAAAGAATTAGATGTGCGCTATAGCAGAAGGTCTGACTGTCTGCACTAAAATAGCATTTTGCCACAGCAGCATTTTGAGTACAGCAGTACAGTATAGAAGTTTTTAAAAAGTAGTGCAAAATGAGCATATTTTGGCACAGCAATATATTGCTATGCTGTTGGTGGAAAATTCCATTCCAGCGGTTTCATGTTGGGGTTTGTTTGGCGCCATCCTCTGCTGATAAGATCTCCCACTCTTGGCAGTAGTATTCTCTATTATAATACCTCTCTGCCACTGTCAATAGCAGCTTTACTATCATTACTTTCTCTTTATTTCAGGTCAAATAATCAGCTACTGACACTGCTAAAACTGCTATCATTTTTCCTGCTGCTCTGGTGTAAAGTTCTTCTTTTCTCTACTGTTCTTGATATAAAATTGGACATTTTTGGGGTGTCAATTGATCGCAGTTAACAGTTTAGTGAATCTGGCTGGTGCCCATTTTGCTGGAGGAATCTTAACTATTTATGTCGGTATATAGGCATTGTGTTAAATAGCTTGGCAATGATTGTCTCGTTCACATCTGTGCGGAAAATCATGTCCAATCATATTTATGCAGCGCAGTTGTTATAATCTGGCGTTCTTACTTTGCTGATTACACTCTTTTCATTACCATTTGTTTTAAAGCAGCAGCAGTTGTTAGTGATTTTAGATTGTCGATATTGCTTCTGTCTTTTAATGGCTGAAAATATCCCCTTTTGAATAATGGCCAAAACATTATTGTGGGGTCTGTCGTAAAAATCATAAGAGGTAATAGTTTTGACATTGAAATTTAAACATTAAAGATTAATTTTCAACTTCTATTCGTAGTGAACTTGTCAAGACGATAATTTAAAAGTTGTGGGAAGATTGATTTCCTGTTGTGTCATCAATGAGCAAAAAGGCTGGGAAGAGCTGTGAGCAGGAAGTGACATAGAGGGTGTTGCCAAAAATAAAGTAAATATTTAAAGAGTCCTTATTGTGGTACCATAATATGTAAGTATGGGTTCCCATGCCTGTGCAGAGACAAATACTACTCAGAATCTGCCCTCAAGGAAGCAGCCAGGCACAATCCAGCACTCCAAAGGTCACACATTATTTATCACCAAGGACCTCTGAAACCGATGAAAGCTTTCCTCATTCACACACCATGCCAATGGAAGTTCACCCACTGGTACAATCATCTATCACGAACAGACTGCAGTACATAAGAGTAAATACAAAGTAACATTACAGTAAATATAAAAAAAATTTCTCTGTAGAGGAAGAGGAGGCAAAGGGGGAAACCACGTCACTGCCTTGACAAAATCCGAATTCAAAATTGTTTTGGAGAACTGCAAATTACATATTTTTACTTCAATTTGTCACGTGATATGAGACTAAAACTGATGTGAATTGCTCTTATTTCTTTACCATTAACTTCAGTGTTGACAAGTAGCGATTAAAGAGTTTGAAAAAGGCTTTATCGAATCCTCACTACATATAGAAGCCATAGGATGTTAATTTTAGTGCTGCGTAATCATTTAATATGAAAGTAACTCCTAAGGATATGAGTCTAAATATTACACACCTCAACAGCTTGTTTCAGCTCGTCACCTGTTATTGTTAAAGTGAAAGTAAATAGCTATAGAAACTTGATGCCAACTTTGCAGGTAATAATTATTGAAAAGAAAAAGTACAATATTAGATTGCGAGGGCCCTCCAGGGGGAAGTCTCTGTGTAGTTTTTGCAAGAACTTCATGAGTTCAGAGTAGCTTGGAAGAGCTCCACAGTGACTCATGTCACTCTGCAGCGGAAATTGCAGTGCTTATTGCTACCTGAAGCAGATGCGTTAGTGTCACGTGTGAGTGTTTCACGGTTCGTTAGCAGACTTTATTATTTTTATAAGTGATGTATATCAAAAACATGCTGATGATGTGTTGATTTAGTGGCGATAAATGCTCCGTGTAGCAAAACATTGCACAAGCAGGAAGCTGACACATCCTGAGAAAGCTAGAAAGAAAGTCTTTTGGCATGTTCAGACAGAGGACGGGTTATCTAAGCAGAGAGGGAAAATATTTTAGCTTTTAAAAATACGGTTTTGATGGGCTGGTATTGACACTATTGCATGAGAAGCACGACTAAAAGAAAGTGGTGGGTGGCGGAAATAAAAATAATGCGTGGAGGTGGAAGAACCAGGGAGTGGGTGAAGGCTTGTTTTCAATTACAGCAGTAATGATAAAGAGTAAATGATAAACATAATGCTGCTGAACATTGACCTGAATGGTAAGAATTTTATTGTTTAATCATTGATGAATGAATATCTACAATCTCATCCTGTGTGTGTGTGGTTTGTGAGTGAAGAGGACAATTAAAAATCCCCCAAAGAGTGATGCAAGTTTGAAGCTATTTCCAGGTTCAAACCATAAACTCACACTTCCTTTCTGAAATGAAAAAGAAACCGAGTCTTGTAGTTCACCTTAACTTCACCGGTGTTCTGGGACAGTTTGCCTTAAAAATACTCACAAAGTGTGACTTAATATATATGAAACAAATACAGTGCATGTGCAGTATGTCTGCAGTTCGGTGAGAGTTTCAGTTAGTTGAAATGGTAATCATTAAAACAAATAAGTAAACAAACCAGCACTCTGACACGGTGTGGACTGAGAGGTGGTTTCCGATATCAAAAGTCCCACCGATCTCACTGCTGTGGCATGTGATGTATTCAGGCCTTAGAGAGCAGGCTGAGGGGATGGACTGGGATTTTCCCTGCACTGTTCTCTCAGCTGATGGCCTTTCAAAGAAGACCGTTATCCAGCCGCTGCTTCCACATTTGAAGATATTAGGATCATAAATCTGCGACTGAGCAGAAAGAGGAACAAGAAACAGAGGAAGTAGAAATGAGATTCACACCATTGTGTCCAGTTCATTTTCCCGGGTCGTGTTTGATGAGCGCTTATCTCACATGTTTCCAGTGTTTCGACCTGAAAAGCATCTGGAGCAAATGGCACAAAGGCCCAGCTAATCTGTGTAGTAACAGTGTGTTAATATGTGCTATCAACCAGAGGTGTCAAACTCATTTTAGTTCAAGAGCCACATTCAGCCCAGTTTGATCTTCAGTGGGCCAGACCAGTAAAATTACAGTGTATAAACCCATAAAACTCCAAATTTGTCTTTTGTTTTTGTGCAAAAAAGTATGTTCTTCAAATGTTCACATTTAATGAACAAAACATTATGAACAACCTGAAATTTCTTCATAAAAATGAATTCAATTTCAACAATAATATGCCTCAGTTTATCATTTACACATTACAACTTCCAGATCACAGTGTGTCTACAAAGATACAAAACATATAGTTATGATAAAAACAACAACCGTCGGACCAAAAACAAGGCAAAATATTACAAAAATGAGACACTAAATAACAACAGCGAAAAGAAAACGACAAAAAATGAGACATTTGATTGCACACAAAGAAACAAAAATACCCCTGATGAATGTTATTCAGTTTAGTGAAGGTTTTATTTGAAGTAGTGATGGATTTTACTTTAACAAAAGCTGCAAAGTGTACGGCACGCAAATCTGGCTTCGCAGCTTTAACATTTTAACCCTTTCTGGTGTTTATAGCAGCAAAAGTCATCTTAAGGACTGGGTGAATAATGAAGAAGCCCAGACTGAACTTTTCTCTCAGCTCTGATAGTGTTGATTAAGAACTGATACCATCACCTTTGAGGTAGTTTTCCATGGTGGTGGAGTGGTTTCTAAACGTTTACAGACAAGACTGAGGAAGCAAACACCCTGGACTCAAATCAAACGACAGCAAACCGAACTGAGGAAGTTCATGTCCTGTGTTTGTCAGAGAGTTGCATCAGTCACAACGCAGCAGATTAATGAATGTGTATTTGTGCCAGTGCTCTGTAAATAACAACTGGACTGGAGAAGGCGTGAAATCAAACTCCTGTGATTGAGTTATCAAAAAACATGACCTTATAAGAACTAAAGGACTGGACTTTGCTCAGACTACAGACTTTACATTGACTCACGTCTCTCTTAGCGACAATTTAAGGTGTATTTGATGTGGTGAGCCATTTGATTGCTTAGAAGTGTGTGTATTGTGTGCTGACATGTTGTCTATGTAGTCATATATATACTACCGTTCAAAAGTTTGGGGTCACCCAGAAAATTCCATGTTTTCCATGAAAACTCACACTCATTGACACAATTCAGCACCATTAGCTAACACAATGTAGCATTAGAACACAGGAGTGATGGTTGCTGGAAATGTTCCTCTGTACCTCTATGGAGATATTCCATTAAAAATCAGCCGTTTCCAGCTTGAATGTTCAACTAGAGTTATCATCATTGAAAAAAAACTGTTTTCCTTTCAAAAATCAGGAAATTTCCAAGTGATCCCAAACTTTTGAACGGTAATGTATGTGTAATAAAGATATTTCTGTCAGTGTTATACATAATATATCTAATTTGTTACAGGGAAAAGTAAATTTCCCACACACAAACACAGTGTGACTGCAGATTGTATCAGTATGCTCAAATTTTACACTAGTGAACAATAGACTCCTTCCTCTGACCTGCTTTCACAGCCATTCCCCTTCCCATTCCTAAAAAATACTTGAAACATCTAATGTCCAACAGTTTGTTCACATTGAATCCGTTGCACTTACCAGGTCTTGAAAGATTAAGGGGTGCTTTCCAAAGCATTTCATGGTTCCTTCTTTTCTTCTTTTGATGATAAAAAACCTTGTGGCAATGTTCAAATCTGTCATCTGTCAAGATAAAAACAATGTGGAGAGGGCGAACTGTTACACTCAAATGTCCAGATAAAGGGTCTCCTTCATGTTCGTCCACTGAGATAACCTCCTGCCAATATACCTGCCATTTGTGGGTACCGTTTGTAAGATAGTCATCGCTCACCTGCTCTTTCCCCATATTTGCCCCAAATTTCCCCGCCATTTTTGTTGGACTCTCACATCTCTGCAACTGGAAATTCATTTGTGTTTGTAAAAAACCTTGACAATGTGGTGTGGTTCAGTTTTTTGTGTTTTCTAAAAAACCTGAAAAATTTTAAGAAAGTGTCGATGTGGTGTCTGAAAGTCTGTTTCTCTGTCTCTCAGGTTCAGGCTCAGGTCTGCACTTCTCTGGCTGTAGCCCAGGCGCTGGCTGATGACGTGGACTGCCATGTGTTTCCCTTCAGAGAGTTCGGAAAAGGACGGATCAAGAAGTGTCGGATCAGCCCTGATGCATTCATCCAGATCAGCTTACAGCTGGCGTACTACAGGGTAACGCTTTGATGCTCGCAAACACTAAACATACGTCTCGATTAGAAATGTTTCATTAGGTTTCAATCCAGAAACCTGATGTGTTTGAAATCTATAAAGCGAACAGAGAAAACACAGTGACTTGGTTTATTTTCATTCGGCACACACTTTCATTCCTGTTGACTAAATGTCATTATAGATGTTGAAGGTTGATTGTGAGGCTAACTGTACATTCATTCACATTAACAGTGATGCTGGTTCATTGAAATTACTGGGAGTGAAAGAAGCAATAAAAGATTTGCTTTTATATTGTCCAATGAAAACCAAGGAGAAATTAGGGATGATGTTTCACACATTTCTCTGTACTTTGTAGTCTTTCTTCTGCAGCTCTGTGCAATTGAAAAGTTAAAAAACTGTATTTACAGCTTCAGATTTTTTAAAATGGTGGCTAAAATGAAATGCTGCAAGCTCTCGACCAATCAGACATGTACTAAAACCCCGCCCCCTCAACGACCCAAACAGGAACTTTTTGGGGGTAGAATAATTTCCCTGGAACTTCATTTAGACTCAACACTGTCCTTGGGTGAAGTTCCTGCTGTGGAAAACACCCTTGAAAGAAACAAAAAGCGAAGGTTACTTTGACATTAGGTACAATTGTTTTGTACCGTGTCCAGGTACGACGAGCTGCAGCGTTCACTTTAATGTTCAATTACACACAGTAACACACAGTTAAAATGGTTTTGCTGTTAATGAACAGACGAGGAGGACACTCGCTCTGCTTCGTTAACATAATGACTTCCCTCTAATTGATTTCGGATGCTTTTATACAACCAAATAATGCTTCTCTAAATTGTTGATTCATGCAGTGCACTGATTTTGTTTGTACTCTAGAATGTCACTCAGACTTCTGACACACTTAAAGTCAACAGTTTGCTCTGGCTGAGCACCTTTATGTACACAAACCTAGCTGAGATTTGCATTCACTGCCCTGTTATGTTATCTGCACTGGTTGGAGCGACACAGACTTGCATGCCGACTGGTTATGGACACACATATTTTTTTTAAAAATTGCAAGTTTGTAGACATTAGCCTGACAAAATCTTTAACCTTACCTTTTTCTCTGCATCTGCACTCATCATCTGTAAGTTCTAGTCCCCTGTGTCCTTAAAGGGCCACGTGGTAAAATTTAAAATCTGTACTATAATGATTAATCACATTTGCTCAAGGTGTTATATGTCAGTTTGTGCCGGTTGCCTTCTCCGGGTCTCCACAATGTGAAAGGAAATGCCATGTGTATTATTAATAATTCATAAAAATGAAGACTTTCAAATGTCCAGATGTCAGTCTCTATTGTTGAGACAGATGGAATTACAGTCGAATCTGCTGACTTAAAAGTGTAAACACTCTAAAAACATACTCCCACTGCAAACTTGATGTGAATACTTGTTAATAGAACTGTAAGTTTTGGTCATAATGCATCATGGAATCATAACAGACAAAATGTTACAAAAATGAGACATAAAATGACGAGAACAAAACAACAAAAAATGAGACAAAGGACACAAAACAAAACAGAAAAGAGACAAAAAAATTAGGCAAAAAAGTTAAAAAGCACCAAAAAAATGGACAAACGACAAAAATAAGACAAAAAATTACACAATCAGCACAAGCGAGACAAAACACAAAACGACACAAAACAATGAATAAAGCGAAACACAAAATGAGAAAAATAAGACAAAAAATACAAGCGTGCCAAAAAGGAAGCAAAACAACAAGTGACAAAACTCAGACAAAAAAACAACAAACAAGACAAAATATTACAAAAATTAGACACAAAGCGACAAAAGAACAATGAGCAACATTATATTTTACTTTATGATTGAAACAACTTGTCCAGAAATTATTTTAAATTTATTGTTTGAAAAATTTACAATTTGCAGTTAATGTCTTCTCTATAATTTTTACACTTTACAAAGTGGTCCAGAGGGCCGGATTGGACCCTCTGGAGGGCCGATTTTGGCCCGTGGGCCGCATGTTTGACACCCCTGCTCTATAGCCAGAAATGTCTGCCAAGATGGCCAGTTTGAGTTAGTACTAACTAAAGCTGCCATCTGTTTTCTGTTTTCCCATCTTCCTCTCCACCCTCTCCTCCTGTTCTGTCACCAGGATCGCGGTGGTTTTTGTCTCACTTACGAGGCATCAATGACCCGTCTGTTCAGAGAGGGCCGGACCGAGACAGTGCGATCCTGCTCCAACGAGAGCTGCGCCTTCATCAGAGCTCTGGAGACTGGAGAGGTACTCGTGAATCACTTGATAGTGCTGTCTTTCATGTAACGCCCTCTGGCCCTGGTATCTGTCCAGAGTCAACATGTTCCTTATCACAGTCTGGCAAGTCGGCGCCCACCCTGTGGCTTTATCTGGTGCTGCTCGAAATCCAAATATCCAGTAAAGAGTCTGTAACAGATTAGTTTTATGTGGTGTAAGGAGTCACTGGATGTAAACAGAAGTTTGGTTTGCTCACAGCGGAGTGTTAAATATCTTTAACCTCTGAAGGCTGCAGGCTTTATATTGGCATCTTCAACGTCAGGCAGCACCACACGTCAACGCATGATAGCAATTTATAATTATTAACCGCAGAGACAGGCAGGGTTGGTCAGGATGTAACAGCAAATCACACTCTACATCTGTCCACACCTCAGACAGTCAGCCAGGTTGGGTCATCAGAACTATCAGAAAACTCTCATTTTACTCAGTAAACATCAGATATTGTTGCTCATTAAAGTCCAAAACTTAAAGTGAGTTTATTGTGACTGGGTTTTCTGTTAGCAAGTATCTGCAACTTTGCTGTGTTTTGCTTATTTTTTGTAAGTTTAAAGGCTGTAGATTGATTATGTGTGATTTTATTTGAAGGATTTGATGAAAATGTGATGTGGTTTTGACAGGGAGAGGAACAATGCAGACGTCTCATCCGAGTGGCTTCTGAGAAGCACCAGAACCTTTATCGAATGGCTATGACTGGAGCTGGAATTGACAGACACCTCTTCTGCCTCTACGTGGTCTCTAAATACTTGGGGGTGGAGTCACCTTTTCTCAAAGAGGTAAACTTTAGTAAGGGCAAAGCAAACACAAAGAAAATGTCCACATCTTTTTGAATCATTATGCTGAGGAACATGTAGGCTCCAAATCCTGTCACATAATAGCCCCAAAGAACATCTGCAGACACTATAAATAAGCCATCATTGGAGATATGGAGCCTAAATCCTAAAAGATGGATGGATGGATGGATGGATGGATGGATGGATGGATGGATGGATGGATGGATGGATGGATGGATGGATGGATGGATGGATAGATAGATAGATAGATAGATAGATAGATAGATAGATAGATAGATAGATAGATAGATAGATAGATAGATAGATAGATAGATAGATAGATAGATAGATAGATAGATAGATAGATAGATAGATAGATAGACTTGATGCACAGTGCTATAGAAAACACTTCTCGTCTTCGTTTGGCTACTCTTGCTGCCAGCTGGACTGATCTTCTTCCACATCTTCTGCTTCAGTCCATTTGTCTTTTGTCCCTCAGGTTTTGTCTGAACCTTGGCGCCTGTCCACCAGTCAGACACCCGTTCAGCAGATGGAGCTGTTCGACCTGAAGAACAACCCGGACTACATATCGCTAGGTGGAGGATTCGGACCCGTGAGTAACTTACACTTTCCTCTAGTTGTAAATGTAAGCGATGAGAACACAGCTGGTGTTTGGTTTTATATTGCCAGATTCTGACTACAGGCGGTCCTCGGTTTACGACTTCCTCGACCTACAGCGTTTCGTTGTCATGTCAGAACTGGTTATGTGGAACTAGTTGGTGAGCGGAGCAGACGAATATGTCGTCACACAGCGCTATAGGATGGCTTTTTTTATATTCTCTGGTTGTACGCCGCATTGGATTGTGCTACATTCACTAACTTTTTGCCCTTCATTATTCTAACCCAAGCATAAGTCAGACACTTCTGATGCTTCAAAGAAAAGGAAATCCATCTCCATGTGTGCTGTCTTCACTGTAACGTAAAAGCTGCAGCTGTCCAACTAGTTAAACTCATGCTGCAAAATGAATCGTGAGTCGTAGCAAACTTGACTTCTTTTCTGTGGCTCTTGATACACATTACAGAGTGAAAACTGCAACAAAACAGAATAAAACAACATAAATTCATGTAAATAAATTCTTTTAACTGAACCAGTAAGTCCAAAAATGAAGTTAATTACTTATAACATTGCCTCTGTGGCGTTTACAAAGTAGAGAGCTGTGCATCCAGAAAAGCATGCATGTGTGTAAAACTAAACATCAAAGTATTGGACAGGAAGTGGCAACTGTCAAGAAAACTTCAAAATAAAGGCTTTTTCAGAATAAAAGTGCATCGATAATTCTACCTTAAGGGCAACACACCATGGGAGTGAAATTAGATTTAATAAAACGTTGGGAACAGCGGAACATCGACATTATCAGATCAAATTGTAAAAACAGTGCAACATATTTTTTTATCCTCTTCTAAATGACTCATACATGCATGAAAGTCATTGTTATTCATGACGTGTATGAAGAACTGATCAATATCGTGATGCATGTAGCAGCTTTGTTTACATTTTCTCTGGAGTTCCAACTTCGGCAAAAATCGTCTTACATAAGAACGGAACACTGACGTAAGTTGAGGACCCCCTGTACATGGCTGTAAACACAAGAGGACACTATTATGTATTTTACAGCAGGTGTCTCATATGATCTCTGTCATTTCAGGTTGCTGATGATGGTTATGGGGTTTCATACATCATTGTGGGTGAGGACATGATCAACTTCCACGTGTCATCCAAGCACTCCTGCAGTGAGACGGTAAATAAAGCCTTCGTCGCTGTCGCTGTTGTTTAGAAAGGTTACCCATCACTGGATTATAACGACAGGAAATCCAGCAGGGATGTTTAAGTGAGATTATAATTTATAAAGTGGAAAAGGAGAAAGTCATTTGAAGCAAAAACAGACCAGACACTTTTGAACACTGTAAGCTAACACTCCCTTGCAGTGTCATTTTAAAGACATTAAAAAACAAATTTACACGCGTTAGTTTTCAGTTACTTTTGGTTATAATAAATGCAACGTCCAGCCAGACTATGAAATGTTCTTCACAAAACTATTGAAGACGGCAGGGATAGTACTGTTTCTTAACCTCCAACTGACGTAGAAATGATACAGTGATGTGGCAATCCTTTTGACGGGATGTTTCTCTGCTCCTAGTCGACCTATAACATCCTGGCATGATTTTAGTTTTCTGTTCAAACATGCTACGAAGCTACAGTTGGTGAGAGGCAACCGAAGACCTGTGAATCCGTTTGTAACTTCTCATTTTCATCACATTTTATTGTGGTACTTGTGGCCGTTTTGCATGTCTCATTCTAATCCTTTCAGCAGATTTCCGGTAAAAACGATTGTGCTATTTCTTGGATCTTTGCAGCTGAACCTCTGAAGTCCCCCTTTCGACATCTGGCACCAACATTCTAGCAGCAAATCCTTTCTGTCCTCTAGTGCTGATTGGAAGCAGCTGTAAACAACTTTGTCTCACAAGTAAACTATGTTGTTACTTAGGCTTTGAAAAGGACATGTTATTAAGACTGTAAGGTAGTTGGAAAGCCCTCCAGTTTAGACTCACTGCGCCCATTTAGGGAAATAAGGAGACAATAGAGGCGACAGGGTTGATGTCCTGTCCTGTGTGGTACCTTTGTTCTAAGACTTCAGTTTTGTTTTTACTCCGTTCACTACAGGTTTAGGAGAATATCCTGCTTTGGTTGACAATGATAATTATCTTAAGAGGCTTGGTTTACCAGAACTATTCAGTTAGGTTTAGGAAAACATGCACAGTTTGGGTTGAACTGTTGCTCTTTCACAAGATGTTTGCAGCTGCAACTTAATTTATTGGGTGTATTCTGAGTTCAGTGCAGCTGCTGATATTAACCCGGTCATCGTGAACAGTGGACGACTGTTACTGTTGAATGACGCAGGCTTGATGCATAAAGCAGTTTGCACGCAGCGTCATCATTTAATGGGGAAGTGTTAGCACACATTATGTGCACCGTCTAGCTTTCGAAGTGTCCTCTTTCATTTCTTCTTAAACCACAAAACACATGACAGGACGGACACCGTTTGTCTCACTTCCTTTCTCACTGTCTCATTTTTACCACCGAATCCTGAAGAGATTCTTAAAGGGAAGTGATTGTTTTATGCTTATGCAAAAGGTTTATGCAAAAACAACAACAACAAAAAACTTCCATCAGCAGATATACAATTTTTGAACTGTCAAATAAGCTTTGTCTTATAAATTAATTACCTGAGGTTGTTGGCTTGTGTAACTTTACTGCTCACTCTCTTTCAGTGTCTTGCTGTCTTCACCGTCTGTGGTTTTGATTGCCTACCTACAACCGCTTTTGTTTTTTCCTTTCCCTTTTCAGTTCCTCTTCACAATGCCTGTTTTCAACTCTTTCCTTTTCTAGGACTCCCACAGGTTTGGAGTTCAGATCAGCAACGCTCTCCAAGACATCATGGCTCTCCTCTCAGCTGACACCAAAACGTCTTCATCTCACAAAGCTGCAGCCCAGCCTCAGAGCAAGAAGCTGCTTTAAATCCAGATGATATTGCCCCGGAGAACCCGTCATCCTGATCAGAAAGCACAACCTAACAGTCAAAGGTGAATTTAATGAGTTAAATCAAAGGGAAATCTCAGCCACAGACATAAAAGTTACTGAGCTCTTTACACCATTTCACCACATAAAACAATCAGCAGCCACACCTGTTGCATCGCTGCCCCGCCGCGCTTCAATGTTATGATTTGCATTCTTCCATTGAAAAGGCATTAAGTTCAAAGCTGTTTCTGCCTGACTGGGCTCGAACAAATCTGCCTGTCAGCTGTTTAGAAGCAACACACACCTTTGTTTGATCTTCGCTCTAGTGTGTAGTTTTTGTATTTAGTTTTGAGAGATGCTGCTTCTAGTCCCTACTTTCTCTGAGGATATGAAACCTGTGACAGGCGATTTTTTAAGAAAGACAAGGCAAAGAAGGAAATCTTTAGAAGCAGAGGAAGACAAACACGTCTCTGACAGTAAGATCCTAAATCTCAATAAAAGCAGAAAGCCCACAGGCATCATTTATAACAATTTTATGTTCACATCAGTGGAGAGAGGAAGGCAAAAAGGGAGGTCCAACCAAATTAGACCCGTTTATTTATTGTCATTTGATCTGATGTGTTTGACGGGACATGAGGTTTACGAGTTAGACAATGAAAGTCTCGGTCTGATCTTTGAGAACTTCAAGTCGTTACACTTGATGTTCATGTGAAAGTTTTACACAACACCTGATCTCTGGATGAGCAGCCTGAATCGATGCGGAACATTTCAGGTCAGTAGTTTAGCTGTTGTTACAGGTACAATAAACTATGTAAACAGTATGCAGAAATGTACTCTACCAGTCAGAAGTTTGGACACACCTTCTCCTCATCCAGTGCTTTTTAATACTGAAGATTAACACTTTTTTGTTTACAACATAATTCCGTATGTGTTCTTTTATAGTTTTGTTGTCTTCAGTGTTGATCTACGATGTAGAAAATAAATAAAAATCATTGAATGAGAAGGTGTGTCCAAACGTTTGACTGGTAGTGTATTTATCCCACCTACTAACCTACGTGTTAAAACTTTCTGCCACAACACATTATCTGTAATCTGCAAAGCCATTTCCTTTTTAATTATGAGAAATCCTGTATGTTGTTACGTCCACATTTGCTTCTGTGGTACGCTTTGTGAACAGCAGCTGAGTATTACAAGACTCCACAGCGCTGTTAATTATGAAAAACTTGACATCATTTAATCAGGATTTAAATCTGAATCCATATAGTAGAGGTAGGGATCACAGAGTAGGTCGCCACGTGAGGTCATCCTGGTTTGTTATCTAGCGATTTAGCAAAACTCAACATACTGAAAGACAATAATCTATGATGCATCATGATAGTTGTGTACCTCAACAAGCAGGAATTCTGCATTTATTGGCAGGTCAGTCAATTAGTGTCAGTTTCTTCATCTTTACTGCAACTTCCAGTCACTTTTCCCATCATATATTTAACAAGTGACACCACAAGGAGTTGACATTTGGTGCCAGTATAGTGATGATGTATCACAACAGGAAGCAATATAAGATGTATTGTGTCCTACCATTACTGTTGAAGAAACCAGTAACTATAGGTGTCAGATAAATGTGGACTAGGAAAAAAAAAGATTGTTTTCCAGAGTCGAATTATAAAGAAAGCACTGAAGTACCTCAGACTTGTACCTGTATAGAGCTGGTGAGTGAATTTCAACATTTGTTTGATGGCTTTTACCTGAACTGTTGAAGTGAGAGACTGGTTTCCTTCGTGAGGTTCAACACGGACTTAAATGAAACTTCTTGAAACTCGAAGCGGTCACCGATGTCTTTGAACTCCTGTTTCACAAGCAGAGTTTTCTGTTGCACTTCAGCATCTCTGTGTGCCAGCTGGAAGATGTCCAACCATTCTGAGAGCTTTTAGAGCTGCATCAGACAATAGTCATGAGGAAACCAAAAGCAAAATGATGCAAGACCGACCGAGTCTCTGCTTTGCATTTGATTTTATTGGTCTCCTCTTATACGTATTCAGATGTACACGACCGTTCAGAAGTGTAGGGTCACTTAGAAATGTCCTTATTTTTGAAAGAAAAGCAGTTTTTTTTTTTTAATGAAGATAACATTAAATGAATGATAAATCCAGTCTAGACATTGTTAATGTGGTAAATGAGTATTCTAGCTGGAAATGTTTAATGGAATATCTCCATAGAGGTACAGAGGAACGTTTCCAGCAACCATCACTCCTGTGCTCTAATGCTACATTGTGTTAGCTAATGGTGTTGAAAGGCTCATTGATGATTAGAAAACCCTGGCAGTTATGTTAGCACATGGATAAAAGTGTGAGTTTTCATGGAAAACATGGAATTGTCTGGGTGACCACAAACGTTTGAACGGTAGCGTATAAATGCGATACCTTTTATGTTTTGTTTTCAGGCTGTTTTGATGGAGATCAGGTGATTACGAAAAGTGCAACGCTTTATTTATAGCCAAGTGGGAAGTAAGGGAAGACGGGAGAAGTTTAGGACTTTCTCTATTTTTGCTTTGTATTGTCAGCTCAGTGTACTGGTTAATGAGGTGTAGATGTTGTAGATAATGTGTGGATGTGTGCTTCAGCTTGCCAGACAGCCATGTTTTACTGCAGGTCCGGAGATGAATAATAGATTGTGCAACGTTGGGCCTGCTGAAACCCTTTTTATGTTCCAAATATCCCTACCTGCTCTGAAGAGGTTAGAACTCTCTGGGCAGATATCTCTTCAGACATGAACTATAAACTTGATCTGTAGTCACGGTGCCCATTAATAAAATCTGAAACATGCTGTGGGAATTTGGTTTGGGATGTTAAGGAGAGGAAAAAGGCTGCTGTAGACTCCTTGTCTTTTCTCTCACAGTTTTTCAGGGTTAATTTTTGTGTTTATTCGACAGTGACAAAGAGGATAAGTCAAAAACGTGGTGAGAAAGTAGGTTGACTCATCCCAACTACTCGCTTCTTGGGTAACTGTTCTACTTCAAGATGTAGATATATAAACATAAATAAAAAGACAAGTTGACTCCTGGGCCAATGGGACTTTTTGCCAAGAGATCGATCAGATGTTTCCCTTCGAAAGTCCTCACACTCGACGATTCATCGCTACAGCGTTTCAGAAACACGTGTGCCTGAATTCAAGTGTTCTCTCAGTTTCAATGCAACCTTTTAATCAATGCAATTCCTCAAGGAAACCTCGCAGCGTGTATTTCTAAACTGTTGTCCGTGTGTTTGTGTCAGTAAGAATGTAGAATAGTTAGCTAGCCACCGTTAGCATCAGAATGAGCATCGCAGATATACTTTCGGGTTTTTTCCAGACCTGAAATTACCAGAATATATCGTCTTCAGATTAATATGAGAGGCAACATTTGCTAGAAGTGTCTGGAAAGTTCCACTCCTGTAGCTACGCTCTAATATCTCCTTTCTAATAACCTCAGACCACAGTGGCTTCTGTTTCTGTCTCAGGTTACACTCTTATGGCTCATTTTCCAAGTTGTTTTCTGCCTTTCTGATTCTTATTGTACGACTTCTCACTGACACAGAATCATGCTGACAAATCAGTCGGTTTTGTACAAGATTTATAAAGAATTTTTCTACCTCTCTGTGCTCTTTTTCAACAATTTCTGTACGTGTGAAGCCCAAAGGAACCTGCTTGGTGCTCATTTTTGTTTTATTTTTTGCTTTTATTTAATTACTTTTTTATAAATCTCCAAAAACAAGCTCATGTTTGCATTTGAAACAAAAAAATTTTCGATCATCTTTAATTACTCATTCGTCGTTTTGTGTATCTTTTTAAGGAAATAAGGGCTTCTTGTAACGTTAAAAAAACTGTTGTAGAGCTTCAGTTAAATGCATTAAAATCTCTACTGCCTGAAAGACGGAGAACCAGTCCAGCCGATCCTGTGCCTGAGTCTGCTTCACTGTGCCACATTTATTATTCTGAAATGTGTCACGGAGTAAATGATGTTCAGCGGTTTGGAAAATGAGTCTTTTTCAACAAGAAATCAGCAACGCTAGCCTTTAGCCGCAGGTTTACAGTTGACTTCATGTTAGGACTACAGAGAAATATTAACTGTTGCACGTGTTTTTCTGACTTATTGTGATCTTAGATTTGACGTTCTGTTTTTGTCTCTTTAACCTGGTGTACTCGTGATTTCTAAAAGACGCTAATATTGCTCTTTTGGTACGTCATTTTCATTCTAAAACCTATTTAAGTGTAAATTGTGGACTTTGTGAAGGCCTTTAACAGATGGATACGGTGTGTTGTGTAAAATAAAATATTTACTCACCCTACACTGTTTCTGTTTGGTTTGTGCTTTATCACTGTTAAATTCATTTATTTATTATCTTTTTAGAGCTCCTGTAACATAATAATCAGGTATCAATCTAATCCAGGGGTGTCAAACTCATTCTAGTTCAGGTTCCACATTCAGCCCAGTTGGATCTCAAGGGTTCCAGACCAGTAAAATCACAGCATAATAACCTATAAATAACCACAACTCCAAAGTTTTCCTTTGTTTTAGTGCAAAAAAGTACATTCTGAAAATGTTCACATTTAAGGAATTGTCTTGTTACAAAACATCTTGAATAACCTGAAATTTCTGAAGAAAAATAAGTTTAATTTCAGCAACATTATGCCTCAGTTTATCATTGACACATCACAACTTCCAGATCACAGTCTCAAAGGAACACAACATTCAGTCATCTGGAACTGAAATAGTATTTTTACTTTATGATCAAAACAAAACAAGTCAGACAAAAAACAATGAGAACAAGACAAAATATTACAAAAATGACACACAAAATTACACGAAACAAAGCAAAAAAATACAAAATTAGACCAAAAAAAAGTTATTGTTGCTTTGCTGCATCCATTTTACCCTCTACTTTTACGATCCGAGAACATTTGGTGCCTTATAGTGCATTTTTCATTTTTGTACATTTTAATTCGTAGTACATTTCACACTTTATTGTGTATTTTGTATCTTAGTATATTTTTCTATCTATCATAGTGTAGCAGCATTAATATTGCATCTCTAATGCTGTACGGACTCACTTGATGCTGTGTATCTGGTGGCCAATCACTGAAGAGGGACTGAGTATTTAAGCTGTGGTCCCGCCCCTGCTTCTTCCTCTGCTGCGTCACTTCCGCATGACAGGTACGTCTGCTTCCGCTGGTAGGGTTTCTCTGTTGATATGCTGAGGGCGTTTCCTTTGAGCCACTTTAGATATTTTTAGGATTTTTTGGAAGATTTTTACTCATTTATTGAAACTAAAGAATTTTCGTGCCAAATTTGGGGAATTTTTTTGCTGAATGTTTGGATTTTTTAGATTTAGAGTTTTACAAATTTATAATCTGCAGTTAATGTCTTCTCTGGAGTTTTTACACTTGACAAAGAACCGGTTTTGGCCCGCGGGCCGCATGTTTGACACCCCTGGCCTCGACTGTCTGTTTGAGCCCAAATGGCAAATAAAAAAGCTTGAATTTTGAATCTATTTTCTTAGTTGGTATAAACCTGTTCTCACTTTGGCATGAAAGAGTCTTGTTTGTGGCTATCATATAAGTAAAGCTAACAGATAAACATAAACATAAATAAAATACCCCCTGTGATGGAAAGCACAAATGCATTTAGACATCAGGTGAAGCTGGGAAGTCCCCAACTTTCCACCGATTCTGAGGGGGAGTGCTTTGAGAAAGTGGTTGCCTTCTGTGGCAGTTAGGAAGCACTCTTCGGTCTGGAAATTCCGGGGATGATGTCACACGTAAGGAGGAGACGATAAGTTTAGAAAGTGAAAGTAAAATGACAGCACAGACGGACTCATCGAGCGACTGAAAAGCACACAGCAGTCAGAGCTTTATTCACTGTCCTTCTCACGTCTGACTGATCAGAGAAACAAGCCTGCAACCTGCTGGACTCTGGAGACGCTCCTTCTGAAGGTCTGTAGCGGAAGTACTGAACATTGGAGTGACTGGTCGCTCGTTTGCATGGACAGGTGGTTGGAGGGTTTGTGGGATCTAAATGCGTGCAGGACGCTGGTGCTCTGGCATTGAATCAGTCTAGAAGGATGTGTTCTGTTTTAGTTCATCTGCATCCATTAACAGGCTCAGCAAGCTTTCCGTGTGTTTGTAGTTTCCTCACTTCTTTTCTTTTGCCTTTACTGCCTCCTCCACTGGGCTTTTATATGAAGACTGATAGAAATGTGCGTTAAAATGCAGCGGCTGTATGGAAGACCATTAGTGGCAAAATCCACCTGTTATTTATGAATGCTGAAATTTTGGGCAAAATGTTTATTTGAACTGTTTATTTTATCATAAGTTACTGTGTCGATTATATTTGCTGATTAATCAATTAGTCCAAAAAAAGAGCAAAATGACCAGTTAATTTAATTTCTTTCTTCTTGTTTTAAATGTATAATGCAGCACAGTGCAAAATGTTAAAAAAGTACTTATTAAAGTGCAAAACTGAAAGTAAGCTGCCAATATGATTTAAAAAAAAACTACATTTAAAAGGTAGGGTTGTTAATTAAATTAGTAGTGCAACTCTAAAATAGATCTAAGTTTCTATTGAACTCCTTAACTTCATGAAAAAGTTTAACCTGTATATCGAGCACTTTTTACCAATCACTGTATATTTTTTGCAAATTTATTGATATGTTTGTGTTTCAAACAATATGAAAAATAGAAATTGAAAGAAATAATTGAAAGAAATCATTTGCAAAATTAAGTAAAATATTTCTCTCTTTCTTTTTACAGCATGTAACTGTCTGACTCAGTAGAAATGCCTTTTTGTTTTCAGGAAAAGTTTTTGTGAGACAATAATTTCTTGCAGTAAAAAGGAATGAGATTTCTTTAAAACTGTAATTTCCATTGAACACTAGAACCGAACAAATGTCAGAGACTAAAACAGAAACATATGAAAAATGCTTTTTATTTAATTATTTTGTACATTGTAGATTAATACTGAAGACATCAAAGCTATAAAAGAACACGTGGAATTATGTTGTACACACAAAGAAAGTGTTTATCTTCAGTAATAATCTGCAATGTACAAAATAATATAAATAAAGAAAAAGCTTTGAATGGGAAGTTGTGTCCAAACTGGTAGTGTGTGCGTATATATATATATATATATATATATATATATATATATATATATATATATATATATATATATATATATATATATATATATATATATATATATATGCATTGAGTCAAGACATGCTAGTTATTTTTGCACACTGGATATTTTTGCATGAATTATGATTCTTGCATTACATTTCTTTTTACATTTTGCACACTGTATATTGTTTATGCTTCATATTACAAATATCTTACTGCCTCATTCTGTTTTTATAACACGTATAACACGTCCTCATACAGCTTTCATAAAGTACTAAATGCTAAGTGGTGCTGGTGAGCTGCTTGGTTCATGCAATGACTTATTTTAATGACATATGGACATATTTTACAGACCTGTGTGAATATGGAATCAACAGGAAATATGCAGAGACAGTAGTTCTCTGTGATTACAAAAAAATAGCTTAGAATAATTAACGTTATTACATTATTCAGCTTTTGTTTTTCTTTTTTTGCTGAGTCATTTCCACAGATCCAAGCTTTCCAACCACAGATTGAGTCATTTAAATGTAGACATTTTTAATCTTTTCTCTCCTAAATCTGCATCAATTATCAATGGAACAACTCTGTGACAGACAGGTCATTATTATCTCCATTATTCCATCAGTTGTATGATTAACTCATTTAATAATTGACATCTAATTGATGAATAATTGCCGCTGCAGCTCAAAGGGAGTGAACATAAACCAATAAAAACTTAATCTTACGTCTTTGCTCTAACAAGAGATAACATCACTGCTTTTGATGTGAAACAATCCGCCTTTTTAAGCAGTTTGTGCACAGTTCACAGAGTCTGTAGCTTCCATCTGCTCTCAGGCAAACATGCAGCTAATTTGACAGAATCTTACACTGGGAGTTGTGTTGTGGAACGTACAGTATGTGCTGTTCCTGCTGACGTCAGACGAGGTAAAACCTGTCTGCTCCTGTCACGTTCTCTCGTGTAGCAACATGACGGCAACGTTCACGACACGTTCATCTACGCGTCCAGTCAGTTCTTTAGATGTGGAAGCTGTGCAGGGACGTATGAAGTGTCTGTATGTCAGCAGATGAACCTGCAGTGAAGCCGATAAGCAGCTGAAACGTGAGCTTCCCTTCCTCTCTTCACGGTGTGTTTTCACTCTCGCGGTTTGTTCTCTGTGTGTAATGTTGTTTTTGGCAGATTGGGAGGAAGCGGAGTTGATAAATTGTGAACAAGAAGGGGTTTATTCTGGAGCGAGCTTATGCGGTACTTCAGACTTCATGTAGTTATCCTGAAGTATGTTTAAAATTGGAGGTGATGAGTGAATATTGCAACAAAATTGAGGTGTCTAGTGAAATAACTCAAATGCAGAAAAAGTTACTGGACTGATGTCAGCGTGTCCAGTATATATAGAGAAGTTTATAAAAGGGATTTAGCAACACAAACATGTCAAGTAATGTTCGTGTTTCATGCTCACAAGATCCATCTTGGTAAAGATGTATGATCTTGATCTCTCTCTTCCATATTTGCAGTGGAAACGTCCAACTTAACCATGATTGGTTGACGAAACTCACACATTTTACGGTTGAGTATTTGTGCTAAATGATGACATACATTTCTTGGAATGTTTTTTTCCCACCAGAGTAAAGAATATCATATGGTAACTTCATTGACCTTGAATTTCAACATGAAAATAAGAAATTTTAAAAAATGTCACAAGCGTTAAAAAAAAAAAAAAAGTCTTATATCCTCCAATAACACTCTAGGGTTGAAATTTAGAATTTCAAAGTATTTCAGTGAGTTCCCTGTACATCAGCTCCTTGTATTTGGGTTTCTTCATTAAAAACAGGCATCAATGTTGGCCCTAAAAAACAAAGAAACAAACAGGAACCACCCCATATCAGTCAGTCAATGGTGTACACACTGACAAAAATACCCAACAAACAATTCAAAATACAATAAATGTTGTACTACACTAGAGATATGAAGCGTTTATTTGGTTGGCCCCTAAATAGACAGGACTCCTCCTACCACTACTAGCTGGAATTAGATTTTATTTGTGAATGAGGATCTTAAATTGAATCATGTTTGTGTTTGACCTGACAATATAACATTATGACCACCTGCCTAATACTGTGTTCATCCCCTTTATGCTACTAAAGCTCCTTTGATCCAGTGGGGCATGGACACAGGTCCTGTGTCAGTAGATCCTGTGGATCCTGTGGGTTGCAGGGGGGGTCCTACCTAATTCAGGCTGATCCTGAACCATCCCACAGATGCTCAATAAGATCTGGATCTGGGGAATGTGGAACAAAGGCCACTCCAGAGCAGTTTTTGCGGTGTGTCGGGGTGGAAACTGGCATCAAGGACTGCTGTTGCTATGGGGTTTGGGGGGTCGCCTGGCCTCCAGTGTTTAGGTGGATGTCAAACATCTACAGGAACGTCAGGACTCAAGGTTTCACAGCAGAACGCTGCATTATAACAAGATGACGGATGTTCTTCACCTGTCAGTGGTCTGAATGTTGTGTCAGTGGGTGTATTTCTCTATAACATGCCGTCCTCTGTGCTTCTGTCGTCTCAGTGTAAACGCTAATGGTCACGGCGGCAGCATGACATGGCGATGCCTGAACCACCTGCTTCTCCTGGTGAGTGTCTGCCTCTCAGACGGAAGCTCACAATTACAAGCCACGGTCTGACGTGATGAGATCCAGAACAAACAGATTTAATCAGAGCTTTCTATCCGAGTGTGTAACAGTCAGGAGGTAATTATGGGCTGAGGATGTGTTTGGCTCAGCTCCCAACACATTCAACCTCATAGCTTCCAACAATGTGTTTTCAATCTCAATAGTTGAAAGACTAAAACATTTCTCTACTACTGGGTCTAATAGCTTTAGACTAGTATCAATAATAGATCAGCTTCCCAATGTCAGGTGTTAAACTGACACACAGACCCTGTTTGTTTCATTACTGAGTGTAAATTGATGTGATTTTCTGCTGAAACACATTTATTGATTTTTTGTTTTACAAAATGCAGACCTATTAGAGATAATCTGCCACACTGAACCTCTGAACCTACAAGTAGTTTCTGCAGTTTTTTGCTCCTGTCACATTTTTACACACCATTGCATCATTTTACACTGCGAGGTACACTCACTGGCCACTTTATTAGGTACACCTGTTCAACTGCTCGTTAACACAAATAGCTAATCAGCCGATCACATGATCACAACTCAGTGCATTTAGGCATGTAGACGTGGTCAAGACAACTGGCTGAAGTTCAAACCAAGCATCAGAATGGGGATGAAAGGGGATTTAAGTGACTTTGAACGTGGCGTGGTTGTTGGTGCCAGACGGGCTGGTCTGAGTATTTGAGTCAATTCAAAAAGAGACTGACAATGCCAAAAAATAGACAAAAAAAAAACAAAAAGACATTTTTTTCCCCATTTCAAGCTCAGATTCGATCATTTTCTAGTCAGATCTTACTTCAAAGTCCATTAGAAAGTTAAGAATCTTCCATTTTTTTCTGTCTTTTTGCTTTCTGGCAATGATAAATAGGGTCATTTTGGTAATTTTATAAAAATAAAATGTCTTTCAAACTCCATGCTGGGTTTTTAGGGTTTAGCGTGTGCATTAAGCTAACTGCTAAAATCAAGTTAAAGTTAAACGTCTGAAGTAATTAAAGTGATTTGAGCAGAATATCAGCAACTTTAATGGCACCATAGTAATAATAATAATAATAATAATAATAATAATAATAATAATAATAATAATGAAAGCTAGTTTGATCATTTCCAGCTAAAACATTAAACTCTGTGTATATTTTCATAGTGCAGAAAGTAAAATGTTAAATCCAGTTTAATGCAAATATTAAAATGACTGCTCCATGCATATTAATTCATATTAATATTGTCACCTTCTTAATTGGTGTGAGGTCGTTCTAATAATGAATGATGCCCTGGCAGGCTGCACAGCTTAGTTTCAAATATTTGCATTAGTTGCTCCAGGATTACATCAGTCGCTGCTTTTTAAATATATTTCTGACAGGATTTATGAAATCAACAGTAATCTTGATGGATGCTGTTTATTTTTTCCTGCTAGGTGTCTCTGACCTTGATCCACCCATCAGAGGAGGGTTGCAACGAGAATTTCGATGCTGAGAACTGGGTATGTGTTCATCTTTTATAGTCTTTTTTTTTTGTCTTTGTCTTTATTTAGTTTTTTTTGCTCTTGCACATCAGAAGTCAGTTTTAAATGGAGTTTTCCATTGGTCTTCAAGTCAAAAAAAAGACCAAAAACAATAAAAACAAGACAAAATATTTCAAAAATGAGACACAAAAATGACAAAAATGAGACAAATGACACAAAACAAAACAAAAAAGAGACAAGAAATTTGACAAAAAACTTACAAAGCGACATTTACGCAACTTTGGTCAACCTGCTTGACTTGACTAAAGAACCAAAAACAAGCGATTAAACCTTCAACCATCTGGAACTCTTTAGGGACCTGACTATGTTCTGGTAAACACAGCAGTTCAGTTTGACTGGGAACGTCACAGCTACGGTGATGATAAGCAGGGACTAATAATTAACAGGAGATTAACAACAATGTCCTCTGCTCTGTTTTATCTTCAAGTCCACACCGACAAGCGCACCTGAAACAGTCGCACTCATTAGAACCAACAGTTCCATGGTAATGCAGTGAAACAGTGGACACACAACAAACGCATTTAAATACATATTGGTCTGCATGTGACTGAATGTGCATCTGAATGTTCTCGTCTTATTTCAGGACATCATGGAATGTTCTCTGGAGAGAATGTGCACAGAAAAACACCACATAGTAGAACCCCCAAAAGTGTGCTACATTCTAACTCTTTGCTTCGGGAGACCAGTGAGTGAACAATATCAGCTTTTACTGTCGTTTTACTGAAGCTAATCAGTGATTGCATCTCATCAGCCTGTTTGTTGCTCTCAGAGTGTTTCACAGAAAAGTGAAAAGTGTAAAGGAGAACCTTATACAAGGATACAGATGCTTCACTTCATGTGCTGGTTGGCCGAAGCAGCAAATATCGAACCCAGTCCTGATTACTGCTATGACTACGGTGAGTAGATGTGCTGCGTGTTGTTGTTGTCCACGGTGTGTGCGTGGGTGTGTTACATGTGTTGTTGTGTCTACCAGCGTTTACATGTTAGTACTTGTATCCAAAGGCTTCTACTGTTGTTCTGTTTGTTTCTTTTTACGTTCATGCAGTCCCTCCAGGATTTCATGGGCTTTTTTTGAGATTCTTGCGTCCCTAAAATGCCTGAATTTGCAGCAGCTTTTCTAAAAAATTGCGATGTAAATTGCGATGTTTTAAGCGTATTTGTTGCGATGAAATTGCGGGAGACAGTGACAGTTGCTAAGAAGTTGCATTTTTTTCAGCTTTTAGAACATGTTTCAACATTGTAATTGACAATATTTATTCCGAAATTAATTCTTTAACACGTTCCAACCCGTTTATACAAAAGCTGGCACACTACAGTGAGAAACTAGCAGCAGCCAGATACCGGTTTAACATGAAGTGGTTGGTAGATTTAAGGCACTAAATGATCATTTACTATCGAATGAATCATATTTGGACAAATCTGTCAGTGGCTTAAAGAGTTAATGTCACTTCCTGACCTAAATATGTAGCAGGCAGCAGGAATTGATGGGACTCAGAAACACCCCCACAAATTAATCAGTTGTTCCTTGGATCATTTCTGATGGATAAATCCTGATAAGTCCTCAGCAGTGGATTTGTAGTAGGATCGTAATCATGGGAGCGTCAGTTTTTGTCATTTTGTATATTGGTTTTGTCATTTTGTGTCTTGTTTTTGTCATTTTTTGTCTCATTTTTGTCGTTTTTTACATTGGTTTTGTCCTTTTGTGTCTCAGTTTTGACATTTTGTGTCTTGTCTTTGTCATTTTGTGTCTCGTTTTTGTCATTTTTTGTCTCATTTTTGTCGTTTTTTATATTGGTTTTGTCATTTTGTGTCTGGGTTTTGACGTTTTCTGTCTTGGTTTTGTCACTTTGTGTCTCACTGAGGTAGTGTTCACTTGTTGCCATAGTTATTTGGATTCAACAGTTTCCGTCACAGTGATCTGTCTGATCTGTGGTCTGCTCGTTTCAGCCGTTCTCCTAATATGTTTCATGGTAGAAAAGTGTTTGTCAGTCCATGTTTTTCGTTTGTATTCCACCACAACATTGCGTGGGTGTAAAACAGTTTACCTCTGCTTTGGTGAAGAACTTCAGGGATTGTTTTTCACCGTCTTTAGCAGTAGTTTTTGTTGGTAAATGAGAGACATTAGAATGGGACATGTCTGCATCTTCAAACCATAAACAAGGAAGTGAATTCTGTGACGTATGTGCGTTACGTTTGTGCTGGGGACTGCTGTGATTGGTGGAACTCATGGGAGGCGGGCCAAATTTGCATAAAATTTGTGATGATTGGACAAAATTGCAATGTCATGAAGAATTCACGGAGATTGGTTGAATTCGCGTGAATTGGAGTGATCGCAACATTGCGAATTCATGGAGGGACTGTTCATTCTTTCATTGAATCATTGAGTAGTTTTTCTAATTCACTACCTTCCCTGATGTGATATTTTTTAGGAAATTTATGCCACATCTATTCAGAGATGTCATTCCCTCCACGCACTGGTAAGTGGCCTGCTTTTATTTAGAAATGCAGAAGAAGTGCATGTTGATTTTGTGCGTTTAATCTGCTACAGATTGTGCTTGCCAGTTAGTCCAAATCCCTTCACCCAGAGAACTGTGAATACATCTGTAACTTGTACTGATTGGAGCTTCTGCAGCTTTGGAATACTTGCATTTGATGCATCTGCGCAAAAAATGTTCTTACTACTCTGTCCTGTGCACTTTGCTTCACTACTATAGAAATATTAACATTAAAGGTACAGGAAACAGGATTCATGCACATCTACACAAAGATCCTTTTAGATTTTTTGGTAAATATGCATAAGAGGCCCTTTGCCAGACATTTGAAGTCAACATATTTTAATTACATGTAAATTTGGGATGTGGAATGGTCGATAAAATCTTTAAAATGAAATACCTGCTTCAGCAAAAAGACATGAACACTGACAGACAGACGGACAACATCTGTCAGGCTAAAGGTTTGTTGAAAATGTCACCTAAAAATAAATATGGTATAATTTACACGGATGTATTTGAAAAGCAGAGGAAGTTACTGCACCTGCCAGTGGCCCTTCACAATAAGAGGAGGTGTAATATGCTAATTCCACTACAGAGGAAACCAGATGTTCTCTTAGGTGGAAAGAAAATAGATGCAAAAATGAGCAAATCTGAGTTAGAAAATCTTAACATATCAGATGGGTCAATCTATAATTGAGGGACTTTTCAAGTCCATGGGACATATCTTGCACACATTTTTATTAAAAGTTTAAAAAAAAAAAAAGTTTTCTATGTTCATCATGATCACGTCTTTACAAATTCCATAATTATTGATTATGGAAACAATCACTTATTAATAAAAAATGACTGGATATCACTAAAATGTTAACTAAATAACTGTCTGAATTTAATAACAACCACCTTCTAATGAGCTAAATAATAATAAAATGAGCTGATTCAGAAATAGTTTGGATTGTGTTCTTTTTATTGAGATAATCATCTTTTTTGGCAATATCTCAAATTTTATATGGAAAACAACAAATTGTATCTGTGTCTGAGAAATCACTTTCCACTAAGTTCCCAATTATAAAAACACCTCTCCAGGAAGTGTGTTGATTCCAGATCACATGACCTGCTCCACATGATGTCATTTCCTCCTGAAGAAAAGACTCCAAGGCTTTCTGAGTTATTTAATATAAAGTAGTCAACAGGTTTACTACAATATCTTTAGAAATAACTTTCAATTTTACTCAATTTTATATATAATATTTAGAAGAATCTTTCTGTAAAAATGTCATGTGGTGTTTGGTTATAGGCGGCCATGTTGATTTTAGACCTGAAAACAGCAAAAATGTCAACTATATTAGAAAAAGTCCCACAATTATATATTAACCCAGATATCAATATTGTGCATTAATTCAATAAATTACAAATAAAACCATGAAAGTTCAACCCAGCAAGAAATCCAGTGCGACCAAACTGACAGACCTCCTGGTTAAAATCAGTGTTTCCTCCCCCACAACTGACGTTTTCTGATGACAAATCCTGATAAATGCTGGAATTGTCCCACTCGACTGTACTCTCTGCGCCCTCTCAGCGCTGATTAGTTCATTAACTTCAAAGCTGACAGACAGGATCTTAGTCTAGACAGCAGGTTTGCAGAAATGTCAGAATTTAACTTTTCTTCTGAGGTGAGAGACTCTGTGGGTTTCCAGCTCCAGGAACAAAGATCACTTGGTCAGTTCCTACTCTGACATTAATCTGGTGAGGTCAACGCTCGCTGCCACGTCAGCAGCTCAGTTCAGCTGAGTTCAGATCAGCACAGAAGTCAGTCCAGTTTAAAGACTTTAAAACACTATTTGTGGAGATAATTGGACACAATTGGACAATAACGGTCACAAGAACATGTACACAGAATAATAAGTGATTGCTATTAATTGTATTTGCAGCGTAAATCATATGCATGTGTGTGTGTGTGTGTGTGTGTGTGTGTGTGTGTGTGTGTGTGTGTGTGTGTGTGTGTGTGTGTGTGTTGCTGTTCTGATTCAGTCACTGTTTCAGTTTGTGGCATGTTGATCGTACAGAGCAGCTGGATTTGTCCTCGTCTCCTCCTCCTCCCACAAGTATTTGTAATTTGAGAGGGTCAAGTGAAAAGACACTGGTTTATAAATAATTATCACGTCTCATTGGATTTATTCAGTGCAGCTGAAGGCACTTCAGACATTTTGAAACTGAAATAAACTCGGTTAATAAGTGATTTCAAATGGTGTTGAACAAGCCTGTGAAACGCAGAATAGATTTTGAAGAGTCCCTTTTAAACTCGACATCTTTTCATCTCCAAATCACCAAAATAATTTCTTGCTGGGTTGAACTCTGGTTTTATTGTCACAGAATTATAAATACACTCATGTCTTAAATGTCTGTGTTTCAACTGTTCGTTTCTGGTAAACGAACATATTTAAATATTTCAAGTACAGCTTGATTTCCATACATTATGATCTATTGAACAGATGCAAATATACAAAATGGTGAATTATTATGTAAAATTCTGATTATTTGCTGAGTACAATCTATAAACTTTTGTACACACAAAACTTGAGTTATATCCAAACCTAATGTAAATTGTAGTCTGCACAAATATAAAAAAGCATCACTTGGAACAACCATTACAAATTTTTAGAAAGTATTTGACGTTGACTGTACATAATAATAAAGCTTAGATTATATGTATATCATATGGTTTTATCTGTAGGTCCTCCTGGTGTGTTTCTACACGGCAGACATGCCTCCATAAACAAATGTCTAAAGTCATGAACCAAAAGCATTAATCATTTGGCCTACAGTTATTTTGCCACACTGGGAAAAATACCAGAAAAACTCGATGTGCCAGTTTCTGTAGCGTCCCAATGTGAGTAATACTTTGAGCCTGGCAACGTCTGAAACAACTGCCTGACTCAATCACCTGTTGCCATGGTGAAGCATAGTACTGGCACTCCAGTCGTAGATTGTTCCTTCACCACACACACACACGCCCTTAGCGTAAAGTGGATAAACTGTGAGTTTATTTAACAGTTTAGATCAACTGAATGAAACAGAACTGAGTGTCCCATCGTCAGGATTGATCAAGTCAGAGTTTGTTAAACCTGCAGATAAAACAATGGATAAGTAAAAATAAATAAACTGGGCTATCTAAAACTAACTAACATAACTAACACATACTGACACAATTTAAATTTTCCTGTACCTTTAGGTTTTGCCTTTAATGCCTCTTATTCTAAAGAAGTTAGTGCTCACATACAGAGAGTGAGATTCTATCACTGAGTTGTCTGCAATTTTAGATCAAACAACATTGCCACCAACAACAAATGCAACAACAACACCGCCAGAATCAACATCAATAGCAGCAACGACAGCCACGTTGCCACTGACAACAACAACACCGCCAGAATCAACAACAATAGCAACAACAACAGCCACGTTGCCACTGACAACAACAACACCGCCAGAATCAACAATAACAACAACATCAACAACCACACTGCAAACTGCTACGACAAAAACAGCAACAAAAGTCCCACCGATTCCAACTGGCAACAACAGTGGTAAGACATGGAAATGGAACTTTATTTGATTATATGATTGCTGTTTAAACAGTCATATATGGTTGTTTCATGTGGCAGAAAAACTCAAATATAGTTTTATAAAACGACCATTTTGAATTTAGTTCTAATTCTGACACTCGGGAAAGAAATCAGGAAACTTAAATAGTGCTTTTTATACAGATCACCACAGTTTCTTTGTAACGGCTACATTGGTCCACAGCACAAAGACTCATTAGCTTCACAATGAAAACTGTATAATTGTGTTTCTTCATTATTTTGGCCTTTTCTTAATGCATCCGCCTACATCTTTGCTCCGAGGCTTACAAACAAAAGAAAGAAGTCTGCATAAGGAAGCTCGAGACTTAAATCACCCAGTTTAAGTCCCACATAGTTGTGTTGTGGCTTTTCACTTCACCTTCACTTTCTTTTCCGTCACCGTTTCATTTCGCTGTTTGCCTTGATTCACGCTGACCCTGGGATATGCAAAAAGATCATGATCATTGGGTTAAAATACAGCTGTACATCTGGTATGAGTCCTGCCACAAATATAACGCCTAAAAAAGCACCTTAGAATTTTACAGTCTTTTTTGTGAAACTAGAAACTTTGGACCAACATAGCTATTACACTTTTTTTTTTTTACAAGACTTGGCTGCACAGATACAAGCAGGAACACAACTCAGATAAAGATAGAGATAAAGCATGAATCGTACATTTGTGCCGTTAGCTTGATGATGATGATTTTCCCTGTCAGCCGCAGTTGACAGCAATAAGCTTGCTCCACACCATAGACTGTATAGAATAAAGAAAAAATAAAAGCACCTGCATTCTTTCTAACAGCCAGCAGGGGGCAACTCCTCTGCTTCCAATTTTAAAACAAGTCTATGAGAAAATACGCCTACTTCTCACTTGATTTATTACCTCAGTAAACATTTTCCTAAAGAGTTTATGGTCTCAATCACTAGTTTCAACTCTCCCTCAACACAGTACGATGTTCATTTTACAACTTAAATTCTAATTTATAGTAAAACAGCTCTTAGAAAAGCTTTTAACTTTGCAAGAGAAAAGTGAGAAACTTACAGATTGTTTGGCAAATGCCTCTCTGGTTTCACCCTCCTGATGAAGGAGGAGGAGGGCAGGGCATATGTACCCTGTATGTGGTGATGGAATCTTAATCATAAATCATGAATCCAGGGTTTTCCACTGGTAGAAACAAAGTTAGTCCCCATCAGTCATGTGTAACTGCATGGATCTTGTCTTCTACAATCAGCTGTGAAATGAGATTGATTGCCCTTTGGTGAGAACGCCTAACTGTTTACTAAAACGGATACTGATTGCAGTTTTCTTCTTTTTCCTCTTTCTCTTGGATGTTTAAAAAATAAATCTTGTTAGTACATATCAAGAGACACTACCTTGAAAAAGATAATTAAACAGTTGTTGAGTTTGCAGCTGTACTGATGAATTTCTTTTTTTTTCTTTTTTTTTTTTTGCATCTGCTCTTAGGTCAAACGTCTACGAGGAAAAGCAGCCAAGGTAAGTCCTGCTGCACTTGATTCATTCACACATATGTGTGTGTGTATATATATATATATATATATATATATATATATATATATATATATATATATATATATATATATATATATATATAAAAATTTAAAAAAAAAGCTATTTTTAAAGACAAACTGCATAACATGTGGGGGATTTTTCTCTTTCTACTGCACTCATTGTTTGGTGTCCAGTTCCTGCTGCAGTGCCTGAAATTAGAGTTGCATTCTTGTATTTTTTTGTTTTGTTGCTTTGGTTACACTAATGGAAATTTTCTCTCATGTCTTTACAAACAGAGAACTTGACCCTGAGGATCGTACTGGTGCTTTCTCTGTTAATGAACTTTGCCGGTCCACTGCTGATTTACCTGTACATGCGCCGTCAGACAGGACTGATGATGCAGCAGGTGAGTAAAAATGCCAGTTCAACAGGTACGGTTACGGAGTGCAGCAGCATGTTGGTAGGTAGAGTCTGACTGTCAAGCCAAGGACTTTCAAGTGACATCAGTGTTGATTTCTTTGACTTTTAATTGGCGATTAAATTAACTTTTATTCTTGGTTCACATATTAACCTACATCTTCCAACATCAAAACAACCAGTGTTGTTTCTTTTTCAGAATGGGGTGAATGGAGCCTGGTCTCAGGCAGATACAGAGTCACAGGTACTGCTGCATTGCATGAATGATGTTCCTGCTATGGAATGTGCTTGTTAAGGATAATTAACCGCAGTGCAGGGGGTGCAGTTGTTAGTTAACCACCTCTGCGTCTGGGTCAAGTCAGAAACAACTGCGAAGTCATAGCTGTTTTTACTGTGTTGAATTATTACCTGAAGTTTCTCTATGTTAAACTCATCTCTGTGCTGGATTGAATGAGTTCAAGTCTCCTAACTCATGTGTTTCTCCTGGGATTTGAACCCACAACCTCTGATGCTGTTTTGAGTGTCCCATCAGGCTGCTAGCTCCAACAGCATGTCTTTCTTTTCTTCTCTTTCAGTCAAACACAAATCTGGCAAATACAACCGGAAATGAGGAGGCCTTTTTAATGCAGGTAACTACGAGGATGCAGCATCTACTGAGCTGTATGAGGATATTTCCTACATGGTGCATTTCCTTACAGGGCCTTTAAAAGAACTTTTCACTGTTTCACTGGTGACTAATGTGCGGTATTTAACCAGAATCCATTAGAAAGACAAACTAACGCAGCTTTAATTGTTGCAATTGGAGGGGTTTTTTTCTCCTGGTGACCACAAATCCGGTAGTCGCCGGCCTCAGCTTTATCATTTCAACAGCTGTAAAAATACTATCTTGGTCTGTTATTTGCTGGATTTACAACATACAGCTCTCTTATCTGAGCTGAGGTTTATTATTGAAGGGTTAATGAGAGCAGTGATTGTGCTTTCTGACTGTTTGCATCAAAATATTGCCTTATCTCTAAAACAATGTCAAACACATAGAAAGGTCCTATTTCTAAGATTAATTTCATTTTATTTTTTAAAACAAAGTTGCATTAGTGATTGTCATATTTACACAAGCTTTTACTTCTGCTGTTTTACTGAAAAGGTTCCACTTAATCAGTTTGCTGTATTGACATTTACTGGATGGATTGTCACAAAATTTGTGCTAAATCTGATAGCTATCACCTGATGTATGTGAGTATATTAGGTTTAATATTGTCTGGCATAGTCAGACCATTCTCTGGCACTAGCACAGCACTGTGTAGAATGGTCTGACTGCACCTTACTGTCATTCTGCTACAGGGAAAAACAAAAACTCTGTCGTGTTTGATTTTCTACAAACCAATTATGATCATCTTTGGCAGAGATAAGATCAGAAGCGGTGTTAGCTCCATGAAGTGGGAATTGTTGTAGTGGAGCATTTGGAGGCACCTGTCTTACGGCTCGACCCACATCCTCAGCAAAACTTTAAATTTTCAGCGAGCAGGTGGCTGAGTCGGACTAGTTTTTAATGTAGCGTCACCACCAGACATTTGTTAGCATTTCAGTAATTTAGTTAGTAAATGTTTGCATGCTAACAATAGAAAAGATGGTGAAAATGTTGATTAGCTACACATCAGTGTGTTCGCAACCAACCAATGACAGCATGTTAGCATACCGACATTAGCCTCTCATTTAAAGCCTCACAGCTGCAAACTCAGCTGTAGATTCCTTGTCTTCTTGGTAGTTTCTTGATCAGAGCTTTAAACAGCAGTCTGTGTCTGGTAACAACTCTGAACAGGAAAATTCAACCTAGACAGTAGAGTTGTGGGTCGTAAAGCCAAAACAATCAGCTGACAGACACTAAAAATCCCCCGAAAACTAGAGGGAACTGCATAGTTCACGGCGGGTTTATCACCACGTCCTTTTACATTGCCTGTCATTTCCCATTTCTAAGAGATTTTTATGTAACCATGTTGATAAGAGCAGCTTTCAGTGACTCCCATAAACATAAAAGACCTAGTTTGGTTTCAGCTCACGTAACTGTTCTCAGATTTATCTTTCTCTTCTCTATTTATCTCTATCTGTGCAGAAAAAGACTTTGTACTCGTCTTTTATTTTAAATGAAAGAAGTGACTGAGTATTGTTGGGAATGACATGCATGGATGGGTGGATGTTCAAAGCACCGCCTTGTTTTTCCTACCAAGACTCACAGCTGCTCTGGCTGTAGGTTCTTGTTTACGCCCAGACACTGAGCTCTCTTCTGTTTTCTTGTCTTACAGCTGCCGAGTAGCAGTTCACAGGCATGACTTCAGCCGTGAATGAGAACAACCTATTTCTGCATGCCTCTGTATATTCTTCACGCGTCACAGCTGCGGGATGTAGCAGTATTAATGCCTCAGGGTCAGCCCACGTTGAGAAGCATCAACTGTAAGGCAAAGTTTCTCTTCAGATGGGAGGCGAAGTGAGAGTTAACATGCAGCGGCATGAAAGTTCGCTCAGCCACACCACCGTCCCAGCAAGTCCAAAGAAAAGACAGTTTCACAAGGACTCCCTGAAAAAAGTCCACTGGGTTTCTGCTCTGGGTGGAATTTAAAAGAATGTTGTTTTCTTCAGCGCCGGCTGGAACTGACGACAGAGCAAACAGAAACCGTCTGGGATGGTTGAAGCAGGGATGTTGGTGTTTTAATGAGGGAGAAAAGAAAGAAAGGGAGAGCAGCAGGACAAAAACATTTTTTAACATATGATGTCTGACCATGGCAACATTTGTAAAATGTGTTAGCATGAAGGCCTAAGGAGAACTCCTGCTGGGGTTACGTTGCCATTTGCAGCATTAAAAGCCAATGCAATGCGACATGCAGGCCATACCGGCATCTGGGATTGTTAGAGTATAAATGTGCATGCAGTGCTTTGTGTTATCTCACTTCACATAGGAATCAAAAAACACTGATAACATCAGCTCAGCCATTAGCATCGAGCATCACCTCCTCTGTCTTCTTAACTTCTTAACTCCCAGTATACTCCAGCTGTCCAATTCAACATATAAAGCATAGATGTACAAAATAACAGTGTATGTTGGTTGCTCAGGTTATATTTTATTCTATTTTTTGTCGTGTGCTCCGAGGTTTACTGTATTGAAAAGTTAACAGTGCATCAGTGAAATGAAATCTTAATATTTGTGTTCTCAAATGCACCTTTGGTTCAACCAGACAGAGCCTTTTTTTTTGGTTTTTTTTTACTGTATTTAGCGAGGTAACCAGCATGCTAGTGCCACCTCTTCTGCAAAAATGTGATCAAAAATAGCTGTGAGTGAGTTTTCTGGATAAGTTCTCCCCCAGCAGGCTTCAGACATAGAACTCCTACTGTCCTTCTGTTGAATTCTGTACGAAGCATAATACTCTTATGTGTGTCGTGTAGGTGTTGGACATCTACAGTGTAGAACAAGTCATTCACCAGTCACAGGTGGCGTCAGTAGAACTGGACCACACATAAAGCTAATCTTTAACGTGACTGGTCGGGTCCCTGCAGGCGCTCATGGCGTTGCAGCTGCAGCAGGTTCTGTAGATTTCTGCCAGTGTTGGAAACTGAGCCAGTGATTCTGTGGGCAGATTTAATGGAGACCTTCTGTAGTTGGCAGGCAGCTCAGGTGGTCGTGCACTGAAGCTGATCCATAAAGCTGGGAGATTCAGTTCTGCTGTTGGTTTGAAAAGTCTCAGCCGATGGGATGTAGCTTTTTTTGTTGTGCCCTTTATATCTGGAATATTGTAAGCTCCCCTGCAGCCCCCCCCGCTTGTGTTACATTTACCCGATGTACATGTTTTTACACTCATCCAGCGTATTTATTGTGCTTTTAACAGACTGAATAGGAGCGTGTGTGTGTGTGTGTGTGTGTGTGTGTGTGTGTGTGTGTGTGTGTGTGTGTGTGTGTGTGTGTGTGTGTGTGTGTGTGTGTGTGTGTGTGTGTGTGTGTGCTAGGATTCAAACATGCAGCTAGGATCCATGTACTTGTTTTTAAACTCAGTCTTGTTGTTATTTGTTTTTTGTAAAAGAAAAATAAATATGTAAAAACATGAAGAGATATAGTGTTCACTGTTCACTTGTTCATTTGTGTGTGTTAACATTCCAGGTGAATGTTGGTGTAAATGGCAGCATGTGTTGGTTTCAGTCAGTTTATCATTGTTCTGGGGCCCAAAGTCAGACATTTTAAAGTCCTACACATATTAGAAGGCATAATATAACAATAAAGTCATTCTGTTTGGACGCTACTTGTTTCAAGGTTGTATAATTCCTCACAGAGTGTTTCATAGCTGTCTTTTTTAGAAAAACTGCAAGATTTGTTGAGCTTTTGAATACAATATCCTGCATACAGTTACGGTTTAATGAAGATAAAAACAACAGATATCCTAATCATAGTAGCCAAACGTACCGAATGAATAGTGTCAATAGAGTGTAATGATCATATATGCACTGATCATTCTGACAAATAGAGAGAAAAACACTAATTATCTTGTTAAAATTGTGCCTGTCTGGGGAGGAAGCAGCAAGTGAACAGTCAGTTCTTGAACTTGATGAGTTGGAAGCAGGACAAATAGCCAACGGTAGAATCTAAGTGACTGAAAGGTGATGGCGAGATAACTGGGTCAGAGCATTTCCAAATCAGCAGGTCTTGTGGGATGTTTTCCAGTATGCAGTGGTTAGAAACTCCCAAAAGTACAGGTTAAATGGTGACATGGAGTAATCCTGGATCAAAAGTTGGAGTCCTCAGAAAGTTCTCAAGAAAGAGTCTTCAAGCAGTTTTCAGTCTGATGTGAATAATGTTTATTCAATACAGAGGCTGTAAGAACAAACATGAGCAAAATCTCGAGATTTTAACCGACTACACAAAGCGTTACGTCGTTTTTGATACTCATACAAACTTCTATTAAACATTTCTCTTCCGTTCTGCGAGACCACAAGACCCAAACAGGATGTATATGAAGTAATCGTATCAAAAGTTAGACCACCTCCTCTTTTTTTATTTCGCTAAGCTGACACTATTTCTGCTTAGCTCAGTGTGCCCTAGATTTCAACTCATGAGTGCAGATGAAGAGAGGGCATGAACTTTCTGTCTAATGCCTTATATGGGCTCCATAGGCTTCCGTTGGGTCGCTGCTTTCCACAGGATTATTTAGTGATACTCATAACTTCAGTTGACACGTTAGGTCTCCCAGTCTGAGCTTTGTTTGCTCTTAAATTTGATTCACACATCCCATTAGTCTAATTTCATCATTTGTTCAATCTTAAAATGCCACAACAGTGACCATTCTGACCCTTGTGCTCTGGCAAATGCACCCACAACGGCCAGCTTCAGAACTGGACCATGGAGCATTAAAAGAAGGTCTCCTGGTCTGATGAATCATGTGTTCTTTTAAATTATGTGTATGGCCAGAATGCACCAGGAGCCTTCCTGTGGATTTTGCTTTGACATGGTCCACCTGAACACTGTTGCAGGATCAGTTTGACAAAAAGTTCAAGGTGCTGACTTGGACTTCAAGTTCCTAAGATCTCAGTCTGATCAAGCATATGAGGGACACGTCTGGTCCGTGGAGGCATTGTCTCACAGCTTCGTACGTGGTCTGATGCTGCAGGGTCAGAGCTGTTTTAGTGTCAAGAGAGGAACCTACAAAGTATGGGGCAGGTGGTTTTAATCTTGTGGCTGACTGGAGTATATTTATGTTCTGTTCTGACATTCAGAAATCTCTTGACTCATGTGTTTTTATAATTGATCTTGGAGCCACTCTTAAGCACTGGAAACAAGAAGTAGATGATACATTCTTGACTCAAATTAACATCTTGTTTTTCAGCTGACAGACATTAAAACGCTCAAAACACCTGCAGGGAATGGCAACTATGAGTTAGTCCTTTCATATTAACAAACATTAACACAACATCAACAGCAGCTTTAAAGGATTCCTATAAACATAATTGGCCTTAGATGGTTTCCGCTTCCATTTGCTGATTTCAGATCTATTTTACCTATTTGTCTCTGCTTGTGGGAATAAATGACTTCATGCTCAGGTCCTTCAATTTGAAACTGAAGTATTGTTATTATTGTATTTCTTTCACTCTTTTATTCACAGAGGGTTCAAATGGTGTAAACTCTTCATAAGACGGGCTGCAGCAGCAGGGAAGATGTGTACGTGCAGTAATGTGATGTTTTAATGAGATGGCATGCAGTTTTTGTTGTGTTGATATAGCTGAAAGAGGCTGCTGATATAATAAAGTGGACCACCCCACATTCCCGCTCGGAGCAGCAGATAAACTTATCTGGAAATCACCACAAAAGACATTCAGGAATCCTTCTCAAAAATGTTGGACTGAGGTGCTATCAGCACAGTGGCATGTTAGTTTAGCTTTTTCCAGCAGTCAAAGAGCATATCAAAAAATACACATTTGCACTAATCTATCAGACATTAAGAATTTCCAAAAACAACTATAGAAGTAAACAGAAGCTTTACAAATTCTTGGGAGTCGTGTCTTGCCCTCAGGATGTTTTCTGCCACACTAAATTCATTGTTATTCCCTGAAAACTTCCAGTTGTTTGATGCATAAAAAGCTCATAATGACCAGGGATTTCGGGGTGAGCCGGAGAAGGTCTTGGATTCAAATTTAAATCTCTGATCAGTGCTAATGAGGAAATGGCAAGTTTAATCGCAACATACAGAACAACATTTACTCCATTTTTAGTTGATAGAGGATCCAGGTAAACTTGTCACTTTGCTCCATTTTGTTTTACCACAGCATTTGAACCCTTTGCACCTCATGTATGTCAAGTCAGAAGTCCCATTGTCATGGACTGTGACAACATTAAATTTCACTGTATGCTGGTGATATTTTGTTGTCTCTTAGTAATTAAATTCTGAATTAGGGTGTGTGATTGAAGTATTTTTGCTATTCAGTAGGCTGAGTGGTTACACAACAAACCAGTAAATGGCTTCTGGGTTCAAATTTTGAGAAAGATGATTTTTAAGTCAATAACTTTTACACAAGTTTTCGTATATCATGGTTTATCTTTTGAACCCTGACAAGGGATTTTAAATGAATGATTATACCCATGTTTTCTGCCACACTAGGTTCATTGTTATTCCCTGAAAACTGCTAGTAATTTAACAAAGCAAGCATGACGATGCAATAAGACTTTCATTCAGCTTTCCATATGTTTTCATTTTAATTCAATCCAACAGGTTCACACTGTAAATGCTGGCAGTCATTGATGGAATGTCTGAAAGTAAAACACCTCTTCACTCATTACATGACAATACATTTTGGAACATGGCTGTAAAGCGAAATAATTTGCTCTCAGAATATTTAAAAAGTCTTTCTTAGTCTTATAGCTCTTCGACAAAGTCAATCAATTAGATTTAAAAAAAAAAAATCATCATAGAGATTCAATGGATATCAGCCACAAGAACTAGTTTCTGAATATATTTTCCCGAGAAAGAATTTCTAGGTTCTCTAAAAAGGACCAGGAAAGATGCATAGACAAAGCTGTTTTTAAAAAATTACTCATGCACACGTGGCCTAAGAGTGAACCTGTTTGTACTGGTGGTTCTTGCTTCAGTCCCAAAATGTAGGACTCTGGAAAGTGCAAGTCCAAACAAAGAACAACTGTTAACAACTCAACCGGCGAGGGAGGGTTATTATGGTGAAAGTGACAAAGAAGCCATTAACAGCAATATTGGCGATGATTGTCAGACTGCATTCCATGATCATGATTAGTCAAAATGTGTGAGGCGGAAAACCCCGCAGATAGAAGTGGAAAATAAACAACTAATGGAAACTGTCATCTTACACAACGCTGCGGAGATTAAAGGCATAGTAAACCTCGAAACACACCCTGTGAATGTAAAGAATAGAACAGCAAGGAGGAAGTTGTTCAGTCGTATACATCTAAATCTTTCATATCATTTTTACAATGTTTGGACAGTTTATCAGTCCTTGAATATCTGCCTCGCCCGTAGTTAATTCCTTGGGTCCAGTTGTTCAAAAGGTTTAGTCTGGATAACAAAGATCTGAATTTAGAAATCCCCTGTTTTACTGTCCAGGATCTAGTAATCCTCTCACTGTTGAGCAACATTTGATTAGATCACCTTAATCCACATAGAAAACTTTTCACATTATCTGAGCTACTTATGTCCAACAGCCATTTCCGGTTGATGTTAAGAGCTGTTTGGGGATTATTTTTATGGGGACAACATCCTTTTGTCTTCCTTTACTCCACTGAAGGGCTTAATAGGCAGCCTCATGTTGATTTTATCTACTTTATCACTGTAAAGGTTTCTGAAAATGTAAATGTAATAAAAAAAATCCATCCTGATCTAATTTTGAACAACCCATTTTGCAGATTTGATCTAATCTGATAGTTAAAACCCAATCGGATTACATCTAAATAACTTTTGCAGTTCTTCAAAGCAGGGAATTTATTATTTTTCTCACATTCTGGGATGTTGTCACTCAAGTCAGAGAAGATCCTACAAAATTCACAGTAAAAATCCATGTTTTAATGTTGAAACTTAGAGAAGCATTGGACAGCAAACCTCATTATTGTTATGTCACTAACATCTGATCATTACTTGCTGTGATATCTGTTGATGCAGAAAGGCCTCGCAGAATGAGAATATTTAGGTAAGACTCTTTTGTCCAAAATGTTAACAGAAAACATTTACTCCATTTTTAGTTGATAAAGGATCCAATCAAACTTATCACTTTGCTCCATTTTCATTTACCACAGCATTAGAACCCTTTGCACCTCAAGTATAGCAAGTCAAAAGTCTCACTGTCATGGACTGTGACCAAAATTGTATTTCACTGTATGCTGATGATATTTTGTTATATCGTAATAATTAAATTCTGGATTAGGGTATGGGATAGAAATATTTTTGCTATTCAGTAGTGGCCATACAACAAACCAGTAAAATCTTCAAACCTTTTCACACTTTATACTTGTTTAAGTTTTTCTTGTTCTGTATAGAATATATTGAAATACTGTGCTGTATTGGTTCAATAGAATATGAAACTAAGTGTGTACTATGGTCACAATTTCACACATTTGAATGCCTGAATGACTGAACTTCCACCTCTTGGAGAACCATAAAATGAAGTACATTACAAACAAATATCAGTTGGGAGGTCTTGGTCACAACAAGGCATTAATACTGATGGAATAAATTATTCTGTCCAAAGAGGCAGAAACAGGCACAAAAGCCCCATTTTGTCACAGTAGAGTCACTGTGTTCAAAGTCAGCAAAGCGAGTCCAAAGGATTGTTCTGCTATTTCTATGTTTTGATTCAGGTCTCGTCTGTTGCCATCCAGTCTGGAAAAACTGGTAGTTTTGCCAATTGGCTTTACTTGACCTGATGTGTCTTCTGTGATATCTGTGAGAAAAACACAATGCCAAGACATGCACATGCA